>CM070772.1:22949259-24149259 GCA_036346955.1 Dipus sagitta | reverse complement strand
CTATTTATAGAAAAAGATAATAAACTGGCTGTTTAGAAAGGCTAATACAGCCTCAAATCATTTTGACTTTGGACTGGTAACATTTACTTCTTCACAATTGCTTCATTCCATCTTTGAAGTTCTAGTCACACAGTTGTATCTTCTGGGAGCCTCATCTTTTGGTTCTCTATTTGCCAATCCTCACTTTGCACTTTGTGCACTTGGCAGAGCAGAATGTTTAATAAATCTGTTATTGTAAACAGGTGTTTTATCAAACAAAACAAAGGCTTGGTCAGATGGAAAACATAATTTAGCATTTGAATATAACTTGATTGAACTTTTAAATGGCCATAGAACTTAACAATTCAAAGTTGATTAATAGTGTTAAGTTATCTGGTCACTTAAAAGTTTCTGCAACTCCACCTACTTTTGCACATTTTTGTAAATTTTATAAAATCCTTTCCAAAAGTCACATAATTTCTTTCATTTTAAGTCATGAGGTTATTTACTAGAATGAAATTAGCTGCTCTTATTAAAAGATTCCATTTCTGTTTTAGCTTCAGTATTGCTTTTAAATAACACATTAGTGTCCATCTCCAGTGATCTACTTCAGCCAGTGAACATCTCTCCCTAAAAGGCTTCTTAACCTTTAAATCAGCACCAATACCTAGAGACTAAGTGTTCAAACACATGAAACTGTGGGGGACACTTCACATTCAAGTCAAAACAGATAAATAAAACTCAATGCATTTATAACTTAATCGGAAGTGTCCCTTAAATATCTTGGTCTAAAAGATGTGGTTGCTGCAGTTGGAGCATTTGGAAAGTGACTGGATCCCAAGGAACTCCACTTTTAACTATGAACGAGGGTAGGGGAAAAGCTAGCTATTTTTAGGCAGTTTCATTGAGAGACTGAGGTCCAAAGAGAACCAGATGATGCCAGCTCACCCTGGCCCATGGACGGAAATGAAACTCATTTCCGATGGAGAGTGATCTACAGCACCCCCTGCTGCTCAATGTCTAGCATGCTATCTAAATAAATGGCCCAGGTGGGCTGGCCCTGGAATCCTCCCTTCAAATCTACAAAACAATCACCCATAGAAGAATCTGACACTATAAAGGCCGCAGCCTTCCAGTCCCTCCTCTTTAGTCATGCACATCCCTCAGCTTTCAGCTTCTACTGCTTGGACACCACACGTGCATCAGGCCTTGGGAGAGCATAGCACTGTTTCTTGATCTTCAACGTTTCTGCTTGCCTCTGCTTTATAATTTGGGTTAATTTCCACTTTGATCACTGGTATGATTTTCTTCTGGTCTCCGCATACTTCCCTTACACTCCCCACCTACGACGTGGATGATCTCACCAACTCTATGCTGGCTCCTTGTGTAATTTTTTTTTAACTTGATGTAATGATGAAGTGTAACTCTCTCCATTACTCATTCCTCTTCTGAATATGTTGGTCTCTGCTTCCATATCTGCCCTCTCATTTTTACTTGAGCCTCACCATTTTCCCTCTTCCCCACATGGGAAGACACATGGAAGATGCCATGAAGGTTCCTCTTAAGTCTTCCTCAGCCAGTTCCTAGATTCCACTTCCCCAGACCTACTACAGTCATTCTCTAAAATCCTTAATTTTCTTAAAAGGAATATTACAATCTCTGCAATTTTCCAGATGAGAGCATGTTTCCTACTTCCTACATGTTTCTGACTCTGCTCTAGTCTTCCTTCCTCGATCCCAAACTCCCTTTAATAAACTCCAGAATTTGTTATTTCCCCCATCATAAACTTAATAATTCATAATGTATCCTTCTTGTGTCTGTCTTTGTAAATTCTTTATTAAAGGTAGGACAGAATGCAAAACTTGGAGTTCATAAATTCTTGAGGATTTCGTATTAACCCTCAAATCCTACATCCACTCCACTATGCACAGATACACATAAAATTACTTGCCTTTATTGGGACATAATAGAATTAGGAGATGGAGCCTGGAAGAAGAAGGATATGGCATCAGTACAACCTTTGAGGCTGTATCTTGTCCCTGGTTCCTCTTTTTGTCTACTACATATCACACATCATGAAGTGAGCTGTTATATTAACAAGCCATTAAACATTCTAAACAAAGAATGATTATCTATGGAATGTCCTACAAATGAAGACCTGAATAAGAATAATTTACAAAAGATAAAGAATATGTCTATGAGTTAAGGTAACATGATTCGCTAGAAAATGACACAAAATAATGATATGAAACATTTAAATTTTGCCAGAGGATTTTTCATTATTATTCAGAGGAGCAAATATATGTATAATATATACACACAGGCTTTTGTGAGACTACTGATGGACAATATCCTTGTCCTTACCAACAAATCTACCTTTCAATGGTCTTAGAGTGGTATTTGCATTTTTTTCCCCTTTAGGTCCTTTGTAAAACTTCCTCTTCTTCTTCTTCTTCTTCTTCTTCTTCTTCTTATTATTATTATTATTATTATTCATGCAGTATCTCTCTCTTGCCCAGGCTGACTTGGAATTGCCTATGTCACCTCAGGTCAGCCTTAAACTCACAGCTATCCTCTTATCTTGGCCTCCTTAGTGCTGGGGTTAAAGGCATGTACCACCACCATACCTAGATAAAAGTTGTTTTGATGTCATATAGAACTTTAGGTTCCATTCAGTATAATTTCAAATATAATTTGTTTTTTGGATTATTCTTTGCCCTTTCTCTCCACAACCTCCTCTAATGAATCACCCCACTATATTCTCCACCTTTAGTTTCAATGTCATGTGTGTACTTCTCTCATCTTTCCCCTGAGTACCTGAATTTGTTATTTTTGCTGTTTATATTTCAAAATAATTATTGGAAATTATGCATTAATGTTCATAAAAGCCTGCTTGGATATTTAGTAGGGTTAAAATGAACACATCAGGTCAATTTTTGACTTCTTAATACTACTATACAGTCACACACATGTTACATCTCAACCATTTATTTTAGTCTTTTTAAGAAAAATATTTAATATATGTGCATCTGTGTGTTCATATGTATGTGAATTCACATGTGTGTGATGGAGTGTGTTGAAGTCAGAGAACAACCTTAGGTAACATCCTCTGGAATGGTACCCATCTCTTTTGAGACAGGTTTCTCATTGGCCTTAAAACTGTCATTTTTTTATATAAGCTTGCCAATGAATCCCAGGTACATATATTCACTTCATAAATTAATTTATATTATTATTACTTAAAATATATATTAATAATTATGATTTGCACTGAGACTATGGCTCAGTGGGTAAGAATGAGGGTATTATAAGGTCTAGGACTTAAGTTCAATGACTAATAACCGTATAAGACGTTGGTATGCAGCTACACATGTCTTTACCATCAGTGCTGAATGAAGAGAGTCAGAATGACTAGGGCCCACTAGTGAGCTAATCTATCCAGTAAAAGAGAGATCCAGATTCAAGATTCAATGAAATACTATGTCTCAAGGATATAAGGCTGAAGAGCTATATTTTGAACACTTGAGGTCCTGTTCTGGCCACTACATGCATGCACACAGGACATGCCCATATGCATATGCATACACAGACACATACACACTGCAAACACTGCACACACATTGCTCATATTATGTCTCATAAAACACCCTCATAAAACAAAACATTTTAGAAGTTTCTTGGTTTCTTTTGTAATTATATCTATTTCAGATATTGATTTTTCAGAAGTTAGAGGCAAAATCAAATACTGTTTACTTGGCTAGAAGTTAATTCTAAAATAAGATTTATTAAAGTAAATAATTCAGGAGAAATTAAATCTGTCTAGAAATAGAACTTGCTCTTTACATCCTGTGTTCTTAAAAAGAGAAAGTAATTATATTTTACTGATTATATTACTTTAAGGATTAAATAATTGTTATGCAAAGCTTTTAAACCATACCAAGAAATGTAAATCATGGTATTGTACTATTTACAATGTTTCCTCATATTTATTATTATAAACTAAATGATATTTTGTGATAAATAAAAATACCTAGAAGGACCTAAAGTATTGTATTATATCGTTATCACTGAAAAAAGAATTGTTTTATTATTATTTTCTCCCATATCACCTTTTATTGTTTTTTTACAAATTGGTGATTAAAAGGTATATTTTTCTCTTTCATTTTTGCAAAAAATACTATAAGAAATTGGGAAAGAAATGTGAAAATGGTTTTATTGTTTTAGTACACTCGATCTCAGACAGCCATCATGAGCATGAACTTTCTGAAGTATTTTGATTGTTTTTCTTTCATCTTCAGATCCTCCTTCTGGCAAACTAGATAGTGTATACTGCAGTTGCCTATTAGCTCTCTGGTATTGTCAGCTATTTCATGCAGCTACAATCTGTGCTGTATATATGCCAGGTGAATTGATTGCTTGATTTTTCAAAACATATAGAATATTCCATGCTATGCTTGTTGCTTTTCTCTAATACATACATATTTCTATCATGAGCCTGGCATGGTGGCACACGTCTTTTATCTCAGAAAATAGGAGGCAAAAGTAGGAAGATCAACATGAGTTCAAGGCCACCCCGAGACTATGTAGTGAATTCTAGGTCCGCCTGAATGAGATCAAGACCCTACTTCAAACATCCGAACAAACAAACAAACAAAATTAATGTAATAAAGGAGGAGAACTATAATTGAGTAAAATACTACCATCTATGTGGATGGATAAGTGTGATAAAGAATTTTTCTTTATGAGTTTATACTCCAAAATGCAGTCAGGCATATTGGAGTCAAAGATAGGTTCATAGTTTTTAACTCAAACCATTAAGAAAATCACCATGCCTGCATAAACGACATAAGCGTTCTAAAATCAAGCAAACACAGGCAATTATAATACTATTTGAAATTCTACAGACATGTAAACAATACAATACTTGCTAATAGTACTTTGAATTTGCTAACTGTTTGAGAAATTAACTGTAATTACTATCAAGGAGACAACTTATAATATGGCTTTACATATAAATCAAAATAAATAACAATTAAAATAAAGCCTTTCACTTTAAGAAATGGTCTTCTCATTTCAAGGAGGATTTCTTGGATTTGTCCTCCCCAAATTACTCCCAAAACTGAACTAAATAACTCTGAAACCGAATGTGGATGAGAGGCAAATTTTTCCCAGCTCATTCTGCAAAGTGATACCTTCTCAACCCTTTGCCTATGTGCAAAGCTAAAAGTTGGGCAGCCATTGTTAGAGTTATGCTGATTGGGTTGATCTTCATGAAGTGCTGATCTCAGAAGCCTGGTATCCCTAGGGTTGAATTTGGAAAGATGTAAAGTGGTTTCCTAACACCGCATCGTGCAATGTGTAAATTAATAACTTGACATTTCACAGCTGTTTTAAAGGCTGTGCTTTAAAGAATGAAATATCAATCACAAATATACATCTACCCAGAAATGTCAAATCCCACCCAAATGAATACTGCTTCAAATTAGCAGCAGGTCACATTGTTCTGCCGTCTTTCACCTGTGATACATTTCCTTTCTTTCCAGGTTAAGAGCTCCCCTGGAGAGGATTAAACCTATTTTCTATCCCATATAAAAGATGGGTGGTGAACTGCTTTAATAACAGAGCATGGTAACCAAATACTAAGCTTGTTTGAGAGAGGCAATGTGATATTCTAAAGGAAGAAATTTAACGAAGGGTCAAAGTACCTGGGATATATCACCTAGCCTGCACCTTAATAGTTGTGATTTAGGCCTCTCTTAACCTCAGTGTTTAAGACTTTAAAATTGTCCTTTATCTCACAGCATTACCTGGTACCCCTTACAGAAGTTTACAAAATTAGCATGAAACAATTAACTTCAGTTTTAATTTTAAAAATAAGCTTAGAGAATTACAAGGGACTATCAGTACTTTGAAGAATAATGCTTCCTTTCTTGTAGTCATTATGAAAACGTCAATTTGTCTCATATTGAAATAAGTCAGTAAAACAAACCATCACTTTAACCATCAGTCTGTGATGTAGAGAGATAGATAGCTTATCATTGAACTGACTGTATTAGACAGGGTTGCAGAAACAGTTACTTGTACAATGTTCAGTGTATAATTTTACAATTAGAAGGATCATTAATTGACATTATATAGATATACATATATATACACAAACTAGTTAGTATATATATCTATACATAGAAGATATTGCAAAAAATAAAACATTGAATAAAATGTATTTTAATTGCAATTTCCATTAAAATCATTAACCCATAAAACTAAATATTTCTAATCTTTCTAAATGTTCTTCAATGTGGAGACTTAAGGAAATGCATTCCATCATTAATCCACATTCTCATTTAAAAATTATACTTATTCTTGGGCTGGAGGGATGGTTTAGTGGTTAAGGCATTTGCCTGCAAAAGCAAAGGACCCAGGTTCAATTCCCCAGGACTCACATTAGCCAGATGTACAAGGTGGTGCATGCGTCTGGAGTTTGTTTGCAGTGGCTGGAGGCACTGGCATGCCATTCTCTCTTTGTCTCTCTCTCCCTCCCTCTTTCTCTGTGAAATAAGTAAATAATTAATAATAAATATACTTATTCTTTTAAGAACAAATACTTTGCTAATGAGAGGGACTAGTCAGGTAGCCTTGTTAGACAGGCAGTCAGATAGGAAAAGGCTTACAAACAAGAAAACATACATAATATTGGCCAGCCCTGCTATAGAAGGAGAACTGGAATTCAGCATCTGCCCCAGTCACACCCATTTAGCTTTCTCTCTCACACCTTGCCCAGGCATGTGGTCCTCTTCTTCAGACTAGGACATCAGCTCTCACACCTTGCCCAGGTGTTCCAACCTCTACTGGAGACAGTCCCTGGATCCCATTGAATACTACCGGGGGCACAAGAGGGAATTCTTTTCGGGCTCAGTTGCTCAGATCTTCGTGGCTGAGTCTCAGGGTTCCAACACTGGTAAGATGATGTCCTTCCCACTCTTACAGCTAGAGTGTGGAGGAATATTTTGTATTTATTGTTTTTATGTCCTTTTGATTTTATAAAGTGCAAATCTTTTCAGAAAAAAATTCCTTTCTATGTGTTGCTCCCTCCCATTAGGCCCATGCTCAACTCTCACATGGACTCTCAGACCATGTGGGTATATCCATTCTCCTCGTGGGTATATCCATCTCCTCTCCCTAGTCTGTGGACTCTCCCTATCCCTGGTATCTATAATTTTCCTGATCAAGAATGTAATAGTTTATAAATTACACTTCTCAGTCTTATTCCAATTCTTTGTTAAAAACAAACATGAGGGCTGGAGAGATTGCTCATTGGTTAAGGCACCTGCCTATGATGCCCCATGTTCTACTCTGTAGATCCTGCATTAGCCAGATGCATAAAGGTGAGGCAAGTGCAAGATTGAATATGTACACTAGGTGGCGCAAGTGTCTGGAATTTGATTGCAGTGGCTGTGGCTCCGGCAGGCCAATACTCCCTCTGGCACACTTTCTTTCTCTAAAAATAAAAATTAAAAATTAAAATTAAAAAAGAAAACACATGAACTCGGGGTTTGGAGTTTATGGACTTTCACTAATCCCTCAAAACTCTGGTACACTAGCATAAGCTATGTGTCAGATGGTTAAAACAAAACAAAAAAAACATGGTGCCATAAACATTTTTTTTTCTGTTTTAGTATTTGTTGCTGTATGTCTCTAATAAATTTATCATATGTATTTTAAAAGCTTCAAATATGTAATGAATGCTCTGCGTTCATTTTAGTCGATTATATTAATTGAGAGCAAGTATTCATTTAGGTTTTATCATTAATATTTCATAAGTTAGTTTGACTTAATTCTTATGCTGAATTATGGTAAACAAATTACCCATAAAGTAAATTAAAAGTGTCTGTACTTATACCCATGATATTCAGGAATGCTAAGGAAACCATAAAAAGCATTGAGTCTTTTTATAGACTGAGGTGACAATAGATCTTCCACAGAAACTAAGTATTGAATTTTATTAGAGCTTGCTTTTTTCCTTCATCAAATTTTAGTACAATAATAATAGTCTATTCAGACTAGTATAGCAGGTAATACTTTAACTGTATGATTGTTAAATACCCAGTCTAACAATGGTACCAACTCGACTGTATTCATTGATTACAAAACTAAAAAAATAAATAAATAAATTATAAAAATATGTATTTTCCATAAGTTTTGTGGCATGAACATCTGAAATCCAGATGCAATCAGATTTAGCATGTGGTCAGGACCCAATTGCTCAGAAATTGTCCTTCTTCGCATAGCTGAAGAGGCAAATATTATCTCCAGGCCTTCTTATAAATACATAAGAGCTCTGTCTTCATGATATAGTCAACTTCCAAAGTTTACACCTCCCAGTGCAATCACAGTAGATAATAGGTTTTCATCATATGAATTTTGGAAGGCATGGGAATTCAGATATGAGAAAATATTACTATAAATCATCCATGATCAGTGACATTTCTCTCAATTTTTTTTTCAAATAATACTACACAAGACGACTTTACCTGTTAATGTCTCCAGTGCTGAAAATATTATTTCTTGCCATAGAATAAAATTAGCTTCACATAATTATCTTCACGTTCATACAAAATAAGGTTGTGATTTATATTCCTCACACCAATATAAAAACAATTTTCAAGACATGGTGATGAAATGGTGGCTTGCTGATGATGCACAGTAGGACTTTATGGAATTTTTTAATAAGAAAATCATATATATATATATATATATATATATATTATAAGAAATCATTATATACTTACATATATAATGTTATATATCTATGTGCATGTGTTTTACAGACATAAAATTGGAAACCTTAAAATGACCAATAACAATGATATGTTTTAATACATTAAGATGTGATAGTACTATAATTCAGGCATTTTCAAAATTGGAATATCTACATATAAAGAACCACTAATAAGTTAAATAAAGAGAGCAGAATATTACATACTATACAACTGAAATTAAATCCAAAGAAATCTTAGAAATGAATGTGAAAACTATATATATATATCTGGGGAATTATTCTTTGCTAATTCATATATTGCTTTTTCCTAAAATAATCACATATACTCTGAAAATAAGAAAATGTTAGAAAAGTAAGATAATTAAAATAGTCCATAGATGTAAACATTAAAATAACTTCAATACTGGACCAGAGAGATTGTTTAGCAGTCATGGCACTTGCTTGCAAAACCAAAGGACCCTGATTTAATTCACCAGTACCCAGGTAAATCCAGACGCACAAGGTGGCATATGCATCTGGTGTTTGTTTGCAGTAGCTAGAGTCTCTGACATGCCCATTCTCTCTCTCTTTCTCTGTGTGTATCTGCCTTTCTCTCTCTCTCTCAAATACTAAATAAATAAAATATAAAAAATAACTTCAATATTGACTTAAAAATATTATGGAAAGAAAAGAATGGAAACATTACTTGGAATAAAATCTTGTGAAGCAGTTTGTAAAATACAAATCCTAGGATTTAAATTGTATTTAAAGCAAAAATACAAATGTGTATACTATCTCAGTATCTTAAGTTAATATGCTCTAACATAAGACACAGGCAGATGTGGTGGATGTGACCCATCTCATGGTAGATATTATTTTTCTAACATTGATGTCTTGATGTATCCTGATTATCCCCAGTATTCACCAACATCTGTAAGATAGAGAAGATTCTTCAACCAAAATTGAGAACGGTTTGAATTAAAGGTGATAAGTCTGGTGTGTCTCCACTCTTCTGAGATGAAGAGCTATGGAGGTTCTCTCTGAAGCCTATTGGTTTCCTGTTCTAGGGAATATGATTGGTTACTAGATCTAGGCATGTTTTCTCCTGTACTGAGAGGATCTCATGGTCTCATGTGCAATATGTGAGCAGTTGGTTGCCTACAGTCACTGTGAGCCACTAACGCAGAAGTGTGTACTTCCTGCCTTGCTAGTTGATTTTGTATCTGGCAGGAACTCCTGCTTACTGAATCTGTTGGGAACCATTATTATCCAGCCACTCTCATAGGACTTTCCAGCACTATGAGGGCTAGCCAGGAGGGAACTGGATTCTCTTTCAATTCTAGCATGCTCACTTGATGTCCCGTGTCTACAGGAGTGAGTATGAATTATTATGTGAATGGGATGCTTTGTCAAAATATGTGCAAAATAATGTTTCTTTAGTTAATGCCTTCTATTTTCATGCTATCTGTGATGATATACCCATTTTGATTGTTACTTTGACCATTTATATTGCTAACTAACATTTATCTTCTATTAAGATCTTTATATAATTAGTTATCATTTTAATAATCCTGTGATTAGGTGTTGACAGGGCCATTTATCTCATAAGAAATTCAAGAATGTGCTTATTTTCTCTTACACTATGCATTAACTCATAAATTATTGACTTTAATGACTTCATGTAAATTTTAAAATTTCACAAAGCATTCATAGATTTTATAATAAAACTTGTCAGAGCCCCTTCTATTTCAGTGACATAGTGTTGGGGGTTGTTTGGTTGTTTTCAAGTTTCAAGCTGTTATAGAAACATGAATGAAAAACTGATACTTCCACATGGACAGTGTGTGGGCTGGTGCAGCAGTCTGGAGTGAGTAGGCCAGACCAATTTCTGGGCTCCTCCCAGCTCCCAGCTCCGAGTTCCTTGCTCACACAGTGTGTGGGCAGCCACAAACATCTGGAGTGAGTAGGCCAAACTCATTTCCAGGTGCCTCCCCATCCCTGGGTCTGAGTTCCCTGCACGGAAAGTGTGGGGGCAGGTGCAGTGGTCTGGAGTGAATAGGCCGGACCCATGTTTGGCCTCCTCCCAGTTCCCAGGTCTGAGTTCCTTGTATGGACAGTGTGTGGGTGGGTGGGTGCAGTAGTCTGAAGTCAGTAGGTCAGACCCCTGTTTTTCAGCTCCTCCCACCTCTTCAATCTGGGTTTCCTGCACTGGTCTGTGTCCTGGAGGGCACAGCATGAAGTAGGTCAGATGCATGTTTGTTTATCCTTCTGAGTCCCCTGATCCTGGTAGGTCCCATTGTGCCTTACTTGGGGAGGCCTGTTCTCTGTGTGAGCTGTGGAATCAGGCCATTTGCTCTGGTATCCTGACTGGCCACCAAGTATCAAGATCCGTTATCAACTGGGTCAGAGGGTAAACTATCCAAAGGGGGGGGGGGACTTGCTTCCTCTTTAATATAATAAAGACTTCTGAAATGACTAGATAGCAATGCAAAAAGAAAGAAAATGGCAGAAAGCTGAAAGAACTCAATGAAGGATGCCTAGTTCCATTACAGAAGCCTCCGATGAAATAATGGGGAAATCAAGAGAAATTCATTTCCAAAATGAAAACACAACAACCAATGAGAAACTGATTTAAAAAACAAAATTATTTAACTTGAAGCAAATTATCAAAATCAATGAAATTGAACAGAATCATCTAGAGCATTCAGCTTTTGATAGTAGGCATAACTTGACTGAAGAAAATATTAGAACCCTCCAAAGACATATGAATAAATTGAAGGTAGGTCAAGAAATGGAACACCTCAACAACTGCTTGGTTAAGCTTAATGAAGACTTGACCAAATGCAAGAAGGAAGTACAGGAAACATCAAGAAAATGAGAACTTGAATTGAAATCTTACCTCAAATAGAGATGGACATGATGCAAAATAACACAAAAGAAAACAAAAATCAAATATAAATTATAAAAAAACTCTCTAGAACCACTCACCAACAGAGTTACTTATGTGGAAGGCAGAACACCTGACCTAGAAAATAAGACAGAAGAAATTGATCAGGAGGCCAAAAACTTTGCCAAGTTCAAAAAAAAATCAAATCAACAGAATATGAGGAAACTGTGGGACACCTTAAAACAACCAAACATCTGGATCATGGGTATATCAGAAGGAGAGGAAATCCAGACCAGAGGCATACAGAACATACTCAACAAAATTATTGAAGAAAATTTCCTGAATCTTGCAAAAGAGAGGACCATCCAATTGCAAGAAGCCCACAGAATGCCAAACAGACAGGACCAAATAAGAAACTCAGGACACATCATAGTTAAAACTCTTAACAATGAAAACAAAGAGAGAGTGTTAAAAGCAGAAAGAGAGAAGGAATTCACAACATACAAAGGCAATCCTGCCAGAATTATATCAGATTTCTCCATGTAAACCCTGAAATCCAGAAAGGCCTGTAATGGAACTCTTCAAACTCTGAAAAACTATGGCTTCCAACCCAAGATACATTACTCAGCAAAAGTATCCCTCATAATAGATGGTGAAAGGAAAACTCTCCATGAAAAAATCAACTCTATGATTATATGAACACAAAGCCAAACCTACAGAGAATACTTGAGGGAATACTCCACATAGAACAGCCAAACAAATAATCTCAAGAGCCAACAAGACGATCATAATAACCAATTAAACAAGGTTCAAAGCAGTACTTAACACAAAAAAGCACCAAACCCCATAAAACACCTCATCAGGTAGGCTTAATTCAAACCTCACAGGAATAACCTTAAATATTAATGGTCTTAACTCACCCATCCAAAGACACAGGTTATGAGCATGGATCAATAAACTGGACACTTCCATCTGCTGTTTTCAAGGAACCCACCTTACCACTAAAGCTAGACACCTCCTCAGGGTGAAAGGTTGAAAAATGATATTCCAAGCAAATGGAAATAACAAACAAGAAGGTGTTGCTATATTAATATCTGATATAATAGACTTCAAACCAAAAGTAATCAAAAAGGACAAAAAAGGCCACTTCCCACTTATCAAGGGAATGATCCAACATGAGCACATCACAATCATAAATATATATGTGCCAAACACAGGGGCATGACAGATTTTAAACAAAATCTACTCAACAATAAAACAGAAATAAATACTAACACCATCATTGTCAGATTTCAATACTTCACTATCATCAATTGACAGATAATCCAAGCAGAAAACCAACAGGGAAATAATATAGCTCAACAACATCATAGATCAACTAGACCTAATGAATTTCTACAGAACTTTACACCCCAAGTCTACAAAATACACATTCTTCTCAGCAGCCCATGGAACCTTCTCCAAAATTACCCATATATTAGACCATAAACCATGCCTTCATAAAGTCAGGAAAGTTGAGGTAACTTCCTGCATCATGTCAGTTAAAAATGCTTTAAAGCTAGAAATTAACAAAAGACATATCAAGAACTCTGTCAGTAACTGGATACTAAATAACACACTTTGAAATAAAGAATGGGTTGTAGAAGAAATCAAAAAAGAAGTTGTAAAATTCCTAGAATTGAAAATAAAAACACAACCTACCAAAACTTATGGAATTGAATTAAGGCAGTCATAAGGGGAATATTCAAAGCCCCATATGTCTTCATTAGAAAAACAGAGGGATCCCAAATCAATACCCTGGCTGTCCACTTAAGGCTTTAGTAAAACAAGAAAATCCCAACCCAAAGAGCTCCAGATGGAAAGAAATAATCAAGATTAGCACATAAATTAATTAACTGGAAACTAAGAAAACAATTTTCAAAATTGATGAATGAAGAGCTGGTACTTTGAAAAAATAAACAGGATTAACAAACCCCTGGCTGAACTTATCAAGAAAGAGAGAGAGAGAGAGAGGAGGAGGAGGAGAGAGAGAGTTAAAGAGAAGTCACAAATTAACAAAATAAGAAATGAAATAGGGAGATCACAACGGACAACAATGAAATCGGAAAAATCATCAGGGAATACATCCAAAACTTCTATTAAGCAGAATTCAATAATCTAGAAAAAATGGATGAATTCCTAGACACATACCACCTACCAAAACTAAACTCAGAGCAAAGTATTCTCCTAAACAAATATATCACACCCATGGAGATTGAAAAGTAATCAAAAACCTTCCCCAAAAGAAAAATCCAGGATCAGATGGTTTCTCAGCTGATTTCTATCAAACCTTCATAGAAGAACTGAAACACATTTTTATCAAACTATTCTGTATAATCAGAGAACAGGGAATCCTCCCTGAATCCTTCTGTGAAACTAGAATCACCTTAATACCAAAACCAGATATTTGTACAAGAAGGAAAGAAAATTACAGGCCAATATCCCTAATGAAATTAGATGCAAAGATCCTGAACAAAATCTTTGCAAACAGAATTCAACAACACATCAAAAGCATTATCCACCTTGATCAGGTATACTTCATCCCAGGGATACAGGGATTGTTGAATATACAGACAGTGGTTAATGTTATACACCACATAAATAAACTGAACCATAACAAAGACATTATCATCTCAATAGGTGCAGAGGAGGCCTTTGACAAAATACAACACCACTTCATGATCAAAATACTGGAAGGAATGGGCATGGAGGGTTTATATCTCAACACAATAAAGGCTACATATAAAGCTCCTAAAACCCAAATAATACTTAATGGGGAAAAACTCAAGAAGTTCCCACTGAGATCAGGAACAGGACAGGGGTGCCCACTCTCACAAATGCTCTTCAACATAGTACTAGAAGTACCAGCTCAAGCAATAAAACAGGAAAAAGAAAGAAAAGGGATTCTAATTGGAAAGGAAGAAGTCAAGTTAGCCCTATTTGCAGATGACATAATTCTACATATAAGTGATCCAAAATTCTCAATCTCAAACTTCAAAAGGGGATAAATTCCTTCAGTAAAGTGACAGGATACAAAATCAATGCACATAAATCAATAGCTTTTTTATATGCAAAGGACAAACATACAGAAAAATCAATGAAGCTGTCCAATTTTCAATAGCAACAAAGAAAAAAAAACTGGATACCTTGGCATAACAATAACAAAGGATGTGAAAGAACTATATACTGAAAACATTAAAGCACTAACTAAAATAAATAGAGGAGGACTTGAGAAGATGGAAAGACCTCCCATGCTCCTGAATAGGAAGAATTAGTATTGTGAAAATGGCAATTCTACCAAAAGTAATATACAGATTTAATGCAATACCAATAAAAAGACCAGGATCATTCTTCATACAGATTGAAAAAAAAAATCACCTCAAAATTCATATGGAATGTCAGATATCCAAACATAAACTCAGCAAAGGAAACACCTCTGGTGTTCTCACCATATCTGATGTAAAGCTACGTTACAATGCCATAGTCACAAAAACAGCATGTTACTGGAATAAAAACAGAAACATAGACTGGGAAAAGACTTCCTGAACAAAAACCGAGTAGCCAAGGAAATTGAGCAGGCAATTAACCAATGGGATCTCATGATGCTAAAAAGCTTCTGCAGAGACAAACATACCATAAACAGAGCCAATAGATTACCCACTGAATGGGAGAAAGTCTTTTCCAGCTATACTACTGAGAGAATCCTAATATCTAGAATCTAGAGAGAACACACACACACACACACACACACACAACACTTGACAAAATTGGGGCATAGAACTAAAAGGGAGTTCTCAGAAGAAGAATTACAAATGGCTAACACACACACTTAACATAATGTGCAACACACCATTAGGGTAATGCAAATTAAAACAATTATGAGATTCCATCTTATTCCAGTAAGGATAGCAAACATTAAAAAAATCAAATGAAAACAAATGATGGCGATGCTGTGGAGAAATAGTAGCCCTCATTCACTGTTGGTGGAATGGAAACTCACACAACCAATGTGTAAATCAATTTACAGACTCATGAAAAGGATGAATATAAAGTTATTAGCAGGCCCTGTTAGTCCCTTCCTGGGCATTTACCCTAAACTCTCCACATCTCAGTTCAAAGATATGCTCAACCATGTTTATAGCTGCTCAACTCATAATAGCTAAAAACTGAAATGCACCCAGGTGCCCTTCATTTGATGAATGGATAACCATGATGTGGTATATCTACATGATGGAATTCTATTCAGCAGTAAGAAAAAATGACACATTGAAATTTGTAGAAAAATGGTCAAACTTGGAACAGATCATTCTAAGTGAACTCACACAATCACAGAAGGACAACCTTCACATGATCTCACTCATCTACATTTCCTAACCTGGATCAGCTCAAGTTGCTAACATAACTGAATAGCATCTTGAGGCTTGGACACTAGGGAGGGCAGGGCATGGGGGAATGGTAATGGAGGGCACATAACAACTGAACACAAATTGAGCTGGTACAATATAATCCTATATCCTGGAAGTCAGACTAAAAGTTGGAACCCTCAAGAGGACCTTAGAGGGATCACATGAATTGAAGGGGCTTCTAGAGTGAGATGAACCCTAACCTCAAATTTCTCCTGTTTCTCTTTCTTCTCTAGATTTTTCATTTTTCTTGTTTTTGTTTTCACTTTTATTTCTCTGTAACAGGATGAGGTCTACATTCACAATGAGCTGTTCATCAGAGAGACCTACTAGATCTCCCAAAACAAGACAGACTTCTGTCAGAACACTTGATTACTCACCAGAGTTTAATGGTAAGACCCTACTGCTGAATACACCAAATGCTGTTGGTATGTGCCATAGAAAAACCTGGTTGGAATTCAGAGGAGAGCCAGTAACCAGACAATTAGCCCATGTAGTTCAGGAAGGCACTACAGTAGATACTGGGGGAAAGTGGCCAACAGCTCTCCAAGCAACTCAAAGTCTAAGTGACTCAGAAGCAAACAACCTAACATGATGCCAACACAAGTGCCATAGTAGCACACAGCCATGGTGGGTAACCAACTGCATTGGATTAGCTAACAAATCTGCTCAGTGGAAAGGAAACCATATCTGGAATTGGGAAACAAGTCAGAACCATGCCCAGATAATGATTCTGCTTTATATTGTCAAGCTCCCACTCACCTTAGATTATAAGAGGGTCTAAACTCTTTTTAATTCTCTCTAAATTAAAATGGTTATCCCATTTAACCAGTGCTGACTTCATTCTCCATTGGAGGATATGCTTCTGTTTTACAGATAGGAACTCGTCATGAGGAGATAAATGACCCTGTGCACTCCACCCCAGCCCCAGCTAAAACGACAGAGGGACTGAGGAAATGAGCAAGAGTGCTGCTTTCTTAGTGAATCTGAGATCAGCACAATGATGATGGAGAAAGATACTGAGGACACTCACCACCTACCAAACCAGAGATCCAGAGGCTCCTAAGTGCCCATCAATGAGGTAGACTTAAAGTGCTCCCAGCATGGCTCAGGGAATACTGCAGAAGAAGGGGCCAAAAAATTGTTACAGCCACAAGTTCAGACATTTTTCACAGAGACATTGCCTCTCCCCCACCCAATAATGCATGTCCCGCAATCCCCATGGGGTTGACCTGCATCTGCAACAAGGAAGGCCTCTTCAGAAAAGGGGCAGGGAGTAGGGAAAGGATGGTACCAACATGTATCATTTACATGGAAATATGTCCACTCCGTATCTAATAAAAGAAAGATGGCAAAGCAAAAAGATACCTCTATAAAACGTTAAAACAATATCACTTTATGTAATTAGTTAATGAAATTGATAAATAAAACAACATTCATGGGGCAAAAAGTTCATTCTGTTTCCAATATTTCTGTTTTTATTCAGTGTGTGACTCTGTTTATTCTGCTATGAGAAGCCGTTATGGAGGAACACCCGCATCATTGGGAGAACAGGGCTGAAGCAGGGTGTGGTGTGCAGTGAGAGACGCATAAGCGTGAGTTCTTAGTAGCAGCTTCAGTTGTGGTCGCGTTACGGCGTATTAAAAGTACCATTTTCACTTCATGGGCATCTATAAAGCATGTCAGCAAAGCTATTCCTAAATGTATGAATTTTATAAAGTGGGAGCATAAAAGCTCAATTTGCGTGTGCCTGCATGTTTTTAGTTCCAGCATTAGCTACTTATCGAATATTCCAGACACACTTTAAATGTCTCTCAATATTTATAATTTGTGTAAGAGGACTTTATCTTATTTTAGAAAGCATTCATTTACTATTGAATGAAAGTTCTCACTTGTCCTGATTTTTTTTTCTTTTGTATTTTTATCAACATTTCTTATCCCATGACTTTGAAATGCCTGGAAAAATTACTTTCAAGAACATGCTTCTGATGTCAGTCCTAGTGGAGATTAAAATTTCCATTCACTTCCAAAAGGGTCATGATCCAGGTCTCTATGTACTACAGAGATTTTGACAGGTTTGTAATATGTAACTATCCATGGATATTACCACCAGAAAAGGAAGAAAAATGTTTCTAATGGAAATCTATGTATGACTTATGATAATGGAAGGGAGTTCTAAAGTAGGAAAGCTATTTTTATAGTGAACTTACTACTACTTCTTGCATACCACAAACATGTTCAATTATAAGAATGGGCTGTGGGATATGAACCTTAGTTTAGCAACACTGTGAAAACTAATGAGATGACAAGCTCAAGTTTCATAGCCTTCTGATTCCCATCACCTATACCTGCTACATTTGAGGATGCAGAAGTAGACCTAGAATCAGGAAAAGTGTTCAAAGAGAATGTGGCTGTTGCCATTGAATTTTTATTTACTAAAAGTCTGAGTATGAAGCATTATATTCCGAAGGCTAGTATGGAACACTGGCCATCTCCATTATTTAATACTGATATATACCAGATGAATTCACATGTTAGGCAGTAAATTATATAAGAGAAATGAAATTTTCTATAGCTGTAAGCCATGATTTCATACATAAAAAGCTTTGATTTTGAGGCTCTCTGAGGTGGATTGTTGGGATGAAATATCACATGTTTCATAGGTGCTTCCACAAAGGTAGGTTCCAATGGAGTGCATCCCTTGGGTGCAGCACATGGCCTAGAACTGATTTTGCATACAAAGAAATGTCTTAGAGAATGCATAAACCACCATCCTCTTTCTTTTCCTGCCTGTACACTTCCTTAATGCATAAGGCACAGCTGAAATGATACAAATAAATCAAGAAATGCTTTAATTTTATTCATTTCTTCAATTAAAAACATTCCACAAATTCCTATTGCGCCTCTTAAAATAGAGTTATCTTAGCAAGAAAATATTTAAGTGGTTTTAGAATTGTTGCTATGGCACTGTGATATTGAGCTCTATATCTTTGTCTATTCACCTGTCATTTTAATACTATTATCTATTTCTTTGCCCAGTAGCACAACTTTAGTTTTATGCAAACTTACTTTTTATCTTTAATGGCCATAGGGACTGGCATCAATCATTGTTTTTGAATAATTTTTACGAACAGTAAACCTTGACAGTTTCTCCACCTTTATTTCATCACAATATTCTTTTGAAATCTGTAACGAGTTTGGTTCTAACTTGGAACTTGCTTCATGAAGCCAATCATTTTATATTGTAGTTTAGTAGCAAGCAATACATCTCACTAAATGATTTAGTGAAATTCTAAAACAGATAATAGTTTCAATAGATTTTCACACAAATTAAAGAAGTAGAAATAGAGTGACAGGTTGTGAATTTAAAAACACTGCCCATAAATATTACCTGATGTTTTATAGCATACATCATCTCTATAAACAACTCCATTATTCTTATTAGTATATGCAAAAATTCTTAGATTGTTTCCAATTAAATTTTGGGCTTATTTTAAAAAGTAACCTTTAGATTTTTATTTTTTACTTTATTTTATTTATGAGAGAGAGAGAGAGAGAGAGAGAGAGAGAGAGAGAGAGAGGAAGGGAGAGAGAGAGAGAGAGAGATAAGAGGCAGAGCAAAAAGAATAAAGAAGAGAAGAGAATGGGCATGCCAGGGCCTCCATCCGTTACAAACTCCAGACGTATGTGCCACCTAGTTCAACTGGCTATGTGGGTGTTGGCGAATGAAATCAGAGTCTTTCGTCTGCTTAGGCAAGTACGTTAATTGGTAAGCCATCTTTCTGGCCTTTTAAAACTTTTATTTTTACTTAACCCCTAGAATTTAAATAAATAAATTGTTACAGTGCTTTGAGTTCAGGGACTTTATTATAACACAAACTACATGCCATTTCTTTTTTTTACTTTTGCTGTAGACATAATATCCAAAACACTTCCTAAATATTATCTCTTTCCATGAACAGAAAAATATGAGTCTATGATAACTCAGCTCAAACCACTTACAGACCTTCTATTGATGAAAATATTTGCAGTCCTGTAAAGCAGTTGATAGATATCCAAAATACTCTTCCTTGTTGGTAATTTTACTAAGTAATAAAAATTCCAAAATATATTTACTTTTAAAATTCAACAAAAAATTTAATCATAATTTCTAAGAATCTAATATATTGAATTTCTTCTCAAGTAGCAAAATGAAGTAGTTATAACAGCCTTTTATATTCATATATCCATGGACTATTGCAGATGAAATCTTTGATTTGTATCTCAAATAGGCTTGATTCTGATTTTTGGATATCATGATCCTTACATGGTGCTTTTTTTTTTTTTTTTTTTTTGCCTACATCATATTTTTATCAAGGGAAATGCAAGACCTCAAATTAGCTCACGAAAATCTACTTCTAAATGTTTTCTTCCATACAAAACTTTCTGGAGTCTGTAAATTGTGTTTGATAAATTCTATTGCATTTCTAACTCCTACCAATAAAAAAAAGGAATACCTCTTCACCTATCAGCATCATTACTAAGAAAGGAAGAGAAGATCACCACAGACAAGCCTGGGTAACTTCTTCTTTTCTACCCATTGCCTGCAGCATTTCTCCTCCAACAAAGTCCTTTGAACAGGCAGTGCAGAACATTTCAGGAAACAGAAACCTGACTATTTTCTCTAAAAGCAGTATTTCAAAGGAGAGGACCAAGAAATGCATGATGATCTGGGGATCAAAATTTTAAGTAATAAGTAGGGTTTGCTTTTTTATGAATGTGCTGTGTAATATTGATTTTGGGAGACAGGAATTGGTAAAAATGGAAGAAAAGTTGTGAAATTTTGAGTTAAAATGACCTGGATTTTAGATAACATTGGATATAATACATACAGGTTGGGGAATTTGTAGTCAAGAATATACCGTTACCTCAATATTATTGTTTCCAAAACAAAGTTTTTAAATAAACATTGTAAATATCTCTAAACTATCCCAAAGTGTACAGTGTTTTCTGTAGTGTTCTTATCTCAGTGGTACATGCTAGAAGGATAACAGATGAGGGACACATGATTACCCAGTGCAGAACAACCACCTGGTTCATGGTACTAGATCCTCAGAGGGAGGAAAGAATGTATAGAATCATAATTTCTCACAGAATTTATAGTAATTGGCTTCCAACATCATAGTGATCCTTCAGACTAGTATCAACATTTCAATTAAAAACCTATGGCCACATGCTAGATCTTCAAGCAAGTGGACTATTTATCCTTTTTTATTATCCTTTTTGACTTCTATGTCTAAAAATAGACATGATCCTCAAAGCAATTTTAGTCTTCTCTCCTCATTAAGATGTCTTTGATGAGGCACTTTCTGCATTTTAATTCTATGAAAGTCATGTACTCTCTCGTATTCTATATTTTCTCCATTTCTATAAATAGCTACATTTGAAGACATGAGCACCCATAGTCATATTGCTCTTCTTGTAGATAATATTTAGTAAAATCCAGTAAAAATAGTGTGAGGAAATTTAAGGAATCAGGAGATCCAAAGAAGTGAGTTCAATGGCCTTCACTGATATATTCTTCAAAAGGACCCACAGGAGAAAACCATCAGTTTGTGAGTTTTGTGTTCATCATATTTTTCAAGGGGCAGAAGATTCAGTTTTGTGCCTGGAAACTATCTCTTGTTCACCAGTGTTTGAGGGATGGAAAAGCTCCTAAGAATGTTTGAAGTGCTAGAGCCTTATCATTGATGTGGGGAAGACATCAAGTTATAGTCTCCCTCCAATAAAATGCTTTCATTTCCTAAAGGGTCACTCATGATGTTCATGCAAATTGTCATCGTGGACACAACAGTACTGGGAGAGTAGTCTTTTAAATTTTTATTTTGAGGTAGGATCTCACACTAGCACAGACTGACCTGGAATTCACTCTGTATTCTTGATAGGTAGTTCAACTGCTAGTGAAAAAAAAGTGTTTTCAGTAAAAAAAGAAAAAAAAAAAGAAGAAGTACAGACTGAAAATTTAAAGATAGTGGCTATAAATGAACTTTCTTAAGATATACTTTTTGATATATCCTTATATTTCAACCAAGTCATTTTAGGGTAAAAGCCCCTGTATTTAAATCTATTATATCTCGATGCTGGGCCTTTACTACCCTTACATGTATTATTATTATTATTTTTAATTTAGGTTTTTTCTTCTCCTCATTTTTGTAGGAGAGTAGACTGACAATTGAGAAAAGCAGGATATATGAGCTAAGGACAAGCTTATGGAAAATTCAGCCACTCAGCTACATAGGTAACTTAGCAATGTTTATTTCTCTGGCTCAATATCTATTTTTTTCCTACATTTTTCTTGATCTTCCTAGAGCATAAAAGAAGTCATTTTCAGCTAGTTCCCTTAACAATGGTCAATTACAGAATATCTCTGACCTATTCACAGACTTCACTCTCTACACGGGCCGTTTCTAAAAATTGAGAGCACAGACCTGTGAGTTTTATGTTCAGACAAGTCTCTGGAAATACAGGTGAAAAAGAAAATTTTCCCTTCTCCTTTCTTTTCTCCAGAGGTAAGGAGGAAACTCAAACATATAATATAATACAATGCAAAATAAATGTACATATGGTGAAGTTTAAAATTTGGATATAGATTAGTATAAATAATTGTGAGATCTTGAATATGCAAGTATTAGTCAATTTTATTAAATGATTCAAATATATTAAAGATTAAGAACCCTAAAACCAGTACATGTAATATGTCTCTACTATGGTGGCACAAAGCTAAATCTCTTTAAAAGCAAGCATAAATGTATGCATAGAATTCTCATATAGGAAACCTATGTATATACAGTTTGTAAAATTTTATTTATGAATAGTAAAAGAAGTAACATTACACACCGACACATTTCCTCCTACCTGAAACTAAACGCTAACCCCACAATGCACAACCCATATATCCCAACAAGAAGAGTCCTGGTGGAAGGGGGAGGACAGGGAGGAGGTTAACAATGGTACCAACTTGAATGTATTCACTGAATACAAAAAAAAAATAATTAAAATTAAAAAATGGAACATTACATTACAGGCGAACTTTTATTTTAGATGTGAGACATGTAAAACATGCAAAAATGTCTTTCTTATGTGGTAGAGAAATTATACATAAAATGTAGAGAATTAAATTAATGAATGTACAGTAAAATAATGGGTTCATATGGAAGAAAGATATAAATATTAAGATGAAAAAGAATGGAAGTAGAGATGAAGAAGAGGAGAAAGAAAAGGAGGCAGAGGAAGAAGAAGAAGGGGGATAGTAATGCTAGCGATAGTAGGAAGAGGAGGAGGAAAAAGAGAAGGAGGGCTTTAATGGCATTGTTTGTGGTAGTCACAGGACTAACACGCAGAATAATTAGATTCAGCAAGCCAATAGTAGGAAACTGAAACTTAAAACATGTGATTTGAAAACAATACTAATCATTTTGTTAAGTAAAATAAATTACCTAAAATATATTTTAAAATTATAAATTATAAATGCATTTCTAGACTTATTCACATAGACGGGATGGACTAAATATGAGCTGATTACCATATCATCTAGATGTTCAATAAGCCCCAACCATAAAAAGTATATGATGAAAAATAAAGTCTATTAAATTTAAAACGCAAATGAAGATGGATATTGGTAGTTGCAACATGTGTCCCAGTTAATAGTGGTCTCTTAGACATTCAAACTATGGGTAAAACAATCTAAAACCCACATCTACTATATTTTCACATGCATTCATTGCAACTTTAAAGGTTGATATTTTGCCATTGCAATCTATTTAATTCCTTGCAATTAACATTGTGTTAGTTAAAAACAGAACAAGAGTATTACACACCTACCATGAAGTACTAAGTTAATAAATTTCCTCTGGATATTAGAAGTGGACTCCTAGGGCAGATGTAATCCAAAGTATTCTTAGATTTTTATTCTAGTTATTGATTTCTATCTGTTTCATGGTTATTTCAGTTAGAACAAAGGAGGTAGAGTTCTCTTCTGTACCATAGACTGTTTCATGTACCTTTTGCCTGCACATAATTTCAATGTTCAAGATGATTTATTTATTTATTTATTTTAATATGAGTCATTTATGGGCTGGAGGGATGGCTTAACAGTTAAGGCACTTGCCTGCAAGACCAAAAGACCAAGGTTTAATTCCCCAAGACCCACGTAAGCCAGATGCACAAGCCAGTGGCACATGCATCCCGAGTTCATTTGCAGTGGCTAGAGGCCTGGTGCACATATTTTCTCCTTCTCTCTCTCTCTCTCTCTCTGCTTCTTTCTCTGTCAAGTAAATAAATAAAAATAAAATATATTTTTTAAAAGTCATTTATATCTCATATACTTTAATTCATTTTTTTTCAACATTTTCATATATATATTTACATTATATATTATACAAATATATATATATATACATATATATATATATATATATATATATATATATATTTGTATCAAATGTGCTAGGGAATGCTGTAAGATATCACTCAGCATTACAAAGTCTAGCAGAGAACTATGTTAAGAATAACAGAAGACTATACTTTCAGGGATCATTTTATCATTACTAGATCATTACTAGAGAAGTTTCTCTGACTGTGTAGAGCACCGTAACCACGACGAGGAGGTGTAGTGTTCTCTCCTGAGTGTGAGGCCAGCTCTTGGTGTTGCTTTGCTGCAACTGCCATTTGCCATTGGTGATCGTTCCTTCCCCCTTCAGGGAGTTGGAGGGAGAGGATGGGGAGTTGAAGGGATAGGATACAGTCTGAGTGGCTTCCTTATTTTTTTTTTTCTTTATTAGTCAGTTTTGTATTCAGCAAATACAGTCAGTATGGTACCATTATTAGGCTCATCCGTGACCTGCCCCCTCCCCTTGGCCCCTCCTTGTTGAGGTATACGGGTCATGCATTGTGGAGTTAGCCCACAGTTATGGGTAAGACTAAATGTCTCTGCATATCATGACCCTACATGTGGCTCTATTGCTGGTGTACTTTCTCACATTTTTGTTAGGTTTCACACCCTTTCCAATAACTACAATTGTCCCAATTTCCTAAAGGCAAAGAGAGGTTGGGATTTTGACGTTAAGGTCAGTGAGACTGCATAGTAAATTCCCAGACAGCCTGTACTGAGAGCAAGACCTTGCTTCTAAAATTATTATGTCTTTTCTTATATAACATATGCTAAGGAGAAAATTCATTTAAAATTCTGTGTAATGAGCTGGAGAGATGGCTTAGTAGTTAAGACACTTGCCTATAAAGCCTAAGAACTCATGTTCAAATTTCCAGGTCCCACATAGACACACGGTGATGCAATATCACATATGTACACAAGGAGATACACATCTGGAATTCATTCGCAGCAGCTGAAAACCCTGTTATGTCCACTCTCTCTCTCTCTTTCTCAAAAATAAATAAATAAAAAATAAAACTACATGTGATAAAATGTTCAGATAATCATATTGGCATGCAATACAAGTGCATTGGATGGTAGATAATATCCATTTAACAGTATCTTAAAAGGCTTGGAAAATAAAATTCTTTTTACATAATGAGGAGCAATTGACAGGATGAATGAATCATGTATGGGAATGAAAGCAAGAGTAAAATATAATGTTTTATACAAAACATATCATAAAGAAGTATGGAGTCATTCAAGAAATGAAAGACATGTAATTTTGTAAATAAGATATTACTTGTAGAGTTTATTTGTAACAAATCAGGAAAATAGATTGGAGAAGCAAGCAGGAACCACATTATTCAAGGTGACTTAAGCCCTTTCAAAGATTTAGTATTTCATTTCAAAAGCAAGGGGAACCTGTGAAGAAATATATTTTTTAAGTTGAACTCTATCTGATTTGCATATTAAATGATTCTTTCACTTGTTATTTGGAAGTGGATTAGATAGAATAAGAATTGGTTCAAAGAAGATAATCAGGAGCAGGTTGCAACAATGTGCATAAGAAATGATGTTCAGCTGACTGCAAAGTGACCCTGCCAGAGGAAAACCCAAGACAGACACCAGGAGAGTATACACATATGAGTCCGGAAACAGCCCTTCACTGAAAATAAGAAAAGAAATTGAAAGGGAGCTTCAAAGTACAGGGCACACATATAGTTCTGTATTGGGCATGTTGAATCTAAGGTACTATATAAGTCAATGTCTTGATAGTAAGAAAGAAATGTAGTGGCCATACGTGGTAGTAATATATGATAGGTAATTAAAAGGTGGTTGGTTTTAATTCTTTGTGTTATGATGATGTACTGTTTTTAAAAGAGCTAGGAACCACACAAACATCTTCAGTAGCCAGGACACCATCAAAAATAGTGACGTTGATTGGAATGTTTGAAGATGCTTCAGGGAAGAATTCTGGAGAATAACAAGTAAATATGTCAAATAAAAAATACTAAAAATAAAATTACAGAGAATTGTGTGTGTGTGTGTGTGTGAGAGAGAGAGAGAGAGAGAGAGAGAGAGAGAGAGAGAGTAATCCTGGCAGTTAGTGGATTCTAGAAAATAAACCAAGAATTTAAAAATAATGCACACTTTACTGATGATTCACGGTATAGAAAAAGCATGTGGGATGAAGCTGACCAAGAAAATTAAGACTATGAGAAACTGGAAGAATAAAATTCCACCATGGAGATGTAGAGATCGCTCTGTGGGTAAAGCCTTTATTATGAAAACCTGAGTCCTGATGCCCAGACCCCATGTAAAGACAGGTACTCAGCAAGTATCTGTAATGCCAGTATGTGTAGGGCAAGATGGGAAGCAGAAAGAGGAGAATCTTGGAACTTCATGGTCTAGCCAAGTCTGGCAAACATAGCAGTAAAAATCTTGAGAAACTGCCTCAAGTGAGAGGGAAAGATAGGACAGACAACGGTAGCTTCTTCTGATGCAGGTACAGCAACATGATCTGTGTGCCTTTATACTCACACACACATGCACTCACACATATGCACACATCATACACACTAATTATTTGCTGCCTCACCCACTTAGAGATGGATTGGTATTTCCCCCTTTATTTTGGGTCAATGCAAATTACTTGTTTGGCAGAGGTGCAGCAGTGTATCTGTCCCTGGATGTTCAAGGACTTCCAAGGTTGAGTGTGTAAGACATGGTGACCTATGCTTGGGTGCTTGCATTACCAAACAACTTGAAAGGTGTTACTGCTTTGGCTGTGCACAAGACCTCTGCAACCATAATGAGAGGGATGAAGACTCCCCAGGCATTCAACTTTTTTTTTCTTTTTGTTACAAGACACCAGGTTTATGATACCTGACCTGTTAGTCCAGCTACGAACAAAAAATTATAAGCTGCCCAAATCAATGTCTTATGGGACAGAAAGCTATATTACATCTTGCTTTTAGTAGGTCTGTTTCAATAAAGTATGATAAATTATAAGATGGAAAGTAGTTTAATCTATTGTTATATAATGTACAATTTTAATACAGTATTGGACAACTGAGACATTTATTTGCATGCGTGTGTACCATACATGTGTGCTCTAGAGTCTTTTGCCACTGCAAATAAACACACATCTGGTCTGGCTCTACAAGGGTGGTTGGGGAATTTAGCCTTGTCAGTAGTCTTTGCAAGCAAGTGACCTGAGCCATCTCTCCATCCCAGTAGAGCATTCCTTTGAGTGAAGTTCAGCCACACCAAAGACCTGTAATGTTCTTCATTGATTTTGGCCCTTAATTCCACATAGAGACTTTAAAGACTTTTAGAGGAGTATTTGTGATCATGAAGAATTTAGGTTTTTGCCATATATATATATATATATATATATATATATATATATATATATATGGAGAGAGAAAGAGAGAGAGATTAGTAAAGCTACTATCAAAGGCAAGATAGAAAATAAAAATATAAGTAATTAACTACTTAGTTGCTGAAAGTAAGCCTAGAAGTTTTTTGTTTATTATGACAATGCAGAAAAAAATGAGTTAACTACAAAATTAAAATTTCACAAGACTCTAGGAGGAATGCAAAATAATCAGCACATTTTAAATTCTAAAATAAAGTATTTCCAACAAAATAAACATAGAAACAGCAAAAACAACAAGGCTGAAAGCACAGGTTCAATATAGGTGCCCAACTTAAATAACGCTTTAAGGACAACATATATTTTTCGAAAAATATTAGGAACCTTTACCGTGTGATCTGCTGTTTAAATATCAAAATAATATACCAGTAGGAAGGACTCTAAATATGTAGAAAACTTCAGACATCTTTTTCATGAACAAAGTTTCTAGGATTCATAAAGTTTTGTCCGCAGTCTTATAAATCTCACACATATGAGGGGCAGATTTTACTGTCCAAAGAGACAAGAGAACAGATTTATCCACAGAGAGCGTTATACCCTGTTATGTTAAAAAAAAATAACCAGTTTGGATTGAAAATGGCTTATTTCCGAGTGAAAAGGAGGCAAAAGAAACAGGAGAGTACAGCAAACACTTTCAAGAGGAAGCTAACTACATTCCCCATAAGCTGCCCCTAACAATGCACCACCACCAGGAGGTTCCAATTTCCACAATTTCACCAATGGGGACCTAGAATTCAGAACACATGAGTTTATGAGGAATACCTAATTCAAGCCACCACATTATGCCCTTGACCCACATAAACTTATGAGTATCCATAATACAAAATGCAATGAATTCATTCCAATTTTTAAAGTCCCCACAGTTTTTTTTTTTTTTTTAATCAATCCCAGCACTGTTCAAACATCCCCATAGTTCAAGGTCTCTGAACTGAGTAAACAAGCCACAAGAAAGAAAACATGACACAGAATAAACACTTACACTGCAAAAGATGGCACTGTGGGGCTGGAGAGATGGCTTAGCGGTTAAGCGCTTGCCTGTGAAGCCTAAGGACCCAGGTTCAAGGCTCGATTCCCCAGGACCCACGTTAGCCAGAGGCATAAGGGGGCACATGCATCTGGAGTTCATTTGCAGTGTCTGGAGGCCCTGGCATGCTCATTCTCTCTCTGTGTCTCTCCCTCTTTATCTCTCTGTCTGTCGCTCTCAAATAAATAAAAATGAACAAAATTGTTTTGAAAAAAGATGACATTGTGCATAACAAATAAAAGATTAAAAAAAAAACATCAAATTCTGTAAACCCAAGTCTTGGCATCTCTACTGGGTCTCCACTGCAACTCACAATTCATCCTCATGGCTCCATCAGTCCTCCTTGCAGGTTATCCAACAAGCCTGCTTCACACTGCACGTGGCCATTTCCAAAATACAAAACCACATGGCAAATTCAATGACCCTGTGTTTTATGCATTTGTTATATTCCACAGTACTAGGCAGCTGACTTGTTAATGCAGGGTTGAAATAAAGGAATCTTTGAAGAGCAGGACACTCCTTCATCATTCAGGCCCCTTACTTCAAAAGAGTCCACATTGACCCAGTTGTCCAATGCAAAACAGCTGGCCCAATCTCAATATTTGTAATGTCTTAAACAATTTCAGCTGAATAAAAAGTAATTTCAGCTCAAATATTTCATTTCTTTCTGTGCCATATCCTTCTTCTCACACCAGTCCATTTCTACATAACACATCACTGTACAAGTTGTCAGAACACTGGCATAACAGGAAGCCTTTCACACAAACAGCTTAGCCAAGTCTGGAAAAAGTTCTTTCTCATCCTCATAAGCCAAACCTCACAGTTCATAGTATGTACTGCATTCAGGTCTTTCAGAGCTGACCAGAATGGTAAATCAAGCTGTACATACAGCACTATAAGACTTTCTACAGGCCAAGGTTTCAAATCATTCCACATTCCTCCCACAAGTCAATTTCAAAGGAACAAAGGTCACACAGGTTTCTAACAGCAATGGCTGCTCCTACTTCTTTGGTACCATTTTTACTGCTGTAGTTACCTTCTTTTTGGTGTCACGAAGCAAATGACCCAGCAACTTGTGGGAGGAAAGGGTTTATTTTTGGGCTTGCAGATTCATAAGGAAGCTTCATGTGATATCAGGAAAATACATGAGCAGAAGTTGGACGTGATCATCCGGCCAATATAAGTTGGGCAACAACAGTATGAGAGTGTGTCAAACACTGGCAAGGGGAAGCTGGCTATAAAACTATAAGCCTGACCCCAAAATCACATTCTACCAAAATGACAACAGTCTTAAGGAAGCCCCTGTAGATGTCTGAGGATAATGTGAGGTGATGGTTATTGCACTCAGAAAATTGATAGTGTCAACAGACAAAAGCTTAGGCAGTGGCATGCTGAGCCCTTCCTTGGTCCCTCTGTTTCTGAAATCATTTTATCCAGTTTGTCCCAATATCACAGACCATCATAAGCCAGTTGGTTTTTGACTTGCAGATAATTTTTGCACTAGTCTATCAGTTACTGTTCCAGATACTAGTAAAACCCGTGAATATGTATTGCTTCATAGGTTGAAGTGTTACCCTCAATTCCTCCATCTTCCTTTATACCTTCACCTCCTGTTTTCCTGCAATAATTGAATTAAGTCAAACGCATAAAATAGACCTCTATTCTGTGGTTCATATTTGATCTGCTATTCTGATTTATACTGACTGATCCACATAATAAAACTATAAGTACACACTGTTTTCTTCTTCTTCTTCTTTTTTTTTTACTGTTTTCTTCTTAACTGAATAATTTTATTTTAATATAATCGACTCTCAATGCCATAAGTGTTCCTTTTGGCATAGGTCAGGTTAGTACTTATTCTGCTTCTAATTTTATACTTGTTGCCTCAGTCACATCTAAAGAGGTTTCGAGTACTTTGTCAATGGGTTTACTGGCATTTGATCTCACATCTGATGACATTGCCCCATTACTGATCTTCAGCATCAACAGAGAACATTCTGTTTGTTTTCTAAAAAGCAAGGATATTACAAAATTTAGGACATGTGTTCTATTACTTGTACTGCACAGATTGATCATTCCTCAGATTTCTAACTCCCGTAATTGTTTGAAATTCTTGATCACATTTCAATTTCTTGAATGAAAGCATAATTTCCCACAGATATATTTCATTATAACAGTGGACGTCATTTAAATATTTTCCTATGGCTTTTATTATGGTTTCCATTTTTCTTCTGGACACTGACCCACTATATCATATGACCAGTAAGATCATGACATATAAATTAATAATATATTGATAATCATAATAAAGAATTTTTTAATGCCTACTGGGTAGACGAATGGGATAAGTCACTTGGGAATGGAGAATGATGATACTGAATTATTAAGATCCACTAAATACATACATATATATATATATATATATATATATATATATGTAAGACACACACACACTGTGTGTGTGTGTGTGTGTGTGTGTGTGTGATATAGATGTAGATAGATGATGATATAGATGAACATACCTAATAAAAATGAATAAACTGATAAGAAAGCAACTTTCTTGATAACTGTTAAGTTAGTTCATAAATTACAGTAGCAAGAAGCTAGGTTTCAGCCAAACCTGCCAATAGCAACTATATATAAACACATATCAGAATATATACTGTTTAAATTATTATATAAGAGTTTCAACATGTTCCCATCATAACTAGATATAATCACTTTAAAGTATGAGTAATAAGTAATATCACAAATCATAAAGGACAACTTGAGGCTAAGTGAACACAAAGTTGTGACTTAAACCTACAAGAGATCAAATTCCAAGATGGTGTCCACCTTCATGAATTATAAAACCAAAACCTTGCTGGAAAATTTACTTTCAGATTGTCATGATGAAAATCAGAGTAAAACTTTTCTTGATTCAGCAAGAGAATGAGGAAAAGTAATTTAAAAAAAAAAAGAAATATAAGCTCCAGGGCAAAGTAACCATTTTGAAATATGCCTAGTGATCAATGTTCAATTCTTCAAAGGCCATCAAGGGAAATGATTTTCCTGCTTTGGCGAAATGAGTGAGGGAAATATCCCAATCCAATAACTTCTAACCTTTTGGTCTTACTCAAAGGATTACGTATACTACAATAAGAAAATCCAGCAACTGAGAAGTATTTGCTAAGCACAAAGTGTGAGGGCAGCAGTAAGTCACTAAAAATCAGCACTAATATATGATGCTTCCCTTCCCTTGTCACTGCCTCCCCACTTTACCCAACAGATGTGCTGTATAGCTGTCTGAGACTCTGAAACTGTGTTTAGGGGAAAACAAAGACAACAACAGCAAAAATGGCACAACACAGGGATGCCAGCTTTAAGTGGTGGCTCATACCTTAAATCCAGCACTAGGGAGGCGGAGGTAGCAGGACTTTTGTTAGTTCAAGGCTAGCCTGAGATAACATAGTCAATTCTAGGTCATCCTGGGCTACAACTAGACCCTATTTCAAAAATGAATAAAACGAAGCTAGAAAGATGGCTCAGCAATTAAAGACACTGCCTGTGAAACCTAAGGACCCAGGTTCAATTCTCCAATAACCATGTAAGCCAGATCTATACCCCCCCCAAAAAAATCAATAAAACATAAAAATGAAATAAAATAAGGACCGGATAGATGCCTTAGCAGGTAAGGTGCTTCCCTGCAAAGTGAAGGGACCCAGTTTCTATTCCCCAGTACACATGTAAGACAGATTCACAAGGTGGCACATGCATCTGGAGTTGGTTTGCAGGAGTTGAAGGTCCTGGCACATGCCTATTCTCTCTACCTGCCTCTATCTATCCATCTCTCTCAAATAAATAAAGTAAATAAATAAACTTTAAAAATAAAAGAAGACAAAAGAAAATAAAAACTAAGCTTCTAGACTAAAGGACAATTTAGATAACAAAAACTTCAGAAAATAGTAAACAAACTGGGCATGGTGGCACACACCTTTAATTACAGCACTTGTGAGACAGAGGTAGGAGGATTGTCATGAGTCTGAGGCCACCCTGAGACTACATAGTGAATTCCAGGTCAGCCTGTGCTAGAGCAAAACCCTACCTCAAAACAACAACAACAACAAAACAGTAAACATATAAATATATTGTGCCTATACTTATATGTGTGACATATGTATCCTGATGTGCATGCCCCATGAAAATTTGTGCAGAAACCAGAGAACAGTGCTTGCCATTTTCTTATTTTCATCCACATAATTCTTTCCTTTAAATGGAATACCTCCTCAACTCATAGCTTCTGTCTGTCAGTGAACCCTGATGTGTGGGAATTGTCGAGTCTTCTGTTGGGTAGTATAGAGACACTCATGATTAAGAAGCACATGAGCTTATCTACTGATCCACTTCCCTAGACTTGATACATAGCACTTTATGCAGAAAAACATAATTTATCACCTTAAATGAATATGTAACTTAATTTTATTTACTACATACAAATAGTCTGCAATCAGGAAAAAAGTAGAAGACATACAGACAAGAAAATGCACAGTCTGAAGAAAGTGATGCAGCCAGGAAAGGTCCAGGTTCAAGTTGGGCTTGGCTCTTGGAATTGTCATTGTATATGTTCAAAAAATCTATGGGGGTAAGCTAAGATCCCTACTGGGGAAATGAGTCAACATGGAAAAATCACTAATACTAGTAGAATTTGAAGCTCTTAAAAAGTGTCACAATGGAAATCGAATTCCAACTAAAATGCAAAAAAGAAAATTTGCTTTGGTATGATCAGCAGTAGATTAGGGATAGCAGAGGGAAGAATCACGAACTGTAAAGATGTATTAATATCTGTCTCCTGTAGAATGGTTTGGCTCTTAAACCTGACCCCTGTCTAGATATTATGATGCCTCTATTCTGAATGCAGGAGACGCCAGATGCAAAACATGACCTTTTATCTTTGATTTATGTTCTTAGAATGTCAAAAACACTGAGAATAAAGTATTTCCCTCAGTTTCTATTTGTTCCCATCATCTGAATTTTAAATGCCTTACCAATATCTATAGAATAATTGATGTTCTTGGTAACTAGGTTTAATCAGCATAAAATTATCAATGCAACTGACATGTGCAGTATTTTATGAAAAGGAAAGACAATCAAGTCTCTTATGAACATACATTATGTTACAGGACTAGAGTGATGATATACTATGAGGTAATACAATGTAGGTATATTGCTAATCTTCTCAGCTAAAATAAATCTGCTTATGATGCTATTTAATTATACTTATAGTTGAGAAAGCATTGCTAAATCAAAAATCTGAGTACCCATGCTAGAGGATGTGCTGTTGATCAGTGAAACTTCATTTGCTTAACAGCTCCATGTTGCCCATTGGTAAAGTTCGTGACACCCACTGTTGTTCTCTGAGAGCCATTTATATTCAGCATACACACACTAGGAATGATCAACCTTGTTATCTTACAGTCCTTGATTAAAATACTAAACCTTGCAATCACTTAAAAATTAGTCATTCTATCTATCTATCTATCTATCTATCTATCTATCTATCTATCCATCCATCTATCTATCTGTCATCTACCTATATCATCTATCATTTGCTAATCTATTAGAAGGAATTCCTTCTAGGGACATCTGCTTTGCTTTCATTGCTATACTATGCCTCACACCACAAGATAGGGAACCAATGTCAAAATCCTTCTAGCCACACTGCTAATGGCCAAATGTTCTCATGAGGAAGGGTAGATGAAAGATTAACTCTAAATTTATGACATTGTCCTGGATTTTTTTCCTGGTGATGACAGTGTTTTTGCTTCATTCACAGTTCTGGCTCAAGAAATTACTTCATTTGTGGTATTTGATTGAATGGTCACAACATAGATTTTAAGATAAAGATTATATTATTTTTTTTGCTTGTCCTGGGACTTTTCTGCTTTCTTAAATCAAGTAAGAATTTCTCCTTCAAGAGCACCATGGTTGACAAGCCAACGGTATGAGTCAGTGCAAGTCCCGTTATTCTGATTGCTACTTTTATTCTGTCAAAAATCACAGCAATGAGGAAATAAGCCCAGAAAGATATGCTAAACATTAATGTATAAATTGCAGTATGAAGTATAACTACATAGTTATTAAGATTGTTAAAATTCAGAGCTCGGAGATTGGTCAATACGTCAAAATAACTGCTGCACAAGATTGACCCCCAGTGTTGAGTTTCTTAAACACCTACATAAAGCCAGACTCAGTGCCACACTTTTCTGTAATGCCAAGTCTACAGAATGAGAAACAGAGTCAGGAGAACTGCAAAGGTCTCAGACTAGCTAGTCTGTTGTCTTCAGAAGAAAACAACAAAAGAGACCCTGTATCAAACAAGTTGGAAGGTGAACATTGATATACTGTGGTTATCTTCTGAACTCCAAGGAATGCAAGTTGTGTGAATGTACCTGTACATATATGTGCATCACACACACACACACACACACACACACACACACACACACACGGAGAGAGAGAGAGAGAGAGACCCACCAAGAGACAAGAACACCAACTGCCTAGCATGAGATGAGTCATGTCTATCACATCTTCCAGGGCCCAGAAAATATTACAGATGAAATGGTGGATTAACTATGGCTGGTTCTTTTGCTGCTAGCCTGGGGCTCTCCCCCAGGAAGATGGAGGTAAATACTGAGGAGACACAAAACTCATTAAAGCAGAAAATCAGAGGCTATCAAGAGCTCATTACTAAAGGAGACTTGGAGCATGCCCTCCAAAGCTTAGGAAACATTGAGGAACAAGGGGAAGAAAGACTGTAAGAGCCACAGGTTGATAAGGAGTATACTGAGGTATTATGCTCCCCATCAGAGACTAAGTGGTGCATTCATGATTCCACAATGATAACCCCACTGAGGAGAGCCCTCAGTGGAATGGGGCAGGAAAGAGTAAACATAAGATTACCACTGGGAATATAACCATTTGATCATTAATAAAGTTCTCAAATGAAAAAAATGGACAACACTAAATACTAATCAGGGTGCACGGTAACATGAGCTCTCATTCATCCTTTGCGAGTGAAAAGTACTACAGGCATGTTGAGGAATTCGGCAGTATGTTGAAGAGCTAAACATAGTTTACATGAAAGCTCTAGTAATCTCACCCTTAGTTATGCAACAGAAAGAAAATTATATACACACAAAATTTGCACATAAATATTCTCAGCATTCTCCCTTAAATAAATAATATTTGGCTGGAGAGATGGCTTAGTGATTAAGGTGCTTGCCTACAAAACCTAAAGGCCAAGGTTTGACTCCACAAGACCCATGTAAGCCAGATGCATAAGGTAGCACATTCATCTGGAATCAGTTTGCAGTGCCTGGAGTGTCTGGTGTGCCCATTCTGTCTCTCTGTCGCTGTCTCTATCTGCCTCTCTCCCACTCTCTTAAATAAATAAATAAATAAATGGAGCACCTTTATGTATAACTGTCAAGTGTTTGATATTCTCAAAATTCCTTCCCGTTCCTGACTGAATAAACAATCATACATTCATCCAATTGAATATGATTGATAGATACAAATAAATGAGCTCCCAAGCCATGAAAGGATACATAGGAGACTATAGTGCATACTTCTTTTGGAAAGAGTTAGTATAAAAATGGCAATATATTATAGGCATATATGCAAAATTCTGGAAAGAATAAAATGATGCAGATAGAAAAAATCAATAAAGGACACAGTTTCAGGAGATAGGAAATTCTGTTAAACCCAGATTTTTGTTCTTTTCACAGCACTGTTTCCTCAGCTTCATAGGGTCTGTTACCCCCACAGAACTACATAAAACACAATACTACACTTGAATGTACATTATTACCTTGTGTAATAAGTTCATCAATTTTGGATTATCAGGATTGCAAATGTATCACACTAATGTCCAATTAACCATAAGTAAGCATTGTGCCAAAGACCAGAATTATAAGAAAAGACTTTGGACTATCAACTTGGTTTTCTCTAAATGTCAAGCTGCTAAAAATACTTTTAATTAAAATTAATTTATTATTAATGTTTAATTTCAAAAGACAACCTCAGATAAATAGATCCCCTATCAGAAGTATTACTCTAACCTAAACAAAGGGAGGAAAAGTGGCTGAGTATTAAAAAAATGTATGCTTAAAGGAAAGTAAATAATTTACATTTGTATACTACAAGATATACAAATCCAGTTTATCTTTTAAGAAATGACAATGTTACTTATATATGCGGCAATGTTTCTCACACATTTTAGGAAAAGTTTGTTGAATATATAGAACATTCAGATCAGTAAGAAATTTATAAATTGTGGAGACTTTATATAGACACTGAAAAGTTGCGAAAATGTGTTACACATTCTATAATGGGGCTGGAGAGATGGCTCACTGACTAAAATGCACTCCCAGTGCAAGCATGAGGTCCTGAGGAAGCCTGAGGACTGCTTGAATTGGATCTCCAGGTGCCACATTACAACTGGGTGTCCCAAACCTGCTTCCTGTAGGGGAGCAGAGACCTAAGAATTGCTGGATCTCAGTGTGCAGGGGATGGGGAGGGACACAACAAGATCCAGGGATTACTAAGAGACTCCAGCTCATAAAAGAATTGGTAGAAAATCAATGGAGCTGTACACTTAGTATTCTGCTCCTGTTACCACAAGCTAGCTGACCCTGCCTCAAATGGTCATACAGTGGCAACTTAGACACATACAAGTAAATATCAAAAAGAAACACACACAATCTATTATTTTTTTAATTTTTTTTGTTGTTGTTCACTTTTATTTATTTATTTATTTGAGAGTAACAGAGAGAGAAAGAGGCAGAGAGAGAGAGAGAGACAGAGAGAGAGAAAGAGAGAGAAAGAGAGAGAGGCGCGCCAGGGCCTCCAGCCACTGCAAACGAACTCCAGATGGGTGCGCCCCCTTGTGCATCTGGCTAACGTGGGTCCTGGGGAATTGTGCCTTGAACCGGAGTCCTTAGGCTTCACAGGCAAGCACTTAACCGCTAAGCCATCTCTCCAGCTCTAGTCTATTATAATTTTATAAAACAATATCAAAGAGCAAATTTTCTCACTATGTGTATTTTCATCTGTTAGCTATACCATTTTCCTTTTTATGATCAAACCAAGTATATAGGAATTAGCTAAATTAATACATGTTTACTATAAGGTAAAAAAGGCCAGGAATACATAAGTTGTATTTAATTTCTAAGCATATGCAATATATTATTTTTACTTTAAAAACTTTGCACAAACCGACTCTAATTGTATTAATGGAATAGATATCATCTTCTTTATCAAATAAATAAAATTTCACTAAAATTTTTTATAGTAGTGAAAAGATAAAAATTAACATAAAAAGGCTTATAGTAATCTCTAATTTCTATAAGGGTGAACAAATTCAAATATATTAATATTAATGATAATAAGTCTATATAACTGATTTGTGTCTTTTATTTAATATATATTCAATCATGTAAGAAGCTGTGGACTCTGTCCAAACTAACATGTTTTTAAATAAATGTTAATTTTGCTAAAAAAGTTAAAATATTAGGGGCTGGAGAGGTAGCTTAGCAGTTAAGACACTTGAATGCAAAGCCTAAGGACCCAGGTTTGATTCCTCAGTACCCATGTAAAGCCAGGTGCAAAAGGTGGTGCATGTGTCTGCAGTGTCTCCAATGGCTAGAGCCACTGGCACACCCATGCTCTCTATTTCTCTGTCTCTCAAATAAATGTATCAGTAAATAAAATATTTAAAAAATTCAAATAGTATATTTATTTTTCATTGTGATATAGTTCTGGTATAATTATATAACAATATGAAGATATAAAAATGAGTTTAGTGGGATAAAACTTGATAAAATGATTATAACAGAATTGTGAGCTATTCTTACTACATAATAAACACATATTTTCAAATAATATTCACGTTACTTATTAGTTCAGATTTGAAAGGAAGCAAAAGTATTTCTTAGATGAATGTGCTCTAATTATGAATCAAAAAGTCTAAGATCTATAACCTTTGATTACAGGTGAAATTATCTCACGTCAAAATGAATACTGGTAGGTAATGATTTAATAAAGAAAACATGTTTAGCATTTATTTTGTTTGGAGTTTTTTGATTTCTATATTAATTCTGAGTCTGTAGATTCAAATTGAAATACATGAGATTTTTTTTGTGTGTTTGTGTGCAAAATATGAAAGATTTTTTTTAACATTTTAGAATGCACTTGTTCACCAAGAGAAACTTTTGAAGAAATATATCCTCCCACAGGAGCCACTTTATAGTAATGAATACACAAGAGAAACCTTGCTGATGTAATTAGCAGATAGTTGATGTTAAGAAAATTAAATAAAAGGGCATTTGCTCTATTTTGAAATAAGTTCTGTCATCTCTTGATACTATACTACCTAGTGGAATAATTTGGTTTATAAGTGTGGCCACTCATGCTCATAATCAGTGGCTCTCATAATGGAATGCACTGGTTGAGCGAGATGAATGCAAAATGCAACCCTCAGTGCTGCTGGTGCACTCTTAACTGATATGATGTCACTTCAAATTACTTTGCATGGACATCTGTGGTTATTTAGTATTACAAGTTAATTTGGCTGACATCCCAAACAAATAAACAAGTGCAAATCTGTCTCACTGCATTCATTGTGCTTGAATGATTGAAAGGCTTTCTTTTCTGTGTGTGGCTTTAATGTTCCAGAATAATTTTATCTAACAGCAGGAGGCAGCTAGACATCCAAACAAACTGTTCTTTTAATGTAGTTTATATAAAATCAACAACAAAAAGGATATTTGGTTTTAATTACAATAATAACAAATGGAAAATGACTAAAACATTTTATAGAACATTCTATGTGTTACACAATGATCATAATAACCATAACAGTAATATATAAGTGACAATGTTTATAGTAAAACTTAAAATAATTAATAAGAGCAGTAAAGATTTTTCAACTGGTGGAAATAAAATAATGAGAATTGAATCAATAGAAAATTAAAGCTATTGCAAAATAAAGAACCAAAAAAATTAAATCCTGCAAAAGCAAATTTACTTTGAAAGCTGAATAATGATGTTCACAGTGAGAATTTACAACTGTAATACATTCAAGTAACCAAAGGCAGAAAGCATCTGTGTCTTCATGCCTAGACAATATGATGGTTCTGAGCCTCCTGTTGCAAATAAATACAGGGATCACTCCCATTTATATATCTACACCTAAAAGCAGGGTCTCAAGCTATGAAGTATGATGACAGCATGCTACTCAGATACTAATATTGTATTGTATATTCACTCTGAGAAATTTAATAAATCCTATTTTTAATGCACATGTATTAACTTATGCCTCTTTCCCTGTTGCTGCAGCTAATACACAATACCTCCCATTTCAAATAGGAAGACAAATCAGTTGATATGTGACATAAAGTAGGCTATGTTGTCCAGATTATTTGGTCAACTACCTGTCTAGATGTTTCTATAATTATCTACTTTTTATGTAATTGTCATTTCAGTCAGTAGACATTTACCAAAGAAGATCAACTATAGTGTAGATGATTGTTTGTTTAATATTTGAAGGTTTTGGATCTAAAACCAAAGTTTTCCAAGACAGTAATTCTGTATTACAGAGACTGTGACCACATTTCCAGATGTTAGATTCAACACTGACACTAGCTTCTTTGAATTTCCACCCTGCCGGACTGCTTAAAAAATAAATAAATAAAAATAAAAAGTTTTAAATGCTAGTCCCTAAAACCAGTTGTAAGAATTAATGCTTTGAATTATCTGTGTGTCTATGAGTGTGATTGTCTAATGTGATGGTATATCCATTGAGAACCCTGTGTCTGCGGACAGCAATGACTGGTGCTTACACTCATTGGAAATCTGCAGGATGCTTCTTAACTAATGTCCAAATGGAAGTTTTGCTGTTCCCCTACCCAATGTTCCTACAGATTATCCGACTCCTTTTTTTCAATTTGATTTTGCTCTATTAAATACAAGGGTAAATTATCATGTCTGAAATTTGTGCAAGGCAGGAGAACCAGGAGGACCTGATATGTACTATTTGCCCTCCAGGATTCTCACATATACTGTAATACAACAGTGATCTATCTATATATACCCACGCATGGTTTGGTATAGACTCAAGCATTGACATTAATATTATGTATTAGTAAATACATATTCATTGTGATGCTTAAACCAGCTGTTAAATATTCTACTTTTTAATATTTATATAAATTCCTTCTAGTCATATATTGAATGCAACAATTGCTAACACTGTTAGCAGACTTCACTCTTTCAAAGCTAGCTCAAAAGGCAGTCTAAAATAGGTGAATCACACTTTGGAAAACACTGCCACTTATAAAAAAACAACTTAGTTTATTACCCAGTTGACTCAGGAACAAAGTAATCACACTGTCAATAGTGAAGCTTATACGCAGGTTCAGGAAAATAAATTTCCTCTCAGCAAGTCTAAGTGGCTGGAGCTACTCCTGAGTACTGAATTGGCCGTAAGCCAGGCCCTTCCTCCCCTGCCCAGAGTTTCTGACATTACACAATTATTAAGAGTGTTCAGGAAGGTACTGATGGTAGGTTCACTACAATGTACTCATTTCTTTCTAAAACAGAAGATTAATTATTTCAGATAAAGACAAGTAAAGTATAGGCGTTCAAAATTCTAGGAAAACTGCCAAACTTTTCAAAATGGAGGGTATAAGTAAAAATGGAGGAATGTTTTGAAAATGCTAAGCCATTCAAAAGTAACAGGAAATTGCTGGGCTTGGTGATACACACCTTTAGTCCCAGCACTTGGGAGGCAGAGATAGGAGGATTGCTGTAAGTTTGAGGCCAGCCTGAATTCCAGGTTAGCCTGGGCTACAGTGAGACCCTACCTCATAAACAAACAAACAAACAGAAAGGTAACAGAAAATCTTATATAAAATTAGTGAAATTCTTTCCAAGAATAAGAAAGTAAAAATATATCAAAATTCATAAATATATTAACTATTAAGTATCTGCAAAATCACTTCCATTTACTAGTGCAGGGAGAGAATAAAAGTTCTGACAAAAAATAGGCTTTGATATTCATACACCCAACTTTATATCATAGCTTAACTCACTGAAACTTTTCCATTTTAATTTTTGGTATATTGCTTTGTTGGGGGAAGTTAACTGCATTAGCAGTCTCTCCTCCAACTCTGTGACTCTAGGGATTCTCCTGGTTTGTCTATAAGGTAGTGGTGCTACCTGCACACTTATCTGTGCCTGGGCAGACTAAGAACATTACAAATCTCTGCAAAAACTTAAGGTGAACTCACCCAGAAATGGAATATTAAGAAAGTAGTTGATGTTTATTGTAATATTCACCTAGAAAACACAGGCATTGCAGCTTTTCAATAAGTTCAATCATATTTGAATGTTGTAAATGGCATAAGGTACTTGTTTTAACTCTTGTGTAAACTATAGATGTTATATATATATATATATATATATATATATATATATAAATGTAACATGCTTACCAAGGCTCAAATAACATTGTAGAAGATTGGGAAGGTAGAATGTAAGAGACACAGGGTGGGAAGATTTACTCTGAGGTATTCTTCCCCCACCAGAGCCAATGAATGCATTCATGACAGTGCAGTAATTACTGACATCTCTACTGAAGAGGGCCTTCAGTGAAAGGGGGGCAGGGGAGATGGGACAAAAGAGGAGCATCTGATGCGAATATGATCATTTTGCAAGATGCTCATATATTAAATTTCCTAATAAAATTATTTAAAATTAAAATCAAAGAAATTATGCAATATTGAAAAGATTTGAATGTAATTGTGACAATTACTTTACCCTCTAAAATACAACAGTGGGAGTATTTTTTTATATATAAATAGCATTGAGCTATAGCTACATTGTGTTATATTACAAGACTGTACCTGGACCCACTGGTAAAATTTCAGTGCAAATAATGCTCTAACTGGTCATCCTTCATAGCGAAATAAAGATTACATTCAGCACTCTAAAATTAAATCTAATCTCATCTAGAAAAAATGGAATCACAACCTTATTTTTAATATAACTTAAGGTTTTGTGACATAATGTTTTCAAACATCACCTTAAAAAGCTTTTTTGTTGTTGTTGTTTTTCTGAGGTACGGTCTCACTTAGCCCAGGCTGACTCAGGGTGGCCTCCTACCTCTGCCTCCCAAGTGCTGGCATTAAAGGCATGCGCCACCACACCTGGCCAGCTTAAAAGCTTTTATTGACTTTTTAAAAACACAAGTCCATCCCTAAGGTAGGTTTGGGGGAAGATCTGAGTCCAGCACGAGTAGGTATGGAGAGCAGTTTGAGCCATAGTGATAAGTTCTTGCTGCTAGTTTGATGGTATCTCCTTATATTACTGATGGTATCCCCTGGAATTGAAAGCCGGAAGTAAACCCTTTTCCTTCCATAAGCTGTGTCTGGTTGGATGTATGTCAAGCAACACAAATCTGAGTGTAACACTTGTTCATAATTCTTTCGTACACTGGCAGATCCCATTGGCAAAACTTACAAAATGAAAATAATGCATAAAATGACTTTACAAAAGTACTAAATAAAATATTGATATTTAGTGATTTCTTCCTCTAAAGTTAAACACATAAATCATACTGTTTGTGGGAATATGCTTGTTTCAGTTCCTGTCACAAAACTGTTGATCTGGCATATTTTCTTCAGATTCAAAAGGATTTCTTTCTAGAATGCAAGACCACTGAGGGTTGGATAGTTTATATTCTCCTATATATAATATTTTGAATTGACAAACATATAGGCAGAAATCAAATAGTGATGGTAAGAAAAAAGTTTAATTTATGTACATGTAGATTAAAGCCTTTCAATTATAAATTAGAGGGAAAACTAATAACCAGGGAAATTGCCTTCTGCAAACAATATAAGAAAAACATAATATTTCATAAAAATAAGATATGTAAAATGGATGACAATGGGTTCATATGTGTGCAGAAAAAAAATCCTGCACATCTTCCAATATATATAGAACATGGTTAAACACTATATAATGAGGTGATTATGAACAAGGGACTAATGATCAAATATATTATAATTAAAGTCCCATATTTGTAGCAATGCTTTTGTTAAAAAACATCTTCTGTAGCACCAGTCATATAAAAACAACGGATGAACTTTAGGAAATTCTATTACCTTTTCTGAGCTAAACCTAATCAGTTGACTTATAGAAAGACACCAAGTTCTTCTGGTCTGTGAAAATTCTAATGGTATAGATTCTCTAGGGCACAATGTCCATTTTGCTAAAATTTATGTTCATAACTTTCTAATATTCCTGTGTCCTTCCATGACACACAATTAACCACAAGCTCAAAATGTATTTGGTAGTATGTAAGTCAATTATATTATTTGCAAAAATACCTTTTACAACTTCTCTTCAATATGGTTTTATCTCAATTTCAGTGAAGTTGGAGATAGCCTGTATGTATATGATAGTATGCTAGAGTTGTGTCTAAGTAAACCATTTTTTCTTTCTCCAAAGATTTCTTATTTTAAGATCTATTGTTGTTATCAATGTCAATAAATTTAATTGATAACATCTGTGATCTCTTTATTGCTTTCTCTGATGGCCACAAATAACCCTATACTTGTCTAAATGTCATACGTCTTTATAATCCTCACCAGATGGGATTTGTAAGTGCGCTTAGTTATTTGAATTGCCTATTTTCTCAACATAACTGTTATGTCTTCAAATACTCAATTTCAGTCCTAAAATGTAAACACAGACTTTAACTCTCACTAGTATGCAGGTAATATGTTCAAATACTGAAAATCAAAAATGTTTATATTACATATTGCAAATTATGAATGAAATGATACTGTGGATTACATTGAGATAAATGATGGATGTTTGGTAGCTAAGTAGGCACCAATTTCATGAATCTCTTCTATTATAAAAGGTGACAAAAATTATCTCACTCATCATAAAAAAGCAAAATTTGTTCTTGGAATTAATGCATGAGTAATAATTGCTTCCACACATTTTCTATATCTTCTCACACTTATCTTCAATATGCCTCTGATCTTCTCTGATTCACTAGTGCATTCCATATTAGTTTTTAGTCAGGAAGAAAAATTATTGTTCAAATCTGTTACAATGCTCACTTTTAAAAAGGAAGTTAATTGAATTATACTCACAGACTACATATCTAGAATTGTCTGTAATTTGTAGTTACTGTCACATTGTAAGCATGACCTATCTTTATAACATACCATGAACATCATATAGTAATATGTTTAAAAATAAGATGATGTTCTCTATTTAAAAAATATTAAACAACACACAAAATATTGTCTTATTATCCCTATAGGTGTAAATATATTATAACTGAAACATATATATATATATATGTATATATATATATATATGTGTGCATATATATGTGTGTGTGTGTGTGTGTGTGTGTGATGTTATTTTTAAGGACGAATGCACATAGCTTTGCATTTCAATGTAAAGCATGTTTTATTAAGTTTTTAAAAATCTGGTTCCCATTAGGAACTAAAAATAAAACATTGAGATTTTTTCTCACCCTAGCTAGATCTGGATATCATCAATACAAAGAAAAATCAATCCATGCTAATGAAGATTAAGAAAAAAGGAAGCAAACCCTATTTGGTGAGCATGTGAGTTAGTCCCATCACTATGGAAATCAATCAGCCAAATTTAGTTTAGTTTGATAAGTAAATCAAACATACACACTCACACGCACATAAGGAAAGTGTCATATGATCCAGAATTGCCATACTTAGGTAGATAAACAAAGGGACTACTGCAGCAAACAACTGACACAGTGCGTCTTCTTGTTTACTGAAGTACGCTGCATCCTAGCCATCCTATGTGGAAACCAGCAGACACGTAGTTAAGAAAATACGGTACATGCATGTAATAAATTGTTGCTTAGCCATAAAAAATGAAATAATAATTACTTTTGAAAAAGAATGTTTGCAACTGCAGATCCTCATATCAAGCAATATAAACTAGGCCCAGGAAGACCAAAATCATATGGTTTCTCACATAGGTAAAACCAGGACTAAAAAAAAAAAATGACATGAGAGTAGAATAGGAAATGCCTGTAACAGGAAAGAGCTAAGCATGAGGGAGAAAGGGGAAAAAATGTAGTAATAGGGGCTAATATAATCAATGTACAATAGATACATGTATGAAATGTCATAATAAAACCCATTAATTTTTAAAATTACTATGTAGCATTTTTTTTTGTCTTTCTGGGACTGACTTTATTTACCTAATATCTCCAGTTGCATACATTTTCCTACAAACAACATAACTGCATTCTTCTTTATGGCTTAAATATATTCCATTTTGTATAAAACATTTTATTAATTTATTATTCTCTCGCTAGTTCACGAGGCAGCGTGTCACAACAAGAGCTTCACATCAGTGTTCATTGAGGCAGTACTCAGAATAGGTAAGACAATGAACTAACCTAGGTGTCTAACCAGTCAGGTGTTTATCATCAAAGAAACAAATGCTGACAAGAATATACATTAAGAATTACATATATTGGCTGCGAGGGGAAATGTAAACTGGCGCTGCCATTATAGAAATCAATGTGAAACTTCTTCAAAGAGCTGAAAATTAAACTACCACATGAACTGCTCCTGGGCAAATACCCAAAGCACTCAAAAATGCTACCAAAGAAATATTTACATATCCATGGTTGTTGTTTCCATGTTTACAATAGCAAGGAAGTGGAATCTGTTTAGATATCCAACAAGTGAATGGATAATGACAATGTGGTCCACAATGGAATTTAATTATTCCATAAAGAAAATGAAATTATGAAATATCAAGGAAAAGATGTGTGTGAAAATCATTATATTACATGAGGTGACCCATAGTCTATATTTAGGTGTGGTTGTGGGCACAGGTTATTAAACTGTAATAGAGACTCATGATAGAGGAAAAACTGATTCTGGAAAAGTGGAGACAAGATAGTACTACAGTGTATGTGGTGTGTGAGTGGAAAGGGGTCTACTTGAGCTGCAAGAAATGGGGTTGTGTTGGAGAGATAGGTGAGAGAGAGAGTGGAGTAGAATTAATAAAACTCAGCGTATATGAAAGTCCACAAATAAACACATTTCTTTATATGCTAACTATAAGATAAACACATAAGTATTGTGTCAGTGAAATTAGATACATCCATTAAACTCCTGGGCCAACAGCATTCTACTGTATATATGCATAGTTTATGGAAACAAGCAGGCTGAAATTGTTTAATTTCTTTGCCATTCATTCCTCCAATGGTCCATGTAAATTATAAGCACGCTTGTGTTCTCATTTCATCTTGCGTCTTCCTGATGTCTTTGTCATGCTCAAACTAAGCCACCTGTTCCTGGTGGTCATTCACCATGCTGGTCAGTTGGCTGGTGCTGTTTCATAGGAGTTTCCATTTGTGCCTCACAGCCTGAGATCCTGTGCTTCAGAGTGTCAGCAACGCCTGCAGGTGACTCCCCGCTGCTGCCCAACCTTCGCATTCACTAAGGTCTGCAAAGCTGCGCTGGTGCAAAGCAAATGTTCACAGACTGGCCTTGTCTCAAGTCCTTGTTGGTAGGACGCCCATCATGCCATTTGGTCTCTCTTTGGGATGACAGAAGCTCTGAATCAACCTGCATCCTTTTCCCCAGGAACCACTATCCTGCTTCATAGAAACCTCTCTTGAAAACTGTTTCTGAAAGCAATAGGGACTCGCAGTGTAACATTCCATAAAGTTTTAATTTTCATTAATAATTTCAAATGTGTAGAGTAATGGACATTTGGTGGGTCACAGAAAGGACATGAATGTAGGAAGGGAACTAGTTAGGAAGAAGAAAAAGTTTAATGGGAATGGGTGTAGGTAAGAGGAACTGATGGGAGCAAATATTAAAAAAATACATTTTTATATAGATGTACAAAAATTTCAAAAATTAAGATTAAATAGAAAATAAGTACAGTGAACAAAAATTTAAACTAATAAAAGTAAATTGTAGGAAACAGGAAACAATGTCAATAGACAAGTTATTAAGTACTATTTTTTGAGATACATACTAATAGATTGTACCTGTGTATAGGTTGTGCTTTCAAAAATCAAATTGCATTACATTTTTGAGAAAAACAATTATTACAAATCTAAAACAAACTGAAAAACATGCACTAATCTATTCACACAAATAATTATTTCATGGTATCAAATGTCACACAACTCATGTAGTTTCTTAATATGACTAAAATATTTATCAAAACTATATTGATTATTATATTGACATTATTATATTTAACATGTCATATTGGTTAGCAAAGCAATCCCCCATTAATTAATTTATTATTTATTCCCAGCACTTTAGAATATAAAGACAAAAATAAATTAAATAATTTTGGAGAAAAGGAAAATATCCAGTAATATGTGGCAGAGAAAATACAAATAAGAACCTATTAACTTGTTGCTTAAAACACACACACACACACACACACACACACACACACACATATATATATATATATATATATATATATAGAGAGAGAGAGAGAGAGAGAGAGAGAGAGGGAGGAGACAAGGCCATTGAAAAGATTTAAAAACAATGGAAACCTAGCAATAAGGAAAGGAAATTGTATGATTCCGATTTTCCACTTTAAATTAAATTTCCCAACAAAATATACCAATCTCCAATTCTAAAATAAAGTACATATAATATGGATCAGGACATTGTCTATGCTGGACAAATTTTTTTTCTACTAATATGGCTAAATAATTTGAGAAAATTATAAAAATTCCTGGAAACCACTCATGCGTATTGCATGAGTAATAAGTGAATATAGTGTGGTCTATCAATATAAGAATGTTACTTATCTATAAAGAAAAGCAAAACCTACAGCAGGTAAACAAAAAAGAAAAACTTATGCACAAAAACTGATGGCAATGGAATCCACCATATTAAGGGAAATAAAAAGAAAGTCAAGCATCATATACTCCCTCTCATGTATTGAACATTTGGGAAAGTACAATGAAGCTACGACAACTAGGAAAGAAGAAAAGAGGAAAGGACTAGGGGAAAAGCGATGTGTGGAAATGGAGGATTGGATAAGACTAAGGTACTTTACATGTATATGAAAATAATATTTGGTAAATTAATAGACATAAAACAAAACTCCCACAAACAAACAACAAAGTTTTAACAAGTTTGAACTTTAAATATATAGCAATTCATTTTTAAAACACTCTAAAATTATTTTGCAAATATTTTTATTTATCCATTTGTAAGAAGAGAAAGACAGACAGATAGAATAGGCACTCTAGGGCCTCCAGCCATAACTGATGAACTCGAAAGGCATGTGCCAACTTGTGCATCTGGCTTTACATGGGTACTCAGGAATCAAACTTAGGTCGTTAGGCTTTGCAGGCCATCACCTTAACCATTATGCATTCTCTCTAGCCCCTAAACTTACTTTTTTGTGTGAAAGGTAGGGAGAGAGATTAAGTTGACCATCACACCATTATCTGTCTCTGAAAATAAATTGAGAAAAGGAGCTATATTATTAGAAAAAAACATTTAAAAAAGAAACTAGCTTATGAAATTTAGTACTGAAGCCTCTTGTTTATAAAAAAAAGTCAACTAATGAATTCAGAAAGAACAAATGAAAGAAAATCATTAGATTGCCATTTGTGAGATATTCTGCTATAAAATTGATCCAATCTTTCCAATATATTGTCATTTGTTAAACAAAATCCAATGTTTTTATTTATACAGAGCATTTATCTTCATAGACCATGTTCTTTGCTAGCTCAGGAGAATATGCTTGTGGAGATATCTTTGTGATTTATCTCAAAGCACAAACATTTTAATGTGAGCTACATTATGTCAAATAAATAGACAGATGGATAGATAGATATACTAAATTGACAAAACAGAATAAAAATTTGAATCTCAATGACCAACTGAAGTTCTCAGTATGACTTTTAAAGTGATATTTTAACTTTATCTTGAGATCTTGTCAAAATATTATAACAATTCCTAGGGCATTTCAAGGTGTGAATCTTTTATGTTTTTTGTCAAATAATAAACAGAATAATAATCTGAGTTGCTTAAAAGAAATTCTATCAAGAGTATTATTAACTAAAATCCAATTCTCTAAACAGACATCGTTAAAAATAAAAATATTATGAAGTAGAAATCTTTTTCTCCTGTCTCAATAGAAATTTTTAGTCTCATGAGTAGTATTTTGTATACTTTGGGACTGGACTGATAATTATATCTAGCCCATGCTCCTTTCAGCGAATCAAACAAATTGATAGGTTAAACATAAGAAATTATAAATAGATAGCACTGCCTCACTGATGTGATCAAGAAACTAAAATCAGTAACTTTTATAGTTTTACCTTCTCATTATAAGAGAAAAACAAATGCCTGATCAGAAGCATATGGAACAAAAGGTTTATTCTAGGCAAACTTATCATGGCAGCCAAAGGATGGAATGTGCAGGAACTGAATGGAAGTCAGAGTACCAGGCTAAGAACTGAGATGATAAACCTCAAGGTCTGCTCTACTGACACACTTCCACCAGCAAGGTTCCCGCTCCTAAATTATCACAAGCTGAGGAATGAATAATCAAAATCCATCAGGCTATCGGGAACACTTCACAATCGAACTATCATAATAATCATTGTTGCAATTTCTTGTCCTAGGTTATGAGCAAGGTTCCAAGTTATATATTTTGCATTAAAGAGAGCACAATAGCCTAAAGTCAATAAAGCTTAAAATACATGAAATAGAGGGAAAGAATGAGAGGCAAGCACTATGAGATCCTGCCTGATAGATGCTCTTGTTCCTCACTAATATTTTTTGAAATTATTTGAGTAATGAGAAAGCTTCAAATAATTTTAGCACTTAAAGCTGGGCGTGGTGGTGCTCGCCTTTAATCCCAGCACTCGGGAGGCAGAGATAGGAGGACCACTGTGAGTTCGAGGTCAGCCTGGGCTAGAGTGAGACCCTACCTCAAAAAAACAATAATAATAATAATAATCATTTTAGCACTTAATGTAAATAACATGCATACCCATAAGCATATATATATATGTATATATATAATACTATTTAAAAATATGTATATACTATTATAACTATTTATAAGTATATATGTATATACACTAATTAATATATAACATCTTAAATATAATATATGTAATTAATATATTTAATTGTTATATATATATAAGAAATACATTTAATTGTGTGTGTGTATATATATATATATATATATATATGTATATATATATATATATGCTATTTTAATTGCTGCTGCTTAGAAAATATAGAAAAAGAGGGTAAAAGTTGAAGTTACCAGACAAACAGATAGTGTATCAGGGTCCTTTTCTTCATTTATAATATCATATATCATTTTAAGAATGACAAAATGGGGCATGGAGGGTTGGCTAAGCAGTTAAGGCATTTTCCTGCAAAGCAAAAGGACCTCAGTTTGTTTTCCCCAGGACCCACGTAAGCCAGATGCGCAAGGTGGCACATGCAGTCTGGAGTTCATTTGCAGTGGCTGGAGGCACTGGTGAACCCCATTTTCTCTCTCTGTCTTTCTCTTTCCCTCTCACTCTCTCACTCTCTCAAATAAATAAATTAAATTTTAAAAAAGAATGACAAAATGTCCTATAATGCTGTTTTGACTTATAACACATAAAGTATTTTCCAAATGTGTTTTGAAATGTTGTCATGGAAAGGAACATTGTTTTCAGTGCTTTAATAAGGATTTTATTGTTTGTCACCAGTTTGAGTAAAACAATGCTTTTATAGCAATTTATGATAATCATTACTGTTTTTTTTTCTTTTCTTTTTATTATTTATTTATTTGTGTGTGTGTGAGAGAGAGAGAGAGAGAGAAATAAAGAAGTTTATACATAGATAGAGAGATGATAGAGAGAATATGCGTGCCAGGGCCTCCTGGCAATGAAAACAAATGTCCATGTGCCATCATGTGCATCTGGCTTACATGGGTACTACGGAATTGAACTTGGTTCCTTAGGCTTCACAGTCAAGTGTATTAGCTGCTAAGCCATCTCTCCATGCCATTACTAAGATTTCAAATACATGTTTCTGAAGAATAAAATTTGTAACAAATATTACTCTAAATAGTAATTAATGGAATTCTAGATTTCTGGCAGCTTACTTCTACTGTAGTGTGGTAGTTTGCATGTGGAGTGTCCCTCACAGCCTCATGTGTTTTGAATACTCAATCTGCTGTGTGTTGATAGGGACACACTTGGGTGTTATATTTCAGTTTCCACCATTGCCAGAGCTTAGCTCACTCTTGCTGCTTTCTACTGGATGCTGTGACAAGACCTGATGCCCAGCCTCAGATTGACCATCCTTTCCCTGCCTGTGCTGAGGCTTGCATCAAGACTGTAAGAAAACTAAACGATTTCCTCCCATCAGTTGCTTTGGATGTGGTGTTTTATCCCAACCACACAAAGGTAATTATAACCTTTGGAGGTACCCATACAGATGAATCATGCAATCAAAGAAATTTACACCAATTACCATAAAGAATTGTTTGTGCAGAGAAGTGGCTTTCACCCACATTCACTGTGGTTTCTTTCTCGTATAAATTGTGCCGTTACGAGAAGTTTTTCCAGATTCATCAGTGTTAGAGTTACAGGAAACTTTATTTTCTCCGTTGATTGCACCTACAGGCTCTGTAATTTGAGAATGAGTCACATGTGTGGATGTACCAGTTGCAGAACCTCTATGTTGATTGAGCACCTTAGAGAATCTATCATCATGCATCTTTGAACAATGTTTGTAGCCACCAAGTATTGTACTGGGGCTATAAGCTTTCCATTCCCTGACAAGAAGCATGCTCAGACATACAGGGCTTTGTCAAGGAAGTTCACTTTAGATCATCTACTAATGGACATGTGTGTACCAAAATATGGGCACTTTCTGTCATTTCACAATGATCACTTAAAGTGGATTCTGAGAGCTGTCATTGGCTCTAAAAGGAAAAAGTAGATTAGTGTTAGGTGGTAGTAACACTTCAGCATGAGACTGTGAGATAGAAAGTTTAACAGTCTTGGATAGAAGGCTCCATATTATTATTCGAGAGTAAGATATTGACGTTAGTAGAGAAATTATCACCTATGTATCTGCAAGCAAACTTTTTGTGAAATTATGTTGCTAAGCTAACTGAATAATTACAATAGTAGATGTTAATGCAGATCTTCAGTTAACAGGCATGTGCTTGAGTGTACTTAAAACAAGTGAGAATAAAATAAAATTTTACCTAATCCTGAATTTATTCATATGGAGAAACATGATAGAAATTATGAATGAAATTCCATACTTGAATACCTTGAATTAGAACATTTTTATTGATTATCTTAATCTCATACTCAAAAAATTCAATATTGAATAAAAAAATATAAAAATCTGGGGTTTCCTGCACCAGTCTGCGTGTGGGCAAGTGTGGCCGTGTGCAGTGAGTAGGCCAGACCCCTGTTTCCTGGCTCCACCCAGCTCCTTAGTCTGGGTTCTCTGCATGGATAATGTGCAGGCAGACTCAGCAGTGTAGAATGACTGGGCCACACCCTTGTTTCCTGGCTCCTCCCAGCTCTCTGGTCTGGGTTCCCTACACAGGTGTGCGAGGGCCGGCACAACACAAAGTGAATAGGCCACATCTCTGTTCCCTGGCTCCTCCCATGCCTCTGGCCCACTTTCAGCAAAGTGGCAAGATACAAAACCAATCCACAGAAATTAGTAGCATTTCTATATGCAAAGGACAAATATACAGAGAAAGAATTCAGCGAGGCTGCCCTATTTTCAATAGCAACAACAACAAAAAAATAAATACCTTGGAATAACACTAGCCAAAGATGTGAAAGAACTATATAATGAAAACACATTAAAAAAAAAAAAACTCAAGAAAAAAATTGAGGAGGACTTGAGAAGATGGAAAGATATCCCATGCTCCTATACAGGTAGAATTAATATTGTGAAAATGGCAATTCTACCAAAAAGAATATACATATTTAATACAATACCAATAAAAATATCAGTATCATTCTTCACAGAGATTGAGAAAAATTGATACCAATATTCATACGGAATGGCAGAAGGCCTCAGATATCCAAATATGTCCTCAGCCAAAAAAAAAAAAAAACACTGGCAGCATCACCATACCTGACCTAAACGGATGTTACAAAGCCATAGTAACAAAAACAACATGGTGCTGGAATAAAAACAGAAATATAGACTAATGGAACAGAATTGAAGACCCAGATCTTAGGTCAAGTAACTACAGTTGCTTGATCTTTGACAAAGTTGCAGTCATGTTGACTGGAGAAAAGACAGCATCTTCAATAAATGGCGTTGGATAAATTGGATGATCATATGTAGAAAAATTAAATTAGACCCAGACATTTCACCTTACACAAAAATCAAGTCCAAATAGATTAAATACCTCAATATAAGACCTGAAACTTTTCAACTACTGGAAGAAAAAATAAAAGGCACTTCCCACTATATAGGACTGGGAAAAAATTCCTGAACAAAATCCCAGTAGTCCAGGAAATTAAACAAGAACTCAACCTATGGGATCTCATAAAGGCAGAAAGCTTTTGCATAGACAAATATACCATAAACAAAACCAATGGACTACCCACTGAATGGACTTCTCAGAGGAAAAATTACAAATGGCTAACACACACTTAAGAAAATGTTCAATATCCCTAACCATTAGGGAAATGCAAATTAAAATAATTATGAGATTCCACCTTACCCATATTAAAAAAATAAAATGAAAACAAGGAAATGTTCAACATCCGTAACCATTAGGGAAATGCAAATTAAAATAATTATGATTCCACCTTACCCATATTAAAAAAAAAATAAAATGAAAACAAATGTTGGTTAGGATGTGGAGAAACAAGAATACTCATGTACTGTTGGTGGGAATGTAAGCTGATACATTCACTATGGAAATCAATATGCACAGTCCTGCAAAGGATGAATATAGAGTTACCAACTTGTTATTCCCTTAGATGACCTTTACCCTAAAAGTTCCACATCACATTTCAGAGATATTTGCTCAACCATGTTTATAGCTGCTCAGTGCCCATTACTGGATGAATGGATAGCCAAGATGTGTTATATCTACATGGTGGAATTCTACTCAGCACTAATAGCAAAATGATACAATGAAATTTGTAGAAATATGGTCGGGCTTGGAACAGATCATAGTAAGTGAACTCACACAATCACAGAAAGACAATCATCACATGGTCTTACTCATCTTCAGTTTCTAACCTGGATTATCCAGAGTTCCTGACATAACTGAATGGCATCTTGAGGCTTGGAAAACAGGGAGGGTAGGGCATGGGGAAAGGCAATGGTGGTTCACAAAAGTGAACCCAAATTGAACTGGTGCCATAGGATCCTATATACTGGAAATTAGACTTAAAGGTGGAACCCTCAAGAGGACCTTAGAGGAGCACCTAAATTGAAGGGTCCTGGAGAGGATAAGATGAAGACTAAACTTAAATTTTCCCTGTTTCTCTTTTTTATCTGTCTTTTTCTTTTTCCTCTTCCCTTGGTGTTGGCCTGTAATTCCCTATACCAGGATGTGGTTTACATCCACATTGAGCTGTTGATCAGAGAGACCTACTAGATCCCCCAAAACAAGCAAGACAGATTTCTGTCAGAGCACTTGATTACCCAGAAGAGGTTAATGGTAAGATGGTACTGCTGAAGACACCATACACTCTCAGCAGGGACCATAGAGAGACCTGGTTGGAATCCAGAGGACAGCCAGTCCCCATACAATTAACCCATCTAGTGCTAGAAGGCACTATATGAGCTACTGGGGAAGGTGGCCAACATCTGACTAAACAATTCAAATCTAAGTGATTAAGAAACAAACAACCTCACGTGATGCTCACACAAGTGCAATAGTGGCACACAGCCAGGGTGGGTAACCCACTGCTCTTGAATGTGCTAACAGATCTGCTGAGTGGAAAGGAAACCATATTTGCAAGTGGGAAACAAGTCAGAATCATACCCAGATAATGATGATTCTGCTTTCAATTGTCAAGCTCCCACTAATCTTGGTCTATAAAAAGGTCTCTACCCTTTATATTCTCTCTAAATTGACAATGGTTATCCCATGTAACCAGTTCTGACTTCATTCTCTCTTGGAGAATCTGCTTCTCTTTCTTAGATGTAAGCTGGACCTGAGGAGACAAAGGACCCATCGCACTTCACCCCAGCCACAGCTGAAACCACAGAGGAATTGAGGAAATGAGCAAGAGTGCTGCATTCTTAGTTAATCTGGTATCTGCTCAAGGTTGATGGAGAAAGATACTGAGGACACTCAACACCTACTAAACTGCAGATCCACAGGCTCCTAAGTTCCCATCACTGAAGTATACTTAAAATACTCCCAGCATGGCTCAGAGAATTTTGCAGAAGAGGGAGTGGAAAGATTGTTAGAGCCACAAGTTGGGTCACTTTGGACAGAGGCATTGCCTCTCCCCCATAACTGATTACTGCCCAAACAATGCATGATCCACAATCCCCATGGGGTTGACCTACATCCCCAACCAGGAAGGCCTTTTCAGAAAAGGGTCAGGGAGGAGGGAAAGGATGGTACCAACATGTGGTGTTTATATATTAATATGTCCATACATAATAAAAATAAATTTTAAAAACTCAAAAAATATCTGTTTGATATTGAGAAAGAGATTTGGAAATCTTTGATAAGCTCAACAGGCCAGTAATGTAACAGGCATTAAGCCTGTAAATGTTATTACAACTTGGAGGTAGAAGGAAGGAAAATAAATTCTAAATACAAGTGTGTGGTTTTTTTTATCTACTGATTCTAAAGTTTAGTAGAGTGATAAGTTCACTGATGTTACATTATCAAGTATGTTAAATTCGTTTATATTTTGATTTATATTTATGTTAAAAATGTCAGATATTCAACAACATGACAGGTATCAAAGATAGCCATAAATTATTAAACAGAGAAAAGAAATGCATTATATGGATATGAGTTTGAGTATACTTTTTGTCCACCATTATAGCTATATAATTGGTCTATTCTTCCTAGCAAGGTTTTCATGCCTAAGAAATGATACTAATTGTAAGGTCATCATTATTATAAATAGGCTTAGTGGGGCCATAAACAGTTTGGTCAGTTTGTGTCATGATGTCAAGCAACTAATACTAACAATTTCTTCTATCAGCAAGGATTATCAAAATTGTTGGGAACGAATAGCATCAACTTGACAAAACATTGTCAGTTATTTAAAATGAAAAAAATTCATGTAGTCCCTGGTGTTTTAGGAAGAAGCTAGGAATTAAAGTGAAATTTTATCAAAACTTATAATTGGAATATAATGAGAATTTTCTGAAAACATGTTTTTGATATAAAGTAGCCTAGAAACCTTTACTTTTGACACATTTTGGTATATTTAGGAATGAGTAAGCTCTTATCAAAATAAATTGAGCTCAGTTTGTGCTGAACACTGTAATTTGATATAATTATGTATTTTGTGAATCATAGATTTTTGGAAATATTGGTTTTCCATCTATTTTCCAGAAAACAGCAAACAAACCTCCTTTTCAAAGACAATAGTAATAGCAAAAATAATTTGCCAATCACTTCACTCAAATTTAAGAATCACCCAAATCTGGCTAGTTTAGTATCCCCATAGCACCTTGATAGTTTTCTACTTAAATACGTGATATGTTATTGTACTTAAAACATGCTACTCCCATTTTCTTTTATTTTCATATTTAATTTTCTAATACATTTTATTCACATTAGAGAAAGTAAGGTGGTGTCATAGCACATCTCATTTGTCTTAGCCTATACCCAAATTTTGCAAAATATTATGTTACCCTCTCCTTGCTGAGACAAAAATAGCTGACCAAATGCACCTTAGGGAAGGAGAAGATTTATTTGGTCGACGATTCCAAAAGCAAAGTTTCATGGGGATAGGAAAAGCATGGCAGGATTGGGACACTGGAGGTATGCTTTCACATTAGCATGGAGGAAGTAAAGAGAGAAAGCTGGGATGAACAATGTTAAGTTCCAACCCCAGTGACATACTTCATCAGGGCTGGATTGACCTCTTAAAAGTTCTACAAACTCAAGTAGCATCACCAGTTATGGATCAAGTATTCAAACATATAAACCGATAGAAGCTATTTTGCATTCAAAGAACTACATTTTTTTTTTCTCAGCTGACACTGCAACTGAAATATATCCTTGTATTAGAGTTCTCTTAAGGGATGGAACCAATAGGCCAGACCTCTACCCAGTGGGGGGATGTTTATTAAACTATTGTACAGGATATGGGCTGTGTAGTTAAACTATACCTATCTATAGGCTAGAGATTTGTTGACCCCAACAGCTTCTCAGTATACTAGACTGGTTGCCTCTACAGTCCTAGTCAGAATTTGAAGGCTTGGGAGATTCCTAGTAATTTGCTGGTCCTCAGCCCCTGCTGTGGGTTCCAGAAGCTGGATTCTGTTGTCTATGAAGGATAGCAACAATAGGATATTATACTCTGCTCCCAGAAACATTGCCCACTCATGCAAAAGGTCTCTTTCCTTTTCTGTTAGTAATGACTAGCCAAGATTATTGACTTCTGATCTGATGAAATTGACAATATAATTTACCTGTCATTATGGGCTAAAACTATCATGTATCTGACTGAACAAAACAAAGAAATAATTTCCTTAGAAATAGGATGCATCCTGTTTACATCAAAGATATTGAAGTTAAAAGCTGGACTTCTGATATCTGGGCACTTTGAAAATGTACAGAATGAACATGCTTATGAGTCGAAACATAGGGCCTGTGCAGAGAATTAGCATTACAGAACTTAGAGTAATTAAAGTTATCATGACTGTAGAGTCCTATATATTTGATATATTATGGATAAAGAATTGACATTTCTTAATAACCAAATTCAATTATTGTATTGAAAAGCTAGTGGTGTATACCCCACTTATGTGATTCCTTTCAAAATAAAACAATGTGTCCAGATTTTTGAAGTAAGTTAATTTTTAGAGTTAATTTGTAGTGCAATACAAATTCTCCTGTTTTGAACAATCATTGTGTTCTATAGAAGCAAGTGCAGTATTATTCAAAGAAAGTTTTTATTTATTTATTTATTTATTTATTTATTTATTATTATTTTATTTATTTATTTATTGTTTTGGTTTTAGCAAGTAGGTTTTGGTCTAGCCCACCCTGACCTGGAATTCACTCTGTAGTCTCAGAGTGGCCTCAAACTCATGGGGATCCTCCTACATCTGCCTCCTAAACTCTGGGATTAAAGGCATGTATCACCATGCCCAGCTCCAAGAAACATTTAAAGCAGTGTGTAATTATGCATGTATAGAGGCTTAAGACTATGAAGATAGAGGAAGGATGATCATTACTTTGAGACCAGCCTATGCCACATAGAAACATTCTTGTTCAAAACACACAACATACTTTAAAAACAAGAAAAAGTTCATATAACTTTCTATAATGTTGACTCTTTATGTGTTACTCATAGACAAAAGTTTTCCAATTAATATTGACACTTTAATTTCGAAATACAATAGGAATTAGAATGCATCTAAAATAATTTTTTTGAGAGGGAAAAAATAAGCTTCAATAAGAAAACAGACTCCCACACAGAAGGAAGAAATAGAGACATAGTGGGAGAAGAGAGACCTTTTGGAAAGGATAGAAGGGGAGAATATGAAGGGGACACAAGTGAAGGTAATGAGAAGGGACAGTTATCAAAATACATAACATATATGTATAAAATTGTCAGCTAATATGGAAATCTTTTGGATTAATATATTTTCAGTTTCATGTCTATATGTATATTGAGATAAAAATTTGCAATTCATATTTTGAAACTGCAAAAAGCATGTAGGAAGAATGTCAAAAAAATTTCTTAAGTAAAGACCATAGAAATAGTCATTAATAAAATGCCTATTTTGTTACTTGTTGATGATTTTTTTACAGTATAATTCTATTATAATGTGAAGAAAAGATAATCAAATTTCTGTATGAATATTCTTGTTCATATACTAATAATACTTGTAAATTGTCATTTTCATATGCAGATAGGGGCAGGAATGAATATGTGGTCTTGTGATACATCATGCAGTATACGTAAATAAAGATATTCACTGTATTTTTATTAGCAGCGGTTTCATATTACACAAAATTATTTAACATGTATTTACTGCATTCTAATACTATTGAAATGTCAAAATTCAGTAAAATACTGAAGATAATCTTACACAAGAATGTGTAAGCCTAAGTATTAAATTGCTCAGCCCCTATAAATCTGCTGCATTTTCACAAGCATCAAATCAGTGTGTTTCTTCATTCTCATCTACTTAATTTATGGTAATCTGCATTGCCAGAAGGCTCTCAGAATACCTTTGCATATTAAATGTGTTTAAGTACAAAAAGGATATTTAAAAAAAAACATTAAAATAAGGGGACTCTTTTTCTCTTTAATAACAATTACATTTTGTTCTCATACATATTATCTTATTGCTATTATTGATTTTAGAAACAGAGTCTCATGTAGCTCAGGCTGACCTCAGACTTACTGTACAGCTTAAACTAACCTTCACATTCTGATCTTGGCTCTAACAGTAAGGAAAGGAAAAAGGAGAAAATAAAAGATAGATACATAGGCTAAATGGAAGGTTGATAAATACATAGATAGATAGATAGATAGATAGATAGATAGATAGATAGACAGATGATAGATAGGTAGACGCAGTTAAGTAGTAACAGGGGGCCCTCTGAATGTGGAAGTGAGGTATGTCTTTGATCCCATAAGGAAGGATTTGTTTGAATTGTTTTATCCTGAAATCTCATTGTAGATTTTAAATAGGTGACCTTGGTAATGTCTCTTTCTTTCTTCCAACAGAAAGAAATGTGTAGGGATGACAACCTTTCCATGAATAATCTGGCCTCACCTAGATACCTGGGTCCAGTAACACTCCCATAAAATACATTGATCTTAATTTCTAGGTGGACTTTTCCATGTACAGAAATCCTGTCCTGGTGTACTGTGTCACCTTCCCTTCCCTTAAGCTCTATAATTTCTGTAATGCAACCATTCTAAACTTTATCCACTGATCTTTCTGTTCATTGAACAAAATTTATCAAACAGGAACCTAGAGGCCACTAATTCAGTGAAAGTTTGCATGACCATGAGTGTCCAGCACCACAGTTTCTGACTTATTACTCACCTAAGAGCATAGGAAGGCTCCAATGTTCTCAATTACTATGTCAAGGTGATCAAACGAAATCAGAAAATTGACATGATATAGAGATCACTATAAATAGGAAACATTCTAAAATATGTTCAAAGTAGAAAATAAATATATAAATAATAAGTATTCGTGGTGATTTGATTCAGGTGTCCCCGATAAACTCAGGTGTTCTGAATGCTGGGTTCGCAGCTGTTGGACATTTGGGAACTAACGCCTCCTGGAGGAAGTGTATTGTTGGGGGCAGGCTTATTGGTATTATAGCCAGTTTCCCCTTGCCAGTGTTTGGCACCCTCTCCTATTGCTGTTATCCTCTTGATATTGGCAGATGTCCACCCTCCGCTCGTGTCACTGTTTTCCCCTGACATCATGGAACTTCCCCTTGAGCCTGTAAGCCAAAATAAACCTCCCCCCCCCCCACAAGCTGCTTTTAGCTGGGTGATTTCTAACAGCAATGCGAACATGACTTCAACAGTATTTTTATCAAAATTGCTTAGTTTACATTATCTTCAGTATCAGTATATAATATATAATGTCATATATATATATATATATATCGTCAAAAAAGTGTCAATTTAAAATCCCAATGGAGGGTGGTGAGTTATAGAGCATGCTTGCATGTATGAAAGCTTATGGTCAGTCAGCAGCAGCACCTACTCTTGGGCATGTTGTTGAATGCCTATAATCCCAGCACAGGACATAAAGACAGGACCATTAAAAGCTCAAGGTCATTCTCACTCTGCTGCTCGATAAGATCAAGGTCAGCTGCTAGACGAGACCTTCTCTCAAAAAAAAAAAAAAAAAAAGAAGGTTAGACCATGCGTTGCTTCAACAAATATTGGTCATTTTCCCCCCGTTGCCCATGTAGCACCTTCTGGCACTAGACGCACTGACTGTCCTTGGACTTACTCTCTTCCAATTTCTTACCCATAACTGTGGGCTAACTCCACAATGCATGACCCGTATACCTCAACAAGGAGGGGCCAAGGGGAGGGTGTAGGTCACGGATGAGCCTAATAATGGTACCAAACTGACTGTAAAAATAAATAAATAAATAAATAAAAGAAAACAAATGTTCAGAAATCGATTCCTATGGCTAGTTTAATCACACTCAAGTGAAGAAGTAATTAATAGAAATCTGCAATGTCCACACACTATGGCAAATTAGGGGAAAACAAAGGACCATATGGTCCAGTCACTAATGTTGGACAGTCATAATGCAGTTATATATCAAATACAGGAAAAATGCTATTGAACAAAATAGGTGCCCAGTTTTCCCACTGGCATTATAAATGAAGAACTAAGATCCACATTGAGGATATATTTATACCAGAACTTTAGTTTTGTTTTATTCTGTGGAATATTTCATCAAAAACTGTGGGTTAGTGGTTAAGAACATATCTACTGTCATCATGGTCATTTATGATGAATGATACTGTTATAAGTTGTTCTTTGCCTCTTTAAATTGCATTTTTAATTGGCTTGTTTGATTTCTTATTATTTAACTTTTTGAGTTCTTTGTGTGCAGAGACATTTCTCCTACCCATAACTGTGGGCTAACTCCAGAATGCATGAACCAATACCTCAACAAGAAGGGGTCAAGGGGAGGGGGTAGGTCATGGATGAGTCTAATAATGGACCAAATTGACTGTATTTTCTGAGTACAAAACTAATTAATAAAATATGTTAAAATATCTGGCATCTATCTACTAGGAGATACCAGTGCTTTGGCATGCTCTGCTCAGCTGGCAAACAGTGGGGGAACAGACGAAAGTACTACTGCTTCTGATCCCTACAGGCGGAGCACAGCTGGGATAGTGGGCTGAAAAGATCATGTACCTCTAATGTCAGCACTTGAATCAACCACCATCCCAGAGGTGTGTTGGCACACTTGTAACCTATAGAATCTGAGCATCTGTGGCTACAATGCCATCCCATTTCAATCTGGTTCAAACACCAAACTGAAGATACTCACTGAAGATGCTACAAGGGCAAATTCTTACTTCCTTCTTGAAAAGTATCAGACTTTTAACCCAGAGATAGTTAGACCACACAAAAATAAATAAATAAATAAATAAATATAATACAAAACTGAGATATTTCAACCAAGATTGTCCCATTACACAATAGATGGCTCCAATGAAAATATAGAGTAGAAAACATAAATAGAACCACATAATGAAAACACAATAAGTTCTGTAACCCTGAACCAGTGAATCCTTGAACTGGAAGCAAACCACCAAAACATCAACAATCAAATAAATGAAATGCAGCAGAATCACCAGCTTTCATCAATAACCTGTTGATTAAGCTTAATGAAGGAATGAATAATTGCAAGAATGAATTCCAGGCAACATCAAGAAAATCAAACCAATACCTGAAATTAGAACCCAACGAGGGGATGGATATGACACATAAAAAATGAAACAGAAAACAAAAATCAAATTGTAAAAGCCTGTCTAGAAACCTTCACTAACACAGTTAATCATGTGGATGAAAGATCTTTAGATCTGGAAGACAAGACAGAAAAAAAAAAAAAATACTCTGGAGTCAAAAAACTGTTAAGTTCAAAAAAAGGCACATGAACAGAACATGATGGAATTGTAGGATACCATAAATGAACAAACATCTGGATCATGGGTAAATAAGAAGGGGAAGAAATGCAGGACAATGGCATGGAGAATATATTCAAAAAAATTATTCAAGAAAACTTTCCAACCCACTCAAAAGAAAGACCCATCCAAATCAAAGAATCTCACAGAACATCAAACAGCCTGGACCAAAGAAGAAACTCTCCAAGGCAAATCATAGTTCAAACCCTAAGCAACAAAAGCAAAGAGGGAGTACAAGAAGTAGCAAGAGAGAAGCAACTCATTACATACAAAGGAGATCCCATCATCATTCCCTTAGACTTTTCAATAGAAACCATGAAAGCCAAAAAGGCCTCAAATGGAGCACATTAAAGTTAAAAAAAAAAAAATCTATGGCTTCCAGTCAAAACTACTGTACCCAGAAAAAGTATCCTTCATAATTGGTGGTGAAAGAAATACCTTACATGATAAAAGCCAGCTCTGTGTTTGTATGAACGCAAAGCCAAACCTACAGAGAGTAATTCAGGGAATACTTCACACAGAAGAGTCAAACAACCAACCTTAAGAACAACCAATATAAAGTCCATACAAGAGGAAAAACATAGTAACCAAAACTAGAATAAGTATAAAAACGTTCAAAGCCCAAGAAAGCACCAAACCCCATAAATCTTCCAATATGGTAGGAATTAAATCTAACCTCACATTTATAACTTTAAATATTTATGGATTTAGCTCATGCATCATCAAAAATAAACCCTTCTATATGTTGTCTCTAAAGAATCCTACCTCACCACTACAAAAGGACACCTCCTCAGGGTGAAAAGATGGAAGATGGTTTTCTAAGCAAATGGAAATAAACAAATGGGTATGGATATATTGATATCTGACAAAATAGACTTCAAACAAACTGATATTGAAGGAAATAAAGAAAGCCACATATTACTCATAAAGGGAATGATCCAACAAAAAGACATAACATTCATAAACTTATATTCATCAAACACAGGTGAACCACAGTTTATAAAGCAAAACTTACTTGACAACAGATCAGAAATAAATCCTAACACCATAATAGTAGGTGACTACATTACCCCTCTATCATAGTAGAAAGATCATCCAACAGAAAATCAACAAGGAAATAACAGAGCTTATCAACACCATAGGTCAACTGGACCTAACAGACATCAACAGACCAGGCCACCCCAATTCTAACGAATACATATTATTCTTAGCAGCCCACATAACCTTCTCCAAAATAAAACATGTATTAAGGCACAAAGAATGCTTCCTTATATTCAGTAAAACCAATATAACTTTCTGTGTCATATCAAACCACAATGTGTTAGAGGTAGAATTTAACAACAAGAAAAACAGCCAAAACTAAACACTGAAAAACACACTGTTAAGTATTGAATGGTTCATAGAAAAAAATCAAAAAAGGAAATTGTAAGATTTCTGAAACTTAATGACAACAAAAATAAAACACACCAAAACTTATGGGAAACAAAAGAGAAAAATTCATAGCACTAAATGACTTCATAACAAAAACAGAGAGGTGTTGGATACACAAGGACAGTAAAACCATAATTGTTTCAAAAGGAAAATAAATCAAGATCAGAGCAGAAAATACTGAAATAGAAACTAAGAAAACAATTAAGAGAATTGATGAAACCGGGAGCTAGTTCTATGAAAAAATAAACAAAAGTAAGGTCTAAAAATAACAAAACTAGATGTGAAAAGGGAGAGTTCACAAGGCATCAATGAAACTGGAAGCATCATCAGGACATGTTTCCATCCAAAACTGCTGCTCAAAATTAGATAACCTGAAAGAAATTTATGGATTTCTAGAAACATGCCAAAACTAACTTCAGAGCTGAGAAAACTCCCAGACAAACCTATTACTTGCATTGAGATTGAAACTATTATCAAAAACCTCCCCAAAAGGAAAAGTCTAGGACCTAATTGATTCTCAGCCAAATTCTACCAAACCATTGTCAGATAACTGAAACCACTGCGTCTCAAGTTGTTGCACATAGTTGGTGAACACTAACCAAGAAAGTAGAAGTCCTATAGAAGGAAAACATAAAAGCCTCAAGAAAGAAATTGATGACAACAAGATGGAAAGACCTCCTATGCCTCTGGAGAGGTAGAATTAATATTGTGAAAATGGCATTTCTACCGAAAGTAATATACGGATTCAACAAAACCAATAAAAATCCCAGAATAAATTATGGTACCATAATTTTCTACTTACTAAAAGACAGACCACATGGCTGATCCTTCACCAGGCCCTTACAGGGAACACTTGAACCCCAAGACACTGGAGAGGGTAGAATCAAGACTAACCTTAATCTTATACATCTTCCCTTCGTCCCTCTCCCCACCCTCTCTTCTCTCTAGCTCTTGTATATTAGTTATCTCTTTCCTCATGTCATTAGTGGGCACTGACCTGTAACTCCCAGAACCAGCATGGGGCTATCATCCACAATGAGCTTTTGATCAGAGAGACCTACAAGGTTCCCTAAAACACAGACAGATTTCTGACAGAGTACTTTATGACCCACCAAAGGTTAGTGGTAAGACCCTACTGCTGAAGACACCTTATGTGATTGACATGCAAATTAGAATGGCATGGCTGGAAGTTGGAAGAGAGTCAGTCCCCAGACAGTCAGCGTGTCTAGTGCCAGAAGGTGCTACATGGGCGACTGGTGGAAAATGACCAATATCTGTCGAGGCAATGCATGGTCTAACCTACTTAGCAGCAAATAACTTGTTGTGATGCCCACACAAGTGCAGTGGTGGCACACAGCCATGGTGGGGAACCAACTGCTCTTAATTTGGCTAACTGATCCCCCCAGTGGAACAGGACCCATAGCTGGAGCTGGGAAACAAGTCAGAACCATATCCAAACATAAGCCCACTCTCCAATATCAAGCTACCATCAATCATGGGCTACAAGAGGGCCTACACGTATTAAATTCTCTATAAAAAAGTAAGGGTTATCTCATTTGTCCTGGTGCTAACTTACTCTCCGTTGGAGAATCTGCTTCTCTTTTTCAGATAGATGTATATCCTAAGGAGAGAGCCACCCCATCATACCTCAAAAGGGCCTCAGCTGCAACTAAGAAAAATTAGCAAAACAAGCAAGGGTACTGTTTTCCTGATGAACCGGATACCAGCACAAGAGGGAAGGAGATCAACACAGAGAAAAATCAACTCCTACCAAATCAGAGAGCCAGAGCCTCAGAGGCCCCCAACACCTCATCACTGAAGCAGACCAAAAATGAACCCAACATGGCTCAGGGAAATTTTGTGGAAGAGGGGGCAGAAAGAATGTCAGAGGCACATGTTGGGTCATGATATGCAGAGACATTAATCTTATCCATAACTGTGGGTTAACTCCACAATGCATGACCCATGTACCTCAACAAGGAGGGGCCAAGAGGAGGGGGTAGGTCACGGATGAGCCTAATAATGGTACCAAACTGGCTGTATTTGCTGAATATAAAAGTAACTAATAAAGGAAAAAAAGGAAAAAAAAATCCCAGAATAATTCTACACAGATATAGCAAAAATAATCTCAAAATTTATATGGTAGAGCTGAAGGGCTCAGATATCTAAAAATATCCTAAGAAAAAGAAACATATTTGGAGGTATTACTGGATCCAATCTAAAGCTATACTGCAAAGCCACAGTAACACAAACAGCATGACATTGAAATAAAAACGAGCATATAGACCAGTGGAACAGAATTGAAGAAATATCCTTTGGTTCAAGTAATTATAGCTAGTTGATTTTTGACAAAGAATCCAACAACATAGAAAAGATAGCATCTTCAACAAATGGTGCTTGGCAAATTGGATAACCACATATAGAAAAATGAAACTAGACACAATCCTCTCACCATGCACAAAAATAAACTCCAAATGGATTAAAGACCTCAAAATAAATCCTGAAACTCTTAACTGATTGGAAAAAATAGGGGAGACACTCCACAACATAGGAGTGGGTGAAACTTCCTGAATAAGACCCCAGTAGCCCAGGAAATTGAAAATCACTTTACAATGTGATGTCAGAAAGCTACAAAGCTTTTATACCGACAAACATACCATAATCACAGCCAACAAACTATTCACAGTTTGGGAGAAATTCTTAAACTAATGATAGAGGCCTAATATCTGGAATCTACAAAGAATTCAAAAAATTAAGCAGTTAAAAATCAAACAATCCACTCAGAAACTGGGCCAGAGTAATGAATAGGGAATTCTTGAATGAAGAATTGCAAATGGCTAATGCTTATCGAGGAAAATAGTCAACTTCCTTAAACTCAGGATGCAAATTAAAACAACTATGAGATTCCACCGTTACTCCATATGGTAGTTTGAATGGATGTCCCACAGTTGAGTCAGGAGTTGTATTCAAGCTTGTAAGGTGATGTCACTGTGGGTAGACCCTAGGTCCAGTCCCTAAGATGCTTGGGGGCAGACCTGGAATTTCCAGCTGAAGATATTCAGATTTCTTGATCTCTGCCTTCATTCCTAGGTGTGTTTGCTTATGGTGATGGTGGTTTTTTCACTCTGTCTGGAGCTATGGAAGTGAGCCAGCTTATATTCTGTGTTGCGGAATTTCCCCTCTCCCCTCTATCTGCAAGTTTCAATCAACCCCGTCCTCCTATAAACTGTGTCGGGTCTGGAAATTCATCCCAGTGAAGTTAGCCTGACTGCCGAAACCATTAAAAAATAAAAAGACAAAGCCGGGCATGGTGGCGTATGTCTTTAATCCCAGCACTGGGGAGGCAGAGGTAAGAGGATCACTGTGAGTTCGAGGCCACCCTTAGACTACATAGTAAGTTCCAGGTCTGCTTGGGCTAGAGTGAGACCCTACCTTGAAAAACCAAAAAAAAAGAAAGAAAAAAAAAAAAAAAATAAAACAGCTGGGTGTGTTGGAGCAGGATGCAGAGGTAAGAGGAAATACTATGAGTTCAAGGCCAACAAATAACTAAATTAAATAAATAAAAAATAAAAATAAATAATGTTGCTGAGGATACAGGAAAAGAGGAAACCTCATTCACTGCTAGTGGGCATGCAAACTTGTACAACCACTTTGAAAATCAATATGGAAACTCCTGAAAAAGATGAAATTAAATTTTCTTCTAATGGACATCTATCCTAAAGGCTCCACTCTTCACTACAAAGATATTTGCTCAATCAAGTTTATACCTGCTCAATTCCCATTAGCTGAAAACCGAAATCTACCTAGATGCCCGTCATTTGACTATTGGGTAACAAAGATGTGTTACATATACACAATGGAATTCTACTTAGTGCAAGGCAAAATGATATGATGAAATGTGAGGAAAATCGAGAAACTTGGAATAGACCATACTAAGTGAACTGATACAAGCATAGAAAGACAGACTACGAATGTTCTCCTTCACCTCTGGTTTCTAAGTGGAACAGCTTGAGTAACAGACATACCTTACAAATTGAAAGGACAGACCGTTCAGATGGAAGGGCCAGGGGGAAAGGGAACAGGAGGCAGGGCAAGATATGCACAAAACTAAATACAAAATGAACTTGTACCATACAAAGTTTCCTCCTGGACAGGAGAAGAAAATATATAACCCTCAATAGGAGCATGTAGGAATCATCTGGTGAGAAGGGAGGGGTGGAATGAAGCCTAAACCTAAGCATTTGGTTCAGGCTTATAACTCCTAGCACCCGAAATCAGTTACAATCCATGTAGAGAAGAGATACTTTTGTCAAAGCACTTAGTGGAAAGGAACCCATAGATGGAGCTGGCAGCCAATTCAGACTCCTATGGAGACCACAATTACAGACTCCAGTGAGAAGCTCCCACTGGTCTTCATCCAAAAGTGAGGCTACACTCATCTAAATTTCTATAAATTAATAATGCTTATCCCCTTTAACCTATCCTGGTCTCACTTTCCAGTACAGAATCTGTTTTCTTTTTCAGATATCAGATATCAAGGATAAACAAAATCAGTCAACAAGACATGAGTAGACAAGCTGACTCCTTGCCAGCAGATGAACCACCCCTAGCACAGAAGCTAGTACCCAGGTGAAACCACAGAGCAATTAGATATGCAAGGTGTGGCTTCCATGGCTAGCCTGATAACCTGCATCAGGGTGTTGGATGCAGACACTGAGGGTACTCAAAATGCACCAAAGTGGAAACGCAGAAGTTGCTGATAGCTCAACACTAAAGTACACTGAAAACACACTCACTAAGGCTTAGGGAATTTTGTGGAAGGGGGTATGTAAAGAATGTAAGAGCCACAGGGTGGGACAGAATATCCAGAGGCATTGCCCCCCCACACACACACACAGACTGGCTGCTGCTCTCACAACTCACAGCCAACACCCCCATGGTGCATACCAGCAATCTACTAAAGCTGGCCCTCAGTGGAGTGTGGTCACGGAGGAGGGAAATTATGGGACCAACACATTATGTGTCAATACAAAGCTTTTATTTGATAAAAAATGAATAAATAATAAAGAACACTTTGGAAAAAAAGAGATTAAGTGTCCTACTTACGTCTTCTGCAGATGGAGTCCTGCTGCAGGAATGCCACTAGAGTGGATCTTCAGTCCAGCCCTACTAGGTTGGTAGGGAGCCAGCTTTAGGTCTGGCTGCTCATGCTTCTGCTTGTAGTGGTGGCTTTTGTCTCTGGTATGGATGATAGGGTGAGCCTACTTCCTCTGACATGATGCAGCTTCCTCTTGATTTTGCAAGTCTGAAAAACCCTTTTCATCCCATAAGCTACTTCTGATCAGGTATTTGTCCCAGCTACATAAAGATAACTACAACAGAAAATTGCTACCAGGAATGGGGTTAGAAAAAGTTTTAGATTGATTGGAGGAAGGTCTCAGTGAATAAGGTACTTGCAACATGAATATCTGGTCTTGGAATCCCAGAACACTTTACAAGTTTAGACATTGTGGTTTCTGAAATCCAAGAACACCTGTACTGAGAAAAGAGACACATAAATGCACACATGTGAACACACAACAAAAACCAAAATAAAACTAAAATGTATATTAGTAAAACAAAATATATACTTAGAGACAGTTATTTTTCTTACTTCTGCCTAAAGCCATTGGTTTAGAGGATGCACACTCAATGCTGAAAAAGGTATAGGAGTAATGCTCAGTCGTTAAAGTTGTTTGTATGCAAAGAAAGCCTGATGGCCTAGGTTTGATTCCCCAGTATCCATTTAAAGCCAGATACAAAAAGTATTGCATGCATCTACACTGTGTTTACTGTCTGAAATGCACATTCTCTGTGTTTTCTTCTCTCTCCTACTCTCTCTCTCTCTCCAAATGAATGAATGAATGAATAATAAATAAATAAAAGTAGAGGAAGTAAAATGGAATGCAAACATCTCATACTTCCCACACATTCAGTCTAAGTGCTATGGAGAAGAGACCATATTTATATTGGATATGAGATGGGGCACAGACATAGAATCTGCTGAGGGTTTAAAAATAACCAAAGCACCTCACACTGTAGCTCTTTACCAAAGCAATGATAAGATCTACACAGGAAGGAGAAAAGGATACAGGAAAATGGGGGCATAAGTGGAGGAAAACAAAACTACTTTAATTTTGTGTTTTATTTAACCAGAAGATCAGATTGTTAACTCAACTGTTATAAAACTGTTATAACACCATTATATAGAGAAAAAAAGTCTACTTTGCACATCTGGCTTTATGTATGTATTAGGGAATTGAACACCAGATTACAGGCTTTCCAACCAAGTACTAATAAATGTTGAGCCATTTCTACAGCCTTGAGAGTTATTTTTTCATGTTACTAACTACCACGTTAATTTTTTTAAAGAACAAATTGCAGTGATGAAATGATATATGTTACTAATGATTGCATGTACATTGTTTTGTAATTGTTTAGAGAACCAGGCAAAATAAAACTCAAAGGTTAAAAATATGGTCTTTTACATGTTACTACAAAACAATATTTTATGACTTGGTCCCTTTAAGCAAGTAAATAATTGACCTGGTGTTTGCCCTGGGTTCCTTAAATTCTCTAAGCTTCAGTTACTTATTGTAGAATGCAGATACAATAACTATTCTCATAAGCCTGTTTCCAGGGTTAGTTTATTCTTTTAAAAATATTTATTTATCCATTTACAAACAGATGGAGAGAAAGAAAGAGAGGGGAGAGAGAGAGAGAGAAAGAGAGAGAGAGAGAGAGAGAATATTAATGAGAATGAGAATGGGCAATCAGGCTCTCTTGCCATTGAAATCAAATTCTAGGCACATTCATTACTATGTGCATCTGGCTTTATGTGGGCACTACAAAACTGAACCCAGGCCTTCATGCAAGCACTTTTAACTGCTGAGTCATCTCTCTATCCCTCCGAGGCTAATTTAATTTATATATAAAATATAGCAAATGACAAGCATTGTGGGCACTGAGTATTGAACAAAAGTAGCTATTTTATTAAGTATTCTGCAATGATTTAACTGAAAGCCAATATGATTAAAAGAAAATTACAAGTGTCACAGTGCCCTGTTGATATTGAATGATTTAAGTATTTTTAGACTCAACAGATGAAGAACTAAATTTGATATATTCTGTGTCTGTGTTTTTCATTAGATATTTATATTCATGGAAGATGACAGAACACATCATGGGTGCTGTTACTTTTCCTGAAGCTATTGGTGTCACTTGGGTCTATATTGCTTCATTGCTGAAGCTATAATTTATTCTAGCAGAACTCAGTATAACAGATTAATGTCATAATGTTATTGGTCTCCAAAGGGAAGTTTCATGTTTTAATACCATATAGCTCTATCAATTTCTATAAGATATCTAAGGAATGACAAAAAACATGAAAAGGAAAATACCTCAAATATTAAGACTTAAGTCTTGGAGTTTTTTTTTTCAATTAATTCATTTTTTTCAATAAACAATTCCACATGATTGTCATCAAATAGTCATATTTTATTGTGATGAACATGTCTCTTGTTTGTTGCTGTACCTTAAAATTATGGTTACAATAAACAATACCTTTTGTCCAAAATGTGTTTAAGATAATAATTACTATAATACATCCTCTTACTTCTGAAACAGCTAAGAAATCCCTTTAGTTATTTAAAAATCTAATTATAGATAAAAGGCTTCACTATAACTGTTTCCTTAAAGCAATTTCAAAGGTTGGATTCTCTTCATATAACTCATTAATTAATATTGGCACTATGTGTATCAAGACTTTGTGGATAATTATATGCAATTCAGAGAATGTTAAAGATTACCATGTTTTCCATTTTTATTAATAATTATAAGTCCATCAGAAGTACTGCAAAATACATTGGTTTGAACCACATTTGGATGGTCTAAAGTACTATAAAGTGTGTATATGTGCATTTTTTTTCAAGATAGGGAGACGTAGAGTTATACCAGTGAAAGAGCTTCTCATTAAATAACTACTTCATGTTCAGAACCTAGAAACAAACATTAAGGAGTTGTTCACAGAATACTTCTTGGCTGCTGATTCCCAAATTAAATGAAGACAGCATAGCATAATGCAAATAAACTAAAATTTTGGACAAGCCATCACTTTTTGGCTCTCAGTAGAGTCACATCCTCAAACCCACTTATCTGCTTTCCTTACCACCAGTGGGGAAGCTCTCTTCTGATCTTTCATGACATGCACTTCTTTTCTTTTCCAAAAATGAAAGTTATTTATATTTGTACATTTATTCTCCTGGATATGTCTTCTCAATAGTAATTTCTTTCCTGACACTATCCTAAAAGCTGAGGTACAAATTACATTTTTAAATACTTTTACAAACAAAAATCTGAAGTGACAAGCTATTATGTAATAACTGTGACACGGTAATCAACTAATGCATATCATACAGGTCTACCAATTAACAGCATGGCATTACCACATCTGCTGAAGTGCCAATAATGTAAGTGCATTACAGTAGGCACAACAATAGCTGTGCATTGCTAGCCTAAGCATGGTGGCACATTCCTTTAATCCTAGTACTTGGGAGGCAGAGGTAGGAGGACTAACATGAGTTTGAGGCCAGCCTGGGACTACCTAGGGAATTTCAGGTTAAGAACAAGGAAAAGAAAAACAGAAATATTTTCTATCTATCTATCTATCTATCTATCTATCTATCTATCTATCATGTGTGTGTTTGTGAAATTAATCAATTATTCCACAGGACTTTGCATACTATAACAGTTTTTCATCAAAATGTCAGAGGACTAGCAAAGCGCCTTATTTTTTTTTTTTTTTGAAAACATGATTCAATTAGCTTCAGCATTAAAAACAAATACTGATGGATGATTTTTATGCCTGTCATGGTGTACAATGATTGGAAAACTGCTGAAGTAGTTGATAGGAAAACCACAAATTCAAAGTCATCCTGAAATATATTTTACATACCCACTTTTCACAGTTCACAAAACAAAAACTTAAATCTTACCATTTTTATTCCTTGAACTCTATCTCCCCATTATCAAGGCATATAAGCAGTATTTTTTCTTTGTATGTTATAATTTTCCATCTTCAGGCATACTACTCCAAATGTTCCTAGTCTCTCTTGAGCTCAAGAGCTAACCAGGTCCAGTTCTACTTAATACATAGCTGGGGAACTGCCGGGGAATACTGAGAGTTACAGGATCTCATAATTGTGCATGATATTTTTTCTTGTCCAGTTCATTTTGGATACAGAGTATAACACTTCTATTATTAGGTAAATTGTGTAAAAATTGAAAAGATCATTTTATTGTATGTGTGACTTTGTGTGTGTGTGTGTGTGTGTGTGTATTATGTACAACTTTTGTCTGTGACTGTAAGAATGGAGAGGTCAGAGGACCACTTTCATGTTCAGGGATCTTCACCTTTCCACTGTTTCTAACGAGCTTGAAGAGCTTCTTTCTCTGGAAACTTGCCCTTCTCTTCTTTCTTGTGCTCACCGTGAGCTTTCCACGAAACTGTCCTGTTCCATCTCTCACTTAGCATCAGAATGAGCATCAACATGCCAGCGTTATTAAGGCATGTCAGGGCATCTGGCTTTTTGCACAGCATCCGAAGATCTAACTCAGGTACTTACTCCCCCTAGAGTGGAGAACACTTTATATACTGAACTGTCTCTTAGAACCCAAGAAAAATAATTTTCAAGATGGAGTGATAGCAGGTTCATATAAAGAACAGTAGCATTGCTATTTCACGTGTCAGGATAGCTTGGCAAGGAGCCATCTTTGAAAAAGACACAGTTTATGTTGGTAGGAATATTTGCTTGCAGGAAACATGATGTATATGAATCCTGAAGAGAAGTGAGCTTGGTGAATCTTAAGTGAAGACAAACACCCTGTGGAAATTAAGTGACAGGGGAAAGAGACAAACAGCAGAAAAATTCTCTCGGCAGTTCCTGGGCATTAGCTTTCATTCACTTCTTACAAGAAAACCTCAAAGGCTTCTTAATATTCCTCCCCTCTCTTTATCCGTATTCCCAGCATCTGCTTCATTAAAAATCAAGCCTTTTCTTAAATGGTTCTTAAAACGGCTTCATATAAATTAAGGGCTTCCATTTTATTGGTCCAATTACCCCTCAGGCTGACTTGAAAAATGAGTCTAAAATCATTCATGAATCAAGAACTGTTTCTTTCTTAGAGATTTAAATTTTAATAATATATAAATCAATGTTTCCCTGGACAGATCATTCTAGCTAGCACACAGTAATATGTTAATAACTATTCACTTTTCATAAAACACTTTGACCATTTAATTTTTAAAAGTAGTTAATGGGGTTTATGTCCCACCCCACAAAACAGGGGTAGGGTAGGCACATTATTTACTGTTCTTCCAGGGCATTTTCTAAACTTCATCTTGCCTTCATTGTGACTCACAAGTTAGAGGCTCAAAAGAGGATCTTTGCTACCATATTCTGTGGGCTTCAGCAATTTTTTCTCATTGCTTTGGTCATTTTTCCATTCGAGAGTTAATAGTGAATTACTGAAAATGGAGTCCTTACTCCAAATACTTACAAACCAGAAATGGTTGAATGTCCTAAGCCTCAACATTTTCTCTTTAAAAAGCCAGCCATGCTCACGATGACAATGATATTATGAGGATACACAACTGCAAATTGCAAAAGACAATAATATCTCATTAAAAATAGATACCTCTCCCATCATCATTTCCCATTTCTATAATGTATTTAATTTACAACCTTATTGAATATAAATTCTCCGAGTCTCTCAGCCATATGTGAATCACTAAAAGAAGAAACAACAACAACAACAACAACAACAAAAAGACTAAATAATCCTCTTGTCAATTTAAAGCCAGGATATCTTTCTGATAGGCTTCTAGTGATAGCTTAAAGTATATCCTTGAGAGAAGACAAAATTTCTATTTCCCAGTGTCTGTAGGCAGGAAGGAGTAACTTTGATGGCTCATTTTTTCCATGTTTAAAACTAATTATGTATGAAAAAAGTAAGTTCACTGTCCTCTGTGTAAAGTGAATAAGCTAATACACACGGTCACCACAATGACCTGGATTGAACTACCATAAAAATAGCATCTGTTGTCTTCTGAACATGTCCTTAGTGGCTGGACTGCCAGCATATATATAACATGAATAGTTTTCTTTCCAGGTTCAAACACCTGAAGGGTTCTGCCTAAGCTTCCCATCATACCCTGTTTTAATGCTAACTCCTTGAAAAAGAACTTTCCCTTCCATTTCTGTGCAGAAGTTTTCTAAGTTGGACAGTAATGTTTTGTTAAATTTTATTTGTTTAATAATCCATACTTTTCTGATTACAAATCATGCTGGGAAGAGTAGGGTAAAAACTGGGGCTAATGAAATAGGAGCAGGCAGACATGCAAAAGGAAAAATATATACCAAGTTGAGAAAGATAAGAACACCAGTTAGTGGGCTCAGGAATTCAGAAGCAAATTAAAATTAAAAAAAAATTCTAGTGGTTTGCAGATAAGACAGAAATTTCTAATTGTTCTAATATGGATCACTTTGTTGTCATGTTAAACCTTCGAAAAAAAATTATTTATTTATTTATTTATTTATTTTATTAGTCAGTTCTGTATTCAGCAAATACAATCAGTTTGGTACCATTATTAGGCTCATCCGTGACCTACCCCCTCCCCTTGGCCCCTCCTTGTTGAGGTATACGGGTCATGCATAGTGGAGTTAGCCCACAGTAATGGGTAAGCTAAATGTCTCTGCATATCATGACCCAACATGTGGCTCTGACATTCTTTCCGCCCCCTCTTCCACAAAATTTCCATGAGCCATGTTGGGTTCATTTTTGGTCTGCTTCAGTGATGAGGTGTTGGGGGCCTCTGAGGCTCTGGCTCTCTGATTTGGTAGGAGTTGATTTTTCTCTGTGCTGATCTCCTTCCCCCTTGTGCTGGTATCCAGTTCATCAGGAAAACAGCCCCCTTGCTTGTTTCTCCAATTTTTCTTAGTTTCAGCCTGGGCCCTTTTGAGGTATGATGGGGTGGCTCTATCCTTAGGATCAACATCTATCTGAAAAAGATGAACAGGCAGTTCACAGAGGAAGAAATAGAAATGGCAAACATACACTTAAGAAAATGTTCCTCATCCCTAATCATCAGAGAAATGCAAATTAAAACAACTATGAGATTCCACTTTACCCCAATAAGGATAGCAAACATCAAAAAATCAAATAAAAATAAATGCTGGCGAGGATGTGGAGAAGTAGGAACACTCATCCACTGTTGGTGGGAATGTAGGATGGTACAACCACTTTGGAAAGCAATATGGAGACTTCTGAAAAAGCTGAGTATAGAGATACCAACAGACCCAGTTATTCCCTTACTGGGCATCTACCCTAAAACCTTCAAACCACAGACTAAAGAGATTTGCTCAACCATGTTTGTAGCGGCTCAATTTGTAATAGCTAAGAGCTGGAATCAACCCAGATGTCCATCACTAGAAGAATGGATAACTAAGATGTGGTATATCTACACAATGGAATTCTATACAGCAGTAAGAAAAAATGACACAATGAAATTTGAGGAAAAATGGTTGAACCTGGAACAGATCATTCTCAGTGAACTTACCCAATCACAGAAAAAAAAAAAATCGCCACATAGTCTCACTCATCTACAGCACCTAACCTGAATCTACCGAAGATACCTTACATACCCAGCAAGCATCTCCTAGACTAGACACTAGGATGGAAGGGGAGGGAGGGGAGGGCATCAAAGGGGTGGGAAACACAAATCTAGACCCAAACGGCAATGGTACCATAATCTTCTACTTACTAAAAGACAGACCAAATGGCTGATCCTTCACCAGGCCCTTACAGGGAACACCTGAACCACAAGACACTGGAGAGGGTAAGATTAAGACTAACCTTAATCTCCTACATCTTCCCTCCCTCACTTCCCCTCTCCCTGTCTCTCTCTCTCTTATCTCTAACTCTTGTATATTAGTTATCTTTTTCCTCATTTTCTCAGTGGGCACTGACCTATAACTCCCAGATCCAGCATGGGGCTATCATCCACAATGAGCTTTTGATCAGAGAGACCTACAAGGTTTCCTAAAAGACAGACAGATTTCTGTCAGAGTACTTGATGACCCACCAAAGGTTAGTGGTAAGACCCTACTGCTGAAGATACCTTATGTGATTGATATGCAAATTAGAATGGCATGGCTGGAAGTTGGAAGACAGTCAGTCCCCAGACAGTCAGCGCATCTAGTGCCAGAAGGTGCTACATGGGCGACTGGGGGAAATTGACCAATATCTATCGAAGCAACGCATGGTCTAACCTACTTAGCAGCAAATAACTTGTTGGGATGCCCACACAAGTGCAGTGGTGGCACACAGCCATGGTGGGGAACCAACTGCTCTCAATTTGGCTAACTGATCCCCTCACTGGTATGGGACCCATAGCTGGAGCTGGGAAACAAGTCAGAACCAGATCCAAACATAAGCCCACTCTCCAATATCAAGCTACCATCAATTGTGGGCTACAAGAGGGCCTACACCTATTAAATTCTGTATAAAAAAAAAAAAAGTAAGGGTTATCTCATTTGTCCTGGTGCTAACTTACTCTCCGTTGGAGAAACCTTCGAAAAATTTTTGAAAACTACCAAAAAAAGTTGTAAAGTCAACAAAATTCTTTGCTATGTTTTTTAATAACACTTGGTCACACATACCCATAACTAAAAGTCAGTACAATTTGGTTTATGTTTTGTTTTTTCAGACATAATCTCACACTGTGGCCATGTAGACTCTGGGACAAGAAAATTGTTGTTACCCTTGGTCTTTGTTTGGGGGGGGGTGTTGAGGTAGGGTCTCACTCTACCCCAGGCTGACCTGCCTGGAATTCACTATGGAGTCTCAGGGTGGCCTTGAACTCACAGTGATTCCCCTTCCTCTGCTTCCCAGTGCTGGGATTCAGGGCGTGCACCACCACATCTGGCACCCGTGGTCTTCTTGAGTTGATTTTATGCAAAAGGAAAGCAAATGGCTATTTTGGGCACACTGACCATATAATTTCTATTGTATTTTCACTTCTATTTTCCTTGAAAGGACCTAAAATGTAAATGCTTTTAATTTGTGTCCATAATAGACTTTCACTAAAATGATTATGTAAAACAATATTTTCTTTGTGGAAGTGTGTTAGGAAGATTATTGTGCAATTTTATCTCAGAATACACTAGTGTTGGGTTGAAGAGATGGCTTAGCGGTTAAGCGCTTGCCTGTGAAGCCTAAGGATCCTGGTTAGAGGCTCAATTCCCCAGGACCCACATTAGCCAGATGCACAAGGGGGCACACGCATCTAGAGTTCATTTACAGAGACTTGAATCTCTGGCACACCCATTCTCTCTCTCTCTCTCTCTCTGCCTCCTTCTCTCTGTTGCTCTCAAATATATAAACAAAAATAAAAAATAAAAAAAGAATACACTAGTGTTTTAGGTTTATGTAGAAGGTACTAGAAATTCCAAGAGAATTGGCTCAAAATGTATCAAGATCAAAATAATATAGGCCAAGCATGGTGAATTCAGTAAGTACTGAAATGAAAGAGCAGGTGAAAGAATAGATAGAATCTGTGATCCCATAGCCAAGGCGATTGTGTTTTCCTTTGCCCGGACTGCTCTGCAGTGGGAGAAGGCGTGTGTTCCCAGGTGTGAGCTTCCCTCTCTCTGTGTTTCCCTCCTCATGCAGTCAGAAATTAGGTTTTTGTAGTCCTCACTTTCTATAGTGTTAGCGACTGCATTTTCTTGAGATTCATATTCAAACATGTGTCAAGAGATATTATTTAAATAAGAAGAATGAATTTGTGTTTGTTGTATTTTGCAAATCATTTTCTTATAACTAAAATATTTCAAGCTGACATTTAATCCAGACTCATTACCATCATTTATATACTTGCCTTGCATAATAAAGAAGCAACTTAAATCCCAATTCTTATTTCTAATATCTTGTGAAATAAAAGAAATCACTCAGAGTATTACTAATGACTCTGATTTTCTTATAATTTGAGTTTCTTCTATGTATGTGAAGTTACCTTATTTTGCATAAATACTGCATAATTAAACTTTATTGCTTGAAATTTACACCATGGTTAATCATACCTCAAAGGCCAACCTTGCATTTTGCATGGTGCCTTAAAATAGAATGTCTTTCCAAATGAATAAATGCTCAATATTAATGATTGCAATCACAAGTGCTTCCAAGCCAAAACTATTTGTACAATTATTTCAGAAATAGTCAATGTCATTAATTTCTATTCTAGCACATATCAATTGCTGTCATGGCAAAGCAATTATTAAAATATAATTTTTTTTCAGAAAGTAACTTTCTATTCCTAATTATGACTTTTGTTCTTAAATGTGAGCAATACCAAAAACTACTATGTACTATTTTTAGAAATAAATGGCTTTTATTTTAACATCCAAGCAACTTTAAATAAGAAATTATTATCAAGTAGCTATAATGTAAATGCTGATCAAATTAGAATTTGACAACTAGAAAACCATCAATAATGAAGACAGTAATGCTATAATGAATAGTGTACTGCTATTTATGACCCATATTTGTGTTGGTTTTCAAAATGTTGTAAAACATGAAGCAGACTTGCTTTTGAAAGTATCATGATACTTTTTAGAACAGAACATTTTATTTAAGCAAACAATAAATGGATTTCTGATTAAAGAAAGGCATAGCCTTGGGCTATTCCCTGCAAATACCCTGTCTGTAGAGTACAGCAAGCCCTCCCGCAAATAGTAGATCTGTCAACACGAAAGGAGGTATTTCATGACATACCTAATTAATTCTTAAACAAATGTGGTTTAATATTGAAAATTGGTTAAGCATTTGAGAGACTTGAAAGCTACAAGGAATGCCAAATCAACTAAAGATAACCATGGAGATAGGGAAAGTAAAAGTTGGAAAGTGATGTGGCTGGAATCCAGAGCCTTGTAAAAATGACCTTGTGAGCCTGGAACTCAGATATAAAAGACAGGATGGAACTTCTGTTTGGATTATGGGTGGAGAGTAGAGAACAAGAAGAGATTTCACAAGAGATGAAACAATATCATTCTAAGAAGTAGCATTGCTACGGCAACACCGTTAGGAATATAAAGTAAAAGGGGAAGTTAACTCTATTGCCCTCACCTCCTTTCTTCCCTGTCACCATCTACCACCTCCTATTTCAGAGGAAAAAAATTAGTCCACAGGATTCCATCTCAGAGATCGAATTTTAACAGTGTGACTTTGGAAGTGACTGGCCTTAAGTTACTTATAGGCACATGTACCTTGCATGGGACTGGATCACCAGAACAAGTTCCATGCTAACCTTTAGATTTCAAAATGCTTAAATAGGGCTTTCTTCATCCCACTCCCTTGTTAGAAAGTGGAGTATCACTTGATTCAATTAAAGATGTCAGAAATACACGGATATATATCTTTCATTAGTGAGAAAAGAAACCGTAGAGTGTGTTATTACCCTGAGGGAGCGAAGTTCATAGGGACACCCCGCCCACTCACATAACAAGGACTTCACCAACTAAACCATGTCCCCATGCCCACCCCATCTTTTATGTTTTTCCTTGGTTAACCTGGTTTTCATTCTTGAGAGTTTTACTGCTGTGTCTTGACTTCTGACTTGATCAGTACTTTCTCATAAAATCTGGGATCAAAGCAGACCCTATATCTAATACCCTGATAAACTTTCCTTCATCACAGAACTCACTAATACATCTGACCCTGCTTGCACTCTCCAACTGCATTAGCCCTCTGTGCTCACTAAAGGAAGGAGGAAAATCAATCCTATTATGGGATAGTAATAGTATTAGATTTCATCTTGATCAGAGTGTAATAGACACTCTGTGCCTATAGAAATGACTATTTTGCAGAAAACAGGCCTTAACTTCCTTCCCCCTTGGAACCAAAAGCATATCTTCTAGAAAAATGCTAAAATCTTTGACACTACCATTTTCTTTTTCCAACATCTGAGGATGTAAATATGACCTAAAATGTGCCAGGCCTGGGATGACTCATGACATCAACACAAACAAACACTTCTCTGTCTTCACTGACACCTCTTCGTACTGCTGACAGCATCTTTACTTTCCTGTGAGTGTCCTAAAACCAGGCTTTCATCAATTAGAAAAGGTAATTATGATGTCCTGAGTGGGTCCCAATTTATGGCATACTAAGAATTTTCTGATCATTCTGAGAGTTTATTGATTTGTAGGCATTATTATCTCTATTTTTATCTTTAAAATATTGTATTTATTTATTTTTAAAGAGAGAGTGGAAGAGAGAGAGAGAATGAACATGCCAGGGCCTCCAACTGAACTCCAGACACATGCACTGCCTGTGCATCTGGCTTTACGTAGGTCCTGGGGAATCGAACCCTGGTCCTTTGGCTTTACAGGCAAGTGACTTCACAACTGCTAAGTCATCTCTCCTGCCCATCTCTGTTTTTAGAGTTACTGAAAAAGAAAATGTAAGGTGTCTTTATTATTCCACTGATTTTTATTCCATATATATGTTTAAATTGAGCTCAAAGTCAATATCTGCAAGGTTAGAGGAGATTACCGAGTATCTCCCTCTCAGAGTTGGGCTGGGGTTCATAGACATTAGTACAAATTGTGGACTTTTCCATCTTGTTGAATATCTTCTGGCTCTGCAAGCAGACATTGAGTACTCCATTAAATTTCAAGTGAGTGGGTATTGACATTGGAAACTGTTCATGTAATAAACCTGTTAGTTTCATAAGTCACTGAAAAGACAGACAAGCAAACAGTCTTTCTCCACGCAGTGCTTCCTCATTGTACCTTCTTGTGGCCTAGCAGAAAACATGTTGTCTACACTGAATTGACTCCACAAGTAACAGTCTGACTTCTAATTGGTATAAAAAAAGGATTGATGCAGAGCCTCTTCTGAACATGTTTCTTTGGCCTGAATTGAATTAATCTTTGTTATAAAGAAGATAAGGGTGGCTTGCCCTCTCTTGGAGTGTCATCCACAAATTCGAGGCTCTGCTAGGTCAGAGGAAACTGCATTGGAACCCTTACAATAGGAAGTTCAAGCAGTTCTTTTTAATTTTTTTTTACATTTTATTTTTATTCACATTTGAGAGAAAAGAGTGGGGGAGGAGAAAGAAAGAGAGAGAGAGTGGGCACTTGAGGGCTTTCAGCCACTGCAAACGAACTCCAGAAGCATGCACCACGTTTTGCAACTGGCCTAAGTGTGTCCTGGGAAATCGAACCTAGGTCCTTTAGCTTTGCAGGTTAGTGCCTTAACTACTAATCCATGCCTCCAGCCTGCAAGCAGTTCTTTAAAGGGTAAAACAGTAAAGCTTCTGTGATTTTGCCCTGCCTTCTCCAGTGTTACAAATAAATCTTTCTACAATTTCAAGTTAATGATTTGGGCCTCTGTGCAACGTGGATGACAGTGTACTGTATACCTTTGCTTGGGAGGAGATGGCAGGACATCCTCACTTTAAATTTAGGTTATGAAAACCTTGAATACTAAAGTGGAATTTGATATCCTGTATAACCTAGAATTGTTCAAATATAAAATATTCATAAGAAATACTTCGAGAAGGAAATTATAAGTTCATGTGAGCTATGTAGGTGTTCTTGTGTCTCCAACAAAATTTTAAGTACTATTGGAAGACAAATATAATCCCAATCCTTATTATTCCTTTTATTTTTTTATTTATTCATTTAATTTTCACAGGGAGAGATCAGTGTCTCTTTCCACTGCAAATGAACTCCTGTAAAGTTTTCTTTGGCTGGCTTGGAAATTAATCTCAGACCAGCAGTCTTTGCAAGAAAGTCCCTTTAACTTCTGAACCATCTTCTCAGCCCTCTTATCTTTATAATTTCAATAAAGCATAAATTTCAACTTTGGTACATCCACTATATAATATGATTTGATTTATAAGTTGATAAATTGACTTATACTTTGCATTTATCAGTATAGTAATAGAAGTGGTTCATTAGCATTGTTTTCTTTTCCCCAAGTAATGTATTTGCTTAGGAATACATAACAAATGCACCAAATGCAGACAGAGAACACTGAAGTGTGAAAGTGTTCTGTCACACTATCCTATCAGAAAGGCTTCATCCTCTTCTAGCATTGCTTCTACATTTATCCGCAGATACTAGAGAGTAAGTAAAAATCCTGCCTAATAATATTAATAGGACAATTTTTGATTCTTCCCCTGAGTAAATAGTACTAACATTTCTTTAAATCTTAAGTATACATTAAATAATCAAAACTGCTTTATTAAATTTTGCTGGATACATTATATACACTGTACATCTTGTGTGCATGAATGTGTTCGTGAATGACTATGTGAGCGTGGAGGTGAACTCAAGTAATAAGATGCCATCTGTCATAAAGCTCACAGTCTTACTAGGGGAGTCACTTAATATGTAGTAATGAATAAATAGGATATTGGATAGTATCAAAAGACCTAAAACAAACCCAACATGGCTCAGGGAAATTTACAGAAGAGGGGCTGGAAAGATTGTTAGAGCCACATGTTGGTGCAGTATGCACAGAGACATTGCCTCTTCCCCGTAACCGATGGCTGACCTCACAATGCATGACCCGCATTCCCCAATGAAGACAGTCCCTGCAGAGGGGGGAGGACAGGGAGGAGGCTAATGATGGTACCAACATGGCTGTATATACACTGAATACATAACTAATAAAATAAAGTTCAAAAAAAAGATAATTTAAGGACAAAAAGATAAAAAGGAGCACTAACAATAAGAAGGAAAGTAGCTTTGCTTCAATCCATAAGAAAACTACTGCATAAGACTGAGAAGGTGACATCAAATATAAAATCAAAATGAAGGATCTGCACGCACGAGAAGCTTTGAGCCCTGAATGTGAGCAGAGAGTAAAAAGACCTCGTGAACATGCTCAAACCAGTACAAGGGGCAAACACGCCTGCAGCACACTGAAGAGATGGAAGCTGCCATCGGAAGAGGCATATGAAAGTGTTAGGCATATCTCACACAGCCTCTGCAGATGCACCCCGTGAACTTTACTTTATCAGTGAAGGAGACATGTGCCATGTATCATAAAAGTAGCCTCTAAATTTTACATAGAAGCAGGGATGTTGTGCATCTTGTGTTATGAGTAGGCTCATTGTTAGAGACAAAAATGGCAAGCCTCAAGCATCTTACAAAATGAAAGGGTTTAATTCTGGCTTACAGATTTGAGGTAAGTTTTATAGTGGCAGAGAAAGCATTTGAGGAGGCGAATCTGAGTTTGAAAGCCCTACATGAGCATGTGCGAAGTAAAGAGAATCAGCAAAATGCAACAAGCCAGGCACACTTAGACACCTCGAGCCCTAGCCTCACCAGCACACCGTCTCCAGCAAGGCTCCACCAAGAAAGAGGTCAGCAGCTGGGGATTGAATATGAGGCTTATTCATGAGTACAGAAAGGCATGGGGACACTTCTCATTTAAACGACCACAAAGTATGTAAGGATGTGAGTAGAAACAATCAGAGTAAATGGTAGATGATTTAAAAAAAAATGACAATGCATGGTGTATGGGTGAAGAAAAAAAAGAAAAAAACACCTGGTCACCATCTATTTGTATTTACAGTTGGTACCACAGATAATAATAGTCAAATATTGGATGTGGCATATTGAAAAAATAAAAGAGATGGTAAGGGGGTCCAGGTTTTCTACATGAAGTTAGTAGAAGGAAAGTTTTATGAGAGAGACAAGATCTACTTGGAGGTCTATAAAGTTTACAGTGGTGGTTACTCATACAAGTTAGGTAAAATAGTTTGGAAGGTAAGGGTGTCATGAGGGAAAATGGAAAATGAATGGAAGAAGACAGTTTTAATTTGCGACATAGTAGAAGGAATGAACAGAGCATTTAGTGATTGAAAAGAAAAATAAGTAAAATGAAGCTTACCCGAATGTATTGTCACTGTCAATAATAAAATGTGCCTGAGTCATCACCACAGGAGGTGGTGTTTGCTGTAACGAGCTGGGAGTCTAAATACTAAAAATAGGGGGTGTGAAAAGAACCATTTTGTAACCAACGCTATTCATGAAATAACTAAGAAAATTGAACACATTAAAATACTTTAGGTAAAATTATATGTGAAACTATATTTGAACTTATACTTGACTTTAAATACAGTTTGAAAGAAACAAATACTATAGTTTTTAGAGCAGTATTGTTTTCATAAAATGAAAACATAAAGATGGTTTACTTGTTTTTATTTTTGTCTCTTTGGGATATTATGTTCATTTCCTGGCATTATGAAAGCTCATACTTGTTATTTCCACCTGAGAAGCAGCAATTTTAATTTACTCATATAATCCACAATGGTCCTGCAATAACTGAAATTAAAAAAAAAGTAATGAGGACATTGGCTCATGAAAGTACTTCACTTCTTACTAATGGAATCTCCCTACATATCCACCTGTCTTTCAGAATCACCTGCCCTCCAAAGGTCCATTTAGTAAGCTGCATAAACTTGTTATTACCCACACCCTTTGGTTTTCGTCAATACTTTCATTATTTTTATGATTCTTCTTGGAATCCTGATTATACTCCCTTGCAGTTACAATTTGTTGACATCAAACAAGTATATAAGCCATGCATGCATGGTTACTTACCCCCCCCTCCACACACACACTTTTCTATAAGAAAATAAACCTTATCCAGTCTTACTATGATGATCCTTTGTAACGCTGCATTTGACTAAATCATGTTCAATGAGTGGATGTCATTTAATAAATTAATACCTACTTAAAGGCTTCAAACAGAATGTATTTCTGTCCACACATGTGTGCACGTCACTGTGTGTGCTGATGTAACAGAGTTCTCTGCTCAAAACTGTATATAGAGGGAATCTAAGTTTCTGAGTTAACTTGTTGTGTCCTTATTAAGAGAATCTTGTTTCTAATACTGATTTCACTCAAGTTATTGATTAAATCCATTTCTTTACTGGCCTTGGGGTAGAGACATATTGTTCTCTAATTCCATAAATATGGGCAGTGGGTAGGAAGGAAGGTCCAAAGACTCAAAATGTCAACCAGTCTGGGAAAGGGTTGCAAGACCCCACCATAAAGCATGTAAGCAAGGGCTTCCTGATTTGGAACCACAGATCCACAAAAAACAGAATGCAAAATTGAATCTAAATGAGCTGTTGGAAAGACAGGGAAAAAAAAAAAAAAAACATTTGAAAATAAGTTCTGAAAATTTATACGTCAGCCAGGCATGGTGGTGCACTCGTTTAATCGCAGAACACAGGAGGCAGAGATAGGTGGATTAATACAAGTCCGAGGTCAGCCTGAAACTACAGAGGGAATTCCAGGGCAGCCTGGGCTAGAATGAGACTGTACCTTGAAAACAAAAAGAAATTTTCCATATGAATTCCTTAAATATATTTATTATCATGAACAGTGAGTTCATATCAAACCTGAGTTCATATCTCCATCACCCATGTACATGCTAGGTCTGAGTGGCAAACTACTTGTAGTCCCAGAGCTTGGGTAGAAGAGACAGGATAGCATGGGCAAGCTAACTAGTTACACTAGTGGAATCATGGGACTCTAGATTTAAGTGAGAGCTGCTATGCCACACAGTTACCTTCTCATTGCTGGGACAACACATTGAACCAGAAGTACTTTATGGAAGGTAAGGGTTTATTTCAGCCTATAGCCTCCAACTGAAGTTTCATCATGGCCAGGAAAGCATAACAGTCCAGAGAAGGAAGCCTGGATCACATCACCACGGAGGCAGCAGGGCAGAAGTAGCCTATGTTCTGGACTTAGAGTTGTGGAAATTACTCCAGTGACTGAACAACACACCTCTTTTAGCAAGGATCCACTTCCCAAAGGGTCCATTGGCTGTAGACTAGGAATGAGATTTAATCATGAAACTTTAGGCTATGGGGAGTGTTTTACATTCAAACCACCACAATTTGCTTAAGTAAATGAAGTAAAGAACAATCCAGGAAGACATCTGATGTCAACCCCTGCACTTCCACAAGCACACACATGCATGTGCACCCACATACACAAGTACGCACACATATCTACATATACAAGACATATACAGACACAAAAAGAAACAAATGGAAATGTAATAAAACACCCATTACAATTTTTCATGTTGCATAAATATTTTTTCTTCGACAACAGAAACCAAGATTGCTTTCTCTATAAATGTCATTTCTGGACATATTTTCATAAGCCTACATCTTTCAACAAATTTTATTGTTTCATTTTTTTTCTTACTGCTGAGTAGAATTCTGTTGTGTAGCTATACCACATCTTGGTTATCTGTTCATCCAGATGGGCACCTGAGTTAAATGAATTGAGCAACAATAAACATGATTGAGCAAATATATCTGAACTGAGATGTGGAGCTTTTAGGACAAATGCCCAGGAAGGGGATAACGGGGTCTGTTGCTAACCATATTTGTCCTTTTCAGGAGTCTCCACATTGATTACCACAGTGGTTGTATCAGTTTACATTCCTACCAACAGTGAATGAGTGTGCCTAAATTTCTCCACAGCCTCCCCAACATTTGTTTTCATTTCATTTTTTAATATTTGCTAACTTAGTGGGGTAAGTTGGAATCTTATGGTTGCTTTAATTTGCATTTCTCTAATGGTTATGGATGTTGAACATTTTTTAAACATTAATCACATTTTTCATCATGAGAAATTATTTCCTACAACTTTGAAATAATTACCTTTACCACATTGTATTATTTTGTTGTTTCCTTAAAGAATATCTTTCATACTGTGTGTGTGTATATATATATATATATATATATATATATATATATATATGCCTATATTTTGTATGAAAGAAATATATATATATTATTTTATTTTCATTTATTTTTGGTTTTTTAATGCTGATTCTATTTCTGATATTTATTACCATCTACACTTTTTAAAATATCAACTCAATTCTTAGAACCAGCCTTATTAATATCATCATTTTGAAATATCTGTGACTACCATATTCCTTCTTTTATGTATCAAAACCCATACTTAACAAGTATTCTGGGTGTCAAAAGAGAATTTGTTTTTGCACCCATCTTTAACTCTTTGGTCATTAGTTCAATAAAGACAAGTCCAAGTACTACTATTCTCTTATTTCTGGATCGTCATTTTCAATTCAATAATTTTTCTTTGCTTCAAAATACATTTATTTGACATCCACATTGACCAGTCATCCTCAAAAATAAATGTGTTCCTCTTCAATTTGTGTAGTAACTATAATTTATTCCCAGAAACTTTTGGATTTTTTTTTACATATTATTATTGTGAGTCACATATTCCTATTTATGACATCATCAGTGTCTCACAAATATTGTTATAGAATTTCTACTAGTCTTTAAATCCTGCTGTGTGTATTTGAGTTAGCTGGAAAACATTAGGCATATTATTATTGTGTAATCAAAGATCTTCATTCTTTCCAAATATATCTTTCAAGAACAGTGGGCACTAATTATGTGCATAGTCTGAAAAACTTGGAGCTACTTTATCTAGTAGGAAAAATAATTTGAAGATGATGGTAGATTTCATTTTGTTGACATACCTGTAGATACATACGTATGCCAACCATCCACAGTCAGTCAACACAGGGGTTGGTAATGAAAAGAAGTCCATGTTCTATGGTGATTTTGTTGATAAGCTATAACATTTTACAGGACAGGCTTACTGCACCCCTTAAACATTAAAATGTTTATAATTTATGATAAATTCACTGGGATGCAATTCCATAATAAGTAAAATTGAACTTTATATATTTACTTAAAAGTGGTTATCTTTATTAAATAGATTTGTTTCCTCCAATACTGGTAACCAGCACTAAGCTTTAGGAAGAAATACAAAAAAATCATCCTAGGCTGGAGGGATTGCTTAGCGGTTAAGGCACTTGCCTGCAAAGCCAAAGGACCCTGGTTCAGTTCCCCAGGAACTACACTAGTCAGATGTATATGTGGGTGCATGCACCTGGAGTTTTTTTTTGCAGTGGCCGGAGGCCCTGGTGTGCCCATTCTCTCTCTCTGCCTCTCTCTCTCTCCCTCTGCCAAATAAATAAATAAAAATAAAATATTTAAAAAATCATCTTTACTAAAAATGTATGTTAAAACAGCATGCTTAAGAAATTTTGAAGCAAGGTTTATGGTGATGAAATGCAAATGTCTTATAAAAAAATCATAACCTATGCTACAAAAATAAGTGAAAATAATTCATTCCTGGTGTATTTTAAACTATCTAAAAGGCAGTGTGGTAGGCAATTCATAAGCATGTTACAATATATGATAATGAGGCATATAAATAAATTGTGTACTAGATTGGGTCTCACCTTAGTAGTTCTTGGAATCTTTCCCAGCACCAGGGAAAAGGAGTGAACGAGTTACTTCAGAGTTGCAATGAACAGTACTCCTTCTATTAGTCTCACCTGGTGTCCATAATACTGTTTCCCATGGAAAATGTGTTTTGTAACTTCGTTTCTTGCTCATGAGTTCCCAAGTTGAGAATTATTAAACATATACTTAACAACAGCAACAAAATGATATTCATTGTCAGTTATTTGAAGGCCTGTCAAAGCACAATGACAGTGACATGTAAGTTGGAAATGTCCTGTTTCTTATCTTTTATGACACTTCATTTTTTGTTTGCTTTTCTTAAAGTCTTTATTGGATTTCCATATGCTTAATGACATGGGACTTGTACACTGTATTCACATTTCATTTCCTTTCTACTGAATTGGAACTATCCTTAATTAGCATATTTATCAGTGCTCATTCTTTTTTACATATGAATAATCAACAGCTTTGATTACTGCCAACATTAACCAACTTAGTATATTCTGATTCTCATATAATAAGCTATAAGCATTTTCAAAAGCATCTATTTTAGCAGTACTTTATAGTTCTTAAAGCTGGTAATTTAGATAGAAAAATTCAAATTTTGGTAGCCATTGAGAAAATACATTTTGAATCTTTATATCTTAAAACAAACCTTTTGATATCATTTGATTTTGTTATCTAACCAAACTTGAAAATTCCAGAAATTTATAGCCTAATGGTCATTATCTCATTCATAGATAACAGTCAAAATATTGTCTCAGTACTTGGGCATAAAATAATAAAACATCAATTAGTAATAGTTTTATATAAGATTAAGTATAGGTAGTGCTACATTATATTTCTCCCAGGCATCAGATATGCTAATTTTTAAGGTAATAGTTGTTTAATTTTATCTCAATTTATATAAAATCTCAAAGAATATATTTGCATAAGTGTTGCTAAAAGAAATTATATACGTGTGTTTGTGTGTGTGTGTGTGTGTGTGTGTGTGTTGGTGCGATTCAGGTGTCCCCCATAAACTCAGGTGTTCTGAAAGCTAGATTCCCAGCTGAGAGAGATTTAGGAATTAACACCTCCTGGAATGAGTGTATTGTTGGGGGCGGGCTTATGGGTATTATAGCCAATTTCCACTTGCCAGTGTTTGGCACACTCCCCTTTTGTAATTATCCACCTTATGTTTTCCAGGGGATGATATCCACCTTCTGTTCATGCCATCGTTTTCCCCTGCCATCGTGGAGCTTCCCCTTGAGCCAGTAAGCCAAAATAAACCTCTTTTTTTCCCCTACAGTCTGCTCTTGGTTGGGTGATTTCTATCAGCAATGCGAACCTGACTGCAACAATATGTGTATGTATATATATATATTCATTGAAACAAAACATTTTGTTTTATTTTCAATATTTGAAATCAAACTGAAAAATTGCTGGGAGAGCAGGATTCAAGGATAGGTAAGGTAAGTGCTAAGTCATACTCATGATACCAAAGTCTTAGACAAGAGAACTTGCATTGCACATTCCATAAAAAAATAATCCCAGACACTCGCCGTATAAATTAAATATACGAATAATAGTAGAAATTAAGAAAGGTATTTAATTAATATTGCCACATTGGGCAGATAAATCCCAGGCTATCTTCATTGTACCGACATCAACGCTAGGTTTAAATAGAGGAAGAGTAGAGGAAAGAGTGGGAGACGTGTATGACTAAGCAAGTTTTATAAACTAAAATCTATTGGATGTTGATCTCACTCCTACTTCTTCGCAGTGACTGCAGAGTCACTTGAAGTTACACTCTAATTTGCCTGACATAGTAACCCATGTGTGTATATGGGTAGTGGACTTCAGTTCTGTCATTGGAAAATTGTTAAAAGTTTAATGGGTGACATCATTTTGGTGATCTGTCAATGAGGTTGCTCCTGGAATGTAAGATAACTTCAGGTTTTGGACAATGGCTGCAGAATTTTAGGGACTGTGGTGGGGGTGTGGATTGTTATTAAATATCAGTGAAACAGCTTAGTGATCACTGGTTCCTGGATGCTCGAAGAGAGGTTTGATCAATCTGAAACTACTCAAGTGGCATTTAAACAGACGCTTGAGTGATTCATATTTCTAGAGGCAGAGAGCAATAATCTGATGCCAAATAAAGCAGATAGAAAAGGAAAGCAAAGATTCCAGGTTTTCACCAGCTTTCACATGCCTTGCCAGTGAGTGAGCAGTCTGCGCACTTTAGTAAAGCATCTCTTAAGTCCTTGATTTACTCAGGGATCAAGGACTAGTAAATACAAATAAAAAGTGTTTCTTTTTTTAATTTTTTTGTTTACTTTTTTATTTATTTATTTGAGAGAGACAGACAGAGAGAGAAAGATGCAGATAGAGAGAGAATGGGCGCGACAAGGCCTCCAGCCACTGCAAAGGAACTCCAGACAAGTGCGCCCCCTTGTGCATCTAGCTAACGTGGGTCCTGGGGAATTGAGCCTCGAACAGGGATCCTTAGACTTCACAAGCAAGCGCTTAACCGCTAAGCCATCTCTCCAGCCTGTGTTTCTTGGCTATATGTTTGATCAATATAAAATATCTGTTATAGTTGGGCATGGTGCTAAACCGAATCATTACTACTGTTTTAAGTATAACAGTATTTTCTTAATATTTTAAATTTTTATTCAAGTATTTAGTCCACTAAACATGTGTGTATATATTTATAACTCTTTTTTATATATTTAGAGTTCACTGTTTTGTGAAAATGTGTTTTCATATACCTTAATTGTTACAAAAGAAGCTACTGAGCAAATTTAAAAGAGTCTATATGAAGCAATTTAAATGCTGTTTTAAAGTATGTGGCTGTCATGACTGGTTATTACAATACAAATCATGTGCTGGCCTATAGCTGTAGAAATCCCTAGCTGCTGAATGTCCTAGAAATTAAATTATATTTTTCTGCTTTTGTACTCTATGGAATTTTGAGCTGATCTCTCAGGTTAAATCACTTTTTTGACCCCGAAGTTCTTTCAAACAGAGTTCTGAGAAAGCTGTCTCTGGTGCTTCCACTTCAGTGTTACAACTCAGCTGTAATGATTAATAATGAAGAAAAAAAATCAGGGAAAGGTTTAGCCAATATAGTCCGAACTCTCATGAACTGAGTTTTCTTTCGATAAACAATTATCCTTTTCTCATTTTGTTATGTATAAAAATTATTCAATGTCTAGCAAAAATGTAATAATACCCCATCATATATTAATACTTAATATAATGCTTAGATACAACTTATATGACTGTGTTTAAAGTAATAAGTACACAGAGAAAATACACTGCTTACAATTTTCATGAAAAGGTACATACACTTTTTAATTTTGATGAGCTTGACCATTTATTTGGACAAAGATGCTCCAAGGTACCAGGTACTTGAAGAACAGATTTCATATGTCCTCTTTAGTTTAACTATTTTATCAAAGCTCCAAGATGTAAGATGAATTTTTCCATTTTTCTAGATACCTATGGAAAATAGCAATATTATTAAGTTTATTGTCTCTGTAGCTTGATTTTTTTCCCCATAGTTGGGATATTCTTAACTGGTATATTCTATGTCTAGTGAACATAATTTCAACTCACAGTGGTTGACTGTAAATTTAGTTATATCTGTAATGTAGGCATAAATTGGGGTCTTTATTAATATTTCCTTATTTCTTAAGTATATATTTTGTTGGCAATAGCACTATAATTACTATTTACTATATAAATATCTACTTAATTATTCCTAAATTTGGAGAAGTTTTCAGTATACACATTTATTCCAATTTTTAAAATATACTAGATACAAAGTTTATATAACAAAGCTATTAATCTCTTGTTCTATTAAACAAAACATATACTAAAATGTTGCTGCTATTGTTAATTTACAAGTATTTCACAAAAATGTATTTTTTATAGACAGTGACTACTCTTGTAGTCTGTATACAAACAAAAATTATGGAATATCTTCATGGGATTCTTAATCTTTTCTATCTTTTCAAAAGAAATGTGATGGATAGTAAATAATGCAATGAATAAGATACAGAAAGCTACTAATGATTCAGGTGTTACTGAAAATTCTAAATTTAATTAGGTATTTAATACATGGAAAATGTGTGCATTAATTAATCCATTCACAGTAGCATTTTTTCTTTTAGCAAAGGAACTGTTAAGTCATTTTTCTGAAGAATGCTAAGTGAAATGATGGCTAGTAGTCAAAGGTATTTATACAGTGAATTATGTATTTTTAATTTGCTTTCCATAAAGCAAAAACTTGGACTCTATGTGTTTGTGTCCAATGTCTCTGCATGTATTGAAGTATATATTGAGGTTATTATATCATATGGCTTGTGAATTATTATTTAAAAAACGAGGGGGCTGGAGAGATGGCTCAGCAGTTAAGGCACTTGCCTGCAAAGCCTTATGACCCAAGTTTTTTCCTTAGTACCCACATAGAGCCACATATAAAAAATGTTGCTCAAGTCTGGACTTTATTTGCAGTGGCTAGAGTCCCAGGAACACCAATGCTTTCTTTGTCTTTCTTTCTTCTATCTCTCTACTTGCAAATAAATAAATAAATTAAATAATTTTAAAATCACAGTAAAAATTCATAGTTACCATGGTTGCATTTTAATACAGTGGTTGATTTCTACAAGGTACTAAATTAACTGTAAAGGTAGTTAAACTAATATAAAAAGTCAGAGCAGACCCAATTTGTTGAGGATGACACAAATAATCTACTTGTTCTGGCACTGAATACTCTGGCTTGCATATAAACTTGTCTAACACTAGCCTTCAAAAAGATTGTGTGAACATTAGTTTTAAATATAATATATTTGAATGTATTAGTAAATTTGAAAACTTTCTTCCAAAAGGAGATCCAAAATTTATTTCTAATGTTTTCCTTTGTCTGCATATTTGAATTCTTGGTAGATTTGACATTTATATTGGATTCAGCAATAAAGGAGAAGTTGAAAGGAGACTTTAAAAAGACACAAAATAACTTCTCCACTTATTTGTCCACTTCTGATAGTGCTGGTTATTTAAAGTCCCTCATGTGGCTGCAAAGTCCCTGTGTAGTTTGGAGGCATTGGCCTGATTGTCTTTGATGTGGGTATCATTTTTAAGGACTTGGGCTATCCTACTCCTAGAAATTTGGTTACTTATCTACAAAGCATTTTGAAATGAAATCTCCACATTACTTTATTATGTGTCTTCCACTTGGGGATATCTGACATGTTAGCTTTCCAGCTGCATTGATAGTGATTGATAGAAGCCAAGATGAACCTATGGGAACACACTGGCTTTTCTCATTATGTAAAACCATGTGTTCCTGGGTGCTTATTCATTCTGAGAGCATCTTTTGTTTTTTGTTTTGTTTTCCACAGGCTTTTAACCAAAGTTATATACAATAGGAAAACATTTGCTAGGTAGATATTTGAACTCTCTTGATCACAACAAACATGCCCAACGATATTATCATAACATTAAATATCCCACTTGTCCGCTAGAATTAAAAGTCAAATTATATAGTGTGATAATTTAAGGCTATCCAGGTTATCAGCAGAGAGTTAAATAATTCTAAAATGTGTTATGGAAATGGATGTCTCTTTTCCTGTGTTTAAGATTAGAACTCCTACACATGAGGCAAATTACCAAATTTTCCATGTTAACTGCTTTGCACCCTGTATGTATGTAGGTACACACACATACACATATATCTTCATCTCGGGGACAGACCCTGTTACTCTGTATGTATCATATTCTCATTCTCCTTAGCTACCCTGCTCAGTACTAGGGTGTGAAAAGTCAGAGAGAACAGGTCCCTTTTGGCAGCCGGGTGACAAGAGGAATACTTGGTTTACTGTGACAAAGTAGGCAGTTCTCACATAAATAGCTCCTAGATATGCTTTGGAAGGAAAATTTTCTTTAGAGGGCTCTATAGAAACCTGTTTGAACAAGCGGTTATATCTTTTACAAATCTGCAAACTACTTTTTATGAGCTTCGGCTGCTCTTTACGACTATAATAAAGGGAGAGTAGGGGCCATGAGTGTGCCCAATGGTCCCCAAAGCAAGCGTACTTACACACAGAATGCAATGAGATATGGGATGTTCTTCCTCTTCTGAAGTCAGCTGCTCTCATAATACTTTTTTGCCAAGCCATTTCACTGACAGTATTATAATGAAGGACATAAGAAGTATGCTGGGCATTTGTCCTTATTGTAAGTTAACTATTAATTTTTGAAATATTATCTCCACTATGAAAACTTAGCATACCACTCACAATATAAATGAAAATGTCCAGTAATTCCAACATGGCAGGGAAAGCATGATGTAGGATTACAAAGATTTTGGCATGAGGCATTGATATTTCTTCATATGACAGGATCATATGTATTCATTAATATACATTAATAATTGTAGTCTCAAAAGCAGACAGCAAACTTTGGCAAAACGTTGATGCCGTATTCTTAACAATGTAAATAAATTCCTCAATTTGTTGTGTGTGCAGTAATTCTGATCAGAAGGTCCTCCCTCACATCCACCCAAGGATGAAGATGCAAATTATTTATCTACTTTTCTACTTGTGAATAGCGGGTAACAAGATTTGTCAGCTTTTACTATTACATAAAAGGAACCTTCCTGTTCCCAACATTACTGAATGGTCCTGATACTATAAATCTCACTCAATTACTTTCCATCAGTTACAAATCAGTGGATGGGGAACATGAGACTATGACCCTGTATAATACAAAATAAATGATGTACTGGTGGGATATCTAGACATGAATTGTGAGAAGAAAGCAAGCACATATGGTTCCACAGACGCAGTACTGGTGGACCTGGGAAAATTATTTTAAACTGTGGGAACTGTGGCTCTTACTGTAGGGCTGCAGCTGATATCGAAGGTTCAGCTACAACAGTAAGTTATAAAGAGGCTCATTAAATTTCAATTAAGGAACACTCCAAAATAGATAGGTGTTCACTATAGAGTTTAAATTTTTTCAGATAAACCAAGTGCCCACATTCATTAACCTAGGAACCAACACACATATATCAATTGTGAACAATTTTTGCAGCCAGTAGTAATAAGATTTATGGGAATTCCCAGGCAGAAATAAAATCACTCCTCTAACATTCCCTAGTACTAAAAATAGGTATCATAATTTCAAACTATAAAAATAAAAGAATTATAAATAAATTGTGCACACAATAATCTGGCACAATTCTGCAGCTTTTAAATGCTAGTTGCACTGAGTGGCTTCATTTCAGAGAACACTATGCATTTGGAGAAAGTAAAACAAATAACTATAAGTAAATATAGCAGATATCACCTCAGACTAGTGGTCAAGGTTAATAATCAGTATTTTCAGCATATAGTCTTTTTTTTTTTAGTTTGCAGTCTTCTATTGGCAATCTGCATACATGTAAATAATGTACTTTGATAAATTATGAACAGAATGTCATTTCATCTCTGCACATGTACTCCTCAAAACCGTATATCCAGTTGACTCATGAGATGAACACAAAGTAAAACCTATGTCAAGGGCAATCTGTAACCTACATGTGACTGCTGTAAAGTATCCAGCAATCAAAAACAAGGAACGTCTGTGTGCGTGTTACTACCAAGAAGAGCTTAGGGAAAGAGGAGACATCATGACAATTCAGTGTAGGACAATAACATGCATGGGACTCTGGTGAAGTAAAAACACATTATACAAAGGAATTTGGAATAGGGTGTGGGTATTGTTAATAATGTAACAACATGAGTTTGTTCGTTATAATAACCAAACCATATAAGTAAGTTGATAATTAGAGAAAGGTGTGTGGAATATATGGAACACTGTACTATCATCAAAAGAGTTCTGTATGTCTAAAACTAAAAGATTTTAAGAAACTAAATCTAAAAAAATCTTAGTTATAAATCATGAGAAATATGGATTATATTTCAGAAGAAGTGAATGCTGCCTGACATTCTGTATGTCTTACAATCTCAATATGTAGGTTATGTCAATGTGCTACCTTCCATGGTCCACATCATTAGGCTGGGCCTCAACAACCTATGTTCAAGTCTTTATCAGAATATAAAAATAATAATTTTATTAAATTATATGGGAGTAATTTAAACAGTAATATTTCAAAATATTTAACTGATAATATAGAGGGTTGAGTATATTTTCATATATTTATATGGATTGCTTATCATTTTTGTTTTTGTGCATTATTTTGGCATTATTCGTACATAAATCTGTATATTATAGACACTGTTATATGTTGCTGTATGTACTGCAAATACTTTTTACTGTACCATGTGTTTTCAACTTCTTGTTTCTTGACAAAGAAAAGCTTTTAATGGTATATAGTTATAGTGGCTTGAATTAGGTGTCACTCATAAACTCAAGTGTTCTGAATTTTTGAGTTCCTGGTATTAGCAACTTGGGAGTTGGAGCCTTTGTAGAGGAAGTGTGTGGCTAGAAGTGAGGTTAGGAATTTTATAGCCAGCTCCCTCACCTTGCCATAACTCAGCTCACTTTCCTGCTGCAGTTTATCACCTGTTGCAGCAGAGGTGATGTCCACCCTTTGCACATGATATGCTATGCCCACTTTGACCATGAAGGTTTCCCTTGAGACTGTAAGCCAAAATAAAAGTCTTTCCTCCCAACAGCGCATTTGGTTGGGTGCTTTGTCCCAGCAATGATAAGGTAACTACAAATGTAGTTAACTTTGTCCTTTAATTTCACAGTTTTTATCTTGACTTTTTTCTTTCATAGTAACTCTTTCCCAACTTCTTTCTTTAAGAAAGCTAGTTGCTGTATAAATTTTCCTAGTGAGACATGAACATACCAGGCAATGTGTTGATAACATAACCAATGTAGCAGTTCCACCCACAAAGTCTGGCTTGGTAAACCAATGTGCTTGTTGCAGTTATATGAGCAAGAATGTGGGATTTCAAACAGGAAAATGTGTGAAAAAAGGCTTTTGCATTACTGAAAAGACCATGTCAGAATGAGGGTTGAACCCCCAAAAAACTGTATCCCTGTAATTCTCAGAATAGTTGGTCAGCTCCATCAGAGAGTCTCCTCTCTCCAGCAATAGTTAGTAGTTACATAAGGCTCCTTGGTGAGAAATTTGTGAATCATGAAGATTTCTGGGTTTCTAGAGGAGCCTGATGAGTTTCATGAGATTACTGACCATTGTAAGATTTGTTATCTTCTTATGTTTTATGAACCTCCCTCCTCTATTAGGTACTATTAGGTAGTAAAGTTTCAATTCAGAGTAAATAACTACACATACTTTAGATATGTGTTTGTATTTTTTTTTACAGCATAATTTGAGAACCATTGGGTTTACTGTTGATTTAAAAGGCTAGTATACAGTGCTTTAAGTACTAGGAAGAGCAAGAAGATAAGAGAGATAAATCAAACTGAGAGAAATAGGAAAAGAAAAAGTCAAAGCTGATAAAGCCTTCAAGTAAATCGGAAGTACACAAGATTAACACAAAATTCTATGGCCTTTGTTAGAGCAATGGCAAACATACAGAGCAAATAGAGAAACAATATCATGTAAAAGTCATATCAATATCATCTGTACCTGTATCCATCTATCTATGTCATCTATATAATCTATCTATATCATCTATATTTATATCCACATCATCCATATCTATTTACCTATTTATGAATCTGTCTACAAGTAATCAGTCTACATATTTATAGCCAAAAAAGAGAAAGAACTCTACAATGAAAACATTAAACACTGAAGATCAAAACTGAAGAACACATTAGAAGATGACAGACTTTCCATGACTGTAGATGGGAAAAATTATTATCCTGAAAATAGCCATTCTACCAAAATCAATGTAGAAATTCCATGCAATCTCAGAATTCCATTATCTTTAAAAAAAAACATTTGTATTTATTTGCAAGGAGAGAAAGAGAAAAAGAGAGAGAAAGAATGGGCATACTAGGGCCTCATGCTACAAATAAACTCCAGATGCATGCTCCAGGTAGGGGATCTGGCTTTACATGGGTACTGGAGAATAGAACCCAGGCAATCAGGCTTTGCAGGCAAGAGCATTAACTGATGAGCCATCTCTACCAGCCCCCAGTATGGCACTAGAAAACACCAACAAACAAGTAACAAACACAACAGTAAAATCAGTCATGTAGATGGATAGAATAAAATATAAGATCCAGGTATACATTCATTTTATGAGATCTCCATGAATTTTGACTACAATGTTACAAGCAAACATTTAGGAAATGACAGTTTATTTGACAAATAGTGCTGGAAAAAAATAATATCTACATAAAGAGAAATGAACATAAATCTTTATTTTTCACTTTGCAAAACATAAAGTACAGATAGCTTAAGTGCCTTAACATAAGATGTGAAACTCTGAAACGGGGGAAAGAGGAGGAAATACACTTCAAGATGTAGGCATCTGGAAGGACTTTTTAAATAGTCCCCCCATCACATGTAGAACAAGGAACTCATGAGACCCAAATGCTTCTGTATAGCAAACTGCCACCAAGTGAAGAGGCAGCCCAAAGACTGGAAACAAATCTTTGCCAGTTCTATATCTGCCAGGATTAATATCTAGTATATGCACTGAACTCAAACAATTAAGAATCCAGAAAAATGAATGACTCAATTAAGAATGGGCTATTACATCAATTGCATTTTCATTGCTGGGACAAAAGACTCCGCCAGATGTAAGATATTCAAGAAATGCTGTATTTTGGCTCACAGTTCTGAGAGGAAATTTCTATCATGACAACGAAAGCATGGCAAGAACAGGAAGCCAGGGTCACAAAGCCACATCAACAGGAAGAATACAGAGATGAATGCTAGTTCTCAGCTTGCTTTCTCCTTTTGACACAGCGAGGACCACAGTCATTTCAGTGACGCCACCTACAGTTAAGGTGGGTCTTCTCAGCTCAGTTAATCTTGCCTAGAAAATCCTTAGCAGACATACTAAGAGATTTGTTTCCACAATGATTCTAACTCTTGTCAAGTTGACAGTTTGAGATTAACTGTCATAGTTATGGAACTGAACCAGTCCCCAAAACAAATGCAAATGATTCATGATTATATATGTATACACACACACACACACACACACACACACACACACACATATGGAGAGAGAGAGAGAAAGAGAGAGAGAGAGAGAGAAGCACAACAGAATGACCTTTTTTCTTAAGTGAGAGAACAAGAGTGTGTGTGTGTGTGTGTGTGTGTGTGTGTGTGTGTGTGAAAGACAGAGACAGAGAGAGAGAATTAGCAGGCCAGGGCCTCCAGCCACTGCAATCAAACTCCAGATGCATATGCCCCCTTGTACACATGTGCAAGTTTGTGTGCTTGCATCAGTTTGTGCATCTGGCTTATGTGGAGACGTCAAACATGATTATTTAGGCTTTCCAGGCAAAAACATTAACTGATAAGCCATCTCTCCAGCCCTATTAATGATGCTTTTAAAAGTATCCAATACTCTCAGCCCTCAGTTGGAAATATATTAAAACTACATTAAGATTTCAGCATACCCCATTCAGAATGGCTGTCATCAAGAAAACAAATGACAGCAGAGACTAATAAGAATGAAGGGAAAATTACCCTTATTCACTGTGGGAAGTAATGGAAACTAGTACAGACACTATGGGTATCAGGGTGGAATTCACTCTGTAAACATTAAAAAAAATAAAGCCTGTATGATCCAGCCTTGCCACTGCTCATGGGGTTATACCCGGTGAAGTCTTTAGCCTGCTACAGAGATACTTGAACATCTATGTTCACTAATGCCTTAATCACAATAGCTATGAAATGGAACCAGGCAACATGTTCATGAACTGATAAATGGATAAGGATATGTGGTACATATACACAATGGAGTTTTGTTGAGCTATAAAAAAAAATTATGAAATTTTCTGAAAAAAAATAGGTAGAACTGAAAACACTTATAGTAGCTATCTGCCTATCGTTGAAACAAGCACCGGATAACACACAACTAATAGGAGAAATGGTGCTTCCGACATGCTTACAATTTCAAGGGAAAGTTGTATTATGGTGGGGCAAAGTGTTGCAGAGCAGTCAGCTAGTGGTCCACATCTCTACAAAAACCAGCAAGTAAATTGTCTGCGTGTCTCAGCCATCATCCCCAAGGTTTGTGTCCAGTAGCACACATCCTCCATCAAGACCTCACCTCCCAAAGGATTCGCTCACTGGGGACTAAGTAGGAAACTTAATGGAGAACACTTGAGGCTTGGGGGAAATTTCACATTCAAAATGCCACAAAACTATATACAGAAAGAAAATCCCTGCATGCTTTCTCTCATCTGTCAATCCTAGCTTCCAATCTTTAAATGAGGTGAGAGTCAGTAGATGCCAAGAAACTATAGAGAGGCCATGGGGAAGGGACTTACAGGGAACTCATAAAAGAATGCATGTGATATGCAAGTAGAGGATTGTGAAGGAAGTTGGTTATTTTGGGTAGAACTTGAAGTTTTGTAGTTTAGCCTCACTTCTTGGGAGTTTTCTCTCTTCACTGTTTTCTCTATTTTTGCTCCTCTCTTTTTCTCTCTTTTTTTCCCTCTCTCTCTCTCCTCTCTTTACTTTCTCTCTTTCCTCACACTCTGATTTCCACAACATGATGTCCCCTCCTAAAATTACAAGAGGAGTTAAATCCTATTCCGACAATAGTGTCATGTTTTGACATTAGAGGGGACCTTTATCTGAAGATTGAAGGTGGGAGATTGGGAAATATAGTTCAAATTAAATAGAATTTTAGATTAAATGCAGGAAAAGTACCAGTTCTTTTCCCAAGAAATACCTCATCTTAGGGTGAACATTGATGCAAGGGCTGAAGAGAGGCGTAGCTTCCTGTGTAAGCATCAGGGGTGAATTTGAATCTCCAGAATCTTGGTAAACAGCTGGGCATAGCCACATACAACTGTAACCCCTGCCCTGAAAAGGGGATCAGAGACCAGGGAATCACTCAGGGTCACAAGAAGCAGCAGCGAGATTATGGATTACTCTGGCTCAAATAAAAATGGGTAAAAGGTGGAGCTGAATATTATACATTCTGCTACAGCCATCACAGGCTAATGACCTCACACAGGCAAGCACCCTCCCCTCCACAGGTGAGTTCATGGTGTGCCCAGAAGACATAAACACATGCATAACATCACACATCACACACCACACACACACACACACACACACACACACACACACAAAACACACCAAGTTACAAACACACGTACACAAAAGAAAAAATAAACTGATACAATAAATATTTATTACCCAAATAAACTTTAAGAAAATAGGTTCAGTTACTAATTCATGGAATTTGGAAGGGTATATGATGCCAGAACCGGAATGGGATCATAGTTTCTGACATTGAGGAACTTGCTGTGTCTTTATGTTCTTGATATCTCTCAGTGTAATGATCATTATAGGATCTAAGATGAGTGGGAAAGATGCAAGACTTAATGTTTATTCTGGGAAAAATGGCAGAAAAGAAACACTGGAACTTTCAGTGATGACTTCAATTTTTAAATGACTGTTTCCATGTATTTCACTGCTAAAACAGCCACAAAGCCAATTGGCAATAGAAAGGGACTCCAGGATTCTTCCTTTCACAATATTATAATTTTTCTTATCTACCACATTTTATAAACTGCATGATTACATATTTTACAAAACAATAAATTGATAGAAATTAACATACATTCCTTTCACAAGTCTCCTTTACTCATGCTACAAATGTGTCTTATAACTCCCTAAGGAAATTCTAAAGGTAAAAGTCTGGGGCATAAGAGATAAATAAATGGTTAAAGATATTTTCTTGCAAAAACTACAGGCTCAGGTTCAATTTCTCAGTACCCATATGCCAGATGCATAAAAAGGCACATGCGTCTGAGTCAATTTGCTGAGGCAGGAGGCTCTTTTGGGCCCATTCTCTAACTCCCTTATCTATTCTCTTCTCTCTCCCCCCTCCTCTCTCTGTCAAATTAATAAATAAATATTTTAAAGTGTGTTTCACTTTTAATTTATATTTTAGTTCATACGTTCCTACAATTGAGAAATATGATACGATGTTCTTTGGATTAGGCTTTTTTCATAAATTCATAACACTGTTTTATATTTTTAAGTTTACTTTTATTTATTTATTTGAGAGAAAGAGGAAGATAAAGAGAGAGAAAATGGGCATGCCAGGGCCTTTAGCATGTGCAAACAAATTCCAGACACAAGTGCCACAATATGCATCTGGCTTATGTGGGCCCTGGGGAATTGAAACTAGTTCCACTGTCTTTGCAGGCAAGTATCTTAACTGCTAAGCCATCTCTCAAGTACAAAACACTGTTATTTAAATAAGAAATCTATATATCTCAGCTTGCCTGTGAAGTAATAAGAAAAGATGTTATTTTTCTCTATACTTGGCCTTATATTAGAGCATATTAGAGAAGTTGCCCCAATGTTTTCATGAGCAACACTCAAAAATAACCCAGAGAATTAGAAGAATTGCTAGTATGTAAAATTTCCAAAATGAATTTACTAACAAACACGTTTAATTTTAGATTAATCTCAATTTCAATTGGCAATTTACAATTTTGAATGAATAGATGTTTCAAAGCATACACATAAGTGATTCCTTCATATAATGCAACCAAAATTCATACACTATTAAGTTTCTAAATTAATGTACAGAGTACTGTTTTTGAAAGAAGCATGAACAATTAGGCATATAGTATCTGAATATAAAAGAAAAAACATTTTTGCTAATTTGGTGCCATTATTTCAGTTCTATAATAGGCACAGCAGAGCAACTGAAGTTTTGTTGACCACTTATTGAACTGAATATTATACCTTAAAACGAATGTTTTAAAGTAAAAAGGTTATTTTTTGAATGCATAAATCCGAGCTCAGATTACAAACAGAAGCCTTACTCAGAGATGTGGGTAACAGTGTATAGTTCATGCCAGCCATCAGTGCAGTAATTCCCACTCTTCAGCTCCTATAGTACAGCTGTGAAGTCAGTAGGGAGTCATTCAATTATTTGTGATTTTACATGTCTGTCGGTTAAATCTGAGCACCAAATACAAAACTGTACTCATGGGGGCATTATCAGGATTTCTGTCTCTCCCTGGAGGGTGTTGGAGCTGTATGCCAACAAAAGCTCCATAAATGAGAACTTCCATCCAGGAGATGTACATTTCTTTTCCACTAATGGCTATGCTTTACCAGCCCTGAGAATTATCAGAACAGAAGGAGGTCCCATAATCATGAATAAACTACAAATGGATGCTGCAGATTAATTTGGCATCTTCTTTACAAGATGTGTGATTCCAGAGCAGACTAGAGCACCACAACGGACACCGTTCCTTAATTTAAAATGTTTAACAGTGCCAGAGGATATAAGACAAGGTGAAAACTTTTTAGCTCCTTATGAGTTTGGGTGGGAGGCTTCAAAATGAATTGAATATGTTAGAGATTTGTGGGCATTCAAAATACACAAACATACCTCACTGATTGCACAAAATTACTTGTTAATGTGATTCTTAGAGTGTAGTTCAATCTGAGAGAGAATAGCAAGTTTAATTGCTATACTTATCTTTCAAAACTTTAAGATGCATAACTTAAATTTGTTTTCCGTATGAATATGCAGAAAATGATGGATTATTTTTTTCTGTGTATGATACCATTTCAACATTTTCAGATTTAAATGTGCTTAAACTTTAAGAATGCTATGCTTCCAATGCTACTATGTAATGCTTTAGGCAGTTTTTCAGAGATTACTTCTAATTTAACCTTTATAGCTAATTTTAACACATCATATGGTATAATGCCATGGGCTAGGGGCTGGAGAGATGGCTTAGGAAGTAAAGCACTTGCTGTGCAAAACTAAGAACCTAAATTCATATCCCTAGCAATGACATAAATACTGTGTGTGACTGGTAGCCCAATTATTATCCAAGTGCCCAGATGGCAGAGACATGGGAACCCAGGCACATGCTGTCTAAGTAGACTAGGCAAATCAGTGAGTTCTGAGTTGAAGTCAGAGACCTGATCTCAGGAAATAAAGTGGAGAGTGGTCAAGGAAGAAACCAGGATGAACTGCTGGAAAATACATGCATGCCCTTAATCACATGAACATGTGCCCTTTCTTATACAAACATAGAATCATGCATGCCACACATATACTTGTGTGTTCATTCTCATATTAACAGGTATGCATACAAGCACACACATACAATAAGCACACAGGCACACAGAAACCAAAGGTCATGAGATAGAGTATCTGTACTCACCTTCTGGCCTTCCACATATAGCAAATTTATATTTTGCAGGAGTCACTTTATCACCTGAACTTCAAGAACAGTAACAACATATGTTATGATTCCTATAAATAGTAAATGAGAAAACATGTACACCTTTTAACCCATTAGTAACAAATCAGCTAGAATCTTCCCAATCTCTAGACAATATTCCAATAAATCGTGTAAATAAAATAGGAGCATTTGATGATCACATTGATCTCTAGATATGATCTCATCCACCTATTCATGATTAGATTGAATATTTGCTTCTTCCTAAAGTTCCTGTAGTGAAACAAATCCTACATGTGAGAGTATGAAATTATAGAAATATAAGAGATCATTAGTTCGAAGAACAAACCCCCTCAAGGAAAAAAAAAATTGATGGCTTTACAAAAGATATGGGAAGTTTGGTTCTCTTTTCTGCCATGTGTGGACATATCTATTAAGATGAAAATAATGTATCAACTAAGACATAAATGCTCCAAAGTAAAAACGTGCCAGGATATTGATCATTTTCCAGCCTCTAGTACTTGAATAATAGTTTATCTGTAGTTTAAAAGCACTCATAACTTTCTATGTTTTAATAGTGCAAACACACTAAAACACCACCTGTAAGAATGCAAGAATTGGCAGAGTGAGTAGGCCAGAGATCCGGCGTTCTTCCAGACCTCCTAGTTTTCTGGTCCTGGAACCCTTTCTTTTGGCTTGCGGGCTGCCTGGAACCTTGGTGTGTGCTGTTTAATTCTGCCTTTTACTCTATCTTCCTGATTGATCTGTTCCTAGATCCGCAACTCCCAGATCCCCTGAGGCAGAGGGTGAAAAATGGCTCTGCAGTTTCTCAGCTCCTGGCTCCCCAATCACTGGTGGTTTTGGGCTGAAGAGTGTGCACAAGTGGAGTGAGTAAACCAGAGCTCCTAGTTTATGACCTCCCAGTTCACCAGGTACTTTTGAAGTACTTGAACTCTCCACAATTTGCACATCTGTGGTGATAACCACATCCTACAATAATCTGGTTCACACTTAAAACAGAACACAAACTGAAGATCCTGCAAGGATAAATATTTGCTTCTTTCTGAATAACACAAGACTTTTTCCCAAGGTGGGTAGAAAAAAAAAAAGTCAGAAGCTGAGAGATCTCCATGAAGGATGCCTGCTTCACAATGTAACCCTCCAATGATAACACAGAAAAAACAACAGAAACTAAATCTAAAAATCAAGACACAACAAGCTATGTGAGCCTGATCCAAAGAATTGTTAAACAGGAAGCAAAGGACAAAGAACCAACAATCATATAAATGAATTTGAGCAGAATAATCTCTTCGAGCACTGTACTTTTGTCAATAGGCTTAACTAAATTGAAGAATAGCAGAGAAGCCACAAAAGACATATAAATGAAAGAAATGTCAGTCAGCAAATACAGGATCTCAATAGGAAACTGATTAAGCTTAATCAATCAAATGCAAGAAAGTATATTAGGAAGCATGAAGAAAATCAGATCTTGAACTGAAATTGTACTTCAAAAAAGAGATGGATGTGATGCAAAATAATGCAACAGAAAACAAAAATCAAATAAAGCTTTTACAAACCTATCTACAAGCCTTCACTAACAGAATCACTCATGTGGAAGACAGAACCTCTGAGCTGGAAGAAAAGACCGAAGAAATTTATTGGGAGTCAAAAACTTTATGAAGTTCAACAGATCATGAGAAAAGAATATGGGGGAACTGTGGGATACCCTTAAAGTACCAAAATTTCAGATCATGGGTATACCAGAAGTGGAGGAAGTCCAGATGAGAGTCATAACAAAATTATTGAAGAAAAATTTCCTAACCTCTCAAAAGAGAAGCCCATCTAGATATAAGTTCACAGAACACAAAACTGAAAGGATCAAGAAAGAAATTCTCCAGGGTACATCACAGTTAAAACTCTAAACAACAAAAACAAAGACAGGGTGCTAAAAGCATCAAGAGAGAAATAATTCACTAAATACAATCCAATCACAACTACTTCCGATTTCTTAATGGAAACCCTGAAAGTCAGAAGGGCCTGGAATGGAACACTTCAAAGTCTACACAACTATGGCTTCCAACCCAAACTACCATACCCAGTGAAAATATCCCTCATAATAGATGGTGAAAGGAAAACCTTCCATGAAAAATGGTCAGCTCTATGATTATATAACACAAAGCCAAACCCACACAGGGAATACTCCACACAGAAGAGTCAAACAACCAATCTCAAGAGCCAATAAGAAGAAGATCACAATAACCAAAAGTAGAACCAGGCTCAAAAAACTACAAACACCAAGAAAGCACCAAACCCCATAAGGTGCCCCATCATGGCAGAGATTAAATTGAACATCACAGTTATAACCTTAAATACTAACAATCATAACTCACCCATCAAAAGATACAAATTAACAGGGTGGATCAGAAAAAAATTGTACCCTTCTTTCTTATGTCTTCAAGAAACACACCTAACCACTAAAGACAGAAACCTCCACAGGGGGAAAGGATGAAAAATGATATTCCATGCAAATGGAAATAAGAAAATAGCAGGTGTCACTATAGTAATATCTGATAAAATAAACTTCAAACCAAAAGTAATCAAAAAGGACAAAGAAGGCCACTTCTTACTTACCAATGGAATGATCCAACATGAGGACATCACAACCATAAATCTATATGTGCCAAACACAGTTGTACCACAGTTTATAAAGCAAAACCTACTTGACAAAACAGAAATAAACATTAACACCATCAAAAGTGGCGACTTCAATACTCCACTGTCATTTATAGACAAATCATTCAGCAGAAAAATCAACAAGTAAGTAACAAAGCCCAGCAATACCATAAATCAATGAGATCTAACAGAGTTCTATAGAACTTTCCACCCCAATTTTCCAGAATATGCATTCTTCTCAGCAGACCCCAGAACCTTCTCTAAAATAGATCATATATTTAGCCATAAAGATTGTCTCTAAAAATTCAGGAAAATTGACATAACTTGCTGCATCATATTAGATTACAATGCTTTACAGATAGAAATTAACAATAAAAGACACATAAGGTATTCCTCAAGCCCCTAGAGACTTAACAACAAACTTTTATTAAGCAATGAATGGGTTGTAGAGGAAACAAAAAGGGAAAATTTCTAGGATTGAATGATAACGAAAACATAACTTGCCAAAACTCATAGGATACAATGAAGGCAACGCTAAGGGGAAAATTCACTGAAGAAGAATCATCAGGACTTACTTCCAGAACCTATACTCCAAAAAAATTGGATAATCTAGAAGAAACAGATTAATTCCTAGGTACATAACACCTATTAAAACTAAACTCACTTGTTGTGATGCCCACACAAGTGCAGTGGTGGCACACAGCCATGGTGGGGAACCAACTGCTCTCAATTTGGCTAACTGATCCCCTCACTGGTATGGGACCCATAGCTGGAGCTGGGAAACAAGTCAGAACCAGATCCAAACATAAGCCCACTCTCTAATATCAAGCTACCATCAATTGTGGGCTACAAGAGGGCCTACACCTATTAAATTCTCTATTAAAAAAAAAAAGTAAGGGTTATCTCATTTGTCCTGGTGCTAACTTACTCTCCGTTGGAGAATCTGCTTCTCTTTTTCAGATAGATGTAGATCCTAAGGAGAGAGCCACCCCATCATACCTCAAAAGTGCCCCGGCTGAAACTAAGAAAAATTGGAGAAACAAGCAAGGGGGCTGTTTTCCTGATGAACCGGATACCAGCACAAGGGGGAAGGAGATCAGCACAGAGAAAAATCAACTCCTACCAAATCAGAGAGCCAGAGCCTCAGAGGCCCCCAACGTTGACCTCATCACTGAAGCAGACCAAAAATGAACCCAACATGACTCAGGGAAATTTTGCGGAAGAGGGGGCGGAAAGAATGTCAGAGTCACATGTTGGGTCATGATATGCAGAGACATTTAGCTTACCCATAACTGTGGGCTAACTCCACAATGCATGACCCGTATACCTCAACAAGGAGGGGCCAAGGGGAGGGGGTAGGTCACGGATGAGCCTAATAATGGTACCAAACTGACTGTATTTGCTGAATACAGAACTGACTAATAATAAAAAAAAAAAACTAAACTCAGAGAAGAATAATCTCCAACACAACTACCATATCCATCAAGAGTGATAAAATTAATCAAAAACATCCCCAAAGAGAAAAGTTCAGAACCAAATGGCTACTTAGCCATATTCTATCAAATCTTCATGGAAGAACTGCAACCATTTCACATAATCAGAGAAAAGGGAATCCTCTCCAATTCCTTTTATAAAGCTAGCATCACCCTAATACCAAAACCACACAGAGATCCAACAAGGAGAGCAAACAAGAGGCCCATGTTCCTGATGAATTTAGATGCAAACATCCTGAACAAAATACTGGCAATCTGAATTCAACAAAAAATTGAAGACATTATCCACCTTAATCAAGCAGGTTTCATTCCAGGGATGCAGGGATGTTTCATCATATAGAAATTGGTGTGCATAATACACCACATTAATAAACTTAACCACAAGAACCACATGATCATTTAAATAGATGCAGAGAAGGCCGTTGACAAAATATAACATCACATCATAATGAAAACACTGCAGAGAATGAGCATGGGAGGTTTATATGTCAACACAATAAGAGCTATATATAAAGAACCTAAACCCAAATTGGATAACCACATGTAGAAATATGTAACAACCACTCATCTAATCACATACAAAAAACAATTCCAAATGGATTAAAGACCTCAATATAAGACCTGAAACTCTTCTACTACTGGAAGAACAAAATAAGAGGACATTTCCATGATGTAAGAGTGGGGAAGGATTTTCTGAACAAAACCCCAGTAGCCCAGGAAATTAAATTATCTCTCAACCAATGGTATCTCATGAAGATAAATAGCTTTTGCCTACGTAAACAAACATACCATAATCAGAGCCAATAGGTTACCTGCAGAATGGAAGAAAATTTTCTCCAGCTATACCACTGGCATAGGCTTAATTTCTAGAGTCTACAAAGAATGCAAAAAAGTAAATAAAAAAAGTCAAACAACCCACTCAAGAAAATGTGATAGAGAACTTATAGGGAGTTCTCAGAGGAAGAAATACAAATGGGCAACACACACTCAAGAAAATGTTCAACATCCCTAACAATCAGAGAAATGAAAATTAAAACATCTATGATATTCTACCTTACTCCATTAAGGATAACAATCATTAAAACAAAAAGAAATGACAACAAATATTTGCTAGGATGTGTGTAAAGTGGAACCCTCATTCACTGTTGGTGGGAATACAAACTTGTACAACCACTACGGATATTAATATGTTGATTCATGAAGAAGATGATTTTATAACTACCAACAGACCCAGTTATTCACCTACTGGACATTTACCCTAAATGCCCCATATTTCACTATAGAGACATTTGCTCAGCCTTGTTTATAGCTGCTCAATTCATAATAGCTAAGAACTGGAATCAACCCAGTTCCATGGTGAGCCTGTAATCATTGGACAAATGGATAATGAAGCTTTGGCACATACACACAATGAAATTCTACTCAGTAATAAGACAAAAAAAAAATGATACAACAAAACTTGTAGGATAAAATGGATGGATTTAGAACAGATCATACTCAGTGAATACACACACACACACACATCACAAAAGACAAACAGTTCATGTTCTCAGTCATCTGTGGTTTTTAACCTAGATCAGCTTGAGTTACTAGCACAGTGGATAGGCAACTTGAGGCCCGGACAATAGGGATGAAATGAATTCAATGGAGAGGAAGAGGAGGGTGGGGGGAAAATGAACACACCACTAAACCCAAAATGAATGGGTACCATGGAAACCTTTTTTTCTTGAAGGCAGGCTAAAAACAGCATAGGGGGAGCTCTTGAAAAGGGCCCTTGAGTGAATAGAATGAAGCCTAACCTTAAAAAAATTTCATTCTGACTTGGAGCTCACCATAGCAGAAATGGGTGCTATGCACTGTTAATCACAGAGACCTACGAGGTCCCCAAAACAAGACAGGCTCTGTCAAAGCACTTGGTTACCCTCCTGAAGTAAAAGGTAAAACCATATGCTGCCGGCACAGAACACAGAGAGACCTGGCTGGAATCCAGAGAAGAGCCAGTCCCCAGTTACCCAGTCTAGAGCTGGAAAGCGTTACATGAGCTGCTGGGGGGTGGGGGAGAATGGCCAGTAACAGTGGGTGGAAGCAGATACTTAAACTATTCCCAAGCAACCAGCCAGACAAGAAGTACAGAGTAGTGAAGTGGTAGCACAGGGCCTTGGTGGGTAACCAGTGACTTTCTGATTGACTAAGATACACTCTCAGTGGAAAGGGACCCATATCTGGAACTGGGAACCAGGTCTGAATCCTATGGAGACCAAGATTTTGCTCTCCAGTGTCGAGCTGCCCCTAGTCTTTGGCTAAAACATGGCTTACATCTATGAAAGTCACCTTAGATTAATAAGACTTATCCAATTTAACCTAGGCTGACTTTAATATCCATTGAATAATCTGTTTTTCTTTTACAGAAGGTAGCAAAACCCAACCAGATAAACCACCCCTCTTAGCCAAGGCCCAGGAGAAATGAGTGAGGAAGTGGGGAGAAAAGTTAAGAGTGCTTCTTCCACAGTGAGTCTGACAATCAGAGCCAAGGTGAAGGAGACAGATGCTGAAGATTATCAACACATACTAAGGCAGAAATCCAGAGGCTCCCAAGAGCTCATCACTGAAGTAGACTTAAGATACATAAACAAGGCTTAAGGAATTTTGCAGATGTCATGCCCATAGGCACTGCCTCCCCCCAGTAACTGACTTCTGCTCCCACAATTCATAACTGACAACCCCATGTGGAATACCAGAAACCCCACTTAGGAGGATCCACTGAAGAATGGGGGCAGGGAGGAGGGAAATGATGCTACCAACACATGATGTATACATACAAAGTATGTTCTTAATAATAAAAGAAATGAACGCAAGAAATTTTCATACACTTTTCTTCTTGGATACAATATTTTAAACTGGGTAATACCTCAGTGGGAAAGCTGACACCTTTCATAAAACATGGCAGCTAATGCCTTCAACGTCATATTAAGAGAAATGCATTTGTTTCAGGAAACACCACCTGTTAATTACTCTGAAGATATATTTTCTTTCTTGGCTTTCTAGTTACCATTCAGAGATTTAGTTAGCAGTCTTCCTGGCATTTTCCAGAACAATGTATTTTAGTTCATTAACATCACCCCTTTCTGTCTCCAATCTACCTCTCACCCCACTTCCATTCCTCCATATTCTGTCTCCTTCTCTTTGTATGTCACCTGTGATCTTTCTCCCTTCCCTCATCATTCCTTTTTTTTATTATTAATTAGTTTTGTGCTCAGAAAATACAGTCAATTTGGCACCATTGTTAGGCTCATCCATGTCCTACCCCCTCCCCCTTGGCCCGTCCTTGTTGAGGTATACGGGTCATGCATTGTGGAGTTAGCCCACAGTTATGGGTAAGATAAATGTCTCTGCATATCGTGACCCAACTTGTGGCTCTGACATTCTTTCCGCCCCCTCTTCCGCAAAATTTCCCTGAGCCATGTTGGGTTCATTTTTGGTCTGCTTCAGTGATGAGGTGTTGGGGGGCCTCTGGATATCTGATTTGGTAGGAGTTGATTTTTCTCTGTGTTGATCTCCTTCACCCTTGTGCTGGTACCCAGTTCATCAAAAAAACAGCACCCTTGCTTGTTTTGCCAATTGTTCTTAGTTTCAGCCAGGGCCCTTTTGAGATATGATGGGGTGGCTCTCTCCATAGGATATATGTGTATCTGAAAAAGAGAAGCAGATTCTCCAATGGAGAGTAAAGTTAGCACCAAACAAATGAGATAGCCCTTACTTTTTTATAGAGAATTTAATAGGTGTAGGCCCTCTTGTAGCCCACAATTGGTGGTAGCTTGATAATGGAGAGCGGGCTTATGTTTGGATATGGTTCTGACTTGTTTCCCAGCTCCAGCTATGGGTCTCATACCAGTGAGGGGATCAGTTAGCCAAATCAAGAGCAGTTGGTTTCCCACCATGGCTGTGCGCAACTATTGCACTTGTGTGAGCATCACGACAGGTTATTTGCTGCTAAGTAGGTTAGACCATGAGTTGCTTGGACAGATATTGGTCATTTTCCCCCAGTCGCCCATGTAGCACCTTCTGGCACTAGACATGCTGACTGTCTGGGGACTGACTGCCTTCCAACTTCCAGCCATGCCATTCCATTTTATGTGTCAACTGCATAAGGTGTCTTCAGCAGTAGGGTCTTACCATTAACCTTTGGTGGGTCATCAAGTACTCTGACAGAAATCTGTCTTTCTTTTAGGAAACCTTGTAGGTCTCTCTGATCAAAGTTCATTGTGGATGACAGCCACATGCTGGTACTGGGAGTTCCAGGTGAGTACCCACTAAGAAAAAGATAACTAATATAAAAGACAGAGACGAGAAAGAGAGAGAGAGAGAGAGAGAGAGAGAGAGAGAGAGAGAAGCTGTAGAAGATTAAGGTCAGTCTTCATCATACCCTAAGGCCCTAACAATATAGGCTGGAAAAAAGACAGCATCTTCAACATATCCCTCATTCTTTCTGCTCATCTCTTGGCTACCATTCCATCTGTACAAGTTTTAAACAAATTTTCTCCATTATATATGCCTATATATTTATATATTTCAAACTATGATTTGAATATTGGAAGTAATGTCATTTTGGTCATTCTGAACTTAGGTCATATAATTCTTACCAGGTCCATCCATTTCCATGCAAATTTCATAAGAGCTACTCTTGTTTAATTGATGGACTTGCTATAGGGACTGCTGATGCAATGCTCTGCATTCTACTTGGAGTTGCTCTTTCAATAAAATTTGCATAACTCAACACGAAGTACCATATTAGACAAAATAATGAATTCTATTCTATCTCTGTCACAAAAATTAGGGTGGCCAAAAATATGGCATAATCTAAGGCAATTTTCCAGAATTCAAGATAGTATGGAAAGAAAAAGTTTATATTGCTTGGAGGACATTCTCCCTGAGTCTCTGCCCTTTCTACTTGTATGAGAAGAAAGAAACTATTTCATGCTATCAGACACCTTATCTAGAATGTATGTGGAAACAATAGAGTTGAAAATATCCCTGTCAAGAACTTTGAGACTACTGCTTTAGCACATAGGAGATAGAAATTATGTATTCCTTAGGAAAATGCCAGAAATTTTTGTACGCTTAATAAGATTGTCTTATTCCCCAAGATCAGAGTATATCTTTTGTAAAGCAAGGCCTCTGCATGGGCATGCATTACCAGGCTATATTTTCATTGCCCAGTAGAAATTGCTACTAAAGGAAGCAGTGCATAACTCCTGATTTCCGGGGTTTTGTTCTTGTTGAGAATAATATCCTTTTCCTTATTTCTGATCATACCTCATAAATTCTGCCGGAAACCACCAAAATGTAGCTTGTAAACATGTGTTTGGGACACCATAAAATTTCAAATTCTTTGCAAACCTGTGCAAAAAAAAATCCCCACATGGAGAATTTTGAAACAGCATACTATATTCCATCATCATGCTCAACTTACCAGAATGTAAAACTGCAGCTATCATTAAATTAATAGATTTGAGGATATGATCAGGTTAATATGTTCTATAATTATTGTAAGAGAACATTGTATAACCAATATTATATGTAATCTTAGGTCAGATATCACTGTATAACATGCAATCCATATATTAATTTTTTAATGGCATGGATAACTTCAACTGAAAAGGGTATATGAGGCAGCTGAGCTGCATCAGCAGCTAAATGCACTTGCTTGAGAAGTCCTTCAGTGTGTAACACTGCACAGCCCAGATATATCTTACCAGTCCTGCATGTTGACACTATGCTCCATGGGCTGCATGCATCCCAGCACAGCTGCAAGTGTGACCCAACACATTTGTATTTAACATTGTCTTATTGCAATGTAGAAATAAGATCACAACTGCACATGAATAGCATAGGTCTAAATTGGTATTCTTTTATTTGTTTTGTTGCTGTTGTTCCTTGTGTTTAAGAAAAAGGAAAAAGTGACCAAATATGAAAACAAAGGCAAATATCAAAACAAAAACTTTAAATCTTGACCTGTGGTATCTGGAATTCATAGTGTTGTTGTTTTCATTTGTTTCTTTAGAAATGAACACAATGGAGCTTAAAAATTTCTCATTGAAATCATTTCACCAATTATTATTTACTGTATTATTTTATTATAGTTTTATAATATTTGGGGATGGTGGTTCATTTTAGAAAGTAAATTCTAAGTTTTTTTAAAACTTTTTAGAAAATATTTTATTTTTAATTATTTATTAGAGAGAGAGAGGAGACAAAGAGAGGGAGACAAAGAAAGAGAAAGAGAATGGGCACACCAGGGCCTCTAGCTACTATAAATGAATTAAAGATGCATGTGCCACCATGTGCTTCTGGCTTACATGGGATCTGGGAAATAAAATCCAGATCTTTAGGCATCAAAGGCAGCACCTTAACCACTAAGCCATACTCTACATCCCATGTCTACCTTTCAAGGTGAAGAGTTTAAGAGACACAAAAAGATAAAGTAAAACTCGAGGCCTCTTAATGGACCTTGCAACTTGAATTTTTATAGCCTTCTCTACAGGAAACCTTGCAATGGGTTCATTCCCTTTTCAACACCACAGGGAAGGAATTTTTTTTTAACCTTGTAAATTCTTAATAAAACACACATAAGAGCAAAATGTATGTTTAAATGAACTTCATAAACAAAAAGAGTACAAAAGCTGTTTTAACAAAACTGAGATGATCTTCCTCAAATTGCTGTCTTCTACCACAGTCTAGGACACTCTGCTGCTGAGGAATTTATTGTATGTTCACTGTGTCCCTCTTCCTCCTCTTCTTCCATGGTATCAACTTCTATATTGATATTGACATCATAGCTATAATCTGATCAAATATTATAAACTCTAAATTGATTTGACTCATCAGATCAATTATAGTTTATTTTTACCTCCCTGCCTTCATATAATATAGTTATCCTTTTAATCATGTGTAATAGGACTTTCTGAAATATTCAGTTAAAATATTCTATGAGTTAAAACTATCTCCTATGTTTTTTAAGTAAAGTTTTTGTAAAATATTTTATTTATTTGTTTATTTGAGAGAGACAGAAGCAGATAGCATGAGAGAATGGGTGCACCAGGACCCCCCAGCCACTTCAAATGAACTCCAGATGCATGTACTCCCTTGTTCAGCTGCCTTATAAGGGGCCTGGGGAATCAGACCAGGGTCCTTAGGCTTCACAGGCAAGTGTCTTAACTGCTAAGCCATCTCTCCAGTCCAAAACATTAAAATTTTAAAAGTAAAAAATGTGTATATGAGTATATTGCTGGCATTCTATTTTTGTATAAAATCTGATGTGCTCATCTTCATTCATGTCACTTTGTACTCATTATTTATCTCATTTAAGTGACTACATAACAGTTTAGATTCAAAAGTATTACCTTTAGCTGGGGCATTTCTTGTCCTCATGGGATTCATAGTATTGTTAAAAAAATTAGCATTCTCAATTCCCCTTAGTAAATTATGAATTACATTGTTGTCGTCAGGTTTGCATTGCTGATAGAAATCACCCAACCAAGTGCCGCTTGTGGGGAAAAAAAAGGATTTATTTTGGCTTACAGACTGGATGGGGAGCTCTATGATGGCAGAGAAAACCATGGCATGAGCAGAGGGTGGGCATCACCCCCCGGCAAACATCAGGTGGACAACAGGAGGGTTGCCAAACACTGGCAAGGGGAAACTGACTATAATACCCATAAGCCTGCCCACAACAATACACTGCCCCCTGGAGGTGTTAATTCCCAAATCTCCATGAACTGGGAACCTAGCATTCAAAACACCTAAGTTTATGGGGGATACCTGAATCAAACCACCACACACATCTAGTCTTAATACCTTCAAATAAAAGATTTTCCATCCAATATCAATTTTTACTCATCAGGACTTAAAGTCATTGTGTCAAAAGATGATCAGTTCCTTGAAGTTCTCCAAAACTGAGGAAACCAAAGCAAGATAATGCCAGCATTAGTAACTTTGGAAAGCAAAAAAGGTCCTCCCAAGTTAATCTTAGTGAATAACAAGATGGCCTCATTTCCATTCATTTTTTCTGGTAAGTAATCTCAAGTTGGAAACTGTTCTGAATTCTTCTAAGTCATTTCATTTTAATTTCATCATACTCTATATTACTCATAATTTATCTGCATATTTAATTATTTGATAATTTTCTGTTATTCTTCTACCATGATTAAAATCGGAACTAATGAAACAAAGAATCATATCTACTTCACTTGAAATGCCAGCGTCTAGAATACTGTCTGTCACCCTGTAAGATTTATTTTGTTGTGATCCACTTTCAAATGCAGTTTTGATAGAAAACATATGAGTGAAACTGTTTTCAAGACATTGCCTCACACAGTAGCTGCTCTGGGCCTCTGAATGAAACCTTGATTGGCCTGGAACTTTTAGCAATTCTCCCATCTTCCTGTCTCAGTCTCCAAAATTCTGGGATTACAGGTATGTGCTACCATCCTGAGCCTTAGTAAAATGTAATCAAGAGAAAGATTTCTTTTTCGGTGCCAACATTTTAAAAATAATACTTGGAAATTTTGCCTTTAGTTTTTGTTGCTGTTGTTGTTGTTTATTTGTTTGTTTTCCAGGTAGGATGTCGCTCTAGCCCAGGCTGACCTGGAATTCACTATGTAGTCTCAGGGTGGCCGCCTCAAACTCCAGGCAATCCTCCCACCTCTGCCTCCCGAGTGCTGGGATTCAAGGCGTGCGCCACCATGCCCAGCTTGCCTTCAGTTTCAGTTCTCGTGAAGTGAAGACTAGCTGCTTATGAAAAGAAGTTACACTAACTTCTCTTGGAAGCATTTCCATTGGAATTATATTGGATTACTTGGAGCAGTGGAACATTTCCAAGATATAATTTTAAAAATACCGGAAGCATTATCAGTACAGGATTAAAATACTCACACTTACACGTTTAACAAGTTATGAGCCTGCCAGGTATGGAGTGCAGTACTGTGTATCTGATCAGTGGTTAAATACCTCTGATCTGAGACACTGGATTAGTCTCATTTTTTTTTCTTTTACTTTTCTTATTTTTTAATTTTCCTTTCTCAGGAATTTTTTCAAATTATATATTTCAAGTGCAAACAAACAAACAAAAAAGAGAACATCAGTGCAAACTGTAAGCACAGGATGTTTTGCCAAAGGTTTTACCAGATGCTTGTCTTGGTGATTAACTCCATTAAAGCAGAAGAAAGAAACGGAAGAGGAAGTGGAAAGATGAAGCAGGAACCCAGAAGCCATGCCACCTTCAGCTTTAACTGTAAAACCAGAATCACGAAGTTTTATTTCACAGCCTCTCTTTTTGTGCTATTCCTGGAATATATGAGCCTTAAAGCACATTTTAGGAAGTTTCACTATCTTTCCCGAGACGCTGAATTAAGGACCAGCACAATTTCACATCACATAAAATTGCCACCCAGGGCTCTAGATCCTTCCTTTAGTATCCTTCCCCCCATCAGTGTTTCACATTTCCTGCTCATTCTCTCTCTCCAGACACCCCGACTGTCCTTATTATTGATTCACACTTTAGATTCAAAGTAGGATTTTTCCATTCTCCAGCAAAAAATGTGCTTTTCTTGGTAATGTTGAGCCTTTTACTAAGATGGAGCCTCAGAAAAGAATCATTCTAATTACTTTCATAGAGCCTGTGGAAGAAAGAAAAGAATGTAAGACTCAAAAGCCTCTCTCCCCACACATATAGCAGCTCCCTGATCAAAGAACAGCAAGGTTGAAAATTTACATTTTTAGCATAAGAGAGCTGTCATGAAATCAGGAATCATGTAGACAATATGCTGTCACAACACAGAATTGTATTTCACTTCTTGGAACAAGTAAGAAATACAACCTGATACACAATAGCATTTTAGCCTTTGGTGCATTGATTCCAGCAATCACCACCCACAAGAGGAATTAGGACACGTTAGCGATGACTGCCTATACTTCTCTTGTATAGGGAAGACTTCTAGGGCTACCCATTCTGTCCTCAGAGACCAAAAATGGGTACTTTTCCCACACATAGGGTCACTGCATCTGTGTCATGGAATCTGCTCTTCTCTCTCTCATGTGTTTCTAGAGGTCAGCAATCCATTCCACACAGAGCAGCGTCATTTGTAGTTTTGTAGTTTTCCTAAATATTTGAAACTCTTTGGTTCTTTCCTAGTTTGTTTATTCTCACAAATTATATACCAAAGAGCAAATCGCCTGCTACAAACACCTTAGTGATTGGCTAAATATCCAAGGTGTGAGACATGTAAGCAAAATAGCAAAGTAAGGACTTCAAAAACTGCCACACATGAACATGTTGGTTCCTGTCTGTAACACTTAAGACTCTGAAGTAGTAGGACTGCTAGGAATTCAAGTCATGATTGATTATATAATGACTTCAAGTCCAATACGAGCTGATGAATATGACCTAGAATTGAAAATTAAAATTGTGATTACATAAGGATAAGAGATGTAGACAAATGGGATATATTTAGCTATTATGTTCCAGACACCTGTTATAGCTCATTGGATTGACTTAACTACAAATGAGGCATGTTGTTACAAGTACTGAATTACTTCATTTTCAAATAGTTAAACTTATAATGGGAGTTTAAGTCCTCAAATTGCTTTCTAATATATCCCACATTGTTTGGAGATATTGTTTTAAAAATGAATTTGATATAAAGCTTATACTGAGCAACTAACACTAATTAAATGAAACTGATTCTACTGACAAAAATGTTGTTTAATCTTTGCTAAAATAGTGGATTTAATTGTAAATATTTGATTGGCCAAAACATAGAAACAGTGGTGATTTTTGAGGAAACATTCCAAAAGTTATGTAAGGTCAATGTTCCCTAGCATCCGCATCAGAAAAGGGAAACACCTTGTCTTTTGTGACAACATGACAGTTGGCAACTCGATGCTGCAGTAAAATTACATATTAAGACTAATAATAACCTTAGACCTCTTAATGCCACTGTGGCAGAACATTGTTTCCATGTACTTTAACAAACTCCAACACTGACATTGTTGAAGGGAATTTGAGGGAGATTCAAAGGACCTCAATAAAATCAATGTGTAGCTCCCAAATCAGGTCCTTCCAGGAGATATAATATAATCAAAAGCTGTTTTGCCCAAATTCCAACAAAACAATTAAAGATGCACAACAATCAATCAGATGAAGCGTCAAACAATAGGTTATTGATCAATGATAGAAATAAACAGGACCCTTATCCCTGATTCTTGGGTGAATTAGCACTGATCTCATTTCCAAACTATTGTGCATGTCTACTCTAGACTACTTGAAACTCATGTTAACAAAAATTGCAAGTTGATCATGACTAATTCACCTATTTTATAACTTAGGCTACAGGAAGAATGACAACTGTTCTATGACTTTGGATCTATGATAATAGATCTCCTAAGGCCTGCTGTGTAGGTGGAGAGAAGAGAGTTCCTGTACAAAATTAAGTTGTTTAAGAATATAAGAATGCAAATTATTTTGAAAGGGAAAGGCCTAAAGGGGGAATGGAGGCATTCCCTGTAGTCCAAGGACAGCATACTAAGGCAGCTACAACTGTGTTATATAGGCACCAGGCTTCATCCTAATCTAACAGTTGAATTTAGCAATATTTTTTCATGTTGTTCTCATTTGAAAAAATGTAAAGGACAAGGAATAAAGGGTCAGGGAATGTGTTACCACAGCTCCAGAGAGCTTCTGAGGCCAAGCAGTGGGAGGCGTGATCAGTGCCAAGAAGCTCTGCAGCTGCTAAGTTAATAAAGTCTTGAGAATGCTTTGGACTCCAGGACTAAGGGTATCTGTCAAACTAAATGTGAGATTGGTGTGGTTTGGGCACATAAGAGGCAACTAGAAGTACAGATGGAGGGCAGAGCTACCCAAGTCTTTTACCGAGCAGAGGATTTATTATTTTAATTTTTTGTTATTTATATTTATTTATTTGAGGGTGACATACAGACAGAGAATGAGGCAGATAGACAGAGAGAGAGAATTGGCACACCAGGGCTTCCAGCCACTGCAAACGAACTCCAGATGTGTGCGCCCCCTTGTGCATCTGGCTAACGTGGGTCCTGGGGAATCAAGCCTCGAACCGGGGTCCTTAGGATTCACAGGCAAGCGCTTAACCGCTAAGCCATCTCTCCAGCCCAGAGCAGAGGATTTTATTGGAAGTTCCAGATACTGGATATACAGCATCAAGATTTGGAGTTTGATTTGTGGAACTTTTATTTTGGCTTGGTCTAATCTTTTCCTTGCTCTGCCTCATTCATTTCTTTTGAAATGGGGATAAGTATTATATATCATTATATTCTGGGGGGATATAAGTTTTGTTTTGATTTTATAAGGATCAAAGTTAAGATTCCCTTTAGTATCTTATGAGACCTTGGACTTTTGAAGTTTGTTGGAAGTGTTAAAGATTATGGATTTTTTTTTCTTGTTTTTATTGTTCAGGGATGTTTATACAGCAATCAATTTAATTAGGAGCACTGTAAAGAAGGATATAAAAACATATCTAAATAATACAGAAAACAATGTAGGGAATTTAAGCAAATCTAAAATTGTTTTGCATTTTACTAGAAAAAAAATTTTATTAGTTAGTTTTATATTCAGCAAATACAGTCAGTTTGGTACCATTAATAGGCTCATCCGTGACCTGCCCCCATATACCTCAACAAGATTATGGAAATTTTAAAGCCAGACTGAATGCAGTTTCCATCAAATGATTACTATGAGTCCATCGGGGCAAAGGTAGAATGTGGTGGTTTGAATGTAATGCCCCATAAAGTCATGGATTTGAACATTTTGTCCCTAATAAAGTGATGCCATTTGGGAATGTTGTGGATCCTCCAGGAGAAAGAAACTTGCTGGAGGAAGCATGTCACTTGGGAGTGGGTGGGTGGACCCCTTGAGGTGTTAAAGTCCAGCCCTACTTGCTCTTCTCTCTCTCTTTTTCCTCCCTGATTATATGCCAATGCAGCACCAGTTTCCTGCTCATAGATGCTTTCCCTACCATGATGGAATCTGCCCTTTAGAACTGTAAAGATGTAAACTGAATTAAACCCTTTTCCTTCCATAATTTGTGTCTGGTGTGGTATTTTGTCCCAGCAATGAGAAAATAATGGGTAAAGTCACCATAATTTCACACCTAATTCAGTACTCAGGCTGGAGGAAAGAATGTGCACTGTTCTCAAAAAACTATAAGGATTCAACAACAGAAATGTTTTTTGGGGGGGCAAAAAAATGTACTGTTGATGGGATGAAGAGATTGCTTAGCTATTATGGTGCTTGCCTAAAAAATACCAAAATACCCAGGTTTGATTCCACAGTACACATGTAAGCCAGATGCACAAGGTGGTGCATACATCTAGTGTTTGTTTGCAGTGGCTGGAGACCTCGGTGTGCCCACTTTCTCTATATATCTGACTCTCTCTCAAATAAATAATTTAATTTAATTTTAAAAATGTAGTTTTGAGTATACAATCGTGAATCGCCTAGGATCTTATGTGAGTATGGAGGGAGGAGTGTTTCTGTGTAAACTAGGATGTTCGAGTACACCCATGCCCAGTGAGAAATTTACAAAGATCAAGCACATCCAAGGCATGAAATGGTAAGCAATAAGTAGAGATTAATCCAAGTTTTTACCTCACGCAGATCTATAGAGGGAAGAAAAGCTTGAATAAATACACATGGTGAACAATGAAATGGATGTACTCTAAAATGTTGGAGAGACACTATTTGCTAATTTTAGTTACTACTTATTTAAAAAAAAATAATAAGTCTAAACCACTAGGTGAACACAAGCACAGAAGAAAACACTTTAGAGATGACCCATCAAACAAGTCATTGGAAGAAGAGATTAGAAAGCAACCAAATAGATTACAAAACTCATCATAAAAAGAGCAGACCTTGAGGAAGGGTATGGATCTTATTCTCTTGAGTTACCACACTATAATATCCAAATATCAAAGTGTGACTAAGTTAACTTGGCTGTTAAAGAAACAGAAAAATATAATTCATTGAACATAACAAGATAAATTGAGGGAAACTGTTCCTGAGAACATGCAGTGCAAAAATTTCAAACTTCTGAGCTAACTACAATTAAAGAGCTAATGGAAAATGTAAGACAAGGAACAAAACAAGTGGAAAATGATTAAAAAATATTGAAACATCAAGAAAATATTAAAAGTGCCAAATGAAATAGTGAAGGTGAAAGTGTAATTGAAACGAAAGCTACACCAGAACAATGCAACCACAGGTTTCACTGATCAGAAGTTAAAATACTTCAAGGTAGATCCTCAGAAATTACCAAAATGCATAGTACATATAAAAGCAAGTTTTTTTTGTTTTTATTTTTAAATTCAAAATTCAGGTTTTGGGGGCAAGGGAGTGGTCACCCCTGCTTCTTCCCAATCTCAGTGGGGACTCTATGTTTTCCCCACTAAGTATTATTTGGGCATTACGGGCTTTACATATAGCCTTTATTGTATTGAGATATAAACATTCCATGCCTATTCTATCCAGTGTTTTGATCCTGAAGTGGTTTTGTATTTTGTCAAAGGCCATCTCTGTTATCAACTGAGATGATCCTGTGATTCTTATGGTTCAGTTTATTTATGTGGTGTGTTATATTGACTGATTTCCATATATTAAACCATTCCTGCATGCCTGGAATGAAGCCTACTTGATTAGGGTATATGATGCTTTTGATGTGTTGTTCAATTTGATTTGCAATGATTTTGTTCAGGATCTTTGCATCTAAGTTCATTAAGGATATAGGCCTATAATTTTCTTTCCTTGTTGCATCTAAGTCTGATTTTGGTTTTATGGTGATGCTAGCTTCATGAAATGAGTTGAGAAAGGTTCCCTGGTCTCTGATTATGCAGAATTGTTTGAGAAAAATTGGTTTCATTTCTTCTATTAAGATTTAATAGAATTCACCAGAGAAGCCATCTGGACCTGGACTTTACTTTTTGGAGAGGCTTTTGATTATTTTTTCAAGCTCCATGGATGTGATAGGTTTGTTTAGGAGATTAATCTGCTCTGAGTTTAGTTTTGGTAGGTGGTATGTGTCTAGGAACTCATGCATTTATTCCAGATTTTTTAATTTTGGGGAGTACAGGTTTCAGATGTATGCTCTGTTGATCCTTTCAAATTCATGTATGTCTGTTCTAATCTCTCCTTTTTTTCATTTCTGATTTTGTTAATTAAGACGTCTCTTGTTTTTGCTTGATCAGTTTGGCCAAGGGTTTGCCAATCTTGTTTGTTTTTTGAATGGAGAAGCTCTCCATTTCATCAATTTTTTAAATTGTTTTCTTAGTTTCCAATTATTTAATTTCTGCTCTTATGCTCTTATCTAGGTTATTTATTTCCATCTGGAGCTCTTTGGGTTGGATTCTTTTTTGTTTTGTTTTGTTTTGTTTTGTTTTGTTTTGTTTTCAGCACCTTAACATGGACAGTCAGGTTATTGATTTGTGATTTCCCTGTCTTTGTAATGAAGGTATTTAGGGCTATGAATTTTCCCTTTTGACTGCATTCATTAAGTCCCATAAGTTTTGGTAAATTGTATTTTTATTATCATTCAATTCTAGGAATTTTACATTTTTAAAATTTATTTAATGACTTATTCATTGTTTAAAAATGTGTTGTTTAGTTGTTTAGTCTCCAGGAGCTAGTGGAGTTCTTGATGCTTCTCTTGTGTTAATTTCTAGCTTTAAAGCTTTGTGATCTGGCATGATGCAGGAAGTTACTTCAATTTTCTTGACTTTATGAAGGCATACTTTATGACCTAATTTATGGTCAATTTTGGAGAAGGTTCTGTGGGCTGCTGAGAAGAATGCGTATTCTGTAGAGTGGGAGTGGAAAGTTCTGTAGATATCAGTTAGGTCTATTTGATCTATGATGTTTTGCACTCTATTATTTCCCTGTTGATTTTCTGCTTGGATGATCTGTCTATTGATGATATTGGAGTATTGAAGTCCCCAACTATGATAGTGTTGGTGTTTATTTCTGTTTTATTGTCAAGTATATTTTGTTTTATAAACTGTGGTACCCCTGTATTTGATGCATACATATTTATGATTGTGACGTGCTCATGTTGAGTCATTCCCGTGATGACTAGGAAGTGGCAAACTTTCTCCTTTTTGATTACTTTTGGGTTGAAGTCCATTTTATCAGATATATTTACATTTACTTGGAATATCATTTTCCAACCTTTCACCATGAGGACGTGTCTATCTTTAGTGGTGATGTGGGTTTCTTGAAGACAGTAGATAGAAGGGTCCAGTTTTTTTTTTTTTTTTTTTTTTTTTTTTTTTTATCAATCCTGGTAACCAGTGTCTTTTGATGGGTGAGTTAAGACCAATAATATTTAAGGTTATTACTGTGAGGTTTGAGTTAATCCCTGCCACAATGAGGGGTTTTATGGGGCTTTGTGCTTTCTTGTGTTATGTACTGTTTTGAGCCTGGTCTGTTTTGGTTACTGCAATCTTCTTCTTGTTGGTTTTAGAGATTGTGTATTTGACTGTTCTTTGTGAAGTATTCCTTCAGGTATTCTCTTTAGGTTTGGCTTTGTGTTCATGTAATCATAGAGTTGACTTTTTTCATGGAAAGTTATTTTCTTTCACCAACTAGTATGAGGGATACTTTTGCTAGGTAAAGTAGTTTGGGTTGGACGCCATAGTTTTTCAGACTTTGAAGTGTTCCATTCTAGGCACTTCTGGCTTTCAGGGTTTCCATTGAAAAATCTTATGTAATTATGACAGGATTGCCTTTGTATGTTGTGAATTTCTTCTCTCTTGCTGCTTTTAACTCACTCTCTTTGTTTTCATTGTTAAGAGTTTTAACTATGATCTGTTATGGAGAGTTTCTTCTTTGGTCCTGTCTGTTTGGTGTTCTGTGAGCTTCTTATATCTGGATGAGCCTCTCCTTTTCAAGATTTGGGAAAAAATTCAATAATTTTTTTGAATATGTTCTCTATGCCTCTGGCCTGGATTCCGTCTCCTTCTGGTATACCCATAATCCAGATGTTTGGTCATTTTAGGGTGTCCCACAGTTCCCTCATATTCTGTTCACTTGATTTTTTGAAATTAGAAGTTTTTGGACTCCAGATCAATTTTTTCTGTCTTATCTTTTAGTTCAGAGGTTATGTCTTCCACACGGATAACTCTGTTTGTGAGTGGTTCTAGAGAGGTTTTATAATTTCTATTTGATTTTTGCTTGTGTTGTATCATTTTGTATAGTTTCCATATCTTTTTTGAGTTATGATATCAGTTTGAGTTCTTAATTTCTTGATGATTCCTGTAGCTTATTCATGCATTTGTTCAAGCCTTCAGTAAGTTTAATCAACTGGTTGTTGAGGTAATCCATTTCTTGACTTACCTTCAATTTATTCATATCTCTATGGAGGAATCTAAAATTTTCTTTAATCAAGTTAAGCCTACTGTCAAAGGCTGAACACTCTAGGAGAGATGATCCTGTCCAATTTCATTGATATGATTGTTGATTCTTTGATAATTTGCTTGAAGTTCAGAGATTTTTTTTTTTAAATCAGGGTCTCATTAGCTGTTATATTTTCACTTTAGGAATGAATTTCTGTTTATTTCTTTATGATTTCATTGAAGGCTTCCATAGTAGGACTAGGCATCCTTGGTGATGATCTCTCAGTTTCTCAGTTTTCTGACTTTTGTTGCCTTTTTTGCATTGTTGTCTGCCCATTTTGGGAAGATTATTTTGTTGAGGAAGAACCAAGTTTTTGTCCTTTGGCCTGTTAACCCTCTGACTCAGGAGAACAGGAATGTTGGTACATAGTGGCCAGTCTGGATACCAACCAGAGCAAAAGCCATAATTACACAGCTCACACTGGAACCAGGCCTCCCTAACCAAGACACAATGGGACCTACTAGGACAAGGCGACTGGGAGGAGTGAGGTAACAGGTATCTGGCCTACTTTGTTCTGCAGGCAACCCAGATTAGGGAAGTAGGAGCAGCCCAGATCCAAGGGTCTGGCCTTTTCACTCCAGCCCACTGTAACCACCCACACACTCTCAGTGCAAGGAACTCTGAAGACCAAGGGGGGGAGGAGTCCAGAGACGTGTCAGGCCTACTCACTCCAGAGCACTGCACCTACCCACACACTGTCGAGGCAAGGAACTCAGACCTGAAATGTGGGAGGAGCCCAGAAATGAGACAGGACTAGTCACTCCAGACCACTGTGCCCAACCACACACTGTTCAAGCAAGAAATTCAGACCCAGGAGGTGGTCTTTCTTGACATTTTTAAATATGCAAAACTATTGTCAGTTTAGATGTCCTAGGAGCCTGATCATCAGGAATATGAGAGGCCAAAATCACATTTAATACAGATATTTATATCCTAAATAAATCTTGGCAAATAAAATGCTATGGGCAATAATATAATTGCTTCAATATAGTGTATTAATTAATGTAAGCATAATTTAAAGTATGAGATGTAAAATATCACTGACCAATTACCCATTAAAATATTAAATGCATACCTAGCAAAGAAAAAGAGAAACAGAGCCATTGGATGTGATGAAACCCTACATCCCAGAAAGTTAGCAAGTAAAATTCAATGTATTACAAGTTAAGGTATGATAGTTAATTTTTAATAATTTCAAATAAATTTTCAGGAAATGTTTCGAATGCCTTAAGGGAACAATGTATTGTTCTAACTAGGAAAAATATTGCATATACTGAAAACTGTTCACAATCACAGATCCACTGAAATAAAAAATATGTTTATCAGTTATATCATGAAGTATTAAAAATTAAGTTGCAATTTAGTAATTTTTACAATAACTGATTAGTCATTTTTGCTCCTTTTGTATTAAGAATTGAACATGGGGCCTCATGGATACTAAGCAAACACTCAACCACTGACATATGTCCCCAGTCGAGACTGTTGAATATTATTATGTGATTACTTTCTACAAAAAAAAATATAATCTTAAAAATGTAGGTGAGAAAACAACAACAACATTTTCCCAATGCGAAATAATACATGTTTTTCAGATAGTGATTTTACAAAGCATACAAATCATTTTTCTCCACAGGCAATGGAATGCAGATTGCCTTCCTAAAGCAGAGCGAAGGTGGAATTACACACAATAGCTATTTACTTTCAGTACCTGTTTACATTACAAACTAACCGGTCATATGACACAATGGACTAACTGGTTTATGTATAAGTTGATAATTAGAAGACAGGATTTTGAATGCTGAAAAAGCAATTATAAGTTAGGGAGGGAAAAAAGAAAAAACAAAAAGCTCAGCCAGTGCAGACAGAAAATCAAAATCTGTAATAGGTGGATTAAAACTATAATTGGTTTTGATATCTAAGTGTTCACCATGAATGTAGTTCCAACAAACAAAGTGCTTAAGGTGACGAGCAGTGACATCCAGATGATACCTCTCCAGCTTTGAAAACCTTGCTTTTCATATGAAACACTATTGAAAGAGAGTAATCAATTCTGAATGTGATGTATTTTGACTTGTTCCATCCCAATTGCTCTGATAGAGAAGGTATCTCTGTTTAAGGCTTCCAAAAAGAAATGCTTGACAAATTAGACTGTAAGTATCTCATGAGGTCTGATGAAATGCCAAATTCATTTACACATCTGGAGTGCTAATGATGTGTATCTTGAATTCTTTCTCATAGTCATGTATTAATATTTTCTACATAGTTTTAGAACACTTATATTTTTCATGAATCATGAAAATTCAAACTTTTAAATAATTACTTAACCAGATGTCTAAAACCTTGTGGAAATCAATACCTGGAATTATATTCTATATTTAGCACTAGAAACATATACTTAGTATTATTCCATATACACCATATGCCACTAGATTGTATGTTGTATTTTTCTTTTAAAAAACATTTTTGAAGGTGGGCATTGTGGCACATGACTTTAATCACAGCACTTTGGAGACAGAGGTAGGAGGATCACTGTGAGTTCAAGGCCAGTCTAAGATTACATAGTTAATTCCAGTTCAGGCTAAGATAAAGTGAGGCCCTGCCTTGAAAATAATTTATTTTATTTACTTCCTTGGATGAGAGAAAGAGAGAGAATGAATGTGGACACACCAGGACTTCTTGCTTCTGCAAATGAACTCCAGACACAAGCACCATTTTGTGCATCTTGTTTTATGTTGGTCATGGGGAATTGAACTCAAACCATTAGGCTTTTCAAGAATGTGACTTTAACCACTAAATCATTTATCCATACCCTAGTTTTCTAATATCAGGAATATATGTTGAGCATATATTTCCATGTCTCCTAATTATGATTAATATCATCTTCTCCATGTGAGGAGCTTTGTGAAAAATTTACAGTTAATAAGTTATTTCTGTATAATACATCTTTCTTATGTAAGTTCTGATTACCAATGAGTGATTCTCTTGCAATATAATGTCTCTATTTACCCAATTTTAAAGCGAGTCCTACAAAGTGAGTACATGTGTTTAAGTTTTATTAGAGTAAATAAATTCATGAGAACACAGGATGGTAGATTAAATAGTATTAAGTTTTACCTCATACCTATTGAACAATTTAAAAATCAAGTATCTTTTGAAAGTAAGGCAACTTGATTCTATTTTTTTCAGAAATATTTTAATCCTACTTTATAATCCAGCACTGCATAGTTGTCTTCATTTACAAGGTGAATGCAACTCCTTCTGATAAGAGCAGGTTAGAAACCTGTTTTTAAACCAGTGAATCAGTCATTTCAGTTCATAGTTAATGAGTGAGAACTTATGTACAAAACAACACATCAGGACGAGAAAAGTAGTGCACAGAATAAAACCAGGTAACCCAAAAGAGGAAGGGAATAGATTCGGGGGAGGGTCAATCAATTGACCGACTTCTATAGTCTTTCTATTTCTATCTAATATTAGGGCATATGGCTTTATATACACTGATCCTTCTCTCTCTAAAATTTTTATGGCTGTACCTATCTAAAAGCTCATAAGAGTTAGCTAATACACACGACTATCCATTAGACAAGTTACTGAATTTATAAGTTGGCAACTTGCAAACAAATGAAGAAGATTGTTGGCCCTGAAGATGCACCATCACCCTTCATAGTCATGTTCAAGTATGTTCCAGCCGTATAGTGTGAAAGCAATACTACAGAAGTGACGTTTCCATGCCATATACCTATGACATGGGAATTCTCATGTCACCCCAAACTAATAGATTGAATCAGATTCCCCAGTATTATTATTTGGGCAATGTCTATTGGGCTTAATACCTTTTATGTGAGAAAACAATTAAAACTTATGACCATGAAAAACAATCAACAAAGAGAATAAATTTGCTAGAGTCTTCACATTGGACTCCTGAACTGAAAGGCATAGACTTCTAAAAATAAATTAGTCCTTTATGATATTATGCATCAGTATACAAAACAGATGCAGTGGACAAAAATACCAAAAGAAAAAAATAACTGTTAATTAAATAGTTGAATAAAAAAATGCTCTACTTTATTACTTGGTTGAATTCAGAGTCCTGTGGCTAGATGATTTCCTGTGGTGGGCAAAGCAGGAATCATCCAGCCATAGCCATCTCCTCTGATTACTCCAAGCTGCGCCACTGTCCACCTGCACACAGATACCCCCATACTGGCCACCTACCTGGCCTGTCCATGAAGCCCTCCCCTATACTCCCCTCAAGTCTGGCATGGGATGACTGGTGCACCCTTGGGGCATCATTCCATCCCTAGATGTGGAGCACAGGAATATCTGGCAATTACTCACCAGGGGATAACAGTGAATCTTCCACAACCTGCTCAGCTGAAGTACAGTAGGGGAGCAGGGGCAAGTGCTGCTGCTCAGGAGTCCTACAGGAAAGACACAACTATGATGGGGCTGAAGAGTTCCTGTACCTCCAATAGCAACTTTTGTATCAGCTACCAGCCCAGAGCCAATGGCCCTTGAAACCTCCACAACCAGCAAATGTGTGGATACACCACCATCTTCCTCCAGGCCAGTTCAAACCCCAAACAGAATACCCAGTGAAGATCCTACAAAAGGGCAATTTGTTGCTTCCTCCTTAAGAAAATAACAATTACCAAGTAATGGGTAGACACCAATACACATACACACAATGTCCAGACCAAGAAAACTGAGAGATCTCAATCAAGATTGCCTAGTCACACAACGGAGGTCTCCAATGAAAATGGAGAGAAGACAAGTGAAATAGAGTCCCAAAATGGAAGCACAATAAGCTATGTGACCCTGACCAAGTGAATCACTGAACTGGAAACAAACCATCACAAAAATAACAATCATATAAATGAAATGCAACAGAACCGTCTCTTACAGCACACAGCTTTCCTCTCTAGGCTTAACTGAATGGAGAAAATCCAAAGAGACTTCAAAAGAGAGTAAATTAATTGAAGGTTCTTCAACAAATTTAGGATCTCAATATCAAGCTGATTAAGCTTAATGAATACATGTTTAAATGCTAGAATGCATTCCAAGAAGTATCAAGAAAATCATATCATGACCTGAAATTGGAACTCCATAAGGGGATAGACACAATGCAGAAGAATGGAACAGAAAAATAATAAAAATAAAAATAATAATAATAATAATAATAAAGTAGAGCTTATAAAAGACTCTCCAGAAAGATTTACTAAGACTTAATCATACAGAGGACACAACCTCAGATCTGGAAAACAAGACAAAAGAAATGTCTTGGGAGCCCAAAAACTATGATAAGATCATAAAAACATGCAAGAGGACAGGCTTTCTGATCACTTGGGAACTTCCAGCTGTGGGTGAGTGTTTCCCTCCATTGGGCCAGGGCTGCCTCAGCACAGGCCTAAGCCCAGCCAGGAGGGCCCCTAGCCTTTATTCTCCACATGAGTTTCTTTATCACCTCAAGCTCCCTTCATGCAGGAGATCCTTGAACTTTATTTTCTCTTTTCATTCCACACATTTTTCCCAGGCCCGCCATGTAGGTACTCTTAACATGTGGGTGCCTTTCCTTGGCTGTGTACTTCCCTCAATAAATATAATAATTTAATCATTGAAGAAAATCATGCAAACATATTAGATATTTGTGGGATGCCATAAAACAACCAAACAACTAGATCTTGGGTATACCAGAAGTGGAAAACTTTCAGGCCAAAGGCCTGGAGAACATATTCAAAAAAATATTAAAGAGAACTTGCCCACCATCTCAAAAGACATTCATCCAGATACAAGAAGCTCTCAGAACAAAAAGCAAGCTGGAGCAAAGAAGAAATTCTCCAAGGCAAAACATAGTTAAAACCCTAAACAACAAAAACAAAGAGAGAATGCTAAAAGCAAGAGAGAAACAACTCATGATATGCAAAGGCAATCCCATCAGAATTAACTAAGTTTTTTTTTTTTTTCAGTAAAAACCATGGAATCCAGAAGGGCTAGGAATGGAGGACTTCAACATCTGAATAACTATGGATTCCAACTCAAACTACTATACCCAGTGAAAGTATCCCTCCTAATAGATGGTAGAAATAAAACTTTCCATGATAAAAACCCATCTATGGTTATAAGAATACAAAGGAAAACCTGCAGAGCATACTTCAGGAGATTATCCACATAGCACAGCTGAATAACCAACCTCAAGAGCCTACAAAAGTAAGAACAGAAGAACCAAAACCAAAGCAGGCACAAAAACATTCAAAGACCAAGAAAGCACCAAACCCCAAAAGCCTCCAACATGACAGGGATCAAATTGAACCTAACAGTTATAAACTTAAATATTAATAGTCTTAACTTACCCATCTAAACACCTGAGTAAACAGAGTCGATCAGAAAAGTGGACCCTTCTATCTGCTCTCCTCAAGAAATCCAGGAGCTGGAGAGATGGCTTAGCAGTTAAGCACTTGCCTGTGAAGCCTAAGGCCCTCTGTTCAAAGCTTGATTCCCCAGGACCCACGTAAGCCAGATGCACAAGGTGGCACATACATCTAGGGTTTGTTTGCAGTGGCTGGAGGCTCTGGCACTCCCATTCTCTCTCTCTCTCTCTCTCTCTCTCTGTCTCTCTCCATCTTTCTCTTTCTGTCTATCACTATCAAATAAATAAATAAAATTAACCAACAAAAAAAGATTAAGAAAAAAAAAAAAAGGAAATCCACCTCACCACAAAAGACAGATACCATCTCAGGGTAAAATGATAGAAAATGATTTTCCAAGCAAAGGTAAATAAAAACAAGCATGTGTGGCTATATTAATATCTGACAAGATAGACTTCAAACTGAATGTAGTAAAATATGACAAAGAAGACCACATTTTACTCATTCAAAGAATTAGCAAACAAAAGGGCATCATAATCATAAATCTATACACAGAAAACACAGGTGCACCACAGTTTATAAAACAAAACCTACTTGACAACAAACCAGAAATAAATTCCAATACCATCATAGCAGGGGACTTCAATACCCCACTGTCATCAATATATAGATCATGCCAGCAGAAAATCAAAAGGGAAATAATAGAGCTCAACAACACTATAGATCAACTAGCCCTAGAAGACACCTATGGAACAGTCTGCTCCAACTCTACAGAATGCAAATACTTCTCAGCAGCCCATGGAACCTTTGCAAAAATATATCATATATTAGGGCATAAAGCAGGCCTTCATGAATTTGGGAAAATTAATATAACTTCCTTATCATATTGGACCACAATTCATTAGGTCTAGGAATAAATAGCAAGAGAAACAACAGAAATTACACTAGCTCCTGGAGACTGAACAATGTGCTGTGAAATAACAAATGGGCCATGGAAGAAATCACAAAGAATATTCTGAAATTTTTTGAACTGAATGATAAGGAAAACACAGCATACCAAAACTTATGGGACACAATGAAGGCAGTCCAAATAGGAAAAATATATAACACTAAATGCCTTCATAAGAATGACAGATCTCAAATCAATAGCCATCCACCTAAGGGCATTAGAGAAACAAGTACAACCCAAACCTAAGAGTTCCAGATGGAAAGATATCATTAAGATCATGACTCAAATTAATGAGTTGAAAACTAAGAAAACACTTAGGAAAATTAATGAAACAAAGAGCTTTTTCTTTGAAAAAATAAGCAAGTTTGGTAAATCCCTGGCTAACTTTGTCAAACAGAAAAAGAGAAGTCTCACATTAACAAAATTGGAAATGAAAAGGGAGAGGTCAAAACAGACATCAATAAGATTTGAAGAATCATTGGGAAAAATTTCCAAAACTGCTACTCCACAAAATTGGACAACCTGAAAGAAATGGAACAGTTCCTTCACACCTAACACCTAAAAAAGCTAACTTTAGAGCAGATAAATATCCTGAACAAACCTACTTCATCAACGGAGACTGACAATGTAAGAAAAACCCTCCACAAAAGGAAAGTCCAGGACCTGATAGATTCTCTGCCAAATTCTACAAAACCTTCATCAAGAACTGAAAGCACTTTTTCTCAAGATTTTTCACATAATTGGAGAACAAGAAATGCTTCCCAACTCCTTCGATGAAGCTACAATCATGGTAATACCAAAACCAGATAGAGGTACAGCAAGAAACGAAAACTATCTACCTATATCCCTAATGATCTTGGATGCAAAAATACTGAGCAAAATCCTCTCAAACTGAATTCAACAACACATCAAAAGCATTATCCACCTCAATAAAACAGGCTTCATCCCAGGGATACAGGGATGGTTCACCATATGATAAACTTAAGCACAATAACAACATGACCATTTCAATAGATGTAGAGAAGGCCTTTGACAAAATACAGCATCACTTCTTGATCAAAATGCTGGAAATACTAGTCATGGAGGGTTTAGATCTCAACATAATCAAGGCTATATACAATGTACTTAAAGCCCAAATAATACTTAATGTGGAAAGACTCAAGGAGTTCTCATTAAGAACAGGAACAATTTCAGGTAGATGTAGATCCTAAGGAGAGAGCCACCCCATCATACCTCAAAAGGGCCCTGGCTGAAACTAAGAACAATTGGCAAAACAAGCAAGGGTGCTGTTTTTGTGGTGAACGGGGTACCAGCACAAGGGTGAAGGAGATCAACAAAGAGAGAAATCAACTCCTACAAAATCAGATATCCAGAGACCCAGAGGCCCCCAACATCTCATCACTGAAGCAGACCAAAAATGAACCCAACATGGCTCAGGGGAATTTTGTGGAAGAGGGGGCAGAAAGAATGTCAGAGCCACATGCTGGGTCATGATATACAGAGACATTTATCTTACCCATAGCTGTGGGTTAACTCCACAATGCATGACCCATATACCTCAACAAAGAGGGGCCAAGGGGAGGGGTAGGTCTTGGATGAGCCTAACACTGGTACCAAATTGACTGTATGCACTGAGTACTAAACTAATTAATTAAGAAAAGAACAGGAACAAGATAGGGCTGCCCACTCTCACCATTGCTCTTCAACAAGTACTAGAAGTCCTAGCCCAAGCAATAAGACAGGAAAATATATGAAAGGGATACAAATTGGAAAAGAAGTGAACCTATCCCTATTTTCAGATGACATGATCCTATACATAAGTGACCTGAGAGACTTTACCATACAACTTTTAAAGGTAATAAATTCCTCCAGAAAAGTGGTGGGACACAAAATAAACACATTAAAAGAAGTAGCCTTAATATACACAAAGGAAAAATATACAGAGAAAGAAATCAGTGAGGCTGTCCTGTTTCCAATAGCTGCAAAAAAAAAATTGAATCCCTTAGATTACAAATAACTAAGAGTGTGAAAGACCTAAATGATGAAAACATAAAGATACTCAAGAAAGAAACTGAGGAGACCATGAGAAGGTAGAAAGTGGTTACAGCCCACACTGAGCTGTGGATCCAAGGTACCTATGAAGTACCCAAAATAAGACATGCTTCTGTCAAAGTACTTGATTACCTGTCTAAGGTAAAAGGTAAGACCCTCTTTCTGAAGACAGCACATGCTGCTGACACAGAACATCTACTAGAGATTTGGCTAGAATCTGGAAGGAAAACAGTTCCCAGATGGTTGGACTATACAGTGCTAGAAAACACTACATGAGCTGGTGGGGGAAAATGCCCATTGACATTGTAAGCAAGCAAGTGACACTATTGTTAAAAAAAAAAAAAAAAAAGCCTGACAAGACATACACACATGTACAATTGTGTCACTCAGCCTAGTTGGGTAACCAATAGCATTTTTTGATTGGATAAGAGATCCACTAAGAGGAAAAGAACACATAGCTGTAACTGGGAACTGAGAAAGAATCCTATGGAGCCCAAGAGTATGAAATCCAATGAGAAGCTCCCACTAGTTTTCAGCCAGAAGAGAGGGTACAGTCTTCAAAATCGCTTTAAATTATCAAGGCTTATTCCCTTAAACCTGTGATGATCTCACTCTCCAATGGAGAGCCGATTTTTCTTTTCCAGAAGGCACTGGGTATCTAGGACAACAAATATCTATCAAAAAGACAAGAAAATATAGCTGACACCATAGCAGGAGATGAGCCACCTCTGGCACGTCATTCAGTCCCGAGATGAAACCAAAGCGGAAATGATGAGATGAGCAACAGTCCTGCTTCTGTGGTGAGCCTGGAGACCTGCACCAGGGCCTTTATGCACTGGTCCATCTCTCCCGCCCCTAACTGGACTTTTTGTGCTTTTTTTTCTTTGTCATCTTCTTCTTCTTTTTCTCTGTTGGCTTCTATGAGTCTTCCTTTGGCCCCCTCCCATATATTTAACATTTCTGTTGCAATAATGTATGGTTGTAAACCTTTTCCCTCTATCACTTTTGTTTACTCTGCCTCTTACCAGCAAGCATACCGGCCATAAATATTGAAGTTAATAATAGAACATTGAAACCTCCAGATTCCTGTGCTTAGCAGCAGCCCACTTACCCGATTCTTCCATCAGTGTTAAGTGGTAAAGGCGATGGCTAGTTCTGATTTTCAATTTGGTTTGACTAAAATAGTCCTGTGACATTAATGAAGCATGACTTGGAAGGTCTGTTATGGTATATCAGAGTGGTTTAAGTGATGAGGGGAAACTCTTAGCAAGTATAAAAAGCAGCATTTCATAAGCTTAGGTCCTAGAGTTATTGAAAAAGGATAAATGAGAATGCTAATTAATACTAGTATTCGTCTATCTCTGCTTCCTCCTTAGTACTAAGCACCAAGTCACTCCGATTGCCATACGCCTGTCCCACAGAAGCAGATGGAATTCATCTGAACTATGACTCAAAACAAACTCTTCCTCCCTTACAATTGTTTTATGGTCAATATTTGGTCACAACAATAGGAAAAGTAGCTAATATAGTAAATTCTGGATTCTTGGCTTTAATTATTTTCTGTGTCTATGAAAGGTCATGTAACTTATTCCACAATGGACTATGTCTTTCAAAGTAAGTTAAATCAAAGCTTTTCCCTCCTTTCCACTCATGTTAGCTTGTCATACAATATTATTTCAATTAACCTGGATTTGTTATTTTATCTCAAAAGTTTAAGAAACTGTTGAAAAGTAAATTGGATTTGGTTATGGAAGATGAGAATTGCTGGTATCTGTAGATAGGCAGCTGAGGCCATAGGAGAAGCAATCATATAGTACAGAGCCAAGGAAAGGCATCCATGTGGCTAAAGACCCCACGTCGAGGGCCTGCAAAAAAAAGCATGGAAAGAAAAGAGAAAGAAAGTTCAAGCAGCAACTGCCATGTGGAGAGATGGAGAGGTTAAAGGAGCCCATGTGGCGAGTAATGGCTAGGAGGGCTCTCCAGGCTGGGCCTGGTTTGAGCCAGCCCAGGGCCAGCAGAGAGAAAAATTCACCCACAACTGGAAGTTCTTAAGAGGTCTGAGAGCCTGCCCTCCCCCTGAAAAGGTATTTATGCCCTTATGGTGCTGGGCTGTCTTCTGGCCCAGGTAAACCAGAGGGACAGCTGGTTGTTAGGGTTAGGGGCTGTTTCAGGAAGAGGCTCACCCTGACACCAACTTCCAGGGGCTGAAAATGACCAACCACAATGTTTAAATCCTATGAAATACCTCTCTCCCAGGAAGGGTCCTAGTTGTTAAAAAAATGTTCTAGAAAACTAAACAAAAGATAAAAAGTCCACTCATCTTTGAGTTCTACAAGTACGAACTTTCCTTCCTTTTTTTGTCTTCAAGGCTCTAGTCACCCTAACTGTACCACCCCCCCCCCCAGGACAAATAAAATTAACTGGCACATTGGTAATGGAAGATATGTAACTAAATAAACAGATAACAGATAGATAGAGATGATGGATTTATCTACTGACCTATTTCACCACTTCCTGACATTTATCTTATCTTTTCCATTTCCTTCCCTTTGGTCTCTCATTTTCTCTGAAATAACCCTGCATTCTGGACTCCTGCATAATATGTTGCATAGAAAACTACAGTTTTTCCCAACAGGAATGAAGCTTTTCTGTGTACAGAATTTTCAAACTATGGCCTCTTAGCCTCATTGTGGAGGCAACACTATGACCTATTATGCTGCTGTGGTAGGCCTGAGCAGTTCATCATTATCTCCCATTACAGGTGATATCTTTATTGTCTTTATGAGTTATTAGCTATTTTCTCTGTGACTTTCTCATTTTTGTTGTTCTTAAAGATAATTAAGGTAAGAATGAATCTTTTGGGATTTCCAATATCTTTAAAATCTGTTACCTCTTGCATCATGTGTATCTCACTATGTTTGCTAGATGAATCTTTTCTGAATGTCTCAATGTGAATTTTGTCCCTAGGCCTTGTCCAAACTAGAACTCCTTGTGTTTTTAATTATTTGACGCCACTTTCTGTTATTTTCCTTTCTAGAAACACTAGTTTTTCTGTTCCATTCATCTTCTACTTCATTATGAAGATTTATAGTCAAGTGTGGTTCTTATACTACCTGCATCAAAAAAAAAGCCAGACAGATTATAAGAAATGAATAATTCTAGCTTCTGATTTGTTATTACCCATTTTTATTTTATATTTTAGTATATATTTCAGTATTTTTGAAACCTTTTACATGTTTATTATAGTAAAGGATATCAGCCTGCCCAAGCTTTGGTGCAGACTCATGAAACCCACATGACTGAAGTCCCCTGAACATGTTGCAGGCAGCTATACCATTGAAGACAGGTCTTTTTGATCTTCAGTGGTATTGCTGGATATTTGTATCAAAATCAAAGTAATATGCATTTGTCAGGATTGTATTATTTTCACATTGCGTTATTGATGTATCCTTTAATGTTACTTTTATAATTGTATTTTGGATACTGGAATTAACAATTCAAATTATGGAATATAATTTTAAAAAATATTCCTTATCAGGCTAGAGAGATGGCTTAGTGGTTAAGGTGCTTGGCTGTAAAGCCTAAGGACACATGTTCAATCTCTCTCCAGATCAACAGTGAGGCAAGTGCAGGGTGGCATATGCCCACTAGGTGGAGAAAGTGTCTGAAGTTCAACTCAGTGGCTGAGGTCCTGGAGCACCAATTCTCATTCTCTCTCTCTCTTAATCTCTCTCGATCTCTCTCTCTCTATCTCTCAATCTCCCTCTCTCTCTCTCTTTCTCTGAAAAACTTTCTAAAAATTTAAAAAAAATAAAAATATCATTGTTTAAACTTACCCATTAAAGTCAGCCCTTTGACTCGAAAAATTAAGTGAAGCCTGGAAGTACTTTCACAAATGTCCATACTTTTGGTTCATGTGCCCAAATGGGTTTTGGTAGTTGTTTCTGATAAACAGAAATTTATATTTCATCATAAATTTGCATCATAGATACATCATTTCATATACTTTAGATATTATATATAACTGCTATTATATTTTAAAGTTAAGACTTCAAGTCATACAGATTTCTTTAGGTCTTATACTATTGTTAACAAATATATAAATTGATGTCTAAGTATTGTTATGTTAAGGAGACTTTTGGGTTGATCCAAAGCAAAAGCAAAGAAAGAAAGAAAGAAAGAAAGAAAGAAAGAAAGAAAGAAAGAACGAACGAACGAACTAATGAAAAAAGATGGTATGAAGGGAAGAAGGGAAGGAGGATAAATCTGTTAAGGAAAACAATCATATTTTATTAAGTCTGCATATTTCAATATATTAATTGATTGCACCTGAATTGCTCCTCACATAATTTCAAGCATAATACTTGTAGAAACAAGTGTTCTATTACATAATTGCAATCATGTTGACTAAACAGTCAGTTATTCATACATTCTTTCTTTCCCAGCATATTATGGCTCCACCAAATGATGATAATGATGATGTTGACAGAAAATGCATTCCTTAAATATTTGACCAAAACCCATCCTATGCACCCATCGCTTAAGGATTGGAGGCAGCGTTTTCAAGAAAAGAAATGAGGAATGAAAACAATGTACACATGATATGTCAATAAATGATGATATCGATCATAAATGCTGTCAAAGAGAAAATAATTCATTGACACTGAAAGATGGACTAGAAAATTCTTTTTGTAGAGACCAAGGAAGGGGTCATTGCTGTTTCTTCTGGATGGAAATATCCCCTTTTTGAGGCAGCATGGTGAGAAGGGCACTTATAAGTCAAAAGCCTAAGAAAACTTATTAGATTCAAGAGGATCTCTTCCAAGGTCATGTAAGCAGTAAATAGATGGGTGGGGAGGAGATTCTTCTGTAGCATGGCTTCCTGCAACATGTAAAAGGGACTCCAGGTTTGAATAATTATCATTCATGCTGAGGTCGGCTATTTAGTGTTTCAGCTGCTCAAATCATGCATGTTCCACTAGTGAGGACTCACTCATGCTTCTGTAAGTAAGACCAATGAACTCAGCTGATTCACAAAGTTAAAGTTGGACAAAGCTTATACTCCAGCCTGCTGTTGCTCCCTCTATCTCTGGCAAATAGAAATATATTCCCAGGAATTATGGTCTCATTCATGATATTGATGAGGTTGAACTGACTTCTCCATTTTTAGAGATGAAAGGAAAGGCAAAGAAAATTGCACAGGACTTTTCCAGTAGCTAGAGGAGGTCAGAATGGAGAGTCTTCATTAAAAGAGTGAAGAAAAAGTGAGGCATCTCAGAAAGAGGCTAGGGAATTATGTAGAAGTCAGATCATGTAATGGACCTCAATTTTATAGCAAATGTAATGTAAGACCATTGAAATATGAAGTAAAGTAATTAAACATGACCTTTCTGGAGGAGGTGTTTTGTTGGGGGCAGTCATTAGAGTGTTGCAGCCCACCTCCCTCTTGTCAGAACTTTGCTCACTCCCTTGCTGCTGTTTCCCACCTGCTGTGATAGAGGTCATGCTAACCTTTGCTCATGTCATGCTTTCCCCTGCTGTCATGAAGCTTCCCCTTGAGAGTATAAGCCAATATAAAAACTTTCCTTCCATTGGCTTCTTTAGGTGAGGTGCTCTGTTCCAGTACTGGGAAGATAACTACAAAGAGAAAGTAATATGAGGTGAGGAACATAAGGAGTAGGGAAGACCAAATTAGTATCTGTTGAAATTATGTAAGTATTTTGAATTAAGGTCATTTCCATTAGGATAGAGTTAAAAAGGCAGATTTCAATAAATTGTTTCAGATGTAATTTTTAAGACTATACTAATGAGTGTTTTTACAAAGTTGAACTCTATGCTGTTCAGTTCAGTATTAACTCATTTATTTATCCTTTCAAATGATCTTGGTCAGAGCTTGACTTCTCAACCTTGGAATATATTACATCTACTCATATTCAAAGTAATAGCAAACTGACCTTCTGATAGTAAAATGAAACAATCTGAGATTAATATCATCATTGCCAGCTGTTACCAATTTAATGCCTGTCTCCTCTCCTGCTTTAGTCTGAATTGAAAATCCCACAGGTAATCAGGGAAAGATCATGCCCAGTTTCAATGGACACAAAGGAGCAAGGTAGATGGCCCATTGTTGAATATCCTACATGACTGGTGACTTTGCACTCTAATATTGGTTATGTTGGCATCCCAATGATGGAGAATAAACTCAATGAGTTCTGATTTGTTCAGGAAGTAAACTGAAATTTTAGGGGAGCAAGTTCCTTTGCCACAGAGACCACCAGCATTACTGCTATTTCCTTGAAAGAGTGCTGCCTTTAAAGTTTCTTAGCAGATACTCATCTTTGAGTTCTTCTCTGGAGGCTCAGAAAACCCTTGCAACTACAAATGTTATTGATTGCAGCCAGAACAGTCTAGACTCTAGAGATCTTCCAGACAGAAGTCACGAGGCTTTGTTTCCCTTCATCAACTCTGCAGGGGGAAGACCATACTATCATAAAACCTGTCATCATACTTCTCTTTAATAGCAACATAAATCAAGCCAGAATTCTTCAGCTAAGTAAACATCTGACAGGAAGGGAGATGTCCTTCTTGAGTCCCATATTCCTCCACTTTCCTGGAACTCCAAATCTCTTGAAAATACCTAAGATAATCTTGAAGTAAGGACGATCCCACCCAGTCCCATCAGGGCAAGCAAAAGGTGATGGAATTAATAAGAATATTGCTGAGTCTTTTCTGGTGTTAGTCATTGCTGTTTCTCAAACTTACAAATGCAGTATCTCTTGGGAAGTGAGCTAAAGAGGGCAGATTTAATTGTTGAATGGTTTTTATCAAACGCTACAATTTTGTAGCCCCAGTTTGCTAAAAATAATGTTCATTACTCAGTACCTAATTCTTCAAGTTGAGAAATTCCTAACATCATCTGCATGCAAAGGGTCATATTATATGTTCATATAATTATCATGCTAACCCTACAGTTTAGGTTTATTTTTCCTATTTCTCAGAATTTCAAACTGAATCAAAATAATTTTTAAAGTGTTAAGAGTATTCAAGAGTAGGGATTGCCAGAAATATCCATCATTTTTTTCTGATTAAGGACATATCCCAGAATCCTAGAAACTTGAAGTATTGCAGTAACTTCTCTGTGATATGAATGTTTTAAAAAGTATTTATTTGCTCAAAGTATATAATCCCAAAGGGAACTCTTGTTTTATTTTGTATTTTCTTTGTACTAAAGTAAAAAAAAAAAAGAAGACGACGACTCAATCCTTCCTGCTTATATATTGTATCAAACCTTGAGTGAAAATTAGTTCTAATTTCTCCTTTTTCCATCATCTATGTACTTTCCCCTTAGGTAGAACCCAACGAAAGTCTGGTTAAGTATTGACAAACACATTTAGTGGTGATCAAATCACAAATTCATTTTATACTTAGAAAAGAGGAGAAATTGAATATTGTTCTGGTTAAGCACTTTAGAGCTATTTCCCTAAGAAAACACATCAGGAAGAAATTATTATTTTTTTTTGTTATTTACAGGTTGTCTGTAACCCTAATATGCTATTGCTTTAATGTATTATTTATTGAAGAGAAGTTAGCACTTGATTCTGAGAGTTGGAGTGATGGTGACCAAGCTAACAAAATCAAAAGGGGGAAAAATAAATTCATCTATTATATATTCTTTGTGTGTTCACAAGAACCCAGTGTTCTGATCTGAAATACTCACCTCCCACTCATGTGTGCCATGAGGAAGAAAGCGTGTGCTGCACTGCTAGAAAAATACTGCTCTGTGAACTAACAAGCATATTTTTCAAAAGTCCAAAAAACCAAAATGTATAGCCTGTCTGACCCCTTATTACTTATTTTCTTTCATTCTCTATCTTATTTAGATATAAGACTATTTTTTGCATGGAATTCCCCAGATTATGCAGAAAATGTTGCTAATGTAAAATATTCAGTTCAGACTATTTCTTTCCCTTGGAATATCTTTAAATATTTTCGTATGCCTGAAACTAGAGAAAATTTTGCTACAGAATCCACCCTAAGATTTTTTTTACTTTCTGAGAGTTACTTTGTCATTTAATAGCTATGCATACTTTGCAGAAGTGCAGCTTTCATAGCTGAAATATCTTTTTTTGTAAGATAGATGATAGATAGTGAGAAAATAGATAGATACATAGATGATAGATAGATAGATGATTGATAGGTAGATAGATGATAGATAGATAGATAGATAGATAGATAGATAGAGAGATAGATAGAGAGATAGATGATAGATACAGACAGATCTTAACATTATCATGAGTACAAAATGATGACAGTTTTATAATTGTTTGCCAATTTCAACAATTTAGTATGATCATCAACTGAAACTAAATCACTTTTGATGCTCTGTTAACTACTTCTGGAATCCTTAGTTGTGTTTTTTGGGCTATAGCAGCAGTGTTCTACATGGTACTTCAGTGGTCTGTTTCCAGGGAACAGCTTTAACATGGGTCTGATCCAGAGTGTATCATGAAATGTGATATGTAGCAACATTGCACATTCACTTATTACTTGGAAAATTGGTATTGTCAATCCCTGAAAAAATAATTAACACCCATGCTTCCACAAAAGATATTTGAAACATATTACCTAAGTAAAACACGCATGTGGAAGAAAAATTACAGAAAAATACTTTTTTTTTTTTTTACCAAAGATTCTAATTCCTTGAAGAATACACTGTGCTATATAAGGATCAATAGAGCTACTGATGATAGCCCAATAGTTATCTCAATACCAATTAAAAAATAAAAGAACATTCTAGAAACTTCACTAAATGTGATTGCAAATACATGACACATGCATCTGGAGTTCTTTTGCAGTGGATAGAGGCCCTGGTGTGCCCATTCTCTCTCTCAATCTCCTTCGTTCTCACTATATATGTCTCTCTCTTTCTCTCTCAAATAAATAAATAAATAAATAAATAAAAAGCCTACATTTGAAACCATGTTTTTGAATTAATTGCTACTTCAAATTACTTTGTACTACAGAGGATCATATTATTTAATTGTATTACAACCAAAAGCAGTGTACTGCACTAGCCAAATATGTTCATATTATTTGAAATATTCCAGCAATTATCTTCCTTCAAGGAAGATGGACAACAGTTTAAAGATGCAATGGTAGATTTAAATATAGTTGGATTGGGTCTGAGGTAATGGCTCAGTAGTTAAATGCACTTTCTGTATAAACCTGATGACTGGACTTCAGATCTATAGACCTCATATAAAGCTAGAAAAAATATAGTGCATTAATCTGTAAGAACAATGTGTCTATGACAATGTCAGAAGAATACTAAAGGTTGTGGACAAGCTAGGAAGGTATTAACAGTGCATACAACAGAGACACTGTCTCAAACAGGGTAGAACTGAATGAAGAGTGACATCCTGTTTTCTGCTGTGAAATTCACAGATATGTCACCCACAAACATAAAAATATGTGCATGCTCACCAATGTGTACATATGAGTGCAGGGTTGTGACTTTCATACTCTTTCTAGTAAAGTCAGATAAACATGCCTATAAGTAAGTATTTGGGTTGACTCAGTGTTCAATATTTTTCAATAATTTTTGTTAATAATATAAAGATCAATATTTTATGTCTCATAATTATATAGACTGTATATCATATTTATCTGAAAATTAATTCAATTCAATGAAAATCAGTTATATTTGGATTTGTTGGCTAATGTCAATGTAACAAATAGCTTAATATAATCAAAACAACATTATTGGTAATGGTTGGACTTTTTACAAAGCATAAATTACACTTCAAATAATTTTCGGATGACTCAGAAAAATAAAAATTTAGTTCAGGCCACTTATGAAAGAAAATTCAAAGTTTTCTTGTAGCTGATGCCTTAATCTCCACATATCTAGAGTTTGATCTTACATAGCAATTACTGGATAAGTGAATAATCAGATCTTCTAATATAAGAAAAGTCAAACCTACTCACTATCATTTATTTATTTATTTATTTTAAAATATTGTATTTTCAATATAGATAAAGAGAATATGCATGTGAGAACTATTTCAAACTATAAGTGAACTCTAGATACATGTGCCACTTTGTATGTGGATTTACATGAGCACTAGGGAATTGAACCCAGGCTATTAGATTTTGAAAGCAAGTGCCTTTAAGGGTTGAACCATCTCTCCAGCTTTCAATGACATTTAAACCGCTTCTAATAAGACCCTGGAACTGTTCTAAAGCTCTCATGTTGGAATGGGCAAAAATGTCAACTACATAGCTCTATATATAGTATTCATAATAATACTTGTATGTTTTATTAATACACATGCAGCCTTCCTCCAACATCATGCCAATCAGCTACTGCACCAATTAGAAAATTTCTAATTTTTCATCTTCTATGATACATAGAGTCCCACTTTTCCATATAGTCTTCTAAGATGTATTTTGTATGGACTTTTTTCTTTATATTTCCCCAATTTTTTCCAGTAGGTATTGTGATTGCTTGTAATAATAAGTTTGTTGGTCAAATTAAGCTGGTCAATAAATAATGAATAATAGTAAAAATGTCTTTTATACAGTATTTTGCAACCTTACAACAGAGAGAAAGAAAGGGAGAGAGAGCAAGGAGAGATAGAGTTGGTTTCAAGAATAAGCCTTATTCAAGTCCATGTTTTTCTTTTAAGATCCTGAGAGGCATGAATCAGAATATCTCCTGTGTCCTTATGTCTCTTCCCCAGATATGAGCTGTTCTCTCAAATACAAGAACAGTTTTTCCTGTCCCCTGTCACTGTAATCGTAAGCTATTACATGGAGTATTCTTAGTTTCTAATTGACTCTGACTGAGAGAAAAGGTTTTAGGGTTTATAAATGTTAGGGGCAAATTATGTCTTCTTCCTCTTACAAAAGAGTCAGTGGGGTGATGTTCACAGGTAGGCTTATTAGCTATGAATGTGTCTTTATTTGGAAGCACTGTTTCAAGTATAACTCACATTAGTAGGCACCTTCATCTGACGTGGCTTTTGTGTTTACTCAATGGACATAGCACGTGGAAGAATTAATAGGAAGGTGAAGCACTATGCAGACCAAAAAAATAACTATGAAGCAACAGTGCAGGGGTGCTACAACATTCGTAGAAAGACAAACAGTACGCCATACCCAGAGCCCTAAAAGGGAGAAACGTCCTGCCACACTTTGATTATAGATGCAAGATCTACAAATTAGGAGAAAATATCTTTTTTATTTTTTTTTACACTTGCCCAAGGAACTTCACAGAGGAAGTTATCTTACCTTTCTCTAAATTGTAGTTCCTCCAAAGTATTTATACCCAAAATATGCTTTAAGAGAAAAAAAATTGAAGAAAAGGGAAAAAGAAAAAAAAAATGACACCTCCTACTGCTTTATTCTCTCCTTTGACTTATTTACTTTTATTTTTTATTGTTTAGAATAATCTTGTTGCCTGATGAATATCTTACATAGAATATTTCATGATCTATTAATCCATATTTTCCCTGCTTCACTGTCCTTAGGGCTGTATGATACCCATATATTATGTATTTTTCATTGGTAGAGTTAGTTACCACTTTCAGATATTAACAACAGTCAAAATTCAACAGTGCCACTTGTTCTTGACAAATAACTGAGACCTCTGCATTAGTACAGACCAGTTCTTCTATTGCATTTATTAGGCTATCCATTAGCTAATATTTCTTTTTTGAATTATCGTTTATTTTTTACTATTTATTAGAGAGAGAGAGAAAGATAGAGAAAGTGGGAGCACCAGAGCCTCCAGCCACTGCAAATGAACTCCAGACTTATGATCCACCTTGTGCAACTGGTTTACATGGATCCTGAAGAATCGAACCTGGTTCCTTTCGCTTTGCAGGTAAGCATTTTAACCACTAAGTTATCTCTCCTCCTCCCAGTTAATATTTTAAAACTGATCAAATTTACCCAGGGAAACCAAAATTCTCACACTTGAGTTCAATACTCCTGTCTAGAATACATCTCACCAAGTACTGTTGCATTACTAAAATTTTAATTAACAATATTTTATGAGTTCAATTTGTTTCAATGTCTTTCATTATCTTGTTCTATTTTCTTCTAGTACAAAAATCACAGACACTTCCTGTGCTGATTTCTATCTGGATCATCCTGTTATTCATCACACTTAACGTTTATCTGTGACTGAACTCAACTTTTAAAAAAATGTATATTTAAGGGGCTAGAGAGATGGCTTAGCAGTTAAGGCGCTTGCCTGTGAAGCCTAAGAACCCAGGTTCAATTCGCCAGGTCCCATGTTAGCCAGATGCACATCGTGGCACATGCATCTGGAGTTTATTTGCAGTGGCTAGAGGCCCTGGCATGCCCATTCCCTCTCTCTTCCTCTGTATCTAATAAATAAATAAATGATAAAAATGTATTTAATTAAATTAATTAATTTATTTGAGAGAGACAGAGAAAGCAGGAGAGAGAGAAAGAGAAAGAGAGAATGGGCATGACAAGGCTTCCAAACGCCGCAAACAAACTCCAGACACATGCACCACATTGTGCATTTGGCTTATGTGGGTCCTGGGGAATAGAACCTGGGTCCTTTGGCTTTGCAGGCAAGCACCTTAACTGCTAAGCCATCTCTCCATCCCAGAAGTCAACTTTTCATTAGAACCTACAATCTTAAAAAAAAAAAAAATGTGCGCATTTAGGCATGACTTTTAAACTTTCACGCTCACAAATAGATAATCACCTATGGGAATATATTAAGGGTATTTACTTGACCCAACTCTCACATTCACACATAAAGATATTTTAAATGATGAATGCTAAGAATATAATTTTAGCAAAGAATAATTTCCAAAAAGAAATTTCAAAATGAAGTGTTCAAAGTCTTGTTATTCAGTGGTAAGTTATTTTCAAGAACCCAAGAGGTAGATTATTGTGCCCTATACCACTATAGAACACCCCACAAGTTTTTTAAACCTTGGTTAGAATTCTCTCCAGTGGCCACCAAGTTAATACAGACTTAATTAGTGCTGTCCATAGTTACTCAAATCATAATAGGTATCTTTTCAATGCCCTTGATTCTGTGACTCACAGGCTTAAAAGAACCCCATTAACTAAACATAGTTCCAAAAGACCAAAACATTTCAACATTTTCTGTCATGTGACAGACAGCCAAATAGTTCAACAGAACTCCAACTTTGCTCAAAAAAGCTTCCAAATTGGCAAGATCTGTTATACAAATGGCATAGGGACATCTGTTCAGCAGGAAAGAACTAAAACTACACAATATCTCAGAAAGCTGGAGAGTTTCTGAAATGTTTCAAAAAGAACCCAAAATGTTGAAAGGTGCTATCAAAGAAAGGCAAAGACTGAATGTATCAGACAGGTCAAACTTTTACCAAGAATGAGACTTTCTGGAGAATTCAAAACAAAGTCAAAAATTCTCCTTTCTCTATTTTACCCAAGAAACACAGAAAGCAGCTGATAGTGACTGAAATGGAAGGTAAGAAAAGTGCCTGGATTAAAGTAATTTCAACACCTGCTTTGGACTCTTCAGTCTTCCCATTCCATTCAGGATCAACTTCCTGTGAGTGGCTGAGTCTCAAAATGTGTCTTTTCTCTTAGGTGGCTCAACAAAATTGTTATCAGAGGTCTTAGGATCAGAGGATTGGCCCTGACTGCCCCCCCCCCAAAAAAAAAGTTTGGCCACCAGCACATGATAAATCAGTTAAATGGATATTTACTAGTGAAAAACAAGAGAAAATTTATATTCAATGTGGCTTCCCTGAAAAGAGAGACAAAGAGGTCTATTGGTGACCTATGGTCATCTTCATGTATCACATCAAATTTGGGTCTAAGCACAGGGTAACTGAGCCATTCCCATCACGGTGGAATTCTATCCACCAACACTGTCTCAGCTCTAGTCTCTCCTGAAAGGGATTCAGACAAGCTGTCACAACTTTATGGAGCCTCTTTCTAGAAGACAGGCTTCCCTTCTGGCTGGCAGCTAGTGCCCCCTGCTTTGTCTTTCTCCTAACATGATATCCCTGAGAAAATCCAGTTTTGGGAGGGGTATATTGCCTCAATACTCTGATAGTCAAAGGGTGGGGAACAAATGCATTTTTACATTTTATTCCTTCCAAGATAATTATATTCCTATTCAATATTAAGCTATTTTATTCCTTCTAAGATAATTATTTTCCTATTCAATATTAAGCAATTTTCCACATTTAACTGACTTTTCTCAGTGGCTTACACAATTTTATAATATCTATTCCAGGTAAGAGAATTCTTTATCACCCTTCTCACCAGAGCTTACATTGCTTAATTACTCTGTGATTTCAGGGAACTAATAGCATCATGACCAAAAGAAAGTTAATTTTCAATTTGGTAATGATTTTCCCCATTAAAAAAATGTATCTGCATTTTTAAATGTGTTTCTTTATAGGCTGAATATTCTAGAAGTCATCAGAATGAGTTTACAAAAATAGGGTATATTATAAGTACTAATCAATATTGTACTTAGTCCACTGTCTGTGCCAACGTCTATATGACACTCTGATTATTAATCCCACTCCTATTCTTAAAAGTGCATTGTTTTTAGCATTTTGTTCCTACCAGCTCATTTCTTCCCATGAGAATAAGCAGGGAAGAAAATTGGCATACATTAAGGGATGTCTGGCTAGTCTGCTAAGTGCACAGTAGCAAAGACTTCTACGACTGAGCTATATCTCCAGCCTTCAGTGTATTTTTTTCCTTCTACCCATAGTATTCCCAACATTTTCAGAGGTTCACTGTTAGTGTTATCCAATTCTCCTGTTTTAGCAAATTAATTTTTTTGCCAAACAATAATATTAATATTTTCATTATTATCTTAGAACTTAACATGTGATCAAAGTAGAACTTATATATAATAAAACATTAATTCCAGACAGCACTCATCCTCGCATCCATTCATTCAATTAAATTCCTGATACCTTAACAATGAATGTTCATGAGAGAATTTTGGGGGGCCTTTTACCTACTATTATTTTGTTATATCTGCACTGATATTATATTCTCCTCTGAGACAATCATCACATCCTAGAAACCAGGATAAGAACTTTGATTTGCTTTTCTCACTTGAATACATTTATGTCATTTTAAATATTGTATTATGGATTGAGGAAATTAATACAGTTGATAAAATAAAAGGAGAATCATGAAGTGTTTTGGCTTATTTAAATAAATTTTGGCAAAAATTCATTTCAATATATATGTTTATTCTGTTTGTAATATATGTAATGATGTCTACTAATTTAGTATTTTCATTGTTTCATTGTGAGTAGTGGGTTGGATAAAGATAATATAAATATTAATAAGATTAATATATAAATAAATATATGTAAATATAAATTAAATATTTCATGACCTAGTGAAAGAGAAAATTTGAATAAATCTTTTGTAACAAACAGCTTGCAATTGTTAAGTGGTTCTTCTACATGCAGTGCTATAGAAGCCTGTACAGAGCATGCGTCCCTTTCAAGAGAATGCTAAAACTAACATTAATTAAATCTCATGTAAAATCTAAAGTTGAATTAAATGGTTCACTTCCCTATTGTGTTTTAAACCACGTCTCACAGATTGGCTAGAGCATATTCAACTCACAGCAAATATCTGGCAAGTGAAAGGCTACAATGTCTTATTCACAGTAACAAAAAATACAAGAAGCACTAGAAATCTAATATTTTAAAAACAATTAATTTGGCAAACAGAACCAAAACAGACATCCCATGATCTATAATTGGCTACATAGTCCTCCTCATATGACTATTATATCTTTTGGGTACAGAAATATTGATGCATTTGACTATGGGATACTAGCTCAATACCTTTTCTGAGTGTCATATGTAGTATTTGGTAACTATTACATTAAACTTTATTAATATATATATATATATATATATATATATATATATATATAACTTGTAAATAATATATTGTACATATATGTCTAGATAGATAGATTCTACAGCATTTCAGGCAATAATCTATCTACTATCTATATATTATTTTTCTAAAGAATCTCAGACACTAAGAGTATATACTCCTGTTTGTGGATAAGCCTGTCCAATAGACTTGTCACTGAATTTCTTCAGGCTTGGAGAATCTCATATCATCATTTTCCTGCCAGTTTGCAGTTTTCAGCTTCACATCTATGCTCCATTGCAAGGCAAGCCCAGACATCCAAGAGCATACTGAGCAAAAAGATTTTTAAAGAAAACAAAGTTTTATTTTTGAAACAGGTTTGTAAGCCAATTGCAGCCCCCTCCAGGGTTACACAGGCTGAAGTCAGTGATACATTGAGTCCTCTGTTTACTTGAAAAAACTCAGAGACGACCATGGAAATGTATTTTTAAAGTTAAGATGGTGTTAGCAAGAAGCTAGATGGTCTGTGCCAACCTGTACATCACTTCTGGAATTGTTCTATTTTCCTTATCCCTATTTTTATTCTAGAGAAGAAAACAAATCACAGGTCCATATGAATATGAATATGAGCCATTAAATGTAGTATTTCATATTTTAGAAAATTGACCAAACCAGACTACTAATTTATTATCAAAAATGCTAAATCTATAAATATATTTATATGTCATGTTCTAGATTTAGCATTTTTATTAATACTTATTAATTTTGAAATGTTATATTCCATGTGTTTTCCTCCAAATCAGTGACAAATTCAAGGAAACACACAATGGACTCCATCAAATACTGGTTCTTTTCCTTTTAGATAATGAAATTTGAAAATTTCATTTTCTTTTATCAAGTCACAAGTGCGCTGTCTCCTTAAAAAACAAAAGAGAAAATAAATAGAATGAACTCTTTGAGCCCTTTAAAAAATTCATCTTGAGAATTCAATTTCTTTTACCTCTTAATGTCTTATGTTTGGATCATCTCCTTCAATTTTATAGAACAAGAACAGCAGTTTTCTTTAAATTGCTGAGTTCTATCTCATTCAATGTGTTTTCTACCTTAGGTCTTTCTTGAGCATTCTATGATTACCAAGTTGTACTGAGAATAAAAAGAGGTTTTCTCTCTTCGGCTGGAAGAAAAACAGTAAGTCACGGCACACTGGTTTAGTGGTAAGCTTTAGCAAAGAGGTACAAACAGAAAATGTCTCGGGGGATACAAATGATGACCCCATACTTTTTTAGATCAACTTCACATTTTTTAAGAGTCCATCATAAAGAAGTCTGACACAGAACATAAGTTAGATCTAAATATTTCCATATCAATACATGAAAACTCAAAGAAACACAGCAGAATTTTTCAATGGCTCTTCATTTTCTTTAGACACATAATTTCTTTGTTTGTAATATGTCAGAATAGATCTTAGAAATTTAAATTTCAAGTTCAGAGGTGAAAATTTGTCTCACTTATCTCACACTCAGTAAAAAGCTACGGGTTTAATATTTAGCACCACTGGAAAGAAAGGATTTGGTGAAAATGAAAGTTTTCTACATGAATCCATAAATAATTGAAATCATGTGTTGTTGATCAGTAACTTTTAAATTTTTCATGCTGCTTATAATGCTGTGATAAAATCTGACAGAAGAAATATTCAGTGGAAGATAAATTGACCATGCCTGTAAAATGCTAGCTACAGGGCTGATAGCTCTACATTTCCTAAGCTCATTGTAATTTATCTTCAGACCCTAAATCATGCTATGTTGGTATCTGTGAACACCTATGATTTTTCTGTATGCCTCCTCACTGGCCTATAAACCCGAGAATAGTAAGAATTGCATTCGGCTATTCAATAATAGTACAGAGTACTAAGAACAGCAAAAAGTACAGAGACAGTGATAGTACTAATTCTTAATTTATACAACCCCCCACCCCCCACCAAGGTTTCTTGAGACGGGGTTCTTTCTGTCCTCAAACTTAGCTATTCACTGCCTCAGCCTCTCCTGTGCTGGGACTGCAAGTATGTATCTCCAAGCCAGCCTCTATATTTCTTAAATGACTGGAAAGTTCCTAAGGAATCAGATAATGTTAATAACTTTTCCCATAGGAGAAAACATCAGAGACTTTCAGTAATTAATTTTGGAAAACAGATATATAAGAATCATAGCTGTTTAAGTAATTTTATGTAAAGATGAAATAACCTTGTTTATATCTCCTCAAGTTTGCAGATAATGATTGTAAGTTTGGAAAATATACCCTTTGGGATGAAGATACAGAATGATTTTTCTAAAAGAGGAAGTGTTATTATACAGCTGATAGGATAGGTAGAGTGATGTTATGATGTCTCTAACAAAAATGTAAACAGAAAATAATAGTTTTGCCAGGTGTGGTGGCGCACACCTTTAATCCCAGCACTCGGGAGGCAGAGGTAGGAGGATCGCCATGAGTTCAAGGCCACCCTGAGAGTACATACTGAATTCCAGGTTAGCCTGAGCTAGAGTGAGACCCTACCTCAAAAAAACAACAAAAAAAGAAAAGAATAGTTTAATACTTAACAGTAAAGTAACTTTTCAGGGTTAGTATCAATTACAAGATCATCTACAGGATTACCTTTTGTTATTGGTTAATAGTATCTACACCAAGAAATTGAAGCTAATATAATTTGCTAATTTACAAAAGTCTAAATGACGTATTTTTAAACTTTTTAGAAATATTTTAATTGTATAAACTGATTATGTTCATCTGAAGTTTTCGCAGATATGAAAATCAATTAGTAAACTTAAATACGATTATATATTTACTTAAACTGAAGACTCTTGCCTGGATAATTTTAAAATTTATTTAAGAGTGACAAGTGTTTGCTTTTTAGTTTCTGTATTACATTTCTGGTTTGGGTCCTGAACTTAGTTAATATCTTCTGCCACAGTTGTGCCATTATATAATTGAGCTTTTTCATCATTGTACTTTTCAATTTTTTTATTTATTTATCTATTTATTTAATTGCAAGTAGATTATATATAGATATAGATAGATAGACATATATAGATATATAGACATTATATATATATATATATATATATATATATATATATATATATGTAGAGGGAGAGAGAACCTAAGACCACCAGCCACTGCAACAAGCTCCCGCTGCATGCACCACTTTGTGCCACTGACTCTATCTATGTGGATACTAGAGAATCAAACCAGGGCCATCAGGCTTTGCAAGCAAGCACCATAACTGCTGAGTCATGCCTCCATTCTGATTATTCCCTTTTAAGTAGAAAAAATTCACAAAGAACATCACCAGAGTATCCTTACACTTGGATAGATAATATCCAATTATGACACCTGTGTATAGAGCTGGATTAAGAGTACTGCATTAGGGCACTGCCTTCATTCACATGTGTCAGTCTTGACCTCAAGACTCAGACACATCATGTTCCAACTGCCAATCAGACACTGCTTGCCAGTTCCCTGTGTCAAGTTGATAACTTCATTTCAGAGGGAGGATGGTAGATGATAGTTTCTATATTTACAGACCAACTGGAAGTTTCTTCATCAAAATATGTTGATGTTTTTTGGTGGTGGTGGTAGCCACTGTGAAGGGATGCAATATGATATTATGTTATTCAAATAGTTTGGTAGTTTTCCCTGCAGTGAATGTTCAGGAAAGAAACATGACCTCCCCCATTGAAGCTGCACATTACCATGGGACTTAATTTCACAATGTTAGGAGCAAGACGGTTTTTTGTCAGTTCCAAGAATATACTTTAAGAGCTTGCAAGTGGTTTTGCTGTTACTTTGCTATAAAGTTAAAATGTTCTAATTGGATACTACTCTCTTAGCCTTGGAACTAAAGTTAAGCTGGAGTCAATGAAAAATTAGAATTGGATGAAACTTATCATTTGTTTTATGAACCTTTAGGTTCTGAGCCAAGCTTGTTTGTGAACAGTGCACATTCTGACCTATCTTGGCTTAAATGTGAAAGACTAGAGAGTGTTATCTCAGAGATCTGGAAATTATTGTGCCTAAGCTGTATCTGGCACTGTGAGCAATGCAGAAATGTAAACTAGGCAGAAGGAAATTATTTTGTGTTATCTTCAGTGGCATACCCGAGTGAATCAGAGCTAATTCAAACTCAGTTGGGTGAGAAGTAACTTACAGCGTAATGTATCATCATCTTGAGGAGAAAACAGGAAGTTGGGTTTAGCAATATAACAAATTCTGAGGCCAAGAGAACATGTTGCTGTAGATAAAGATATTAGGATGAGGCTTTGGCTTCAGGAACAGAGGAGAAGTGACAGCTCTGAAGGACAGGGACAGGAAGAAATAACATAATTTTGAAGTATGTTGGATGAACAGCCTGGATGTGGGAGTAAAATATTTAAAAAAAAAAGAGTAAGGTTTGCCAGTGATGACTAGGTAAAGTGGTAAAAGTCTAAGCATGGCACTATATTGGGTGGGTGTGGGAGATAGAGAGACACAGAGAGACAGAGACAGCAGAGAAGGGAAGAAAAACACAAGAATCAAGGATGCAGCACAGTCATTTTATATAATGATTTGGATACATAGTTGAGATGTCTTCAATGTTCCTTTTCTGCTTTATTTCCCCCAAATACCTTCATTGCTTTATTTTAACCATATTTACTATCTTAGGTTACACTTGAAATTAAATATAAAAATCAGGAGCAGGAGAAAGCAGCTGAACATTGAATAATTGTTTACAAATATGTTATGGCTTGATTATGAAGTTTTCACACAAAATGTTTGTGTGTCAGTCAAGGAGTTATTCCCCAAGTTGGTGACATTATTTTGGGCCATTTCAGAAAACTTAAGAGGTAGGATATAGCCTGAAGAAGTAGGTCACTTGCACACCTTTAATCCCAGCACTTGGAAGGGCTGATCTGATATGGGGTAGATTCCTCATTTTATTCTTTACAATCTGAAAAAGTGACACTATCGAGTGGGGAAAAGGATAAAGGAAACATAACTATTGTATGAAAAAAAACATCATTTTATTGTGAATAATGGTATGTGTGAGGCTAAGGTAAAATGATAGTCTATTATGTCATATTTGGAGACACCCCATTTAATTCAAGTGACTTGAAAAAATGACTGACCTGTCAGGCATGAATCACAGTATTGATAACCCAAAAATGTATCAAGCCAAAAAAGTCTTCTCTCACAGATTCTTATAATCAACATTAGGAAGATAAATAATACCTATTAAAAATCATATGCCAGATGATATACAATAATACAGAGAAAGAGGAGGAAAAACTGTTATGTGGAACAAAATTGGAAAGTTTATGATCAGAGGATGCTACACATAAATCACCAGTGAGCAGTGGCCATGATTCCTAAGCACTGGACCGTGTTGACTAATAGGAGGAGGAATGGATTCTATAAGGAGGCCAGTCCCGTGCTCACTCAGGAAGTGAGTTACTGGTTTCGACAGCAACATTAATCCATATGTTAGAGGGACTATGGTATGAATTGCTGGCTCACCCAGCACTGAGAAAGAAATAAAATGGATACCATTCTCCTCATAAAAGTAAATGTGGATGGTATTAACATATTTTAGAGAGAATGAGTGATATGAAATTAGTCACTGCATGGGTTTGGTAGTTGGTAAATATGTCAGAAAAATTAAAACAGCACTTGAAAAGCAATGTGAAGGCATTCAGATGATACAGTAAAGAAAATCCTTAGCAGTTTTTTTTTCTTTCTTTTTATGCAGTTCCAACTAAGTATACATTCAGTGATGAAGGCTTTCATCCACCTGCTGGGAGGATGAAGGGGTAACCACCTGGCCTCAGAGAGGAAGGCACTGTCCTAAACCTGCCTCTGAGGCAGAAGGCACAGAAATTTGCTGATAATATTTTATTGTTGGCACTTGCTTTTAGTAACCATCAACATTCCATTTAATACACACCTCAGGACTTTACAAAGAAAGCAACATCCTATATTCACATGCATTCCCCATGATTCTCATCCAGCTCCTTTTATTTTTCCCCAAAATAAACAAGGTGTGAAGTCTACAGTCTCATTTAAATTATAGCTAATGGATTGGGAAGGAGAAAAGCAGACATGACAGACAGAAAACATTTGCAAATTTAAAGCATTGGAATTGCAAACATTATCTTCAGGTTACAATAAGACCCAGTCTCAAATACAAACAAACAAAGATTATTTAGTTTATAATGAGAATTTTTAAATTTTTTTAAGATTTATTTATTTACTTGTAAGACACAGAGAAAGAGAGAGAGAGAGAGAGAGCACACCAGGCCTCCACCCACTGCAAACAAACTCCAGATGCAGGTGCCACCTTGTGCATCTGGTTTACATGGGACCTGGAGAATTCATCCTGGATCCTTAGGCTTCATAGGCAAGTGCCTTAACAACTAAACCATCTCTCCAGACTGTAATGAGAAATTTTTCATAGAGAGTATATTTATTGAGATGTATTATTCAGGAATTACATCATTGTGAAACAGGTTCCTTGGGTAACAGTTTAGGATTAACTAGTTCACATTGTTGTTAGTGTCAGAGGTTTCTTGAACTATTAGAAAGATCCATAACTTTAATTTCAATGTCTTTTATTCGGTTTGGTTGAAATAGAATCTTATTGTATAGCCTAGGTGGCCTTGAACTCATGATAGAAAACCTCCATTTGTACTTCCCTGCCCTCTTCTTTAGGCATATCAGCACTGTGATTATGGGCATATCCCACCCACCATGTACAGCTCTTCTTCAATCATTGGTGTAGCTTCTCATGCATGAGGTAAGGCAGAAAAGCCACAGGAATAAAGCATTATCTCTCACAAAGCAGCATTCACACTTGTTTTAAAATCAAACTCTATTTGTATTTAGACACACTTATCACTTGTTATTACCTTTAAATTGTGACACTCATCACAATTGTTAGTTGTTCTCATTACTTAATCTATTAGTCACAGTATGAAATTATCAGCCTCCAGTTAAAATGGATATTATCAAGATAAATCAAGTATGGCAAGGATGTGACAAAATGATCCTCTTGCATAAAGATGATTAAATATAAATTAGTATGAAAAACAGTAAGGAGATTCTTTAAAAAAAAACACTAAAAGTAGACCTATTATAGGTACTAGGTATCCCACTTTGGGGTATTTGTATGCAAATCACATTATATCTTCCTAACAAAGAGAAACTTATATTCTCATGTTGATTGAACTACAATAAGGCCTCAAGCTAGATGTCCTCCCACAAATTAATGGATAAAGACAATATGATTTGAAATAAGTTATATACTGTATAATGTATAATAGAATATTCTCTTACAAAAATAATGGTAGTTTCTTATTTGTAACAAAATGAATGGAAATAGGTGGCACTGTGTTAAATGAAATATGTCAGTCACAGATACACAATACTACATTTTATCACACATATCCAAATGTTATTAAGTGTTGATCAGATCACCACACTGATTGCTAAATCCTGGAATGGGAATTGGATAGATTGGAGGATGGGCTGTGGGTATCTAAGAATAGTTATATAAAGGTAGTGGATTTTAATGTTTGTAGAGCAGCAGAGCAATGAATTAAAATTCTCAAAACTGGACCCTAAAGGCAATAGTACCATAAAATTCTACATCCTAAAAGACAGACCAAATGGGTGCACTTCCACCATGCCCTTAGAGGCAATGCCAGATTCACAAGGCCCTGGAGAGGGGACAACAAAAACTGTTCATGGTCTCCACCGATTTCTGCTTCTCTCTCTCTCTCTCTCTCTCTCTCTCTCTCTCTCTCTCTCTCTCTCTCTCTCTCTCTCTCTCTCTCTCTTCCTCTTCTCTCTCATCTCTCTATCTCTTTTATATCACTTACCAGGTTCTTCCTTCTCTTCTTGGCCACTGACCTGTAACTCCTGGTACCAGCAGGTGGTAATAATCCACAATGAGCTTTTGATCACAGAGACCTACAAGGTTTCCCAAAGGAAGACAAATTTATGTCAGAGCGCTTGAGGACCCACCATAGGTTAGTGGTAAGACCCCACTGCTGAAGACACCATACACTGTTGGTATGTAACATGGAGCAACATGGCTGGAAGCTAGAAGAGAGTCAGTCCCAAGACAATTAGCCTGTCTAGTGCCGGAAGGTGCTACATGAGTGACTGGGGGATAAAGACCATTATCTCTTCAAGCAATGCATGGCCTTACTTACTTAGCAGCAAACAACCTAACGTCATGCTCATACAAGTGCAATAGTGGCACATAGTCATGGAGGGAAACCAACTGCTCTCAATTTGCCTAACTGATCTGCTCAGTGGAACAGAACCCATAGCTGGAGCTGGGAAACAAGTCAGAACCATATCAAAAAATGAACCCGCTATACACTAAACTATCTCTAAAAACACAATGGTTATCACATTTACTTTGAACTAATTTTACTCTCCATTGGAGAATCTGCTTCTCTTTTTCAGATAGACACAGTTCCCAAGGAGAGAATCTCCCCACCATACCTGAAAAGGGCCCCAGATTAAACTAAGAATAACTGGGGAAACATGCAAGAATGCTGTTTTCTTGGCGAACCAGAACCAGCACAATGGTGAAGAAGATAGACACAGAGAACAATCAACCCCTACCAAACCAGATATCCAGAGACACGGAATCAGACCTAATATGAACCCAACATGGCTCAGGGAAATTTGCAGAAGAGGGGGTGGAAAGAATGTTAGAGCCACATGTTGGGTCATGACACACAGAGACATTTCCTCCTACCCAAAACTAAAGGCTAACCCCACAATGCACAACCCATATACCACAACAAGGAGGGTCCCTGTGGAGGGGAGAGGACAGGGAGGAGGCTAACAATGGTATCAACTTGACTGTATTCACTGCTACAAAAATAAAATATATATATTAATAAATAAAGAAAACAAGTAAAAATTTTTAAATTTATGTAAATTTTAAGAAATGAAAAAATAAATCGAAATAGTATAATGGTTGAATTTCAGGATTTCATTAATTTCTCATTTAAATTTTGGGTAATAATTTTAGAAATGTCTTTATTTACTCTGGAAATGATTTTTATTTCTTCCAAGATAGCTTCTGTTAAGACTTTTGTTTGACTTATCGATGCTTGCACGATGTTGTTTCCAACACAACAAATGAATCTGTGCTTCTGAAAGCCTTGGGATCTCATTTCTCTATATATTCAAATGTTTGCAAACACAGCATAAGAAAAACAATGTTGAGATACGTTGTCTTTTCTTAAGAATCAAATGCAGTAAACATAAAATTAGAATGTATTATTATGAAAACACAGAAGTATTATCCTGGTTATGATTATTCATGTATGTGCCAGGTATGTTAGTTATGCTATAGGTTTTCCCCAATAATAAGCATGCTGAAGAAGATATTACTTATATTTCTATCATAGTCAATAAAATATCATATAGAAACAATTTCATTCCATTAAAAATATATATAAGATGTAGTTTGAATAGACTATAAAAGCAAAATTGAAGAATGGATTAGATGGATTCTACTTCTTTTCTAGCCATCATGTTCAAGTGTCATGCTAATCTATCAGTGATCAAATTTGTTATCACATAGAGTAAATTATTAATAAGCAACATGTCTAATATTCACAAGTGAAATACAAGTAACTTTATTGTGTATTGGATTCATACTGTAAGAAAATTAGGCATTTTGATTTGGCTTTTTTAATTTTATAAAATAAAAATGGAGCTAATGGAGAAAACTAAAAAAGAACAGTAAGTTTTGATTTTAGCAATATCCATTTAAAGTATTTGAAGAGGAAAAAGTCACATAGTTTTGTGCCCTATAGCAAGAAATATATTCCTACCACAGTTGACTTTGAATGTCTCTGTTGTGAAAATAGTTAACTACTGAAACTCCCTGGCATTTTGGATTTCAATACAAAGGGATAAAATGATGTGTCTATAGCATAGTATTTGTCTTAACTGCTGCCAAACTCCTTCTGCAAAGAGAATAAATATTTTTAAGATTTTAAACTGTTTCAATAGTTCATATTCATAATACTGATTTCATATTCTAGTCTTTATCATATTTTCTTACTTTTGTGAGAGAAATATGTTGAAATCAATGGTGATCCTGAGATTAACGAGAAAGTTCTCTCTCCTTCTCTGATTCTATATAAACATATATACAGACATTTCTGTATGTGCACACACAAACACACACACACACATAGAATTGCTAAACCAACTCCTACTACATATTACAGAGTCAGGTATTCACAGAGTCTAGCAATGTGAGTAAATCTTTAAATACTACATTAAATAGAATTTCCCTCACATATATGCTGTATGTAGCCAGTCAAGTGAAGTAGTCTGAGATGGCACAGGGAAGAAAGTGCTTGCTGTGTAGCATGAGGCCCTGAGTTAAGGTCTCCAGCATTCACATAAAATCCAATCACGGTACATAGGCTTGCAATCCCAGTGCCATGGAGCAGGAGACAGAATGTTCCCTGGGACTTGTAGGATAGCTATTCGAGCTGAGACACTGAGATACAGACAGATTCAGAGATCCTGCAACACAAATTGTTATGAAAAATGACCTAGAAACACACACCCCGTCAAGCTCTGGCCACAAGATGCACACAAAACATGTGTACTCACACACATATAAATATACATACATGTATGTGCATACATATATACACAAATGCACACTCTAAACATACACATACATTTGCAGAAACAAATGAATTCATGAGTTACAGAAATTGTATTGGCTCAAAGTATTTCTATTTATTATACAATTAGAGTATTCTATGCACCATGATAAACGCTGAACTGATGAGATAAACATTGCAAAATCCTCTCAAGTAAGGAGCTCAAACCTTACACCTAAAATTGACTCAAGTTATTTCCATTTTAAATTAGCATGTGAGACTTTGAATGAACAAGAATTTGAATTTTTCCACGTTTAGCCATGGATATAAGAAGCTTTTTATGATAACAACCATCATGAGTCTTATTTTTACAATGAGCTAAAAGCTACAGACTCAAGAACCTGTTTCATTTCTCACCATGCCTGAGATACAGAAACAAATTTTCATATGTGGGCTGAGATGGCTTAGTGGTTAAGATGTTTGCCTGCAAAGCCTAAGGACCCACGTTCTACTCACCAGATTCCACGTTAGCCAGACGCACAAAGGTGAGGCAAGCACAAGTTTTCACATGCCCTCTAGGTGGTGCAATCATCTGGAGTTTGATTGCAGTGGCTAAGGCCATAGCATTCTTTCCCTCTCTGCTCTCTCTAAAATAAAATTTTTTAACAAATTAAAATTTTTCTATGGATGTCCAATAAAACTAAAACATATCAACTATCTTATGCTACCTTCGTTAGTTTATTTTTGACACTGTTGATAAAACATAGGACATTGCACATGTAATGCAAGGGAACTCCCTCCCAAGCCTTATGAGTTTGCTATTTGCTGTAACATGTAATTCTACCTGATAATCTTCACATACATAGGTGAACAGAGAGGTAAATAAAATGATTGCTTGATGGATATAAATGTATAAATTGAATGTTTATGTTATTATATTAAATTAAATTTTCCATGTCATATAATTATATGTCTCGGGTATTCACTCTGTTATGTAAGAGTGAGACCCTACCTCAAAAAATCTGATGTCTAAGGATAACATATGTTTATTTATCTTGTTGCATTAGGCCAATATTTGATTAAATTAAATTTTACCTATTTTGGCATGTATATAGGGATTATTTAATCTATCTCAATTTTTTCTATGTTGTATTTAAGAAAGAATCTTACACTGAAGCTGTAACTGGCCAGAAAATTACAATGAATTTTAAGATTGTCCCAAAATGATGGCAGTTCTCTTGATTCAGCCTTCTTAATGTAGGGATTAAAGAAATAAGCAAATGGGCTCCAATGTATAAGATATCTCAGACCAAAACATCACTTTACTAAATTTGAATTATGACATTGCTTGTGCTGTTTAAGAAATTTATGATAATTTTGGTGACTGTGGAAGTTATGAATCATGTGTGACCACGTGAAAAACTGTAATTGTTTAATTTTTTGCTAAATTAATTATGTTCTTAAAGACTAAAATTAAATACTTTAATAATTGATCAATGTTGCCTAAACATTTCTGTTAGTTAAATATAAAACCAACCAGTGATATAGAGAACAGATTACTGGGGGTGAAAAGGCCTAAGTGAGATCAGGGGAAGAGACTGAGTAAAGGAAAGGTGGAGGGAGGGCTAATCAAAATCTAATAGAATACAAATAAATCATATGGAAACCTAAAGTATTTGGACAATGGAACACACTGGACCCATAAATTGCTACTAGAAAATTTTCAGTGGCCAGGGATGGGATACCTTCCAGTGAGTTGTTGGCCAGGGAGGTCGCTGATGAACATTACAGGCCATTGCTGAGGCCCTTGGTTTCCCACCAGGAATAGGTGGTAAGACCCTATTGCTGAAGACTCCACATACTTGGGCTGCAAGGTCATGAGAAATCCTGCTGGAGCTGAGCTGAAAACCTCCTCCAGGTGGACCAGCTGACAGAAAGCTGGAAAAAACCACACTGCATGCAGCTCAACGGGAGTGAGAGAAATCACCAGTGAAGATACTCAAGAGTGGACACTGCAAGCCATATATTTGGCCAGCCAGGCCAAATAAGCCAATGTTTACAATAGTGGCAAATCTGTTATGGGGAAGCCAACCACCCTCTAATTTGACTGGTGGCCCACTCCATGGGAAGGAATACATTCCTGATACTGAAAACCTACAACAGTGGTAGTCATGAGCCCTAGGGCTATAGCATCTGTTACTGTCTGGCTAAATGTATATACTATGCTCACCAAACTGCCCAGTAAGCACTTCTCTTTAATGTTCATACACATATAATAATGCTACTCTCACTTTTAGTTAGAGAACCTTCTCTTTCTTTCTTTCTTTTCTTTTTCTTTCTTTTCTTTTTTTTTTTTTTTTTTTTTTTTTTTTAGGTAGTGTCTCACTATAGCCCAGGCTGACCTGGAATTCACTATGTACTCCCACGGTGGCCTTGAACTCATGGTGATCCTCCTACCTCTGCCTCCCTAGTGCTGGGATTAAAGGAGTGTGTCACCACACCCGGCTGAGAACCTTCTCTTTTCAGATGGCAGTGACCTTGGGATGATTCAGAAGGCACCATGGTGCTGAGAAGAAGTGACAGAGGAGTGCTCAGCACTGAAATATCCCTATTACACCTTCCAAGGCTCAGGGTCCATTGCGGAAGAGGTGGCAGAAAGAACGTAAGAGGCAAAGGAAGGGTAGGACTCCTTAAAATGTGCTCCTGCAGACACCTAATGGCCTGGATATACATAACCTCACAGTGCCTGACTCTTCCTACACAGGACCATCATAATAGGAGGAAAAGATCACAACATCAAAATAAAAGAGTGACTGACTGAGAGGAGGAGGGGATATGATGGACAGTGGAGTTTTAAAGGGGAAAGTAAGGGGAGGGAGTGAATTGCCATGGGATATTGTTTACAATCATGGAAGTTATCAATAAAAAATAAATTAATTATAAAAAATAGAGTTATAGATTGAGTTGTCTGGGTTTTAAAGGAGACTATTGAGAAATAACCAAAAATAATAAAAACCTAAATTTTAAAGTTCATCCTATAGTAAACATGAATAAACTAAAATACATATAATACATAAAAGTTTATTTTCTATAATTGCATATTTCTATAAAGAGCTATATCTGTTTATGTGTATTTTAATGACACAACTCAGTAACCATATGGACAAATGGTATTAAACTTATTTTAAGCTTCCACTGTGGATCTTTCACAGAGACTAAGAGAAACAAATTGAATTCAAATGTATGCTATTGTTGGCAAATGTTCAAAATTTTTCTTGAATTTGGTATAGACTTTCACAGTTTTATAATTTCCTCAATCTTCTAAAGAATATAAAATTGAATTCTCAGAATATTTAATAATGCAGCATACATACATTTCACTTGATTACATTTTAATCTTTCTTCATAATTAAATATGACTATTAATATTATAGCAATAATATAGCAAAGATTCCTTGCTGCTAAACAAGTATACTCATGAAAATTTTTCATTATACCCTGGGAACTATAAAGTATAATCAATGACCAAATGTGGAAATAATGTACATATAACCCACTATAAGCTGTTGATCAGAGAGACCAACAAGGTCCCCAAAATAACACAAACTTCTGTCAGAGCACTTGTTTACCCACCTGAGGTTAATGGTAAGACCCTACTGCAGAAGATGCCATTTGCTGTCATCAGGGAACACAGAGAGTCCTGGCTGGAATCCGGAAGAGAGCCAGACCCATTACAGTTATCCCACCTAGTGCTAGAAGGTGCTACATGAGCTTCTTGGGGAAAGTGGCCAATGTGCAACACTGGGTCTAAATTAATCAGAAGCAAACAACCTGATGTGATGTACAAACAAGTGCAATAGTGGCAAATAGCCTCAGTGGGTAACTAATAGCTTTCTGACTGACTCAGAGATCCACTGGGAAACAAGTTAGAATCATATTTAGACAATTTAGACAATGATATTGCTCTCCAATACTAAGCTCCCACTAATCTTGGCCTAAAAGAGGAACTACACCCATTAAATTCTCTCTTAATTAATAATGGTTATCCCGTTTATCCTGTGCTGACTTCACTCTCCCTTGGAAAACCTGCTTCTCCTTTTCAGACATTAGCAGGACTAAGGAAATAAACTACCATTCACACTTCAGCCTGACCCAAGATGAAACTACAGAGGAATTGGGGAGATGAGCAAGAGTGCTACTTTCTCAATGAACCTGATAATCAGTACTAAGGTGAAGGATACAGACACTAGGGACACTCAACATCTACCAAAGCAGAGATCCTGAGGCTCCTAAGAGCTCATCACTGAAGTAGACTTAAAACACACCCAACATGGCTCAGGGAATTTTGTGGAAGAGGGGGTGGAAAGATTGTTAGAGCCACAATGTGGGTCATTATGCCCAGAGGCATTGCCTCTCCCCAGTAACTGACAGCTGCTCCCACCATGCACAACCTGCAATTCCCATGCATATAATATGCACCCCCAGTGAGGAGAGTCCCTTTAGAAGGGGGACAGGGATGAGAGAAAGGATGGCATCAAGATGTGTTGTTTCCATAAGAAATATGTCCATAACTAATAAAAAAGAACCCCTCTTTCAGTTTGAAACAAATTATGTACATATTATTCATGTTATATTCATATTATATACAGAATAAAATTTTCATTTCACTGTGAAAATTGTATTACTAAATCTAATGAGCTTCTAACTTTTTCATCAAATAAGTTAACATGCAAAATGAGAGTATCAAGCGCTACACTGATAAAATACAAGAACCACAATAACAAAAATGAGCTTAGCCAAAATGTGAAAGGTGGGTGAAAGATAATCTGAAATGAGAAGGATCAAAACTGGTTCTTACCAAATCAAAGGCGTGACCACTAAAAGCATCCTCTAAGAAAAAACATCAAACACAAGATGCTGTGTTACAATATGACATTGGGACATATTTGGGTGTTTTCAATGGAAGCACTATGTTTCAGGGTATTTTTTTTCACCTCCAGTATTTGTATTTATTATAAAAGTGTGTATGTGTGTGTGTGAGAGAGAGAGAGAGAGAGAGGTCTGTTTCAAAGAGGGTACATGCCATTAACATGTGGAATCTGGACTGGAGAAATGGCTCAGCAGTTAAGACACTTGCTTGCAAGCTGTAACGCCTCTGGCTTGATTCCCCAGTACCCACATAAAACCAGATGAGCGAAGTTCACATGTATCTGGAGTTCATTTGCAGTGGCTGGAAGTCCTGTCCCACCCATTCTCTCTGCCTCTCTTCTATCGCTTTCTCTGCTTGCAAATAAATAAATAAATATTAAAAATATGTAATGTACAATTTAAAATAACTCACAATGTATTGGATATGGTGGTACAACTGAAATCATTCACACCTCCCTTATAATAAATTATAATGTTTTAGCAATAAATGTAATATTTTAATAGCAAAATCATTTATATGGGAAATCAAACCACATGTGCCATTGTTACTTTACTGACATTTACTTGAATGAAATATGGTCTTAATTGTCACAGAAGGAATGAATGTTTTCAAATTCTTTGTTGGAGGATAATAGAAAAAAAAAACTTGGAGCCAAAACTATGGATAATATTGATTGGGGGACATCATTCTAGTTCTAAATACAAGAACCCTAAACTTTCACCCCATCTCTACATAAAGTGGAAGGAAATTGAATCATTTGCCAGTGTTAATTAGCATGTGTTTTGGGTTACTGAGCTATATGGGGCTCAAATTCTTTGCATTTGAACATACTAAGGTTCAAGCATTTGTTCTGTTTGTAGTATGTCATGTTACCTCATTGCTGTTTTTATGTTCAAACATTTCCAAAGGAAGCGAATCCAAATTCATACTTAATATTATACCCAGATCCTAATTGGTAAACATCTGTATGCATTTAGTTTGTAGAAGAAAAGTGTACACTTAGGAAAAGTAGATGGACTAAAACAGAGGCAGTTTTCAGCCAATAATCACATCTGTCCCTCTGCAGGAAGAATTATTCCTGAAAAATCTAATGTTCAACTTCATCAGATGATTCTGTAATTGTCTAATGAAACATATGTTGAAGTGCAGCAGCAGGGATTTATGGGAAGTCTAAAGATCGTCTTGCAGCCTTGTATTCCATTCATTTACCATAAAATGTCACATTGCATGTAGCTTGGGAAAGTTGAGCCTGGAAGCATTTATAGAATGCACCGCATCCATATCCCTGCGTGAGGGAACAAGTGGAAAGCTCAGCTCTGGCTCGCTAAATTACAGCCTGAAGCACAGCTGCTCTAAAGGATCGCCACACAGCGAGAAACAAAAGTAAATACTTCTAGTTCAGACCCTTGAGATGTGGGCTGGTTTGCTCGACAGAATTATTGTGTCAGTAGCTGATTTAATATTGCATTACTCTTTTCTCCATGCCCATGAAGTACAATATACTTAATAGGAAAACTAGGGTAAAAACTGAGAATGTTTTTTTAAAAACTCAGAATTTTTAACTGAGAGTTAGCTCTATTACTTGTTCTGTTAAGTACTCTCAGTGTTTAGGAATAAACAGACTGGGGTTTATGACCATAACATATCCCATGCAAAATGTACTATTGGTATAATTTAATAAATCAATTACTTGATTACTCAAAATGACATTTTTGTTATACTTGTAAGCTACAGCCATAGCTTTTCTGTGATTGTGGGGAAATTCAAAGCATATGTTTGAGGGGGATAGTGTAATTATCATTAGTAGTATGTACCTATTTCTGATACAAAAGTATGTATATTATACTTGAATACTGTATTGTAACAGATGGAGTCATGATAAAATTATTTTTAAAACTGGGTAACAGTGTTCACTTTTTAAAATATTAAATAATGTTGAGATTTACTTCTCTAAAAATAGCTAAATGCAATAGTTTTGTGTTTTACATAAACATGTACCAATAAATTTCATGCAATGAGTCCATTGGTGCTGGTTCTCCATTTAGAATCTCTCAAAATTTTCATGGGCTGCATTTATATCACTTGTCTAAGATATCTTTACATGATATCACAAATAACATCCACCTCTCTCCTCATATTCTCAATATTTAAAAATAAACATGAAACACTGATATTTCCCATTTTTATATCCAGTATAAATGAAAATGTCCTCTAAATTATTGAAAACTTTGGTTTTCTGATTACCTAAATTGTTCCTTCTTAGAACAAAGAATGTTTCTGAATAGCAAACAACTTGAAATCTATGGTTCTTTCTTAGTAGTAGTCCTCTAGGGAATTCAAGTAAAGGAAAGATACAAATTTTGTAGTCTAAAATAACTGTAACGAATACATAATAAAATGTGGTAGATCATCACAGTGGAATTCCTTTAGGCATTATAGGAATCAGAAAGTTTTTTCACAAAAACAGAAGGACCTAGACAGGATTGTATTAAGTGAATTGACTCTCAAACTCAAAAAGTGTAAAAATTTTATGTTCTTTCTGATATGTAGACCTTAGCTTGTAATATCCAGAAGTATGTATTTGGAGGAGGTCAAATGTGGATAACACCCATAATGGGCAAGTCATAACCAAAAGCAAATATTAAGTGATAAACTGTTAGAGGTATTAGAAAAGGGAAAAATACATGAGACATGTTAAGTGAAAGAGGGTAGATACTGGTACGGGAATTGAAAATGAGAGAAGTGCAGTAGTCAGCTTCATGTGCTGGGATGAACCTCCAGACCAGACACAATCTATGGGAGGGAGAAGGGATTTAATGAAGCATACATATCTAAGGGAAGTTTTATAATGGCAGAAGAAGTTGGCCTTTCTTTCACAGGTCCAAGCAGAGAGAAAAGCCAATACCAACAGCAGTATAGGCAAGCACACTCCAGGAACTCTAGGCAAAACTCAGGCACTTGACATATCTTTAGACTGAAATTCCAAATTCATCCACATTCTGTTTTTGTTTTGTTTTTCGAGGTAGGGTCTCACTTTGGCCCAGGCTGACTGGAATTCACTACGTAGTCTCAGGGTGGCCTCAAACTCACAGGGATCCTCCTACCACTGCTTCCCAAGTGCTGGGATTAAAGGCGTGCCATGCCAGGCTCACCCACATTCTGTAGGGCTGGACCCTAGGTTCTGCCCACAGTGACATCTGCAGCCAAGTGGCTGGAGATCTAAATGACAAATTTTAATAAAACTTTTGAATAAATTGGCAAACATCCATTCAGACCACCATAAGAAGGATTAGAATCAACAAAAAAATATTTTATTTGAAAATGCCAGGTTGAATATTATCTAAATCTCTTTATGTTACCTGATGAAACAAAGAAACATAATCAAAATGAAAAGATTTGGAAGAGAAAAGCTGAGAAACTCATGTACAAACTAGTGTTACATCTGGGTGGACTTGGAACATTGATTGCATATAAATAGAGTGAAATACTATGTTTGCAACTAGACATGGGACAGGTAAAAACAATTATACTAAACAGCATTATTTCATTGGCATAGGAATATATTTAAGTCTTTCAAGATATAGTACTCTACCCAAATAATGATAAGAGTTTGAGTTGTGGATGCAAAAGCATGTTGCTTCATTTGAATATTTCTGAAACATTCATATTACTAGTTACTTCCATTGAAAAATTATGCAGCACTTTAAAAGAAATTCCCTGATGATATCTATGCATGAGAAGCTGACAGTTCATCAAAATATCTATGAAAGTGAGTTTAAGGCATAATGCTATTATCATTCATGAGCTAAAATATCCATGCGTTAATATACTTAATAACCTGAATGCCTATACATGAAAACAATTTTCATAATCCTCATTTCACATCCTATTTAATCTCCAAATATTATATTTATATTAAATAACTTTTAGTAAATTAGAAGTTATAAGTTTCTTATATGATATGCAAATTAAATGTAATATCCGCTTCAAGGGAAGCCACACATGTTAGTGGACACAAAAAAAGGTTAAAAAGTATAATTATTTCATTATCAGTTATAGATAGCTCTGTGAGGGTCAATACCACTACTGACTGAAGAAATACATTAACTAATTGATAATAAAACTTTTTGCTTATTTTCATTTTATTTTTATTGTTACTGTTAAGTATGAATTTGTTTCTTTTTAATTTAATGTAAGATGACCCTCATGGACTCCTTTGCTTGAACATTAATCTCCAGTTGGTTGCATTGTTTGTGATGTTTGTAGAACCTTTATGAGATGGAGCCTTGCTTAAGGAAGGGTGCCACTAGGGGACTGGATTTGTTATAGCAGTGTCAACTTTTATGTCTTTCCCTCCCTCCCCCTCTGTCTTTTTCTTTCTTTCTTCCCCTTCCTCACGGCTGATGTGAAGATACAATACCACTGCTTACTAAGACCTGGCATGCTTTCTTAATCAAAATGGATACTTCCATGCAAAACCTTAAAACCAAAATAAGCCTTTTCCTTTCTTAAGCTCCTTCTGTTCCCTTGTTTTGTCTCAGCAACAAGAAAATAACTTATACAAGTGCCCACAGTATACCAGGTGTGTTTTAAATGAATAAACTATAATATAACTGCTAGTAGCTTCTCATGGAATGGTGAAGTCTGTGGAGACCCTCTCCTATCCATGACAGTGCTCATGTAGCCAATCTTGTGCAAGTACTGACAACAGATATGATTTTGTGGTGCAGAGGCCAAGTTATGGCTAGAAGAGGGAATTTTTATTTCGATTTCTCTAATAATAAGATTGAATATTTTAACCATGAGCTTATTGGCCACTTGTATTCCATCTGTCATGAAATGTCTGTCCATTTAATGAGTCCATTTACATTGTGTTGGGGTTTTTGCTTGTTTTATTGAGTCATTTGTCAAAAGTTTTTGTGTCTATGTGTGTGTGTGTGTCAGGATCTCTTGCCACCAAAAAGCAATGTCAAATATATGTAACACTTTGGGTGACCTTCTGTCTGTGTGCTGGAGCATGAAACTAGGGCTGGCAGACTTTGCAAGCTAGCATCTTTAACCACTGAGCAATCTCCCCATCTCCATAGTTTTCTTAGTTCTTTTTATATTGTTGGTGTTATTTTTCTGTCAGATGTATATTTCACAAAGAATTGCTATCATATTCTGTTGGCTGTATCTTCTAACAGTTTCAGCATAACAGGTCTGACACTAACGCCTTTGTACCATGTGGAATAGATATTTGTAAAGGATGAGACATGATTCTAGTTTCATAATTTTACATAGAGATAATGGGATTCTTCTCAGCACAATTCACTGGAGAGGCTATCTTTTCTCCATAGTTTATTTTTGGTGACGCTGTAAAAAAAAAAATAAGTATTAGTCACTGTGGGAGTTTATATCTACATATTTTTGTTTTATTCCATTGATCTATATGGCTGTTTTGTTCCAATACTGTGTGGTTTTCCTTGAAGATGGTTTTGCCTGCCTGGGATCTAACATGCATTTATATGAGTTTTTATTATTTTTATTTCTGAATAACATGATATTAGATATTGATAGAGATTACATCAAATCTATAGATTACTTTTGGAAGAATAATCATCTTTATAGTATTAATTCTTCTAATCAGAAGTCTTTTAATCTTCTAGTGCCTTACTGAATTTAATATTTTGATGTTTGAAAACTTTCATTTTAGAAGTTTGTCACATCCTTGGTTAAGTTCATTCGAGTGTATTTTTGAGGTGATTATGGTAACATTTTTTTTCTTTAGTTTATTCTCCACTTGTTGGTTAGTTGTATCTATGAGTACCACTGATTTTTGTTATTTTTGTAGCTTGTCCCTTAGCTGGAAATTTTTATTAGATCTAAGAGTTTTTTGGTAGTGTCTTTATACTGCTATTGATTTTAACTTTGATAAATCTTATAATATACAATGCAATTATTCTCATGAAAAAGATCCATATATGCCGACTTTTCACTACTCAGGTTTCAGCTTAAAATATTACTTCATAAGAAAAATCCTTCCCACACACATTTATAATTATTACTATAATAATTATTTTCTACTAGATGCCATTTCCTGAAATTTTGCATAGATATATACATTAGCTCCATTATTTTATTCCTTCTGCCTCCCAGTAGAAAGCTAAATGCCAAGGAAAGTGATCTCAGTTGATGAATTTCACATAATCTTGGACTGCTTTTGAGACAGTGCTTCTGGACAATGGAAATTCCCAACAAAATTTGTTTTAACATTCAGAATCTACAATTTTAATTCATGTTCAACATGCCTCTACAAAGAAGAAACTTGGTTGATGTGTTAATTTGGTTTCTAAAGTGTTTGACTAATATGCACAAAGTCCAAGATTTCATTTTCCACAATGAATGAATCTTACTCTGGTGGAGATCATGCCTCTAATCTCAGTATTCAGGAACTAGAAGTAAGAGGAAGAAATATTCCACATAGGCCTCAGCTACATAGCAAGAGTTTGAAGCCAGTCTGGATTACATGAGACTCTGTCTCAAAGAAGAAAAAGAAAGAATGAAAAAGTAGAGCTTTGGAAATTTAACAATATTAAAAATTTGGTTTACAAGACCATTATAAGGATGAACTCTCAGCAACTGTGGTAATCTGCAAAAGACTTATTCATGATAACAGCAGACAACATCCTGTCATGGATTAGAAGGAGAGCCCACAACCTCCCTAATGATGACAGAGATAAGAAGAAAACAGGAGTACAGTGGAACTCATGGGAAGAAAGGAAGATAATATGTAGTACATATGATCAAAATCAAACATTTTTATCTTCATACTATGGCTCTGATTAGGCAAGATTATCTTTCTAGCATTCAGAAGGGGTCTCATGTTTGCATCATGGAGGCATACAATATACTTTTGCAAATATTTTAAGATGCATTATATATATATATATATATATATATATATATATATTTTTTTTTGTTTGTTTATTGAGGTAGGGTTTCACTCTGGCCCAGGCTGACCAGGAAATAAATGTGTAGTCTCAGGGTGGCCTCGAACTCACGGCGATCCTTCTATCTATGCCTCCTGAGTGCTGGGATTAAAGTCATGCGCCACCACACCCAGGTGAGATGCATTATAATTTTGAGAGTCAAGAACCTATTTATGACCTGTAACTCCCAGATCCAGCATGGGGCTATCATCCACAATGGGCTTTTGATCAGAGAGACCTACAAAGTTTCCTAAAAGACAGACAGATTTCTGACAGAGTACTTGATGACCCACCAAAGGCTAGTGGTAAGACCCTACTGCTGAAGATACCTTATGTGATTGACATGCAAACTAGAATGGCATGGCTGGAAATTGGAAGAGAGTCAGTCCCCAGACAGTCAGCACGTCTAGTGCCAGAAGGTGCTAAATGGGCGACTGGGGGAAAGTGACCAATATCTGTGGAAGCAACGCATGGTCTAACCTACTTAGCAGCAAATAACTTGTTGTGATGCCCACACAAGTGCAGTGGTGGCACACAGCCATGGTGGGGAACCAACTGCTCTCAATTTGGCTAACTGATCCCCTCACTGGTATGGGACCCATAGCTGGAGCTGGGAAAAAAGTCAGAACCAGATCCAAACGTAAACCCACTCTCCAATATCAAGCTACCATCAATTGTGGGCTACAAGAGGGCCTACACGTATTAAATTCTCTATTAAAAAAAAAAAAAAAAGTAAGGGGTATCTCATTTGTCCTGGTGCTAACTTACTCTCCGTTGGAGAATCTGCTTCTCTTTTTCAGATAGATGTAGATCCTAAGGAGAGAGCCACCCCATCATACCTCAGAAGGGCCCCGGGTGAAACTAAGAAAAACTGGAGAAACAAGCAAGGGGGCTGTTTTCCTGATGAACCCGATACCAGCACAAGTGGGAAGGAGATCAACACAGAGAAAAATCAACTCCTACCAAATCAAAGAGCCAGAGCCTCAGAGGCCCCCAACACCTCATCACTGAAGCAGACCAAAAATGAACCCAACATGGCTCGGGGAAATTTTGCGGAAGAGGGGGCGGAAAGAATGTCAGAGTCACATGTTGGGTCATGATATGCAGAGACATTTAGCTTACCCATAACTGTGGGCTAACTCCACAATGCATGACCCTTATACCTCAACAAGGAGGGGCCAAGGGGAGGGGGCAGATCACGGATGAGCCCAATAATGGTACCAAACTGACTGTATTTGCTGAATACAGAACTGACTAATAAAGAAAAATAAATAAATAAATAAATGTACACTACAGTAGAATTAGTCTAATTCAGTAGATGAGTGAAGCACAAAGTAGTGTGTGCAGTATGGCCACTAGGTTATGAATCAGCATACAGCAATAGTTACTTATTACTTGATTTGAAAGACAAAAAACACTATTTTATTTTCTTCTGATAGAATTATTTTGAAAACGTTTTATAATAAACTTGAGAATATAACTAAAAAAAAGAACCTATTTCTCAGAAATATTAAAGAAATAAAATGATTTTGGATGAACTAAATATCTATAGAATGAAACAATGAGTTGAAGACATTTAGTCCTCTTTACAAATGTACCCTTAATAATATTAATCTTCTTTCATTAATTAGAAAAATAAATTGCAATGCATCCATTCACAATATATTTTTGCTTACATATGTGAGCTTTTAAATGTGTATTGTTAATGAGTGAAGATGCATGTATCTGTGTAACCATGTGTACATGTGTGCAGATGGAGGTGAGATGAGGATGTTGGTGGTCTTTCTCAATATCTTCCTCTTCATCTCCTAAGACAATGTACCTCACTGGACATAAAGCTCATCTATTCAACTACACTGGATTGACAGTGATCCCCAAGGATTGCCTGTCTCCACGACTCCATCAGGAGTATTGGAAGTGCTTTCCATAATTCCTGAAATTTTATATGGATTCTAGGGATCCAAACTTAGATCACCATGCTTTCATGGAAATAACTTTATACAGTGGACCATTTCCATATCACCAATATATATTTTAAACGTATATTTTTTTTGAAACAGGTTCTCATGTAGCTATGACTGGCCTTAAATTTGCTGTGGATGACATTGAGCTTCTGATAATCTTGTGTTCATCTTATAGGTGCAAGCATGATAAATATGTAACACCACACTTATACCAGACTTAGATTATATGGTGCTGGGGATGGAATCCAGCGCTTTCTGCATGCTAGGCAACCGCTCTTCTACTTCATATATTTCTGTATCCTAAAGGGAAGTTTTAAAGACATCATTTATGTACTACCTTTATCAATAACACAATTACCATATAAATCCAACAGACATATTCAAATTATCTTCCTCTAAATAAATTTATATTGACATAGTAAATGATCACCCATCGCTAGAAGAATGGATAACTAAGATGTGGTATATCTACAAAATGGAATTCTATACAGCAGTAAGAAAAAATGACACAATGAAATTTGAGGAAAAATGGTTGAACCTGGAACAGATAATTCTCAGTGAACTTACCCAATCACAGAAAGAAAATTGCGACATAGCCTCATTCATCTACAGCACCTAACCTAATTCTACCCAAGATGCCTTACATACCCAGCAAGCATCTCGAGGACTAGAAAATAGGATGGGTAGGGAGGGAGGAGAGGACAACAGAGGGGTGGAAAACACAAATCTAGACCCAAACAGCAATGATACCATAAAATTCTACATCCTAAAAGGCAGACCAAATGGTTGAACCTTCACCAGGCCCTTAGAGAGTACACCTGAGCCACAAGACTCTGGACAGGGTATGATGAAGACTGACCTTAATCTTCTACAGTTTCTCTCTCTCTCTCTCTCTCTCTCTCTCTCTCTCTCTCTCTCTCCCTCTCTCTCTTTGCTCTAACTCTTTTATATTAGTTATCTTTTACTTCCTTTTCTTATTGGGCACTGACCTGTAACTCCCAGTACCAGCATGTGGCTATCATCCACAGTGAGCTTTTGATCAGAGACCTACAAGGTTTCCTAAAAGAATGACAGATTCCTGTCACAGTACTTGATGACCTACCAAAGGTTAGTGGTAAGACCCTACTGTTGAAGACACCCTATGTGGTTGACATGTAAAATGGAATGGCATGGCTGGAAGCTCGAAGAGAGTCAGTCCCCAGACAGTCAGTGCATCTAGTGCCAGAAGTTGTGACATGGGCGACTGGAGGAAAATGACCAATATCTGTCCAAGCAACACATGGTCTAACCTACTTAGCAGCAAATAACCTGATGTGATGGTCACACAAGTGCAACAGTTGTGCACAGCCATGGTAGGGAACCAACTGCTCTTGATTTAGCTAACTGATCTCCTCAGTGGTACAGGACCCATAGCTGGATGTGGGAAACAAGTCAGAACCATATCCAAACATAAGCCTGCTCTGCATTATCCAGCTACCACCAATCATGGGCTACAAGAGGGCCTACACCTGTTAAATTCTCTACAAAAAACTAAGGGTTATCTCATTTGTCTGGTGCTAAGTTACACTCCGTTGGAGAATCTGCTTCTCTTTTTCAGATAGATGTAGATCCTAAGGAGAGAGCCACCCCATCATACCTCCAAAGGGCCCCGGCTGAAACTAAGAACATTTGGCGAAACAAGCAAGGGTGCTGTTTTCTCGGTGAACTGGGTACCAGCACAAGGGTGAAGGAGATCAACAGAGAGAAAAATCAACTCCTACCAAATCAGATATCCAGAGACCCAGAGGCATCCAACACCTCATCACTGAAGCACACCAGAAATGAACCCAACAGGGGTCAGTGAAATTTTGCAGAAGAGGGGACGGAAAGAATGACAGAGCCACATGTTGTGTCATGATATACAGAGACATTTATCCTACCCATAACTATGGGCTAACTCCAGAATGCATGACCAATATACCTCAGAAAGGAGGAGCCAGGGAGAGGGGGTAGGACACGGATGAGCCTAACAATGGCACCAAATTAACTGTATTCGCTGAGTACAAAACTAATTAATAAAAATTAATTAATTAATTAATTAAAAAGAGTTCTCAGGTCATATTTTAAAGACTCATTATTTAGAATATAGTATTATTTCTTTTTTTAATTATTTATTTGCCAGAAGAGAGAGAGGAATGTCAGAAGAAAGGAAGTGAGGGAGGGCAAGAGAGAGGGGGAGAGGGAGAGAAAGAGAGAATGGGTAAGCCAGGGCCTCCAGCTGCTGCAAATGAACTCCATATGCATACACCACTTTGTACATCTGGTTTTACGTGGGTACTGGGAAATCAAACCCAGATAATTAGGTTTTTCAGTCAAGTGCCTGGACTGAACCACTGAGGCATCTCTCCACCCATAGAATAATAGTTTTAGAATGAATAGTAAAAAATATGATGCCTACTTTTTCCATTCTAGCATGTATTTCAGAAGTAAATGGCTTGATAAACTAAAAATTTTTAAAAGCCATCTAGGTCTGGAAAGATTGCTGAGTGGTTAAGGCGCTTGCCTGAAAAGTCTAAGGACCCTTGTTTGACTCTCCAGGTCCCACGTAAGCCAGAAACATAAAGGTGAGGCAAGCACAAAGTTACACATGCCCACCAAAATGGCACAAGTGTCTCAAGTTTGCTTGCAGTGATTGAGGCCATGGTGTGACCGTTCTCTCCCCCCCCCTCTCTCTCTCTCTCTCTCTCTCTCTCTTCTCTCTTTTGCTCTCACTCTCTCTAAAATAAATTTTAAAAATAATTTAAAAAGTCATCTACAATCAGGTAACTTCCCTCCTTGTATTTGTGTATATCTCAATTATATTGACAAATTGAATGTAAAATAACAACTTGAGTATAAATATAGAATATTGAGTATACTGTAGGATACTATAAGGTCTACAAAGTTAAGAGCTAAATTATACCTAAATTTACCAGTGTGTGAACTTGGGCAGGATCTTATGCTCCTTCTTTCCAGCTTTCTCTTCAGTACTATAAGAAAAATATACTATCTACACCATAGCATGTATTTGCAAATCAAATGGGTCATACATACAAACTAAGATTAATTCTTGGAACCTGTTAGAAGAATGCATATTATCCTAATCGGCTTGTATCACTGTATTTATTTCTTAAATGTCTATGATCATCAGTATACTTATTTGTACATTTTATAATCAAATTTGTGAAGAGTTTAAATGTTATATGAAAAAAAATTAATTCTGGTATTATAGCTATGCCAGAAATTGGAGTCATTATCAAACATGGATAATGAGATCATGAATAAGCTAAAATGTGTTAAAAATGATGAACGTATGTTATCTTTACAGCTCTAAAAGTTAGAAGTACAATATCTATGATATATAAATTTGCATAAGCTTCCCACACTTACTACATATCCTTAAATAACTACTATTTTCTAAAAGAAGGGAAGAAAGCAATTTAGAGAAAGTAATGAAAACAATTTTCTAGAAAACAGTCTAGTTCTACTTTTTGCTCAAATAAAGAAAATAATAAATTTATTCATACCATTATAGCACTGAGTAGAAATAACCCAATAACATGAAAATAAAATTGTGTGATTCTAATAGGCCACTCACAATAGACATAAAAGCATAAAATATTCAAGGAAAAGCAATTATCATCTCATTCCATTATGGACTGTTAGGTCTCTGGAGTTCCATTAGGTATGCACTTATTTTACTTGCTAATTTTATTTTCAAGCTTCTAAAATCTCATTTTAAACTTCAAAATCACATTAGACAGACATCTTAGCATAGTTTATGTCCCCCTCAGTGGCTAGAATTTGGAAGACTTTGAAAACACAAAAAAGAGTAAAGTAATTTTACAACATCCCAATTTGATAATATTTTCCAAATATTTGTGAAGTTTATATTAACATTAGAAATACAAAATTGTATAAGTTTATTTCTCAAAATATTTTTCTTAGGTGCACCATCCTATGAAATTGTCATTATGTGGATATTCTTATCAATCTTTGCTCATAGATTTCCCTGGGGAATGTATTCCATTTTAGACTATTTTATCCCAGTGTGTCCTTGTTCAATCTATCATTCCCTAACATATGCCAAGTTAAATGTATAATATTACTCAGCCTTTGAGTTCTGCACAACTTTGCCTACTTTAATTCTATATTATTGTTATTTTCATGAAAATGCTCTTCAAATTATGCCATTTTTTCTTACTGAAATTAACATTTAATAGATTTATTTTATATTGTACATTATTAGCTATATTTGGAATGCCTTTTTTCTTCCCTGGAAAACTTTACTATCATTCTTTTTTTTTCTTTTCTTTTCATATTATTAATTAGTTTTGTATTCAGCAAATACAGTCAATTTGGGACCAATGTAAGGCTCATCCATGTCCTACCCCCTCCCCCTGGCCCCTCCTTGTTGAGTTATATGGGTCATGCATTCTGGAGTTAGCTCATAGTTATGGGTAGGATAAATGTCTCTGCATATCATGACCCAACATGTGGCTCTGACATTCTTTCTGCCCCATCTTCCGCAAAATTTCCCTGAGCCATGTTATTATTTTTTGACTGTAATCCAATGGATAATTGATAAAATAAAACATTGAAAGTTAGAAAACAGCAAATTTTGGTTTATGAAGATAAGTGAACCTGCTTTATTTCTTTAAAGGTTATTAATTAGAAAAATCTTTAATCATTTTACTGAAATTCTGAAACTATATTTTATGGGTTTCTTAAAAACAAAAACCATATATACATACATTCATATTGGCTCACTGTTTTCTGCCAGAATTGTGAACCTAAATGTAACAGTAACATTCCATTACATATATGTTAATACACATGTTGAATATGTTATGTAATTTGGGGTGTATATTTATACACACATAGAGTATTCATCTTTGTAGTCATGCTATACTTTATTTTAATGTTACAAGAAATGAATGAAAGCATATTTGTGTAAGTTCCCAATGTAATCCTTTGATTATTATGAGCAATAGACAATACTGCTTTATGTCGACTTCTTTCTGAAAGTAATGTCATATAAAGTCCTACTTATATATTCTAGATTATGACACTAAGTAGGTAAGCAAGTTTGGGATCATAAAGTGTATTTCAAAACAGTTCAATAAAACAAATGCCACTGCATTATTTGATCAGATTCAAAAAGGCTGTACATACTTTATTTAATAACAAATTAGACCAGTCCAAATTTATTAGATAAATGGTCTGTCAGTGATCAATTTTAGTTGAAAATCCAATTTGTTGCTTAGAAGACAAAGTTAATTTAGGAAAAGTGGTTAAATAAGTCATAAAGTTCATAAAGGAAAATAAGAAACGGTAAAGAAAGAGTTCTTTTGACAAGTAATTCACAACGGATTACAGCAGAGTTTGTAGGGAACAACTTTATATTCAAAATAAGTCTGAGAGATTACATTGAAAACCTGTCAGAGAAGAAACATAAATTTCTGATCAGCATGCCGTACATCTTTTTTTACCTTAATGTAAATCCCTCCCAAAAGAGTAAATGAAAAGTTATATGTGGTAGAAATGGATGCAGGTGTGTTTCTAATGTCTGAGAACTTCTTTATTAAACTTGCTTGAAGGTGAACTCAGTGTTCTTCCTCATTAAGGCTTCTATATGGGCTCAATCCATGTGGGGGATACTCTTCTTACAGTAAACAAAAAAAAAGGGCGGGGACTGGAGAGATGGCTTAGCGGTTAAGCGCTTGCCTGTGAAGCCTAAGGACCCCAGTTTGAGGCTCGATTCCCCAGGACCCACATTAGCCAGATGCACAGAGGGGCGCACTGGTCTGGAATTCATTTGTAGTGGCTGGAAGCCCTGGCGCGCCCATTCTCTCTCTCTTTCTCTCTGCCTCTTTCTCTCTCTGTCTGTCATTCTCAAATAAATTTTTTAAAAGGCATAATGAAAACATCTTCCATAAGTATTTTTAAATTTATTTATTTTTTCCTGTTTATCTAATGAAAGAAACATTTGGTAACATCTATCAAACAATATCGTGAAATCCACTGCTGTCATATTCATTTGTATCTCAAACCTGTAAGATGATTCACTTCATATAAAATCTAGGAAACAGCGTAGAATATAATACATGGGAACATTTTATATAATTTAATTTCTCCTTGTAAATTATTCTAATAATTATTATACTGAGGAAGGTACTTGTGAAAAAAATGCCACAATTAGAATATGTTATTTAATGTAATAGAAATTAAATTAATCTCTACATTTTAGTTTTTATTATATACAGCATGATGAGCCATATCATGGTCCTCCTTTGAGAAAGGAAAGAAAAATCTCTAAATCTTAAGAAGTTGTTAAAATAGTTGTGAAAAGTTACAAGAATTTTTTTTCCTATAAAAAAAAACACAAAAACAAATTTAAGCCTTCCATTTCATCCCAAATCCTTAATGGACTCAAAATACACTTACCCAACTTGAAGTTTTAAATCCCCATTGTTGCACCACAGGCTAAATATGATTCAGTAAGCAGTACATTCAGGTCCCCTGACAGCTCAAGCTGTATCGTTCACAAGACAAAGGCTCCATACACGACTTCTAACAAATTTCCACCAATGTATCAACCAAGGACATTGGATATTTAGGCATAATACTTAAGTTAAATATTGTATCATCTAGAGAATACATTTAGAAGAGACTATTCTGACTATAGACTGCAGAAAACACATCTCCAGAGAAAATTACAATTAAATTCACCACAATCACCTCTATAACCTAAACAAGCAAATACTAACTGAAAAGAAGCAGGGCATGGTGGTGTACGCCTTTGATTCCAGCACTGAGGGGGCAGAGGTAGGAGGATCACCATGAGTTCAAGGCCACCCTGAGAATTCCAGATTAGCCTGGGCTCGAGTGAGACCCTACATTGCTACCTTGAAATACCAAAAAAATAAATAAATAAATAAATAAAAAAGTCATTATTTCTGAGAAGATGACATTAAAAGGGACTCTGTAGTAGAGAAAACAACTCGTAGGACAATGAAGTCATTATGCTGCAGCTATCAAACTTGGAGGTAGTGGCAACGTCTGAAAAAAACTAAACATTGTCTAAACCAGCTAAAACTAAATGGTCAGAAATGGTGGAATTTAATTAAATGAGGAATACCAGTAATCCCACTGAGAAGGGCCCTCAGTGGAATGGGGGAAAGAGGAGAGAAATTATGGCACCAACACATGCTCTGTCCATGCAAAGATTCTACTTAATGGAAAGAGAGAAAAGAAAAGATTTAAAAAAAAACATAGAGGTGACATAGCTTACTTATTATGCCATTGTATCATTAAGTATATATTACATATTATACCATATTTAGAATGTAATTTCTAGGAAATTACAAAAAAATAAATTCTTGCTATTTGTTTTTTTTGTAAAGTATGGTGGAATTTAAGGTTAACGTCTAAAAAAGACCCTCTAATAGAAAGGTCCATGTAAATGAGTTTTAATTTTAATAAAAATAAACTAGGAAATAGTTGAACCTGTACTCAAGAAAATACAGAATGACTTCCATGAGGTAAGTTACAGAGGGGATGCAGAAACATAAACACACTGCAACTCTATATAGTTTATCTATATAGGAGTGGAATAGAAAGAAATACCCATAAACCCAATGTTGGGGATTGGGCAAATAGATGGTTTATTGCATTTTGGAACCATTTACAGCAGGAAGAACATCAATGATGTTAAAGTGAGTGAAGAGTAAGAGAGTTCCTGTTTGATGCTTTTAACAAGAGTGATTTCTGTGTACAATTTTAGCAAAGGTTAATGGAGACAGTAAAAGCAGAAACTGAAAGCTCTTAAATTGATCACAAAGAAATGGGGAAAAATAAACTAGTAGGTTTGTAAGAAGTACAAGTGTTTTTAAGTTTTATATATTTTTTTCTCTAACCTTATGTAATGATGATGAGATGATGCTGATGAAAATTATAATGGTGATGATGGACAGGGTAAAATTTGGTTTAGGTTTATGTAACTGTTCATATATTGAGCTAATTTCTTGTTTGCCTGAGTGACAAAATAAACTCTACCTTCTTTTGCCATTGTGTGAGAAAAGTCTTTCTTCCTTTACTTTAGCTTCTCTAAGTAACAGCAGGCGATTGCTTAAAAATTAAAGAGAACTGCATTTTAAAGTACTTTGAACTATTTAGGAAGTTTGTGAGAAGAGTCTTCATATAGTTTCTTTTTTACAATTTATCTTGTTTGCCGGTTTGTCATTCCACAATATTTGAATTGGGAATATAATGTTGTCACTACTAAAACACATTTCATCCATGAAGTAGAATTCAAAACACAGTGTTACCTATAAGACTGTACATAACAATTGATCTAGAGAAAGTCACCTGGGCTGATAGTTAATTTCATCATCATAATAAATCTCCCTTTTTATGTAGTATTCCGCGCACTTGAAAACATAGTTGGCAGGATGTGTTTCTTCTATAAAGCAGGGTATTGAGTCTTTTGTTATGAATAACAATTTGTCTAAATGAGAGACCATCTGTTCCTATTGAATGAAAAAATAATCTGGCAAACAGGAGCAACCTATGAACGGTTCCTTTGTTCATCAACACAGCAATAGGTTCAAGTTCAAGATGTCCAAAACTGGTATGTGTACAACTTTAATTATAACTATGAGTCTATGTCAGATGCATGAGTGTCTCATCTGGTCTTTTGTGAAGTACCATTATCACTATTTGTGAATCTTGACAAACACTGAAAAACAAAACTGAAATAGCACTGTGATCACATATTGCAATGTTCTTCTGCCATGTTTGGCAATGTATTTTTTTGGGAATGTTTCATTCTTTGTTTTACACTGTTACTATAAATATGCTAAACATATAATTATAAGTAGAAATATGCATTTGGAAGTAGGAGACTGACCATGAAAGCATTAATGTTCTGCAAGCATGCTTAAAATTTACAGAACTTCCTTCTGACTAAAGACCAGAGATATCGTTTTCGGTGTATACACTTTGAAACTTCAAATTGTAAAGGTTTCCTCTCCTTTGAGACATGAAAGTGTTCTCCCAGCCTCTTGCCAGTTTCCTACCCAAGTTTTTATTATGAGTCCAGAAGCCATTCCTCCAAAATATGGCAATCAAGGAAAAAGGTGCCATTATCACTCAGACCTGAAAGGTGGAACAGTACTATCATCAGATCTAATCTAATGCTAGCTGTGATGGTTAAGTTTTGTGTAAATTTGATGTGTTTAGGAATCCACAGACATTCCTCATAAGTGAGTCTCTGAGGTTGCTTCCAGGAAGGATTAAGTAAAGGAGGAAGTCCTTCTCCCAGGGTGAGCCCTTCCCCCAGAGTGCCCAGCCCCTCTTGGAGGGGAGTTTTATCTAGGGAAGCTCTGGGAAGGAAAGCATCCCTTCCTCCCACTAGGCTGCCAGTACCGCTTGCTGCCTTCCAGTCTGTACTGAAGACCAGCATTGACAGAAGTCCAGTTTGGACTGAGGACCAGCGGCTCTCCAGGAAGCTTCCAGGCCTTCACTGCCAGATTGGGACTGCCGAGGCATCCAGCCTGTGGACTGAGCAGCTACCAGGTTCCATGACTCTGGGGCCTACAAACTGCTATTGTTGGACTGCCGTAAACTCAGCCAATAAATTCCCTTTTAATACCATTAATTCGGTCAGTCTTGTTCCTCTAGAGAACCCTGATTAATTCACTCACATTTATGAAAACTGGGTTCTAACCATAAGTACACTAAGATAAGTTAGTTTCCTTTAAATCCATGAAGAGATCAATCAATGAATGGGATACTAAATATGTAAATTAATATATAAATTAATTTATTTCAATAGCTATGGTCCCTAGCTGCATTTGACAATTTCCTATCTCCTCTCTTCTTATCTTCCTTCTTCCTTCTTTCCTTAACCTCTCTTTTAACACTTTGTTTACATTTCTACACCAGGATCATTATGTCTAAAATTTTTAACTCTTTTCTCTGTAGTAGGTGATTAATAAATGAATGGTTATCAAATTGGAATATTAGCCAATGAAATAAAAGTTTATTTTTCTCTTTTGACTGAGTTAAATTTTACAATAAACAAAGAATATGTTATTTGATAGTGAATCACAATGATTCCCATAAAACTAAAGAAAATACCCTGACATTCTTAATGAGCAAGCCATCTATGAAATTAGATAACTTTATACTATTTTCCATAATAACTATAAAGTTAAAGATGCCAAGATGATCAAACAGATATACCCAGCATTTTCTCTTCCTTCAAAAAGATCAAAAGCAGGAGAAATTAAAATATTCTGGGTGTATGGCTGAGAAAGTGCTGAAATTCACCATGGAAGACATGAGAGACCTGGAGTGACAGTTTGGAGGACCAAAGATCACCAGCAACTATAACTCCAGTTTGTTCACTAGACATTCTCAATTGCAGGGGAAATGTGAAGAGGAAAGACAGTGCACACAAGTAGAGGTGATGTCAACATTTTTAGCTATGAGAAAAGTATACTGTCCAACACAATCTCAAACTTGAATCCACATACAGGAACCACAGAGAGTCCATAAAATAGCATTACTTCAGAGAGAGAATATGCATTGTTTCCCTCCTTACTCACATAGCCCAGGATTCTGTAACAGTACTGGAGTGACCCTTGTCAAACACAATGGAAGGGATGCACTGCCGAAACCCTGTGTTACTCCAGGGAACATTTCATCTCTTCACCCACAGATGTTCTCCCACAGTAGCACGTGACTTCAGCCTGTTGAACTTAATCAGACCTCACAGTGCTGCTATGACCAAAGCTGGCAGAGTGCTGATACTGTAAGTTTCAGGTATATGAGCCAACAAAGATGAGTTTCATACCAAGGTCCTTAGTACCAAGAGTCTTGCCTCCAGCACCCATGTCCTATGTGACTTCTTCTGCCATTAATACCTCCTTTTACTGAAAGCAAAACAAAACACACATTCCTGCTATTAACAACACAATTAACCACAAAGACTCCTACAGAAATGATGAGTATTTCCCCTAGTGAACATAGAGAATGCATCACCACTCACTAGTTCTACAAGGAATACTTAGAAAAGTGCTAGAGTGAAAGTGGAAGGCTAATAACTGCCATCCTGAAACAGGAAATGACAAACCTCACAGGTGTAGATACCAACGATAGAAGCAACATTGCATAGAGCCTCAGAAACTCAGTCAGAGTGATATAAATTAATGATTTTATAAAACAAACAGGTAGAAATGTGAAGGGCATGACTAAATTATTATCAATATCATCTTTGCATCTTAATGGATTAAATACTTCAATGAAACTGATATACAATGGCTAAATAGATATGAAAATGATATCCCATCCAATTCTGACTATAAGTAACTTTATTCTGCAGTAAAGATTAAACACAGATTAAAAATTAAGGGATAACAAAAGATATCCAAGTAAATTAAAAGTGAAGCAAGAATACATTTACTCATAACAGGCAAAAATACATATACTTATAGACCAAAAATTATTAAAGATTTGATAGAATATAAAATATGTAAAAAAGACAGTATGTAATTAAAAGGGACATTACCATATTTCCAAGAAAAGAAAATAACAATCAAAACCATGTATATAACCAAAGCTGAAACACATGGTTACATGACATCAGCGTTACATCATTTAAAAAGAGAGAGAACACAATATAATAATAGTTTGAAATTTCAGCACCCTACTTGTGGCAATGGAAAAATCATACTTGTGAAAATTATTGGCAAACAATGTTTGTTTTACAATATAGTCCACAGTGAAAGACATAATAAACATTTAAAAACATCACATCTAACATCTTCAAAATCAACTTCCTTTTCATCTGAACATATGATCTGTAGAATAGCCCACATGGTTACAAGAGGAACAATCTTCAAAAATAAAGTCAATTATCTTTCAGAAAAAAACTAGAAACAAACCAGAAATATATTACAAATGAACATATACTCATAAATTGATATCAGATCAATAAAGGAATTAATGAGGAAATTGTTTTAAAATGAGAAACAATGGAAAAGGAATCACAGCATACCAAAACATAGATACAGATACAGAAAAAAAGTACTTTTAAGAAGTATATATCAAAACAGCAGTTGAGTACAGGCACACACACACACACACACACACACAACACACACACACACACACACACACACACACACACAGAGAGAGAGAGAGAGAAAGAGACAGAAGAAGAGAAAGAGATTTCAGCCTCATATGAAAACACAGAAACTCAAAACGTAAGGATAAACTAAACCTGACATTGGATCAAAGAAAAAATAAATAGACCAGAAATAAAAATCAAATGCAAAATAAAAATATAAAAAAGATAATATTTTTAATGGCAAATGAAACTGACAATTAGTTACACAGTCTAACCAAGACCCAAATACATAAAATTGGTAATGTAAAACAAACAAACAAACAAACAAACATGCAACTGTTCATTCAGAAATATAAAGCATGATTAGAAAATATTATGAACTAAACTCCAGCAAGCTGAAAATCCAAGAAGTAAATAAATTTCTGTATGCATGGAGCTCGTAAAACTTTAAATACAAGGACAGAAAAAAGCTGAGCAGATAGAGCAAATAATGACATTGAACCAGTAATGAATACTGAAATAGAACCACTGGATGTCTAAACTGATTAATTTTTTAAAAATATATTTTGTTAATTTTATTTGTTTATTTGAGAGGGACAGACAGAGAAAGAGACAGAGAGAGAGAAAGAGAATGGGTGTGCCAGAGCCTCCAGCCACTGCAAACGAACGAACTCCGGACACGTGCGCTCCCTTGTGCATCTGGTCAACGTGGGTCCTGGGGAAACCAACCTCTAAGGGGGGTCCTTAGGCTTCATAGGCAAGCACTTAACCGCTAAGCCATCTCTCCAGCCCTAAACTGATTAATTTTAACAAACATTTGAAGAAGAAACAAATCTGATTCTACTCAGCTTATTTCATTTCAAAGTATCTAGAAAAAGAACCCTTTCATTCTATGAAGCTAGCCTTACCCTGACAACAAAATCAGACAATGACAAAAATCAAACACACATGGGGGGGGGGGGCGGAGAGAGAAGGTAAAAGAAAAAGATAATAATACATACCTCCAAAATACATTTTGGATCTTTTAATCTGAAAAAAAAAAAAGAAAAAATGGTGAGGAAATTACAGACCAATGTCCCTTATGAACATAAATAAGAAAAAAATTCTCAGCAAAAGAGCAAGAAATTAAACCCAAAAACATACCAGAAATTAGATATCAGTGACCATTTCTGATCACTGAACTCACCAAACATAAAAAGAAAGTGAGACAAAGTCCTCAATCACTCTTCTGGGAAAGTGAGAGCAGCTTCATGGGATTTGTACCATGGACAACTTGCCCAAAGGCTCAACCACTGTAATACCGTTGGATGATTGTGGAACATTAGGGAACAAGCCGAGTCCCTTTTGTTCATGTGGTTTGTTTGGGAAGATCATGGAAACTTTAGGAGGAAGAGCCTTGCTGGAGGAAATGGTCATTGGTGAGTTCGTTATTCTACCGCTTCCAGAATATGCTGCAATGAGAAGAGCTCTAATCCAGCTCTGACCTGCCACAATGGCCTCTATAACTGTAAGTCAAAATTAACTCTTTTCTTCCCTAAGTTAAAAAAAAAAAAATACTCAGGTGATGAGGTTGAGAGACAGAACAATCCCAGCTGCACTTCTTTTGTTCTATTTATTTTGTTTTTTTTTTAATTATTTTTATTTATTTAGTTGAGAGTAACAGAGAGAGGAAGAGGCAGAGAGAGAGAATGGGCGCGCCAGGGTCTCCAACCACTGCAAACGAACTCCAGACGCGTGTGCCCCCTTGTGAATCTGGCTAACGTGGGTCCTGGGGAATCGAGGCTCGAACCAGGGTCTTTAGGCTTCACACGCAAGCACTTAACCACTAAGCCATCTCTCCAGCCCCCCAGCTGCACTTCTAACTTCTCTCTCATGCCTTGTCTTTAACATGAAAACTTGCACCAAGTGGTTCCTGCAAGAGTCTGCAAGTCAAGTGTACATCCTGTGACACGTGTGCCACAAGAAAATAGAGGAGGAAAGGGGCGATAACAGAAACTAAACTACACATACACACACATACACATACACACATACATGTACACACACACACAGATATACACACTCATGAATTAAGTTTTCCTGCTGGGAAATATCTTTGGGCTATGAAGGAACTTTGCATAGAATTATACCCCAACTTGTGATCCAACAGGAGGATGCTAGTAACAACCGGCAGATGAGGAAATCCAAGCTGAACCCACCTTGGAAGTAAATCTCAACTTTGTTTTCAAGTTGAATAAGCAGAGAATGAAAGAAAGGTCTAACATATATAACAAAAATTTCAAGAAAAATGATGGAACAAGGTTGAGATATTTTAGGAATTATATATGTACTTTAAGTTTGAAACAATACAAACTTTTAACAAAGTTGCCTACAATCAATACCACACTGCTCACACTCAGACTTTATCAACAGCCTTATTTTATGCTTTCATAAATATACAATTTTCAACAGATAAGAGCATTAAAATAAGATTGTGCCCTTTGTTTGGCTTTATGTTTAGTGAATAAAACTGGCATGTTGAGTAAATATATAAAAAGAAAGAAAAGAAATCTGCTTAAAATGTCACATTGATGAAAGTAGTCTGGTCATATCAGAATAAGGCAGCTACAGTAAATAAGAGTCATGATGAGTAGATTGCTTCTTTTGCTTAAAATAAAGTCTTTGCAGGGCTTCTGGACAGACAAGAGGAGACAAATCACTTATTCTATCCTATTTTTCCTTGAGAATGTCAATATAATTATGATTTACTTTTGTTTTAGTTTGAAAAATATCCCAATGTTGTCTAAAAGGAAGACAGTGATTTCCAGGTGAAAGAAACACAATTCTATTAAGTTGCTACTTGTTGAGCATTTTGTTTTATCTTTGGTCACACAAACTTTACATAAAGTTTTTGACCTTTTACTTATTTTGGTTTATAATCCATTTAATATTGAGAAAAGAAATTAAATAATAGTAATGAATATGATTTTTAAAACACTTGAAAATAAATCAAGTGCAAAAAGATAGAGAAATTATATAGTGCTGGCTCATTAGAAGAGATAAATGAAGAGTAGATTCAAATATGACTACTTTAACATCAGCATTGAATTTGTAGAATAAACTATTTAATGTGACCTCAGATTGACTGAAAAATCTTACTTTTATTTTAATGTAAATCATTATTGAAAGGCAGAAAGGTAGTATAAATTATGTAGGTGCAAGTTAATAAAATTTCAAGAAGAGAATATAACTATATAATATACAACTGTAAAAATTTAAAATTACTAGTATTCCCAGATTATTCTTTTTTGCTTCATTCCAATCCCCAACCCTCCATCCAGAAGTGAAATCACTTTACATTGATCTTGCCTTTATTTTAACCTATCATAAATGAAACCTTATAGTATGTACTCATGAATCTGGATTATTTTGCTCAAAAAATTTGTTATGTTTTGTTTTGAGGCAGGGTCTCCACCCAGCTCAGGATGAGGAATTTACTATATAGTCTCAGGCTAGCCTGGAACTCACAACTACCCTCCTACTTTGGCCTCCTGAGTGCTGGGATTAAAGGTATGTGCCACAAAACCTGGCCAAAATTATCTTTAGAAGATTCTGCCATGTTTATTTGTGTAGTTTTTTATTCTGTAATCCACACTGCTTGATCGTATGTCATTATTATAAACTATAGCAGCTTTACAGTATGTAAATATTTTGTTTTGACTTATTGAAAATAGGAAATTTTAGACATTTTGTAAACAACTTTTTGTAATATTTTATACATATACATATCAAAAATTTGTTGAATGTCTTTAATAAAGGGAATGTTCTTGTTTTACTATTAATGGCATTATTGCCAAGTAGATTTATTTATTTATTTATTTATTTATTTATTAGAGAGGAAGAGTAAGAGAGAGAAAGAGAATTGGCATACCAGGTTCTCTAGCCATTACAATCAAACTCTATAGTGTACACCACATTGTACACATGCATGAGCTTATGTGTCTAGCTTACATGGGTCCTGTGGAGTCGAACCTGGGTCCTTAGGCTTCATAGGCAAGCACCTTAACTGCTAAGATATCTCTCCAGACTATTGAGTAGTTTTTTCATAAAGCAATTGTGCCAGCTCACACCATTGCTCCATATGCTTAAAAGTACTTGCTGTTTCCTGGCTGTTACTTAATGTTCATTATGTTGAATGAGTAATGTCAGCATCCTGGCATGTGAATTGCATTTCCCTGATGAGAAATTTAATTGTCAACTTTTCTCATGTTTATTGACCATTTTAAAGCCTCGTGGCTTCTTTTATTTTTACAAAGATTCTGTTCTTTTTTTTCTGTTCTCTGTTCAGCTTTTATGCTTCTTTCTAGCTGATTCTTTTTCATCAGTGATGAAATACCTTAGTTTGATCATTTTCATCAGTGTTCTAAAACTTACTTTAAAATTCTTGTCAGATAATTCTAAATAATATACATGAGTATAGATCTGACTTTTCTGAGCTTCAGTTTGGCCATTTGGTTTATACATACTTAAGTAATTTTTCTCATGCCATTTTTAAAGCATCTGTATAATATTCTCTTCCCTGTGAAATAATGAGCCCTTTTTTCTGCAAGGTAGAGTTGAGGCTGATCACTCGAATCCAGTGTGGAATCCACTCCTTCTACATGCATTGAAAATTTAGGAAAATTCTCTCTCTCTCTCTCTCTCATTCCTGTTGATCAACCAGATTCTTTCAGCATTAAATATAATGTCTCGGCAAGACCTCCTCCTTTGCTGGTCCCTGATACTCAAATATTCTGAACAGACTGCTAGATTGATGCTTCTATCCTGTGAAACTTCAGATGGACACATTCCCTGCATGCTCCAATCTCTGATGTCCTTTTATCCTTTGAGTTAGCTAGTCCAGTTTTTATTTTTATTTATTTATTACATACAGAGACAGGAGAGAGAGACAGAGAGATAATGGGCACTCCAGGGCCTCTAGCCAATGCAAAGGAACTCCAGATGCATGTACCACTTTGTGCATCTGGCTTTATGTGTGTACTGGGGAATTGAACACAAGTGATTAGGTTTTGCAAGTAAACACCTTAACTTCTGAGCCTTCTCTCCAGCCCCACTAGTCCACTTTTTTATCACCATTGTAGCTTCTTATATCATACAGAGGCCTTTTTTTATTTATTCTGGCTGAATTAGTTTTTTAGTAGTTGGAATACTGACTTCATGTCTACTCTGTCTCATAAAGGAGAAACCCTTCACCATGAATTTAAGTATATATTATATAAAAAGCACTTTCATATATGTACAATGCTTAAAGATTACACAGAATTTGGCTAATGGTAAAAAGCATTTAAAGGTAATACTTCACTTCTAAAGCAGTATGATTAAAAAGGAAATGGACTTAGATGTAGTCTAGAAGCTCTCAGAGTTATTCATTGTACACATTTAAAGAAGTCCATAGTCTGAATCTAATACTTCTCTGCTGTGACACATTCTCTTATATATATCTGACTTGACTTATGTGATAGGAAAATAGACTTTCTGCTCTATTAAGCTTTCATTATTTTATCAGGCAATTGCTATTTCTGGGAGCAGATCTAATACTGGGTAAAAAAGAATACAACGAGTTGGCTCATTATTCCTAGGAGAGAGAAAAAAGTTACAAAATAAATTTGAGTCTAAATCCTAAAGGCAAAATTACAAAAAAAAAAAAACAGAATTTCAAGATAAAAGTAAAAGAGAAGGAAAGAAAAGCCAATAACCGTATAGAAAAAAAAAACACATATTTTTCTTAACAAGAAAAAAATTAAAGAGACACGCCAGCCTTAATCAATAAACTGCCTTTTTAAAATTAATGGCTTCTTCTGTGTTAGTCAACAATGAGTATGAAATCATAACAATTGTTGATATGGCTGCCTTAAAAGTGACAAAGCACAAAGATGTTCTGCATTTTCAATTAGATGTTTCACTTTATACTTACATTTACCTTTTTCATATACCTTATTCATACATCTTTGCATCTGTTAGTGTATCTGATACAATTATATCCATTTAATTTATCCAGTAGAATTCTTATCTTGAATGACTGTCTGATCATTAGTAAAATTATATTAGTAAGAAACATCCACACGTTATTTTGTGCTGTATGGCAAGTTTAGAGAGCTTATGGAACTTTATCTCCTAGATTATCTATATAATACCACAGTTATGACTTCCCACAATGTTCACATTTACTTTTGTTAATTTCCCTATATGAATACTTCCCATACATATGCAGTGAACTTTAAGCTGTGAAAGTTAGAAGACAATGCTTTATTCTTTCTAATAAAATGTTTGTAGGCAAATGTAAAAGCATATTGGATTTGTACCACAATATATAAATTACTACTCTTCCCTTCTTAGAGTGAGCATCAAAGTAAACTTAACCTAAACTCATGCACTTGACATAATATCTACTGTGTATTTTCAGGTTTTAGTCATATAATGAATTTAAAGACTAAAATTATTAATGCCTAATTATATAAAGGCAATCTGCCTACAAATTGAAATTAAAATGTGATTTTTCTGAAGCTACACATCAGAAACATGAACAGTTAAAATGCACCTGGGAGATCTCTCAAGACCTGAAATTCTACTCCTCTGGAAGAAAAAATAAGAACTCTCCACAATATAGGAGTGGGGAAAGACTTCCTGAACAAAATACCGGTATCCTAGGAAATTAAACAATGACTTAACAAACGGGATCTCATGAAGCTAAAAAGCTTTTTCACAGAAAACATATCATAAGCAGAGCCAAGAGATTATACACTGAATGGGAGAAAATCTGCCAGCTATGCCATCGACAGAAGCCTTTTACAGAAGTGAGGACAGAAAGATTTTAAGAGACCCAGGTTGAGATATCATTATTAGAGACATGGCATTCTACCCAAAAACTGTCTACTTATCCCCCAACACATAATCCACAATCCCATAGGGAATACCTGCAACCCCACTGAGGAGGGCCCCCAGCAAAATGGGGGCAGAGATGAGGAAAAAGAGGGCACCAACACATTATGCCTCCATACAAAATATGTTGTTAATAATAGTAATAATAATAATTATAATAATAATAATAAAAGAAGAAAGTAATAAAATGCACTTGGTTATGTGTTTTTGCTACTATTCTTTAAACTAATGATATATGAAGTTTTCTCTATTAATATTAGTAATGATAGAATAAAAACATGCCTTCAACATTTTGGACAGCTATAGTTACATATGCTACAGTAGATGACACAGAAAATAATAATGTACTGTTCACAACTATGAAGGCTAGCCACATCTCAGAGAATATCTGATTAGGATTCATTTGCTGCCTTTGCACAGTGGTACACTGTTGTTGGCTTCCCACAAAACGAAAGAGACAACATGTTTCTGGTATCCTTTTAAGGATCCTAATCATATTATGTCCTGATGTCGCTGTGCATCAGAATAAATATCAATATATAAATTTGGGTAAGCACAGATTTTCAAAGCACAACATAAGATGTAAAGGTATCTTCATTGAACTTTACAACTAAAACATCCATACTTCCAGCGATGATGATGCAGGACTATGCCAATAAATTCCAGAGCCAGTCAGGTTGAGATAGCAAAATGCAGAGTCGATGGCTATCCTATGTGTTCCATAGGGATAGAGGCCTTCCTAAATATGTATACACACACCATACACACACACACACACACACACACACACACAAACATATATATATATATATATAGATAGATAGATAGATAGATAGATAGATAGATAGATAGATATACATACATACACATGGGAAAGGTGCCTATGTCATTTCACTGGTATTTTCATAAGATAAATTTTTCACTTTCTCTATATATGTATGTATATTCATATATATAGCACTTTAGAGTCATTTTCTTTTACAAATATTACAGAGCATATTTAATGAATGAAACAATAACAATTTCTGAATTAAGTAGCCCCAAAGTGAGAGTGATGTTAAAAAGAAGTTGTATGGGAAATGCTGTATCCTCCTTTCACATAGCTATAAGCTCAATCAATAATAGCAAACTTTGTTTTTAAGAAATACCAAAAAAACTAATTGAGAGTCTCATGTACTTCTGGCTGAGCAAGAAAGCTGACTCACCCAGGCAGGAAAGAGCTTCATGAACTCTTCCTCCAGGATAACTCACACAGCCTGGCACAGCACAGCACAGGAAAGCAAGAGGTAGTTCATATATAGAGAGCAATCATATTTTCTGCACAAATTTTCAATCTCAAAAGTACCATCTTCTCAACTATAAGTCATGAACCACAAATGGGGCTGACAAAGTCAAGCCACCTGGGAGAGGATACAGGGTAGAGTATGGGCCAATAACTACCATATCTACTTGTCCACACTCAGCATTGTATAATTGGAGGAAAGTACCTAGTTCTATGATTCTCCCTGAGGGGAAAAACTTGATCGATCCATCTTCAGGCCAAAGTCTGCGCTGGCTATCTCAGAGGACTGATTGGTACAATCCTCATGCCCAGGAGGGAGAAGAGACAGGCACAATGGCTTAGACTATGCAATTCACCCTGGCATTTCCCCACTAGGTCTAGCACCAAGAGAATACACACACTTGCAGAGACACACAAAACTTCCCCTCACATCTCTCAGCTTCTTCCTGCAGTGACAAGGGCTTCAATGGCTTAGACTATGCAATTCACCCTGGCATTTCCCCACTAGGTCTAGCACCAAGAGAATACACACACTTGCAGAGACACACAAAACTTCCCCTCACATCTCTCAGCTTCTTCCTGCAGTGACAAGGGCTTGCATGATGTATTCTATGGTCCAATATTGAGGGGGACAGGCAAAGAAATTTCTTTACTTTCACTGGCGCAATATACTAAATAGACCAATTCTACCATAGAAAAGTAGGTCCAGCAATCAACAAAAAAATAGAAGAAAGACTTCAGAGATATTGCTAATCTCTAGCAATGATGACCTGTGGGAGATATTTCCTATATCAAACCTGTTCACAAATACTAGAGGGAGTGGCTGTAATTAATTAATTAATTAATTAATCCCATACAACTAGAGGGAGTGGCTGTATATTAATAAAATTAGTTTTTGTCACATAGATAGATTTTGCAGTAGATCTTATTACCTCAATAAAATGATTTCTTTAAAAAATAACTCTCAAAAGTTTGTGTTCACACACATTATATATATAGTATATATAATGTATGTATATATACAGTCACAGAATATCTGCTTCATGAATTCAAAATTATTCTCTAAGAAAGAATTTTCATAATTACCAGTTATAATGTTTTCATATCTAATATGAATACCATGTTTCTAAATAGTTACTAGTAAGTGCATATTGCTTATTAGTGTAACTAATATAGTCTGCAGTGCTGAAAATCCCTGAAATTTTAGTTCCAGAATTTATTTCAGAACCGCTCATTATGTGAAAATACAAATTTTCATCTCACTGTAAAAATGACTTTATAATTAAAGCTGTGACTATAAGCCATTAAAATAAATATAGAATCTGCCTAATGACAATTTATACACAGAAAAAAAACCTCTATCTACATAAATTATACTCAACAACTTCTTTTAACGAACATTTCTAAATTCTTCCTTAAACAAATAATACTCTGGAATATTCACAACAAATTATCTGTATGTTTTGCATTTTAGTTCTGGAGATGCAATATGTTTAATGGGTGACTCAAATTGAAAAGCCTTTATTGCCTGGCAAAGCTGATGTATTAAGTAATGGTTGCAGGTATTGCTCAATCATAACCTTTCCATAGACACAATTTCTCTATGAGGTCTTTGAGTGCATCAAGTTGGACAGCATCCTCTTGATACCTATGTCCATGTGAATCCTCATTATAACTCTAAGGGCTCAATGAACATTGCTGATATTTTGGTGGTAAGAAAGTTATTACAGCTCCTATTCTTAGCTAGAGAAGCCTATCTATGAGGATTGTGGTAGACACTGATGAGAGTCGCAACTGAACAGACCTAAAAATGAGAGGCTATTATGAGCTCAACACTAAAAGGAAATCTCTGTGACATTATTCAAGGCTCAGGACACATTACAGAAGAGGGGACAGAAAGAATGTAAAACCCATAGGGTGGGAAGGAATGCTTTTGGACACTTTCATATGTACATTAACTTCCTTGTGCATTCATGACCTCACAGTAGAACTTTTTACCTGCGGGAGACCTGTACATTGACATGGAGGATAGAGGAGGGCAAAAAGAATGAAACAACAAACAGAAGGACAACTTGTAAAAAAGAGAGTGCTTTATGGCATATGGTTGGAGAAGAGAGGAACAAGAGAGGGTAATAAGAAAGGAATATGATCAAATTACAGTGCAAACACACTCTTTTAAATTCTCAATAAAATTTAAAATACCAATAAAAATGTTTTCAAAAAAATCTTATTTGAAAGTGTGTCCTTGCAGAAATTATTAATTTAAAAATAATTTGGTCAGCCGGGTGTGATGGCGTACACTTTTAATCCTAGCACTCGGGAGGCAGAGGTAGGAGGATCGCTGTGAGTTCAAGGCCACCCTGAGACTACATAGTGAATTCCAGGTCAGCCTGAGGTAGAGTGAAACCCTGCCCTGAAAAACCAAAAATGAATAAATAAATACATAAATAAATAAAAATAATTTGGATTTGGAGCAGTTCAAAAAGCCAGAACAGATATACGCAGGAGAATGGAGGCACACAAAGGCAAAAGGACAGGGAAAGGTAGAGCAGAGAAGAAAATTGTGCTTCCTGGAGATGCAGAAGCTGAAAGAAACAGGAAGGGAGTGGCCTTTGATGGGTCTTTAGAGCATGGCCAGGGCTGGAGAGATGGTTCAGTGGTTAAGGGCACTTGCTTGCAAAGCTGAAAGCCTGGGTTTGATTCTCCAATACCCGCAGTATCCATGTAAAGCCAGATGTACAAAGTGGTGCATGCCTTTGAAGTTTGTTTGCAGCAGAAAGAGGACCTAGCATGCCCATTTTCTGTTGAAAGAAATAAAGAAGGAAGGAAGAAAGGAAGGAAGGAAGGAAGGAAGGAAGGAAGGAAGAAGAAGGAAGGAAGGAAGGGAGAAAGAGAGAGAGAGGTAGGGAGGGAAGGAGAGAGGGAGGAAGGGAGGAAGGAAGGAGGAAGGAAAGGAAATTGGGAGGGAGGAAGGAAGAAGGAAAGAAAGAGCAAGCCAGTGCAGGGCCAGGTTGACCTTCTGATTTCATATTTTAGCCCATACACTTGGGAGACAACAAATCTCTACTGTGAAAAAGACTAGCGGGATGGCTTAGCAGTTCAGGCATTTGCCTACAAAGCCAAAGGACCCAGGTTCTATTTCCCAGGACCCAAGTTAGGCAGATGCACAAGGGGGCGCACACGTCTGGAGTTTGCAGTGGCTGGAGGCCCTGGCATACCCATTCTCTCTCATTCTCATTCTCTCTCTCTCTCTCTCTCTCTCTCTCTCTCTCCCCCTCTCCCTCTCCCACTCTCTCTCTCTTCCTCCCCTTCTTTCTCTCTCTCTCTCCCTTTTTCTCTGTCAAATAAATAATAATAAAATATATTAAATAAGTAAATAAAATAAGCCAGTTTGTGGTAATTTGTGAGCAAAAGTGACAAAGGGCCAGACAATAATGCACCCACCAAAATGGACTGTTTTGAAGGTAAAGCCCATGTGATATGCTGTACAGCGATGTTTCATTGGAGTCATTGTAAAATCTGAGCCAACAGTCTTACAACAGAAAAGGATTCCACTAAGAACAAACAGAGTATATAGCCTGCCGGTAGATGTCAGTCATGATCTGCGTTTTCCACTAACTGAAGGGAAATTAAGAATCAGAATTCCAGTGAGTCAGTAGCCATGCTGCTCCCAGCCTGCTGCTCACCTCTTCAGGAACTGAGGCTTTATAGGTATCTCTGTCCAAGCCCTTTGTTCTCTCCTGAATCATTCACTGTGTTCCTGATTGTCCTGCTTCTGAATCACCATGCTGCAGTTTCCTCTCAATAACATAGTCTAATTGAGCCTTTCAAAATATGAATTCACCCCCCACAGCTCAGGTAACTTTGCAGAAGAGGGGAAGGAAAGACTGTAAGAGCCACAGGTTGAGACAACATGCCCAGAGGCATTCCCTCCCCACAAAAATAACTGACTGCTGCTCCCACAATGCATAACCCCACAACCCCACCCGGAATACCTGCAACCACGCTGAGGAGCGTCCCCAACGGAATAGGGGCAGGGACTAGGGAAAAGAGAGTGCTAGGACATGATGTGTCCATGCAAAACATCTTGTTAATAATAGTGATAAATATTTTAAAAAAATATTTAGATAGATGTAGATCCTAAGGAGAGAGCCACTCCATCATACCTCAAAAGGACCCTGGCTGAAACTAAGAACATTTGGCGAAACAAACAAGGGTGATGTTTTCCTGGTGAACCGGATACCAGCACAAGGGGGAAGGAGATCAACACAGAGAAAAATCAACTCCTACCAAATCAGAGAGCCAGAGACCCAGAGGCCCCCAACACCTCATCACTGAAGCAGACCAAAAATGAAACCAACATGGCTCAGGGAAATTTTGTGGAAGAGGGGGCAGAAAGAATGTCAGAGCCACATGTTGGGTCATGATATGCAGACATTTATCCTACCCATAACTGGGGCTATCTCCAGAGTGCATGACCCATATACCTCAACAAGGAGGGGCCAAGGGGAGGGGGTAGGTCATGAATAAGCCTAGCAATGGTACCAAATTGACTGTATTCACTGAATACAAAACTAATTAATAAATTAAAAAACAGTTATAGTTAAAAGTAATTTTAGTGTTTTAACTTAAAAAATAGATACTAAAAATAAATAAAAATATATAAATTAGATAATGTCATTTCTCTACTGCAATCCATCCAACCCCTCCATATTTTACTCCAAATAGTATTCATAATCAAAAATAATTTACAATTATTCTGACCTCACGTCCTTAGCCTCCAAATCTAATTACACTGAACTTGGTACAATTCCTCTGACTGGGTCGAAGAGGCTCCGGTTTGATGCATGAAAATAAAGGGGCTCTTCTAGATATTACATGGGTGATTCCAATCCACATGCTTATTTTCATAGCATCACTCTCTTATACAGAGTGTCGTGTTTTAGGGAAAGTAGCGATTTCACATATGTTAGATATGAGCCTCCCATGTTCTATCTTCTTCTCTTGCCATCATTATTTTTGACAGGATATTACACCTTATAAGAGATTATGAAACATAATAGTTAAGCAATAATGATTTATGTCATTACTGCCTGAATGAAAAGTCCAGTTTCATGAGCATGACCTCTTTTTGCTGACATATGCACCACAGAATGTCTGTCTCATTAGTGGTGATCTTTAAATATCAGTTGCCTGAATTTTAGGAATTTTAAGTGCTATGTCCCCCAACAATAGATTCTACTACTTTTAGGTGGAAAAATATAAAGAGAAAACTGAGCTGTTTGAATAAAATAGATCAAGGTTACTTTCCTTTTAATAATAATTTATAGAATGGTGCTTTTATCTTTTTCCCCTTTTATGCATATATTAGTTTAAGAGTCATAGAGATTATGAAAGCAGATGGATATGCCCAACATAGGAAGAGACCCTACTACAAAATGAACGGAATTGGGACAGAAGCAAATTGAGTTTCTAAGAAGTAGAGACAGGACTCTAAAGATCCAGGACAAAATTTTAATGTCTAGGTATAGTTTTAACCTCGTCTAATTCAGCCACTTTTAAGCTAGCATAGGAACTCATTTTCATTCATAATAAATTAATTTAGAATTCCTGCAATTATATTTGAAATCTCTAAACATTAATGTGAAGTAATGGATAATATTATTACTTTGTTGCAATAGTTTTTTTTTTTTCAAAGTAGCTTTGACCACTAGTGTTTAAGTGTCTAAAATATTCATTCTGATGAGGTGTCTAAATGAAATATGTCATGTCTAATTGATTCTGCATTACTATTAACTTTTAAGATAACCCAAATATGTCTTTAAAATAATTTTGTATGCTATTTTGAAACTACAAAATCAAAATTTACTCTTCATCTGGAATATTTTTACACTCAAGTATTTTAAACTCATTTACATTTCTGTGATTATCCATCTATGTTTCCTGATCATTTCACTTAGAAAAACAGCTCATTTTCATTCATTTTACATCTATAAATATTCCATAGTTAGTATTTTCTCAGTACTATATGTTTGATTTTTTTTTTCCTAACTCTGGTTGCTTTTAAATTCAGTTGTGTTTGCTCTGAACTGACATGAACAGACCTGAACTCTCCAAATCCTCAATTGTGCAGAAGCTATCTGTATTGCTTCATATTGTGCTAAATCTTATGCCTACCTTCTCCTCTATTTCCAATGCCCTTTTGTCTCCCAATCCATTTCAATATCTAGTTAAAAATGCCTATCCCTACAAAACACAGGAAGACCTGAAAACCCATTTGCTTTCACGCAATCTTCATTTGCACTTTTTGATAATGCCACAACTATTTCTTACTTGAGGATATTCTCTGTCACCTTTAATGACTAGTTTGAAACCTTCTCTTTAATCACGATTTTCTAGTCCCTTAAGATCAATTTAACCGAATTTTGCTGAACTTTCTGAGTTTTTTTCTCTTCTGAACAATTCCATTGTTTGCTTCATGAATTAAAACTTCAAGCATAACAAGTCTTCTTTAAGTTATGCTATTTTATGGTCTTTTTTTTTTCTGTTTTCCGTGGTTGTACTTTGACTGATTCCATTTTTTTCTCTCATTAGGCACAAGAGGTCAGTTTAGCACAGTGCATTAAGGACACAGAAGACACTGATAGTAACAAAAAATCACATCTCATATTTTAGACATTATTATTCAAGTTCACACTTGATAATTCTGTGCATTCACTAGAGTTTCCTCACAGTTTCAAATTGGTGTTTCATACTGTCATAACTTTAAAAGTACATTATCCTCTCTTTATTCACTTTAATAAAATATGTTCATAATTTAAGTGTCATATGCATTGTTAAAAGCAGCATAATTATAAAAAATATCATACCTGATTAATTAGGTACACATTTTGGTGAAATATAATCTTAATGAAGACCTGTCATATATTGTTAATAAGAGTGAAACATTTAGTATTGTGAGAGGCAGTTTCAGTAATAGAGATGACATATCTGAGCTCAGCCTGATGGTAAGGGATGCTACTAAATAAGAAATGGGTAAGAAAAATGTGAGGTGTTTGTCTATCTCTAATATCTTTCTCAATGCATGGGAACATTTATTCAAACTGTTCTTAGTCTGAATATTCCTGCAATAACTAACTATGCAAATATAAGGTACAGGGAGAAAAAAAAAAAGCTGAATGTCAAAGCCTCTTGTCCCTTCTGCTTTCTTGTCCATTCAAAATGCTGTAATATCAGACTCCTGAAACCAGATTTAAACATGAAAGAATTCACAGTGCACTTTTCTGCATCTATTTGTGAAGATTTATCCTAGAATGTGAGACAACTCTTTAAACACCTGACATGAATCAGAATATACTGAATTCTAGGGCTATTATGCTCAGTCCTGCATACAGAACTTGATGACAGGGTGAATATATTAAGTATAAGTTAGTAATAAGAAACTATTAGGATAAATCCTACAGCTGAAGTAAAAAGAACAAAACAAAACAATTGTCAGAAACAAAACTAATATTAAAACTAAATTATTATATGTCTTCTGAAATATAACTCAATATATTATCATTTTGGCATCAGGAAAACAGAAGGTAGTGAGATAAATCTTAGTATTTAAAATTTGTTGATCCAAGAGATGGATTACATTTAAAGCACTTCCCTGCAAAGCCAAAGGACCCCAATTCAATTCCCCAGGACCCACAAAGCCAGATGCACAAGGTGGCAAATGCATTTGGAATCTTTTTGCAGTGAAAAGAGGCGCTGGTGTGCCCATTCTCTCTCTATAGGCCTCTCTCTATCTCAAATAAATAAATTAAATATTTAAATTTCGTAATAGTAAAAGAAAACTCAATATATGTGATAGCAAAACAGTAAAGTTGAGATTTCTGTATAGCATTGGTAGAAGCAAAAAGTCAGTAGAACACTACCAAAAATGTTCAAAGGGAAAATTATTTCTCCTTAAGATATTTTCACTCAAAAAACAAAGTATGAATACAGAGAAAGATGTTTGTGGACTTTAAATACCTCTTTGATATATTTTTTTATCCAGATTGATAGTTTTAAAGCAGCTATGCTTAGACATAATCATCTTTTTTTTTTGCAAAAAATAAGTTTAATTTCAGAATCTAAGTTCACCATTTACTAATACACTAAAGCATAGTCCACTCAAATTCATACTGGGGTGAGGTACTCTATTAAAACAAAAGTAGAGTGTGGTGGTTTGATTCAGGTGTCCCCCATAAACTTACGTGTTGTGAATGCTAGATTCCCAGCTGATAGAGATTTGGGAACTAACACCTTCAGGGGGCAGTGTATTATTGGGGGTGGGCTCATGCGTATTATAGACAGTATCCCCTTGCTAGTGTTTGGCACACTCTCCTGTTGCTATTGTTCACCTTATGTTGGACAGCGGGTGATGTCTACCCTCTGCTCATTCTACTGTTTTCCCCTGCCGTGTTGGAGCTTCCCCTCAAGTCTGTCAGCAAAAATAAACTTTTTTTCTTTTTTCCCCAAAAGCTGCTCTTCGTCGGGTGATTTCTGCCAGTAATGCGAACCTAACTGCAACAGTAATGTTGGTGCCAGAGGAGTGGGATTGCTGCTAGATACCTGACTATGTGGCTTTGCCTTTTGGAGCTTGTTTCAAGAGAAATGTGGAAGGATTTGAAACCTTGGCCTAAGAGACGCCTTGTAGTGCTGTAAGTATAGCTTGATAGACTATTGTGGTCAGAGTTGAAAGACCTGAATGAAGTAAGAACAATGGACTATGAGGATTGGTTTATGATGGGGAGAAAGAACTTTGCCTGGACTGTTCTAGAGGCAATTTGTGTGAGAGGCTTGCTGTTATGGTTGTGTACTGAGAAGTTGTGCAGGGCTGAATTGCATAGAAACCGACTGGTGTGAGCAGAGGGATATGCCATAGATAAAATGAAATCTTTGGGCCTAAACCACTGCCTGTTCACCTGCAATTGTTTGAGAGATTGCAAACATTGAGATTGGGCCAGCTGACATGCACTGGTGCAACAGAAAGTGGGTAGACTCTTTTGGAGGGTCCTGAGTACTCAAGTCTGCTTTATTTTCCCCATGGATTAACAAGTTGGTACCCTACCTGGTATTGTGGAGTATAAGGTATGCAGGAAAGAGAGGATCACTGAATTTGCAGCATGGTCTTGTGTTTTAGAAATGGCCATGGGCAGTATAGAACAGAATTGCCTGCATGGAGACCCAAGGGGGACATGAGGATTAGCTGTGGATTACAGTGGAGATGCAGTAGAGTTGCCAGGACCAGGAGATGGCTGTTAATGAAAGCTGCCAGCCTGGTTGAAGTTTTTCAGGACTGTTAGTAGCCCAGCTAGAGGGGCAGAATTGGAACTCCAGAGAATGAGAATTGTTGCTGGTTATAATTATCATACTTGGAGCTTTGTCTCTGGCTAGAGTGGTTGGACTTGGAGCTAGAGAGTTTGCCTGTTGTTGATGATATTTGCCCTGGCTGTTTTAAGCCTTGCACTGGCTCAATATTCATTTGCTATACCCAATGTCATCTTTTGAAGTGTGAATGTTTATTCTGTGCCATTATGGGTTTTTAAGGTTATTTATTTATTTATTTATTTATTGGTATTATGGCTCAATTAAAAGACCTTGGATTATGGGGATGTTTGTTTGTTTGTGTTTTTTTTTCCTCCATTTTTATTAATATTTTCCATGATAACAAAAAAAATCCCATGGCATTACCCTCCCCCCTTTCCCCTTTGAAATTCCATTCTCCATCATATCCCCTCCCCATCTCAATCTTTCTACTTACATATATACAATACCAACCTAATAAAAGCCCTCCTCCCTTTCTTTCTCTTCCCTTTCTATCTCCTTTTTTTAACTTACTGGCCTCTGCTACTGAGTTTTTTCCTTCTCACACAGAAGCCCAATCATCTCTAGCTAAGATCCACATATGAGGGAGAACATGTGGCACTTGGCTTTCTGGGCCTGGGTTACCTCACTTAGTATAATTCTTTCCAGATCCATCCACTTTTCTGCAAATTTCATAACTTCATTTCTCTTTACTGCTGAGTAAAACTCCATTGTATAAATGTGCCACATCTTCATTATCCACTCATCAGTTGAGGGACATCTAGGCTGGTTCCATTTCCCAGCTATTATAAATTGAGCAGCAATAAACATGGTTGAGCAAGTATCTCTAAGGTAATGAGATGAGTCCTTAGGATATATGCCTAGGAGAGCTATAGCTGGGTCATATGGTAGATCAATCTTTAGCTGTTTTAGGAACCTCCACACTGATTTCCACAATGGCTGGACCAGATTGCATTCCCACCAACAATGTAGAAGGGTTCCTCTTTTTCCACATCCCCGCCAACATTTATGATCATTTGTTTTCATGATGGTAGCCAATCTGACAGGAGTGAGATGGAATCTTAATGTAGTCTTAATCTGCATTTCCCTGATGACTAGGGATGTAGAACATTTTTTTAGATGCGTATATGCCATTCGTATTTCTTCCTTTGAGAATTCTCTATTTAGCTCCATTTCCCATTTTTTGATTGGTTTGTTTGATTCCTTATTATTTAACTTCTTGAGTTCTTTGTATATCTTAGATATTAATCCTCTATCAGATGTATAGCTGGTGAAGATTTTTTCCCATTCTGTAGGTTGCCTCTTTGCTTTCTTCACCGTGTCCTTTGCAGTGCAGAATCTTTGTATTTTCATGAGGTCCCAGTGGTTAATCTGTGGTTTTATTGCCTGAGCAATTGGGGTTGTATTCAGAAAGTCTTTGCCAAGACCAATATGTTGAAGGGTTTCCCCTACTTTTTCCTCTAGCAGTTTCAGAGTTTCAGGTCTGATGTTAAGGTCCTTAATCCATTTGGACTTAATTCTTGTGCACGGAGAAAGAGAAGAATCTATTTTCATCCTTCTACAGATATATATCCAGTTTTCCCAACACCATTTGCTGAAGAGGCTGTCTTTTCTCCAATGAGTATTTTTGGCATTTTTATCAAATATCAGGTGGCTATAACTACATGGGGTTACATTTGGGTCCTCTATTCTGTTCCATTGATCTACGAGTCTGCTTTTGTGCCAGTACCATGCTGTTTTTGTTACTATGGCTCTGTAGTATAGGTTAAAATCAGGTATGGTGATACCACCAGCCTTATTTTTGTTGCTCAGTATTATTTTAGATATTCGAGGTTTTTTGTGATTCCAAATGAATTTTTGGATTGTTTTTTCTATTTCCATGAAGAATGCCTTTGGAATTTTGATGGGGATTGCGTTAAATGTGTAGATTGCTTTTGGTAAGATTGCCATTTTCACAATATTGATTCTTCCAATCCAGGAACAAGGGATGTTTTTCCACTTCCTAGTGTCTTCTGCAATTTCTCGCTTGAGTGTTTTAAAGTTCTCATTGTATAGATTCTTTACTTCCTTAGTAAGGTTTATTCCAAGGTACTTTATTTTTTTTGATGCAATTGTGAATGGGAGTGATTCTCTGATCTCATCCTCTCTGTGTTTGTTGTTAGCATATATGAAGGCTACTGATTTCTGTGTATTTATTTTGTATCCTGCTACATGACTGTAGGTTTTTATCAGCTCTAACAGTTTGCTAGTAGAGTCTTTAGGGTCCTTTATATATAGAATCATGTCATCTGCAAATAATGATAACTTGACCTCTTCCTTTCCGATTTGTATCCCTTTTATGCATGTCTCTTGCCTTATTGCTATGGCTAAGACTTCCAGAACTATATTAAATAAAAGTGGGGACAGTGGACACCCTTGTCTTGTTCCTGATTTTAGTGGAAAAGCATCCAGTTTTTCCCCATTTAGTAATATGTTGGCTGTAGGCTTATCATAAATAGCCTTTATTATATTGAGATATGTTCCTTCTATTCCCAGTCTCTGTAGGACTTTTATCATGAAGGGATGTTGGATTTTGTCGAATGCTTTCTCTGCGTCTAATGAGATGATCATGTGATTTTTGTCCTTCAACCCATTTATATAATGTATAACATTTATAGATTTGCGTATGTTGAACCATCCCTGCATCTCTGGGATAAAGCCTACTTGGTCAGGGTGAATGATCTTTCTAATGTATTCTTGTATTCTGTTTGCCAATATTTTGTTGAGAATTTTTGATTATGGGGATGTTTGAACATCACTATGATTGACAAAATCTATGGGTACTTTTAAAGTTGCACTGAATGCATTGCATTTTCTATCATGTATATTTGTCAGTTTATGGGGGCCAGGGTGGAATGTGGTGGTTTGATTCGGGTGTCCCCATAAACTTAGGAGTTCTGAATGCTAGGTTCCCAGCTGATGGAGATTTGGGAATTAGTATCTGCTGGAGGCAGTGTATTTTGGGGCATGGGTTTATAGGTACTATAGCCAGTGTCCACTTGCTAGTGTTTGACACACTCTCCTGCTGCTATTGTCCACCTTATGTTAGTCAGGGGGGGAATGTTTACCCTCTGCTCATGCATGCCATTGTTTTCTCCTGCCATCGTGGAGTTTCCTCTTCAGTCTGTAAGCCAAACTAAACCTTTTTATCCCAAAAGCTTCTCTTAGTCATGTGATTATTGCCAGCAATGCGAACCTGACTGCAACAGACAGCTTTTCTTAAAGTTAATATGCAAATGAATGATTTGACTCTAACAGAATGAAATGTATCATTTAACAGAATGAACCCAACAGAAAAAAAATAGTAAAAAGAAAAATAACAGGAATAACAAGGTTATGAGTAAAATTTCCAGCATCAGTAAAGTAAGATGACAGACTAAGATCTTTGTATCACACATGATGGACAACTAATTCACAAGGACAAGAGAGAGCCAGAACATATTTAAGTTGAGACTTCATTTGCAGTTCTTAAGTAACATGGTTTTATTTTGGGAATAAAATCCCCAAGACAGCCAAGCCAAACATTCTTTTTGATACCTTCTGGTTGTTCCCTTAATATAATCCTAATGCCTTAACTTATTCTTCAACCTAAACCACTAGAGAACGTCCATTTTATCTAATGTACGTATCTACTTTTTTATTTTTCCTCCAGAGAGGTGAGGTAAAGTCTCCATGAAGTTAGGAAATACAAGGCACTTCAGTCTACTGATAGTGTCTTTTCATTCATGGACGTTCAAAGTGGTCCCAATTATAGTCCTGTGCACTGTTAGTGACAAAAATATACTATGCTCCTTTATGCATGGTTTGGGGAAAATTAACTTTTCTAAGATTATGCCTTCTCATGACTGAATTGAGATGAACTCATTTCAAAGTTATTCACTGAGGGCTGGAGAGAGATGGCTTAGCGGCTAAGCACTTGCCTGTGAAGCCTAAGGACCCTAGTTCAAGCCTGATTCCCTAGGACCCACGTTAGCCAGATGCACAAGGGGGCGCACGCGTCTGGAGTTTCGTTTGGAGTGGCTGGAGGCCCTGGCGCGCCTATTCTCTGTCTCTCTCTATCTGCCCCTTTCTCTCTCTGTCTGTCTCTCTCAAGTAAATAAATAAAAATAAACAAAGTTATTCATTGAGAGTTATACATTGGGGTTTGAATTAGTAAAATTAAGCCAAACTGCATACACACTCACATAGCACACACACACACACATGTATATACACACACATGCATACATACACACTTGTAAATATATATATGGACTTCAGTTATATATATATATATATATATATATATATATATATATATATATATGTATACATACATACATATATATATATATGTATTCCTTTCTCACTAATATATCATTATATATTATTTTGTCATTATTATATAAAATAAAAATCTAAGTTTAGCATTTTCTCCTTCAAAACACTTAGTTGCTTCTACTATAGCTAACTTCAGTCTTCAAAATTCTTCAGGATATCTTGTGAGAACCACTATTTGGTGAATTCTGACATCTTGCTTTGAATCTTTCATTGTTCTCTGAGTACAACTTATCACTTTCTCTTTATTTTCACTTTTTAGTTGAAAACATAATTATTTGGGATATCCTTGTGTTCTGGGCTCTCTTCCAACTACTAATGGGTTTTGTAAAAAAAAAAAATGTTTATTTCTTGTAAGAAATTTGTCAAAACATGTTTAAAGTACTAAAAGCACTTGACAAAGTCCTTTTTCCTCTTTACCATGTAACTATTTGCAATTGAAATCTTCTTTCCAGACCTATTGTCAATGAAGCTCACTTTAAAGTCCCAGCACTAGCCCATCAATTCCTTCTGCATCTTGTTATCTCATCTACCAGTGTGCACAGATAAAGTAGAAGAAAGCTTTGCCGATGATAAGTACAAAATGTTCTAGTTATTAAAAACAAGAAAATGAAACAATGCAGTGAAATAACAGCCTTTATCACAGTTAAAACATTGGATTCTAGTTTGTGCTATTGTTTGGGGCTTGGATAACTTTGTGGAGGAGGAGGCGGAAAGTGCCTATGATCAGGGGGATGAGAAGTAGAGCTGTGGGATTCTGTCTTCTGCATAGAAGTAGATGTGGTTTCTTGTACATGTTTGAGAATATCAGTATTTCAACATAAATGTAGGATGGATCCCAAAAGCATCCCTGAGTAAAGAGTGGAAACTGGTGGTTGATAACAGATGGGTTTATGAACTTTAGTAGCACAGCTGCTGGTGGGGTACCTTGTCTCCTGTAAATAACCTTTCATCCATGATTATGCAAGCCACCTTAATTCAAATCACTCTGCCAATAATGAATAAATAAGTAATCAATCAAACAAATAAGGTATGAAGCAGAGATGGGGATTCAAGTGGAAAAGAAATGGTTTTAGTGAAAGGGGAAGGGGAACGAGAGAGCATAATTGAGGCTAGTGGGTCCAAAATCATTGTACACATGCATAGAAATATCAAAAATAAATAAGAAAAAAAGAAATTGGTTGGTTTGTATCTTTTACCTCTAACTTCATGATAGCCTACAGGGGAACAAGAAGTAGAAAATGATAAAATTACATGAGTGCTGTCAAGTAATCTGGACCAGAGGATGAGGAAAAGGAAGTGGCCCTAGTTTACCAGGCTCCTTAACCTCATAATAGTATATAGAATAATGGCACAGTAGCCCTTAGACAGTCTTCAAATTAAATATCTTCTGAGCCACACTTGTCAGTATGAATGGCTTTACCCAATGTCTGGTACACAGGCCTCCGCCTGGTATCAAACCTCCCTACTAAACTAGCATTTGGCTCCATCTCTGCAGCTTTGAATTCATTACTAGACTAACATTTACAAGATGTATGGTAGCATTTCCTGCTCTGAATCTGCTATTTGGACATGCCCTTTCCTGAGCTGTCCAGCTTTGAGGCCATGTAAATGAATGTTATTTTTACAACAATGAGCATATGAACAAACTCTGGACCTTACTGAAATGTGGCTTATGAAATCCTAGATCTAGAATAGAGCTGGAGGCTCTGAATTTCTGATTTATGCAGGTGACAGTCAGGATGGTAATTTGCAGAATCCAGCTGAGCTGTGCAGGTCTCCTGAAGCAGTAGCAGGCTCGAGACAAGACCAATGGTGATGGTCTGTGGAGACGACATTTTAGGTGCCTCTAAAACACAATTTGTGTCCTTTTAGCATCAGTAAAGCATCATACTAATGTAAAGGGTGTATATTTTCTGGCAGGAAAGTTTCTGATGGAGAGAGAATATGTAAATAAATAATCACACATAAGGCTCAATGGATTTAAGCAAACAAACATTTCATTCTATAATAATCTCTTGATTACCAATAAACCATTTTAATGACCCATTGTTTTATATGCATTGAGTCCCTATCAACAATATTTTGCACATTTTGTGTGCATTTCTCAGTGGTTTCTATGAGTACTTTTTGTTTAAAAATAAAATAAGCAAACTGAGGCAGAAAGTTGCTAATTACACTGCCTCAGAATGAAGATCATAAGTGTTGAATCTGTGCTTTAAACCTTTTGAACTTGATTATTGTGATCATGATTTAGCAATATTATAGGAATTATTCAGTTTAGAGTTTAAATGCAGACAAGACATGAGAAAAAGAGTCTTATTCTAATGCAAAATGGGAATTAAGAAAAAATAACAGGTTTTAACCATTGGTTCTTAATTTTAGGTTTTGTTGTTTTCATCACTGTTCTGATGGTCTTAACAATTTTAGAAGAAGAAGTTCAATCTGGTTATTACAAAGATGCCAGCCATATGGCCTGGAATCAGAAGTCTTATGAATTATTTGGAAGCTTCTTTTGATCTCGGATGTGAAAACAGCATGATCTCATTTTGTGTCAATCTTGTGGATTTATTTTGGAATCTTAACCTATTTTAAATAGCTTTTTGTTTTCTTGTATACCAAAGCGAGCTTTAAAAGGCCCTAAAATTCTTGATACTCGGCATGTGGCAAAAAGTTATTCATTCATTTTAGCCTTGGCAAAAAAGAATACAATTAAAATGAAAGTACACATTTATTTGATGGTTTGTATATTATGTTTCTTCAGAGAAGGGAAATATATATATCTTTTTTATTTTGCATGGAGGAAAATACAGTGTCTCTAACAAGGGAAGTAATGTCTTATTTTACCTGTGGATGTTGAGATGTTACATTGAATATCATGTTCTACAATGACCACCCACTTGCACAGAGTAATCTGAAAACTAAAGACTACTGTAGAAACTACATGATGGTTGCAGGATTAGAAATCTGTCACACTAATTGCATTTGAAAGTATATACAACATTTACAGTTGAAGTACACATGAGCCAGGTTCGCTGTGTGTAAATACTTGAAGTAGAGTTTATTGTGTGGAAGAACTTACTAGTTTCCAGTGGCCTGAATATGACAACAGAGAAGGATGTGCATGAGAGTTGCAGGCTATTTTAACTATGATCACATTAGAAAGGTGATGACTACCCAAAATTAAAACTACTAGAACTTGAATTAACTTATTGATACGATCTTTCATTCTTACATCATTACTTTAAGCGCTGTTGCTGGTGTTATTTTAGAATAAATACAATCTACCCTAATTGACATTTGAATCTAATGCAAAGGTAAAGAGAATAGTACAGATATTATGATGGACATTAGATAATAATATTTTAAAAATGTATCCAAAAAATGTTTATAACTATTGTTCTGAACATGGTCAGGGAGTCAGAAACCAGGAGTTGAGAACTCAAGTATGCAAAGATGCTCACTATTTGCTATGGACTACATCGTGTCCCCCTCCCCAAATCCACTGAATATTGTTAAAGTCTTAATCCCAAATGTGAGGGTATTTAAGAAATGTTGAAGGTAAATGGGTTTAGTAGAGATCATGAGAGTGGAAACCTCATGATCTAATTGCTGTCATGTAAGAAGAGACAGAGTAGGAATTACATTCCCTCCAACATGTGAAGGCACAGGGAGGGATATTCACCAGCAAACCAGGGAGAAAACTATCACCAGAAGATAACAATTCTCCATTCTGATCTCACTGCTTCATCCACCTAAATGATGATAAATAAGTGTGAGTTGTCCAAACCACCTAATATATGGTAATTTATTATGAGAGCTGAACCTACGATATTATGAAAATTTATATGAGATAAAAATATAATCCTATGTAACCTGCTTACAATTTAAGAAGAACTAAAAGACCAGTCCTATTGTGCAGTGAGCGAGAAGGTGTTGCATGTTGAGAGATGAGATGGAGGCAACTTGTTAAACCCAGGGTATTATTCTTCCAATTCACTTCATATGAATATTGAAAACTTCAGAATCCATATCAAATTTCTTGTTAGAGTAAATGATAATGTGTGATCTACACAAGACCCGGAACGCATTTTATTTGCTAGAACAGAAAAAGATGAAAAGGTAAAATAAGATATATATATATATATATATATATATATATATATATATATATATATATGGCAATTTCTTTTCTAAAATAGCAGAACAGGACTTTTGCTCCTGTGTGCTTTTGAATTTGACATTTCCTCAATTCCAGTAAGACCCTGAGTGAAAATCATTCAACTGGGGCCTGTCAACCTCCAGTCACATGGAAATAAAAGAGAGAAATAATGACTGCAGTTTTAACCCACAGATATGGAGAGGTCTTAGAGTATAGCAGTAAATGACTGGTACAATTTCCATAATGAAAAAAAATAATAAGTAATCTCTAATCTTACTTTGATATTATGTGCTTCATGGCCAGGGAATTATTCTTCTCTAATGATTCAGGAACAAATACATCAACACAAAGTATTTGTAAAATAGTTCATAAAGTTTTATAACAGAGAAACATAGGCCTGTGAAAATTACATAAGGGATTTTGCAACCATCTTCTTTTCTACAAATTCATCCCTAGAAAAATAGGAGATCTTTTTATTAATTTTTTTTATTTTTATTGTTTTGATTTTTCAAGGTAGGGTCTCACTCTGGCTCAGGCTGACCTGGATTCACTATGTAGTCTCAGGGTGGCCTCGAACTCTCGGTGATCCTCCTACCTCTGCCTCCTGAGTGCTGGGATTAAAGGCGTGTGCCACCATGCCCGGATAGTAGAGCAAATCTTCATAAGGCTGGACTAATAGTTTCTATATGAGTTCAAGAATCACTACTCTTTCTCTAACTAGGAAACTATATTCCAGTATACTTGAAGTAAAATATACTAACAATCAGAGAATTAAAAATCAATATGAATTCTAGTTGGAAACATTTAAATGAGGAATATAAAACTATTTTTCTATTACCTACTACAGTATAGCAGAGGTTCTCATCATCATCTTATATAGAAAAATTTCTCCTTATATGAAGAAATAAAATCAACTGTTAAAAATAAATGACAGTAGCTGGAGAGGTGGCATGGCCATGAAAAGTATAGAAAATTCTGTATTTCTATGGAACTATATATAAACCATATGTGGTATATTGCTGTCAAATAAAAATCTACCAAATTGAACATAAGCCTTTTTTTATATTTATATTATAAATAAAAGAGTAATATCTAAGAAAAAAACAAAATAACACTTCAGTGAAAACTATTTACAGAACTGTACACATCGAAAGTAGTGTATCTAAGACTTAAAAATGTGAACACAAATGTAATTTAAGTCTTTTGTTTTCATTGAATTTTTGCCAGATTGAATAATTTTATTTTCTCATATATGGCATATAATTCAATGATATATTAGTAAATTTACCAAATTTTGAAAGTATCTTGTCAAAATATAATATTCTTATCAATCTACAAAGATCTGTTTTGAACATTTAGGTTTTAGCCTCTCCTTTGTTAAGAGAATTGCTAGTGTATTTTCTAAGTATAATGATTTGTCTTTGCTTCACAATCTATGTGAATGTGGTATCTTTCTTTTATCTTCCATATCATCTTGAGATTTATAACTTTATAAGTATGTCTTATTGCTATGGAAGTTTATTCATATAGTACAATCATTTTCAATCACATGAACCTAACAGTGTGTTTGCTAATTGCCTTTTGTTGAATAATTATAGTATTTTCATTATCTATTTTTTAATTTTTTGTAGTTTATTATTTTTTATTTATTTATTTGAGAGTGACAGACAGAGAGAAAAAGAGGCAGAGAGAAAGAGAGAGAAGGGGCGCGCCAAGGCCTCCAGCCACTGCAAATGAACTCCAGACACATGCGCCCCCTCGTGCATCTGGCTAATGTGGGTCCTGGGGAATTGAGCCTCTAACTGGGGTCCTTAGGCTTCACAGGCAAGTGCTTAACTGCTAAGCCATCTCTCCAGCCCCCATTATCTATTTTTTAATAAGACTGATAAAAATATTTATGGGTAAATCTTTATGTGCCTAGGTTTTCATTTCTTTTGGATAGGTAGCTAAAAGTAAACTAGCTGAGTTGAAAAGTAATTTGACTATATGGTGTTTTACTTACTTGAGTACTGCAAACACTGTACAGAAAATGGTGTGATAATGGTCCTGTTAGAACACAATCAGCTCAATGGGAACAAAGCTAGTGTTTCAAATGGGCACACATGGGCAGTGCATGGGTAAGAAGTTATTACATAAGAGGAAGGCAGGGATGGCATTCATATCGGAAGAATAATGTCCATTTGTAAATCAGCATGATGACTAGCCAAAGAAACTCAGAGAATCCATTGAGATCGTGAGAGCTGGGGATCTGCTAATGCTTGCATCATTTATAAATATGGCATAATTCCTAAAATCTAAGGAAGAGTTGCATATTTCCCAAAAGAGCAGTTTTCTCTAAGCACCATAATACTATCAGGTAAGTACACTGTCTACTTAGGAAATGCCTTTTAACATCATCTGATGGGAGCTAAGGGATACATTCGCTTAACAGCATCCAGAAGGCGTTATACACTGTAGGTGTTGATAGAAGTCTTACATATCAGTGAGGCAATTTTTAGTTTCCTGACATAGTTTCTCCACACATGTTCCAGTATCTTCACAGGAAACTAGACTGCTTTTATGATGCATGAAGTTAGGCAGGTGGCTTCTTCCTGCCTGGCTTGCTGATGAAGGCATAGGCAGCTTGCACTAACCCTGAGAGAAGAGAACATCATCATCCAATCCCACTATTGCCCCTCTGGGACATATTCTGAACTGGGAACAGAAAGTCATCAATGGAGCGCAGAATTTTGTCTTTGACCTTAGTGTTCATTTGAAGCATCAAAGGCCAGAGGACAGACTTAACGTTAGCAGTATTAGTAGTTCAAAGAACTTTGGCTAAAGGCCTATACAAGCAGGTCAGAAATGAATTTGTGCAAAAGCATAATAATTTTTTTAAATGGAAAATGCACTAAAAGTAACAAAAACTGAGGTTCTGATATAAAGAGATAGATTTAAAATTATAGATTGTACCCATACATTTTTTTTCCTGTTGATTCAATTTAATTTTTTTAAATTAACAATTATTTATTGACTTAAAATTTGTTATAATTGTTCACATATTCTGGGCACAAAGTTTATAAAAAATATATGTCTATACATATATTACAAGTTTGTTTATAATGTCAAGTTTAAAAATGTAAACAAAAGGATCAGCTACATTTATGTGTGCCTGATGTGCAACTGTGTGGGCATATTCACAAATACATGTGCATGTATGCTTCTGGAGGCCAGAAGACATTGTCTGCTGTTGTCTTCACATATGCTGATCCTCTCTTTTTATGGTAGGGTCTCTCCTTGGTTGGAGCTCACTAATTATACTGGGCTGGCTGGTTAGTGAGCTCCAGGGTTTTGTCTGTCTCCACCTACAAATCCTGGGATTACAGGCACAAACCATTATGCCCAGCATTGGTGTGGATACTGTAGATCAAACTCAGGCCTCATCCTTGGAAAAAAGGAAAGCTTTCTATCAAATGAACTACCTCTATAACCTTCAGCAAATATTTTTGAATGGCATGAAAAGAAGAGAAAATATGGAAACAAAAAAGGAAATCACAAGAATGGACTCTAGCATGACTCACCATCATGAGGGCGGTGTGCCACTTAGAGAAGATGCAGAGGGAAATATTCATAAGATTCTTATGAAAGAGTAGCAGTAACACTTCAAAAAAGAACAATGGGGCTGCAGAAATGGAGCTATTTTAAAAAAAAAGAATAATGGAATCTTTCTTGGAATATTAGTCGTCTATATAATGTACCATTTTTTTCAATTTTCTTTACATACAAAGAATTTGGTTACAATATAACCCTATGCTATAGCCTCCTTCATAGTGCATGTTTCTTTTTCAAATATATTTTAATTTTGTGCATTTATTTATGAGAAAGAGAAAGAGAGAGAATGAGAGAATGGGCACACCACAGCCTCTGGCCACTGCAAACCAACTACAGGCACATGCTCCACCATGTGCATCTGGCTTACATGGATTCTAAAGATTCAAACCTGGGGTCCTCAGATTAGCAGGCAAGTGCCTTAACTGCTAAGCCATCTGTCCAGCCTACATTTTTCTTTTTGTCCTCTCCTATCTTCTCAATATTTCTTTTATTCTCCTCTCATGGTTTCCCTCCTTAATTTCTAGCAATTTCATCTGTGTGTATGTGTGTGTTCATGTATATCCAATTTAAATGTCCCAAGTTTTTACCACAAGTAATATGTATCTGTTTTCATATGCTGTATTAAAAAAGGGCTTCTTGAAGCTGGGCGTGGAGGCAGAGGTAGGAGGATTGCCGTGAGTTCAAGGCCACCCTGAGACTACATAGTGAATTCCAGGTTAGCCTGGGCCAGAGTGAGACGCTACTTCGAAAAACCAAAAAAAAGGGGGGAGGGGACTTTTTGCAGCAATAACATTTATACAGTATATCTATAGGTTAAAACAGAATTTTTACCAAAAATAAACTTGTGACAAATGATTCTATTTCCTTAAAGTTTAAGTATGGGTAAGACTGGACCACAGAGTTCAACAAAGTAATCATTCAGTTCAAAGTAATCATTCAGTCAGAGAAGAGAGCGAGACATCAAGAGGTGAAGGGTATGTGTAACCACTGGAATGTTTACAGTGATTTAATTTTTGACATGCTGTTTTCACAAGAGTGGTTGTTTTGTGATAATGCATGGAGAATATATATTTTGTCCACATGTTATTAATATCTGATGTACTTTCATTTCAAATATGAAAATAGGGGAAACAATAGAATGTTATTACTCCATACCATTAGTATGTTGAGTGTTAGATTCATATATGCCATAAATATGAGATGGCCAAAAAGTATTCCACTGCAGTTTTATGTGCTCCTAATGAATAATGATATCTGAAAATACTTGAAGTCTCTTTACTAAGTGTAACACAACTATATTAAATTACAACTATACATAATTATAATTATAGAACATATAAGACTCAAACACAAGTTTGAGGTTATAATCATTACCATCTTAGCCAATAAAGACACAAAAAATAGAAAAAAAACTGATGTTATATAATATTAGAATTAGAAACCTAATTATTACACAACTCTGAAATGACAGCCTGGCAATTTGCCTCAAGGTTAAATCTCCTTAAGCAGTACATGGTTTACTGACATATATCAAAAGATTATAATCATTTTTCCAGAATGTGAAAAGATAAAATATACTGAGAATGTTATAAATTTTCACAGTTAAATTTTTAGGTCATAGGAAGCTGACTAGTTGTAATGAAAAGCATAACAAAACATGGAACATGTCCCTGATGACTGGGAAATCTTTTATAACCACAGAAAGTTTAAATGGCAGGAACTCAATATTTCTTTCTAGCTGAGAGATAAATTTAAAAATAATGTCATATAGGCCTAATTTCTAGCATCTACAAAGAACTCAAAACCCTAAACAATAAAAAGTCAAACAACCCACTCACAAAATGGGGCAAAGAACTGGACAGGGAGATTTCAGAGGAAGAAACACAAATGGCAAATACGCACTTAAGAAAATGTTCATCATCCCTAATCATCAGGGAAAGGCAAATTAAAACAACTATGAGATTCCACCTTACCCCAGTAAAGATAGTAAACATTAAAAAATCAATTGAAAATAAATGCAGGTGAGGATATGGAGAAATAGGAACCCTCATCCACTGTTGGTGGGAATGTAAGATGGTACCACCCATTTGGAAAGCAATATGGAGACTCCTAAAAAGGTTGACTATAGAGACCCAGTTATTCCTTTACTGGGCATTTATCCTAAAAGCTCCACACCTCAGTTCAGAGAGATTAGCTCAACCATGTTTATAGCTGCTCAATTTGTAATATCTAAGAGCTGGAATCAACCCAGATGTCCATCATTAGATGAATGGATAACTAAGATGTGGTATATCTACACAATGGAATTCTACACAGCAGTAAGGAAAAATGACACAAAGAAATTTAAAGATTAATGTTCAAACCTGGGACTCACCCAATAACAGAAAGATAATTGTCTCACTCATCTATGGCTCCTAACCTGAATCTACCCGAGATGCTGACACACCTAATAAGCATCTCCAGGAGTGGACAATAAGGTGGGTGAGGTGGGAGGGGAGGGTAAGGATGGAGGTGGGGGACACAAAACTGGACCCAAATGGCAATGGTACCATAAAATTCTACATCCTAAAAGACAGACTAAATGGTTGAACCTCCATCAGGCTCTTAGAGGGAACACTTGAATCACAAGTCCCTGGAGAGAGTATGATGAAGACTGACCTTACTCTTCTCTTCTCCTGTTTCTTTCTTTCTTTCTTTCTTTTTCTTTCTTTCTTTCTTTCTTTCTTTCTTTCTTTCTTTCTTTCTTTCTTCTTCTTCTCTCTCTCTCTCTCTCTCTCTCTCTCTCCCCCCTCTTCTCTCTATCTCTTTATATTACTTATCTTTTCCTTCCTTCTTTTCTTGGGCACTGACCTGTAACTCCCAAACTCCAAGTACCAGCATATGGCTAACATCCACAATGAGCTATTGATCAGAGAGACTTATAAGTTTTCCCAAAAGAAGATAGATTTCAGTCAGAGTATTTGATGATCCACCAAAGGTTACTGGTAAGACCCTACTGCTGAAGACAGCATATGCTGTTGGCACGGAACATGGAGTAATCTGACTAAAATCTGGAAGAGAGTCAGTCCCCAGACAGCTTGTCTAGTGCCAGAAGGTGCTACATTAGAGACTGGGGGAGAATGACCAACATCTGTCCAAGCAACTCATGATCTAAGCTATTCAACAGCAAGCATCCTGACATGATGCTAACATAAGTGCAATAGTGGGGCATAACCATGGTGGGAAACCAACTGCTCTTGATTTGGCTAACTGATTTGCTCAGTGGAACGGAACCATATTCAAAAATGACCCCACTCTCCATTATCAAGCTCCCGCCAATCGTGGGCTATAAGAGGGCCTACACCTATTAAATTCTCTCTACAAAAAGCAAAGGTTATCCCATTTATCTGGTTCTGACTTCACTTTTTGTTGGAGAATTTGTTTCTCTTTTTCAGATGTATACAGAGACTAAGGAGCGAACCAACCCATTATACCTCAAAAGGGCCCCAGCTGAAACTAACTGTATTTGGGGAAATGAGCAAGAGTGCTGCTTCCTTGGTGAACTGTTACCAGCACAAGGGTGAAGGAGACAGACACAGAGAATACTCAACTCCTACCAAACCAGATATCCAGAGACACAGAGGTTCCCAAGACCTCATAAGTGAAGCAGTCCTAAAATGAACCCAACATGGTTCAGGGAAACTTGTGGAAAAGGGGCACAAAGAATATTAGAGCCACATGTTGAGTCATTATGGACAGAGACATTACCCCTTACCCATAACTGAAGGCTAACCCTACAATGCATGACCCACGTTCTCCAATGAGGAGTGTCTCTGATGACTGTATACACTGTGTACATAAGTAATAAAATAATAATAATAAGTATGAGTAACTGTCTATAACAGCTATAAAGCAAAACAAAACAATAAGAAAAGACCTAGTTATGTAGTACTGCTGAAGCTGGCTAAGCTACATGACAGAGAAAAACGTTAACTTTAACCCCCTGCTCACAGTGATGAGAGTACTGTTATCCACAACTCAGGACCCAGGAAATCTTCGGGTATTAAAAGTTTTGTCCTGTATGAAAGGGTTAGAAACCTCTCAACCCCATTATACAAGCTCAGCACTGATACAAGAAATCAAAAAATAAACTTGAACTTTGGCTATAGTAAACATACACATAAGCAAATTAAACCATTAACAAAAATTATAATGTGCTTAAATAAAAATATGGTTTAGTATAAGGAACAGAATTAATATGGATGCATGGTAAAGTATAACTGTAAACCATCAAAATGAAGTTAAACACTTTCGAAATGTAAAGATATATTAGCATTTTAAAATACAAACAAAAATATGAAAAAAGTTATCAATGTCAGAAATAAGCTAGTGAAAAGTCAAATGTTAATGATTATCTTGGCAGAAATTTTCAAAACTAACAGCGTCTATGAAATTAAGGTTGGGGAAATTAAAATAATTTTATGACGTTGGAAGTTGTCTTACCTTTCTGGTCTCCAGAGGACATCTTGATAGTGTTATGAAAATTAAAAAAAAAATATCAGCCCTTAGAGAGTACATTTCCTCTCTAGAACATCTTCCACAAAATGTTCCTGATGGCTCTAAGAGATTTAGTACTTACTAGGAACTTCTGCTACAGCATTATTTGCAGAGTAGTGTGACATCTTGTGCATTGCTTGAAGTTACAGAGTAGCACACCAGGTGAATGTCAGTGATTGCTGCATTATTTGGCAAATATCTCAAGGAGGGTTTAACTTACAGTCTCACATAGCATCTCTCAGTATGTTCCCCAGACACCATATGTTCCCTTAGCTTTAAACAGATGGTTTTATATCCAATTGATCACCAAATGAAGTAGTTCTCTTTGGAAGTCTTGGAATACTAAAACCCTGTCAACACTCCAAACACCAGAATCTTACTTCAGAGTGACAAGATGTTCTTTCTATTAGATAAGTAGGAAACCTATTGAAGAAAGAGAGCCAGCTCATATCCACCTCAGCATGTACAGATTAATTAAATTGTAAGCAACAATTCATATAACCTCTAAATTATTTCTTTATCATTAAACATCTTTGATGTACAAGAAACCCTCTTCATGTGAGTTTCTTAATATTATTACAAGCTATATCCATAAACATCTGGTTTAAAAAATCTGATGCATTTATGTAAAGTAGAAATAATCCTGCAGAAATATAAAAAATTATGTTATAAAGTAATTCTCATCATATCTCATAGAAAAAAATTCAGTCCAGTATACACAGTCAGATCCAACTTGTAGAACCACAAATTTCAAAGCCCCAAATCAACAGTTGCGTAAAAGCTAAACAACAGAAAAGAATTTAAGAGGTACCGTGGGTTACTCCTTCTACCTACACTCTTTTCTTGGTAACCTCATCTCATCTTGTTGGTTTAACTAGTAAGTAATGAATGTTGTAAATTTCATTTTAATATAGCTCTTTAACCTTAAATTTCTGAATATGCAGCATATTTGTCTAAATAAATTAATGCAACCTCACAAGTGGATGAGTAATATGCTATTCAAACATAACATGCCAAAAATCATGGGTGAAGGAGATAGATACAGAGAACACTCAACTCCTACCAAACTCCAGAGACACAGAGGCTCACAAGACCTCATCACTGAAGGAGATATAAAACGAACCCAACATGACTCAGGGAAATTCTTGGAAGAGCGGTTGGAAAGATTGTTAGAGCCACATGTTGGACATTGTACACAGAGACATTGCCTCTTCCCCATAACTGATGGCTAACCCCTAAATGCATGATCCACATTCCCGAACAAGGAGGGTCCCTGCACAGGAGGAGGACAGGGAGTAGGCTAACAATGGTACCAACATGGCTATATACACACTGTGCACATAATTAATAATAACAATAAAGAGAGAGAAAAAAGTCATGCCACTGGCTTTCCCTTCCAAACTTTTACTTTCCCCATGAAGTGTCTGGAGAAAAACATGCAGAAACTACGTTCTATTTTCTCTTTCACACTTTTAAATGTGTTTCTCACCATTTTCACTGGTGTCTTTTGCTGTACATATTTTCATATGTTTATATTTTATATAGGTATGTAATAATATACATATATCTATATAAATATATAAATGATAAATACATTATCATATATGTTTCAAATGCAGTCATTTATCATATTGTTAAACAAATAATCAAATCTATGTGGAATAGGATTTTTTAAATGAATCTAATACAATTCAAATTAAGTATACATACACACATATACACACACAGATATATATGTGTGTGTGTGTGTGTGTGTGTGTGTGTATGCTGTAGCTGTGATATTTATTTATTTTTGAACAAAATATTCAAGAAATTATATGCTTAAATCATTATTGCAAAAGATTACAAACTTCAGAATGTAGGTTTAATAAATCATTAGATATTATATTAAACTTACATAAAATTACCTTCCTTTGAAGGATTTCATTATTGCAAGTTCTTTCCTATGTAGTTATTTCTTCCCAGTCTTTCATAGTGTTAGCCTTAGATCCCATGTGAAAAAAAATTCCCATTCTTTCAACACAAACACCCCCACATAAAATTGTGTGAAGAGATATTGATGTACTCATATAAGATGAGGTACCTTCCTCCCTAGGGACTTTGGAATGCAGACTTTGCATTGTTCTGTGAATTAGTAATGCATTACTGAGCTGTGAGCTACATATGTACCTGGTGCTTAAAATTTGAAACTCATATGGTGATTCCTTTCATGATCCACAACTTATTATCAGGTAGCCATGTACAGAAGTGGGAATATATGCACCAAAATAAGGATAGGAATCCAAGCATTTAAAAGTAAGACTGTGATGATATTGCAGTCAGCTTCTTTTTGTACAGACAATCATCTAATGAGAAACAGCTTATTGGGGAAAAGATTTGTTTCAGGCTTACAGAATCCAGTGAAAACACCTTCAATGGTGAAAGGAGCTGGCTCCCTTTCACAGATCCAACAGAGAGACAAGACCAAACAGCAAACAAATACCAGTACCAGCAAGCATGAACAGCTAGAGCTCAAACTGTTCTCTACACACCTTAGTACTTAGATTTGAGATCTACCCCCAAACAAAGCTGATGGACTCCAGGATCTGACCCCCAGTGACATAACTCTTACCCAATAGGGCTCCACCCACATGAGATTAAAGATTCAAACCTGAGTCTGTGATGTTGCACACATTTAAACCATTGCATTCCACACCAGGCCCCAATATACTCTTAACCATCTCACAATGCAAATTGCATTTAGTCCAACTTTAAAAGTCCCATAAAGATCCGGGTGTGGTGATGTACAACTTAAATCCCAGAATTTGGGATGCAGGGGTAGGAGGATTGCCATAAGTTCAAGCCCAGCCATACTTAGTGAATTCCAGTTAAGCATGGGCCAGAGTGAGACCTTACTTGAAAAACCAAAATTAATACATAAATAAATAAATATCCCTTAACTTTTACCAAATTTAAGATTGTTCCAAAGTTCAAAGTCTCATGTCACATTTAAGAGTGTCTCATAGTCATAAGTCCCATAAAATCTAAACAAGCCACATATTTACATATTTCCAGCACAAAATAGCACAGAGTAAATATTTACATTGTAAAAAGTTATAACAAAGAGAGACTATCCCAATACAAATTAATAACCATCAGGTGACTGTCAAATATGTGAAGTTTAAGTCTGACATCCATAACCAGTGATAAAAGTCTCAATTTTCAAATTCTGCCCCTCAAGCTGGGCTGAATAGCCCAGATAAATCATTCATCCAAGCCAACAGCACTCCATGGTAGCCATTGTACAGTCCTTGTATATCCAAAACATCTTTATGTCACTACTGCAACCACAGTCCATCCTCAGAGCTCTAACAGTTTTTTTTTTTTTTTTTTCCTTTCAACACAGGGACCTCACCAAATTACTGTGAAAGTCATCTTCATGTTGCTAAGACAAACATCCAACCAACAACAAACTTATGGAAGGAAAGGGTGTATTTCAAGCTTACAAATGCAGGGGTCAAGCCATCAATAGCAAAAGGAGTTGGCTCACTTCCATACATCCAAGCAGAGAGACATTACCAAACAACCAGCAAACACCAACACCAGCAAGCAAGTACAGGTAGAGCTCCAAAGGCTCTTTACACACCTTTGGGCTGGACTTAAGTTCTCCCCCAAAACACACCTTAGGAGTGGACTCATAGATCCACCCTTTAGTGACATACCTTTTGTCCAGTGGGACTCTGTCCCCTGGATACTCAAAATCCAAGCTTGAGTCTAAGAGGCTGCACATTTAAACCATTGCAGATGGCTATTGAGCTGTGTCACTTGCAAATCAAAAGAGGTACACAGCAGGAGGGAACTGAAATATTTTAATTATAGAAATTAATTTCTACAGCAAAATATTAAAGGAGGTTAGGAGATAGCTAGCTTTTTTTTTTGTTAGGAAGAAAGGGTTTATTTTGGCTTACAGACTCGAGGGGAAACTCCATGAAGGAAGGGAAATCAATGGCATGAGCAGAGGGTGGACATCAACCCTGGCCAACATAAGGGGGACAACAGCAGCAGGAGAGTGTGCCAAACCCTGGCATGGAAAGCTTACCAAAACACCCATAAGCCTGCCCCCAATAATACATCACTCCAACAATGGTCTGATTCCCAAATTGCTACCAGCTGGGGATCAAGCATTCAGTACACATAAGTTTATGGGGGACACCTGAATCAAACCACCACAGAGGGTGTGATAGAGATGTCTCATTTAGACTGAAAGTTCTACAGTCACACACACACACACACACACACACACACACACACACACATATATAACTTTTGTACTTACAGACAACAAAGCAGAGCATTTCCCTCCCCTCCCCCACTTTCCCCTTCATAACTCTGCTCTCCATCATATCCCCTCTCTCTCCTCATTAGTCTCTCTATTAATTTGATGTTATCATCTTTTTTTTTTTCCTATTATGAGGGTCTTGTGTTGGTATTGTTAGGCACTGCCAGGTCTTGGATATCAAGGCCAATTTCTGTCTGGACAGTTGTACGTAAGGAGTGGTACCCTTCCTTTGGCTCTTAGGTTTTTTCCACCACCTCCTCCATAATGGACCCTGAGCCGTGGAAGGTGTGAGATGTTTCAGTGCTGGACACTACTCTGTCCCTTCTTCTCAGCACTATGTTGCCTTCTGGGTCATTCCAGTGGTCATCACCACATGAAAAGAGAAGCTTCTATAACCAGAACGGAGATTAGCATTAACATATGAATGTGAACATTAAGTGTAGTGATTTCAGGACAATTTGGTGAGAGTAATATGTGCATTTATCCAGACAAGAGCAGGCTTTATACCCCTAAGGCTGATGACCTCCCCTGCCATAGGCTTTTGATTAGATTTTCAGTACCAGGCATGTATTCCCTCCCACAGAGTGGGCCTTCAGTCCAATTAGAGAGCAGTTGGTATCCCCCAGAGAAGACACGCCACTATTTTACTCGTTCAGTCATTTTGCCTGTCTGGCAAAACTTGAGGCTTTTAGTGTCCACTGTTTTCACCACTGATGACTTCTGTCACCCATAGAGCTGCATACAGTGCAGCTTTTTCCAGCTTTCAGTTGGCTGAGCTACAGCGAGAAGGTTTTATGCCCAGCACCAGCTTGATTTCTCAGTGACTTTGCCACTCAGGCACGTGAAGTCTTCAGCAATAGGGTCTTACTATCTCTTTCTCGTGGGCAACCAAGGGCCGTGGCAATAGCCTATAATGTTTTGGAGGCAACAGGGACCTCCCTGGCCAACAAATGACTGAGAGGCATCCCATCTCTGGCACTGAAATTTTTTCTAATAATAATCTATGGCTTCTGAATATGTCATTATTCAAGAAAGTAGATTTTCATATGAGTTATTCATAATATCTTGAATTTTGATTGACCCTCCCCAACCTTCTTTTATACAGTCTCTTCCCTTGACTTAGCTTAGACCTTTACCCTTTTTGTAATCTGTTCTTCTACTTACATATATACAATACCATCCCTTAAAGTCCTTCCCTCTTCTCCCTCCCTTATAGCCTTTTTCTAGCTTATGGGCCTCTGCTACTGAGTTTTGGTTCTAGCTCACATACAAGTCAATACATTTGTAGCTAGGATCCACATATGAGAGAAAACATGTGGCATTTGGCTTTCTGGGCCTGGGTTACCTCACTTAATATAATCCTTTCCAGATCCATCCATTTCCCTGCAAAGGTCATAATTTCATTTTTCTTTATCACTTAATAGAACTCCATTGTGTAGATGTACTACATCTTTATTATCCATTCATCTGTGGATGGACATCTAGGCTGGTTCCATTTCCTAGCTATTGTGAATAGAGCAGCAATAAACATGGTTGTTCAAGTATCTCTAAGGTAGTGAGAAGAGTCATTAGGATATATGCATAGGAGAGCTATAGCTGGAACATATGTAAATCTATTTTCTTAAAGCTGTTTCAGTTAGAGATTGAGACCCAAAGAGAACCAGGAGAAGCCACCCCACATACCACCTCACCCTGACACAAGTGCGGAAATGGAACTTATGTCTGATGGAGTCTGATCTAAAGAGTTCCCTGCTACCCACAGTCTAGCATGCTACCAACAGGGACTGGCTCAGATGGGCTGGCCCTGGGGTCGACACTCCAAATCTACAAACCAATCATGTCTTCTCCTTGCATATCTGAATCTGTTGTTATAAAGGCTATGGCCTTCTGGTCCCTCCCTCTCTGTTTTGGCTAGACAGTTTGTGTGTAGGGGTAGGGGGGAGGGGAGTCTCTCTGGATTCTCTCTCATCTCTGCTCAGACACACATGAGTCTGGTCTCTGGAAGAGCAGAGCATTGTTTCTTGATCTGGACTTTTCTGCTTTGCACATGTTTGAAGCTTTATTCTAGTTTCTCTTTAAAAGCTTCAGTTTCTCTTAAATGAGCTTTCCACACGGTTGTAGCTTTTTTTTAAATTGTTGATTATTGATGTAAGTACAGAAAATACATTTGCCAGCACATTTAAGAATGCTTTGTAACATGGCATTGTATGTATAAGATGATAGGAGTTAAAAGTGAAAAAAAAAAATGATGCCAATCATTATGTCTAGGATGTTACTGCATTTATCATTGAACTTGGGAGTTTTTAACTGACAGGAATCATTATTCTAAATATACAAGAAGGAAGGTATCATAAATTATAAAAGGTTTATATTTAAATTAATGTATTAATGAAATTCTTGAGAGTTGCAAGAAAAGAACTTTATCAGAAAATGGTAAGCCTGAAAATTTTCAACACCATATTTTTATGTGGATTTCTCTGTTAGTTCTTAAAGAATTAGTCAAAAGTGCAGCCTTGCTAGCACATGTTTATTTTTCCCCATATTTGCCCACACAGAGTGATAGCAATTCACAAGGAGACTACACTGACAAGTAGAGATGAAAACTGGTATTTTATTTATATGGAAAATATGCTATGTCAATTTTACATTTAATTTTCCTTTTTTTTTCCAGTTCTGGAAATCTAAAGCTCAGAAGAATAAGCCTGTACTTTCACATTTCACGTGTTGTTCCAACTGCATACACTGCAAGTTTAGGATGTACTTTACAACCACATAATGCCTTTTAATTCAGTAAAAGTTATCTTAAATGTCAAAGAAAAAAAGCTAGCTATGGTGGTGCATGTCTGTAACATGACTCCTTAGGAGGTTGATGCGGGCAGTTCATGAGTTTGAAATGTGGCTGGGCAACGCAAAACTCTGTCTTAAAATTCCAAAAGGTAAAGAATAAATTTTAAAAAAAACACAGATCAAAGATAAAACTGATATTTACCAATTTAATCTTATATTACTATATACTATGAACTTTTTCTTCTGTGTGAATAACATATAAATGTGAAGAAAAATGGTTGAAGCTAGAACAGATCATTCTCAGTGAACTTACCCAATCACAGAAAGATAATCACCACATAGTCTCACTCATCTACAGCACCTAACCTGAATCTACGCAAGATGCCAACATACCCAGCAAGCATCTCCAGGACTGGACAATAGGCTGGGTATGGAGGGAAGGGAGGGCCAGGGAGGGTGTAGGGGTCACAAATCTGGACCCAAATGGCAATGATACCATAAAATTCTACATCCTAAAAGGCAGACCAAGTGGTTGAACCTTCACCAGGCCCTTAGAGGGAACACCTGAGTCACAAGGCACTGGAGAGGGTACAATGAAGACTGACCTTAATCATCTTCTACAGCCTCTCTACCTCACCCCCCCTCTCTCTCTCCCTCTTATCTCTAACTCTTTCATATTACTTATATTTTTCTTCCATCTCTTTGTGGGCACTGACCTGTAACTCCCAGTACCAGTATGTGGCCATCATCCACAGTGAGCTTTTGATCAGAGACACCTACAAGGTTTGCTAAAAGAATGACAGATTTCTGTCAGAGTACTTGATGGTCCACCAAAGGTTAGGGGTAAGACTCTACTGCTGTAGACACCATATGCGGTTGACAAGCAACATGGAGTTACATGGCTGGAAGCTGGAAGAGAGTCAGTCCCCAGACAGTCAGCGTGTCTACTTCCAGAAGTTGCTGCATGGGCGACTGGGGGAAAATGACCAATATCTGTCCAAGCAACTCATGGTCTAACCTACCTAGCAGCAAATATGCTCACACAAGTGCAATATTGTCACACAGCCATGGTGGGAAACCAACTGCTCTTGATTTGGCTAACTGGTCTGCTCAGTGGAACTGAACCCATAGCTGGAGTTGGGAAACAAGTCAGAACCATATCCAAAAATGAGCCTGCTCTCCATTATCAAGCTACCACCAATCATGGGCTACAAGAGGGCCTACTTCTATTAAATTCTCTCTAAAAAATAAGGTCTATCCTATTTATCTGGTGCTAACTTTACTCTCCATTGGAGAATCTGCTTCTGTTTTTCAGATAGATGCAGATCCTAAGGAGATAACCACCCCGTCATACCTCAAAAGGGCCCCAGCTGAAACTAAGAATAACTGGCGAAACAAGCAAGGGTGCTGTTTTCTTGGTGAACCTGGTACCAGCACAAGGGTGAATGAGATAGACACAGAGAACAATAAACTCCTACCAAATCAGATATCCAGAGACACAGAGGCTCCCAAGACCTCATCACTGAAGCAAACCTGAAATGAGCCCAACATGGCTCAGGGAAATTTATGGAAGAGGGTTGGAAAGAATATCAGAGCCACACATTGGGTCATGGTGAACAGAGACATGTCGTCCTACCCATAAGTGAGGGCTAACTCCACAATGCATGACCCATATACCTCAACAAGGAGGGACCTGGGGGAGGAGGGAGGAAAGGGAAGAGGCTAACAATGGTACCAAATTGACTGTATTCACTGAGCACAAAACTAATTAATAAAAAAAGGTTATATAAAATCACAGGAAAGACTCAGTTGATAGGAGAATGAGTTGGAGCTGGGTGATTCTGGCTTGGTCTGTTGGGTATGACACTTGTGTTTATATCTGAATAAAGGCAGCCTCTTGGTGGTGTTGAAAAAAAAAATCATTGAATTGTCAAAAAAAAAAAAAAGAAAAACCAAAAAGTAAAATAAATTCTAGCAAAGAGCATGTGAAATGGTAAAAAGAAAAAGAAGAGGAGGAGGAGGAAGAGGAGGAGGAAGAAGAAGAAAGAATGAATGAAAGAAAGAAAAAAAAGAAAGAAAGAAAGAAAGAAAGAAAGAAAGAAAGAAAGAAAGAAAAGGTTCTGCAGATAAACACAAAATTACAGACATCATGGGGAAAAAAGGGGGGGTTAAGAAAAAAAAACTTTTCTCACAAAGGATCCTATTATTAAAATTTCATTTTAACAAAGACAGAAGATGGTTTACTAGAAATTTTTAACTTTTCTTTTCCTCAAAAGAGAGTGGAATAAACACAGTCATGTTTTGTGCTTTCAGGCCATCACAACACAGTTTATTTTATCCCCTACTTTAGTTGAAAGCTCTGTAATACCAATAAAGACAGTAGAGTTTTGAGGAGGTAGCTGAGTCATAGAACCCTTGACGAATGTGTTCAAATCCCTGGGTTTGATCCCCAGCACTACTAAACTCATATGTAAATACATTAATTACTAGATAAGAGTGCACAAATCGAAGGAAATAGCAGTTAATTCAATAAAGTCACTATTTATTATCAGTACGCAGATATACATTTTGTCAATTCTTGCATCATGGTTTCTTTAAGTATGGCAACAACAGTAGTGAAATAGAGTTTGAGATTAACATTTAAATGAGTATTTTATTACTGTGGTGATTTGATTCAGGTGTCCCCCATAAACTTAGGTGTTCTGAATGCTAGGTTCACAGCTTATGGAGATATGAGAATTAATACCTCTTAGAGGCAGTGTATTTTGGGGGGGCAGGCTTATGGGTATTTTAGCCAGTATCACCTTGCCAGTGTTTGGCACACTCTCCTGTTGCTATTGCCCACCTTATGTTGGTGATGATTTCCACCCTCTGCTCATGCCATTGTTTTACTGGGACATCAGGGAGCTTCCCCTCTAGCCCATAAGCCAAACTACACCTCTGCTCCCCTCCCCACAAGCTGCTCTTGGTCAGGTGGTTTCTGCCAGCAATGAAAACCTGGCTACAAAAGTAATATGGTTCAGAGGATTGGTGTCATTTGCTGCTAGACACCTGACTGTGTGGCTTTGGCCTTTTGGTGCTGACTCTCAAGAGGAATGTGGTTGAATTTGAAACCTTGTCCTAGAATATGCCTTGCAGTGTTATAAGTACAGCTTGATGGACTATTCTGGTCAGCGTTGAAAGTCCTGGATGCATTAAGAAGTATGGACTGTGGTTTGGTGAGGGCTGAGAAAGAACTTTGCCTATACTGGGCTAGAAGCAGTTTATGTGAGAGATTTGCTGTTGTGCTCATGTCCTAAGAATTTGTGCAGGGTTGAATTGCATAGAAATGGACTGGTATGAGCAGAGGAATATGGCACAGAAAAAATGAAATCTTTGGGCTAAAACTACTGCCCATTCAGCTGCAATTATATGAGAGATTACAACCTTTGAGACTGAAGCAACAGGAAGAATTTAGACTCTTTTGAAGGGGCTTGAGTGCTCAAGGAGTGTCCTGTCCTTCACAGTCTGCTTTATTCCCCCTGGATTAATAAATTGGCAACTTACCTGGTATTATGGAGTATAAGAAATGCAGAAAAGAGAGGGTTGCTCAATTTACAATGTGGTCTTGTGTTTTGGAAATGGCCATTGGCAGTGGGAAACAAGATTGCTGGATGCCCACATGGAGACCCAATGGAGCCATGAGGATGAACCAATGGTTGCAGTGGAGACCCAGTGGAGAGGCCAGGACCAGATGAAATTTTCCAGGACTGTGAGTAGCCTAGCTGGAGGGGCGGAATTGGCAGTCCAGAGACTTGTTCCTGGGTAGAATTTTCTGACTTGGAGGCTTGTCACGAGTTGTTTCACTTGGAACTAGAGTGTGATGTTTATACTGTTTTAAATTTTGTAATTGTTGAATATTTGTTTACTATGCCCAATGCCATCTTTTGCAGTGTGAATGTGTATTCTGTGCCATTACGGGTTTTGGGGGGAAATTTTTGGTATTATAGCTCAGTGAAAAGATCTCAGATTATGGGGATGTTTGAACATGCCCTGGATTGATAAAAACTATGGGGACTGTTAAAGTTAGACTGGATGCATTATATTTTATATACTGTATAGACATCAGTTTATAGGGGCCAGGAGTGGAATGTGGTGGTTTGATTCATGTGTCCTCCATAAACTTAGGTGTTCTGAGTGCTAGATTCCCAGCTGGTGGAGATTTGAGAATTAGCACTTCCTGGAGGCAGTGTTTTGTTGCGGGGGGGCTTATGGGTGTTAGAGCCAGTTTCCCCTTGTCAGTGTTTGGCACATTCTCCTGTTGCTATTGTCCACTTTATGTTGGCCAGGGGGGGTGATGCCCACCCTCTGCTCATGCCAACTTTTTCCCCTGCCATCATGGAGCTTCCACTCAAATCTGCAAGCCAGAATAAACTTTTTATCCCACAAGCTGCTCTTGGTCGGGTGATTTGTGCCAGCAATGTGAAACAAATACAGATGTTGCAGGTAGATGTAATAGGAAGCAGATTTAGTTATTTTGATGCAGAAATTATGTAACTTTTGTAGAAATGCTCAAGGAGACACTTGGTGTAGAGTTGAGGCCTTTATGTCATGGAATAGTGCCATTGTGTTTTAATGTTCATTCTTTGAGACAGTGTCTTGTTCCTATATCTCTGGCTGACTTCAAAGTCACTATGTAGCTGAAGATTACCTTGGATTTATCATCTCCTGCCTCCTCCTCCTGAGTTCTGGGATTACCCTCATGTGCTATCACACCTCCTTTTGATTGGGGGGAAGGCAGTGCTGGAGATCCAAATCAGGGCTTCAAGTATATTTAGGTAAGCATTCTATCAAATGAGATGTAACCCAGAATACGTTAGTTCCTAATTCTTAGTAAGTCTTAAAATACATATAGCACACAAAATGTCTCATTTTCTTCTTGCTGCTAAGAGCTCAGTACAACTAACCAGAAGAATGTTCTATGGTGTATTTATGTATATGTATTTACATATGTCCATACAGCAGTACATTTCAGGTTTTGTTTAGTGATTTGAGGAAGTTTGGAATCTTTTATTAATCTCAAACATTTATGGAGATGTTTTAGGAAAACAATAATATATTGTTATCTTGGGAATCATGTTTTCCATTCTACATGGTTTCTTATATGATTCAAAGATGAGAAGGAACACCTAGCAACTTCCTTTCATCTTTGTCTCAATCCCAATGTGGTTGAGGTAAAAAGTAAATTATTTCCCTTTTGTATATGTGACCGTAACCAATATTTCAAAAGGTATCTGAAACAACCTACGGCCAACAATAAATTCTCAAGATCAATGAGCCATGTACACTGGCTCTTGTATTCAATTGGAAGGTTTGCAGGAAGCTTTTACCTTTGCATATTTCCTGCTTATTTTCGTTTCTGTTTTTACCTTGAGAAATGTTCACAATGTGCACACAAGTATTTTCAGGGGATTCCATCTCAAGCATGGCATCCTTCTTCTCCAGCTCAGCTTCTTAGGAGGATTGATCCTTATTAGTCTGGCTATCAATTCTTTTTGGAAAAAAAAAAAACAGCATATCTTCAAGGCAAAGGTGTTGTTTTATAGAAATGTCACTGCTGCTTATAGACACAGGCAGCACATGTGATAAAGCTATGTAGCTTATAGGTCTTGTATAATGTAATGTATACTGTTTCCAGTGGTAAGATCAAACCCAGAGCCATGTGACTGTAAGGCAGGGGCTATAATACTGATCTGTACACAGATGACTATTCCAAATGTAAAAATACTACTACTACTACTACGAATACTACTACTACTACTAATAATAATAATAATTGCTGCATTCCTGTGTCATGAAGACACTGAAGGAAAAGGAATAACCTCAACGTTTTGTGTTTCAGAAAATGGCTTACTGTAAAGAATGACTTTTCCTCATAAAATTAGATAAGTTTAGTGGATATGTTCTTGTTGCAGTCAGGTTCAGCACTGCTGTTAGAAATAACCCAAACAAAAGCAGCTTATGGGAAAAAAGAGGATTTATTTTGGCTTACAGGCTTCAGGGGAAGCTCCACAATGGCAGGGGAAAATGATGGCATGAACAGGGGGTGGACATCACCCTTTGGCCAACATAAGGTGGACAATAACAACAGGAAAGTGTGCTCCCAACAATACACTGCCTCCAAGAAGCATTATTTCCCAAATCTCTATCAACTGGGAACCTAACACACAGAAACCTAAGTTTATAGGGGTCACGTGAATCAAAGCACCACGGTTCTGGTTTAAAAATGACAAGGTAAGACACGGGCCCTTGGTATTCACATTTAGTACTTTATATCTAATTGACTGAGGAATGGTTACTTTTATTTTCTTATTAGAATATAAGTCTTATCCTCAGACACATAAAAATGATTTATTTAGAATTTAATTAATTTTCAAATGTTTTTCAGCATTCAATTATGAACTGTTGTAATGATAAAATACATATCAAGAAAATTTAGTAAATAATTGCCTTTAACAGTTCTATATACAAGCATTTATTTTGAATGTGTAATTATAATTCTAAAATACAGGAGGAAAATGCATAGAACATGAGAAATGCAGCTTCTTTTCTTTGATACTGCCATACTGAATATGTTTAATGGCTGGCTTGGAGATATATATATATATATATATATATATATATATATATATATATAAATTTATTTATTTGCTAATATATTTGTATATATATGTTATTATATATACTTGCTATTATATATGATATATGTTTATAATAAATTGAAGATTTTACTATGTAATGTAGTTCTACAACATGCTTCATATAAGGAAAGAAAATAAATTCCAAACTAGAAATTTGAAATGAATAACTATGTGTGATTTACTTTCTGTTTCATAAAAGTAGATGATAGATGCACATTATAGATTTACAACTTAAAATCTCAATTGAGTTCAGGAAATGAAGTGTGTGATTCTTGAGAGACTCAAGATGCCAACAAAATAACCATAAATGAAGCTTTTGGACTATCTGAATATATCTTCACATGAAACAGGTATTTAATGCTATTAAATACTTTTTCATTTTTTCTAGCTATACTATGATAATGACTATAGATAGCTCTTTGGTATATAGGCTCCCAAAATAACTTTATAACTAGTTAATGGATATATTTGGGTAAATATTTAGTATTAATTTCAAATCAACATTGAAAACTGTATCCAAGTTTTTTAATCTCGCCATTACTATTGCATTATCTCATCATTTTATCTCTGTAACAAAACTGTATGTGGTCAATATAGTCTTTTCTGAAAACTTGGTTATAAAGCAAACCAAATGAATGTTATTCACAGTTAAATACCCTAGTTGATATGCTAAAATATACTCATAATTCTCAGAGAATTTGACATGTATAAGATAAAAATATGATCCTTTGAACTGACCAATTTTAACTTAGATGAGCATCCCATTTTTTTTCAACATTATAACTCTGATTTTCAGGCTTACAATTTAATAAAAAAATGTTTCACATTCAGTCAAGCAACAATAAATGTTTTTAGGATATTTTACATTTCAGCCTAGAAAACTGCATCCCAGTAGACTAGTCTTTCACTAAAGTTGTAAATTCTTTTAGGGGCATTTGTGAGAAGGAGAGCTAAGATAAATGTTACTCTCTTCTGTCACATTATTCATATTTTGCAAAAGTGAACTTTAAGCTTTCTTCTGGTTTATTTTATTATACGTAGGCAAGTTTCGCTGAATTCATTTCTTCATGTACTTGATTTGTGAAGAGAGGAATAGAGTTCACTTCAGGAGAGAAAAGCTCATAAATCTTGATGAAGACTGAAAATGAAATAAATGGACAAAAAATGAGCCATCCAGAGTACAGTCCCTTTATTTCCATAACAGTGTGCATGGGTATCTTTTTAAGTTGTGAAAATAGATGTAAGAATATCCCAAAGTAAAATTTTAGAAGAACATTGATTACAGGCCATGTTTTCCTCCAAGAGAGGAGAAAAATAGCTACAACTGACTTGTGCCAAGTCTCTCTGTGAATCAACGTGTGTCCTTATGATTCAGAAGTGAATTAAGATGACGAAGTTTGGCAAGATTATTATTTTTAAAAGACACTAAGGAGAGAGAATGAAGTTTAGCAGAATCCAGAACAAGTTTAGTTAGTTCTTTCCTATTCATATCCAAATCTGATCTCTCATATCCCATAATTCTGATTTCTTAGAGCACCCCTGCCAGCAAATGCAGTAACAGTAAAATTTTTAAAGTAAAAGACGATAATCTTTGGTGAATGGAATCCTCATTTTAGCATGGAAACAAATTAAACATCCAACAGCTCAGGGAGCCTTACTCCTGTTACTGTACTGATCGGGTTTGTCAAGCACATAGATCACGTGGATAACAACCCTTATTTCTTGGGTTGTTTCAGTGATTACAGTCTCATGTGATCTCCAGCCCTTGAACTATATCTGGCTTCTACATAAAACACATGAATCATCAGCACCCTGCTTTCTAGAGCCATAGAATCAAATGGAGATTGTCAGAGGATACATACAGGCAAGTGATGCACAGATTTTATTAATAGCTGTGGATTTGGTCCAAGTTCCAATGGAGTCATGAGTTGAGTGTCTATACACTATACAAAGCTTTCAGAACTCCTTCTGCCTAGACCACTGGCAAGCCTAACAGCACTAAAAGCTGCACTAATTTGTTTCTTGGCCCCTTTTCCACTGCCCTTTACTCTCTTCATCATTCTTTTCATATGACAATTCTAATGGCCAAGAAAGCTGACGCTATAGAAAACTGCAGTGAAGATTAAAGAGAAAATCAATACCTAAGTAACACATAAGTCTCAGACTTGGTCACATGTTTTCATCTTCCAGGGCAGGGTCCCTTCCTTTTACTTTAGAACCAAGGTCACATTCATAAGATAAAATGCACAGGAGGAAACTAAAAAGCATACCCAAAAGGTACCATTCAAATTTCCAATGAGTTTTACTTCACAATTTTATGTGAGGTAAAATTCTGTGTTGTAAAATAGTATATTCTAAGTAAGATAAACATTTCAAACATCATTCAAGTTTGGACATCACTAAATTTGTAGATATAGTGTAAGAGAAAGAAATATATTCTTTTAGGGGAAATAGCCTTGCTTCAAATACTGGATGAGAGATATAGTCACCTGTACTCAAGAGATATGTAAACAACTCTAAGCAGGAAACTGAAAAAAAGATAGAAAAAAATATATGTATAGTTAGGAACTTTCTTCTACCTTACAAAAAGAATAACCTTGCATTAATTACTCTAATAGGAACTCATATATCCCTAGGAAGAAATGATGAAAATAATGGAAGAGCATCACTCTTCATTACCTTCTTTGTAAAGTTTCTGTTCCTGTCCCACCAATGACTTCCCACAGTCTTTACAGGAATATCCACATTGAACTAGTTCTTCTTCCAAGATTTTTCTGATACCCCAAGTTCCCCAAAGCATGTTTTCACCCTTCAATATTTGGTGTGAAAACATCTACGTATCACTGGCTTCAAAATAAAAATTCTACTCATGAGTACTCAGATGAGTTCTTGATTTAGCCAGTTTTCAAGTATTAATTCTACTCAATGATTTAACCAATTAGTAGATGAACAAGCAAATATCTAGTTGTCATTCCATCCTACAAGAAAAAGTATACTCAGCAACAGTAATGATGTATACCTATTTAGCGACACAACATTCTCAACCTGGGTTTTACAGTAATGATCTTGTTCAAGGATCCATCAGAGAAGTTCTTCTACCCACACTTATTACCTTGTGGCATATGCTTCCAACAATAATTTACTACAATAAACTGTTAATTTGAAAATAATTGGATTAAGTCATTTGCTAACGAAAATGATAGTTTCCAACAACATTGATTTTACTTTCTTTTTAAAATTTTTTTGTTTATTTTTATTCATTTGAGAGTAACAGACAGAGAAAGAGGCAGAGAGACAGGCAGAATGGGCTTACCAGGGCCTCCAGCCACTACAAAGGAACTTCAGCTGCATGAACAACCTTGTACATCTGGCTTAAGTGGGTACTGGGGAGTCGAGCCTTGAACCAGGGTCCTTAGGCTTCACAAGCAAGCACTTAACTGCTAAACCATCTCCCCAGCCCCTGATTTTACTTTCATTAATATAATCTGTAGGTTTAAGTTAGACCTGCATATGACCATTTTTCCTTGTGTTTGAGGATGGCATCCAAGCAATTATTGCCTAATTAGCACATAATTGAAGTGACATATATGACTTAGAAGGAATGCACCACTTAGTCCCTTAGTCTCCTGCTATGTGCAGGGATAAAGTATGTACTAGAACAGCCCAGAAATGCAAGTGAATTTTTAGAATTCCAGTGTCCTGGCACCAGACCAGGCTCATCTATCCTGGACAGTTAGTAAATAAAATCAAAACCACAAGCTGGGAGTGGTGGCGCATGCCTTCAATCCCAGCACTTAGGAGGCAGAGGTAGGAGGAATACTGTGAGAGCCCTGAGACTATATAGTTAATTCCAGGTCAGCCTGGACCAGAGTGAGACCCTACCTCAAAAAACAAACAAAACATCAGAACCACAAAAAATAAAAATAAATAAAAGTATTTTGTAACCAGTCAAAATCTGTCTATATTAGACTTTTTTGTCCTATCAGTTTACCTCATGTTCTATGACCACTGACTTTTTTCATTAATCCAGAAATAATTGTGTTTCAATGTCTTATTCCTCAGCTGGTAGTGCAATATGACTTTGACAATTCTGATATAAAGAGGTAGGGGAATCTGCTACCTTCTCTTTGATTCAAAAGGCCTGGAATTTAAAAAAAATGACGATGCTATATACTTCTAAGGTCAGTTCAGCAAACTTCTTATGAATATATTGGGATACTCCATCTTGGCATCTATGCACCATGATGTAATGAAGACCAAAATAATGCAAATGGAAAGGTCACATTGACAAAGCCTCAAGAAGGTAAGAAAGAGATATGTCAAGCTGAAAGACACTTATTCTTCAAGCTCTAGTCATAGCTGATTGCCAATGTATGGTAAACAAGTTCACCCAGGTATAGTTTCTCCTCAGTAGCCACAAAAGAATTTCAAGTTACATTAAAAATTCTCAATAAAAATACTAAAGAATAGCCTTATGTTGTATTGATTCTGTTGATTGCTTTACATATTGAAATGCATATTTCATTACTATTAATTGTTCTGAGCTATGAATGCTGACTGTTTCCATTTACTTATATCCTTTTGAATTTCTGTCCCCAAGTTACATAGTTTTTAATGCACAAGTATTTTATTTTATTGTTTATATATTTTATTCTATTATAAGTGGAATTTGTTTCTTAAAAAATTCTCAATGAAAATTATGGTGTGGCTTCTACTGAATGGATTAACTACCAATAACCTTCATAAAATACCTATATATTTCCCTGGTGGAATCTCAATTAGTGTTTTGTTTTTTGTCTTTGTTTTTGTTTTTGTTTTTGTTTTTGTTTTGAGACAGAGAAGGACAGAGAGAGAGAGAATGGGCATGCCATGGTCTCTAGCCACTCCAAATATACTCCAGACTAATGTGCCACTTTGTGCTTCTGGCTTAAGTAGGACCTGGAGAATCAAACATAGGTAATTAGGCTTCACAGGCCTTAACCACTAAGCCATCTCTCCAGCCCCTCAACTACTTTTCCCAGGCATTGTATAAAATGAAGCCAGTCCTTGGAACTCCTGGGCATTTATGTTCAAAACACAGGATGAGAAACCTACTCTAAATCAAATGTGATACATGGTATGGAAAGAGAAGGATGTTGCTGAGAGCCTAGCCAAAGGCAAGGAGCCATAATAAGTCGTTTGAGAAGTAGCACTGTAACCCTCTCATTAAACTGATGACATTTCCCAACAGGACTTAAAATTATTTTGGACAAGTGACAGCTAATATTGTGTCTTTCAACCACTACCTCCTTTAATAGTTATTTTAATTAACCATTAAGGCTTGTCCAACCAATATATAGCCAACACATTGGGGACAACAACTTCACTCTTCTTTTCCTAGGGCTTTATTACTAATACAGTGCTACTTAAGTCAACACAATTGAGGAATAGCCGCTAAAGGGTATCATCCTGTATCTAAACTTCACATGGGTTCTGATGTTGTAAGAGGATGAAAATTATGAGAAGTTTTAGGCCAGCTAACCGTGTAATGAATGTGAGGAATTGCAAATGATCAGTGACGGAAAATAAAACCGGAGTGGTAAAATTCTCCAATATTCTTTCAATTGCAAAAGATATTTGGTGTCTCCCCAGGAAAACTGGGATCCAGTAGCATGAGACAGAAATGGTGTACCGCTTTCCACAATGAATTTAAGTGCAGTTGCTCATTTCCATCCTGATTCATGGGATCCTTACCTTATGCCCAGTTTCCATGTTCTGAAGAAGCTAGGCTGTTCAATGAGGTAGATGTGAAGAAATTCAGAGGGATTCCCAAACCTCAGCCCAGCCTGGTTTCCAGCCATGGTCATCATATTTCAGTTCCCTTTGTACAGCGGATCTTCTAGCACTCAGGCCTGACCCAGAGAGCATAAATATAAAAATTAATGCTTCATTTTTTTACCAGATGTAATATGAGAAATTTAAAAAATATTATTTTATGTCAAAAAGCTGTAACTATAACTTTAATTATACATACTTTGCTTTCTTGTAATTCTCCAAAGATTTCCAATGAATTTAAAGATATATACAAGTCTAAAGTTATTTACAGAGCCAAATAGACTACCCTAGACTTGTCACTTCACCTCATTTCCTTCCTCATTTATAATGTTATACCTTTCTACATGTCCATAAAGATACCTTATGCTTTACAAAGCAACCTAATTTTCTCCAAAACTGAGTCTGTCACTTATTGATATGTAAAATTCTCTAATTATTCTACTAAAATATGTTTCCTTTATAATTATTGCTGTTATGGTGCCTAATCATTTCTTTACAATGTATGTTATCATTTATCCATGATTATCCTGTATCTACATTGAGTTTTTGCAGAGAGCAAAAGAGGGAGGGAGAGAGAGAGAGAGGGAGAGAGAGAGAGAATTGGTACTCCAAGGCCTCAGCCACTGCAAAGAAACTCCAGATGCTTACACCACCTAGAGGGCAAGGTCGACCTTGCACTTGCCTCACCTTTGTGCCTGTGGCTAACATGTGATCTGGAGAGTAGCACACTGGTACTTAGGCTTCGCAGGCAAGTGCCCTAACTACTAAGCCATCTTTCCAGGCCTACATTGAGTTTTTAACCTCTATGCGCCAGTAATATTGGTTATATGTATCTCTAAAGCCACGTATAATATACATTAATAATTAATGTATACATGATGTATACATTATGAATAGATACTGATTGATAAGCATGTTTATCTTTTGTTTTTCATCTACTTTTGAACAGTTCTTATCACCTTGTAACACTAGTTTCTTAGACATAACATTATGGGGGGGGAGTGTAATTAAAGAATTTCTACTGTGAGCCATAAACTTCATATACTCATGCAGACCTAAATGAAAACACATGATAATATAAATAATGCAAGTGTGAGGGGGTGAAAATAAAATCATGCCTTTGGTACCTTGGGTTCATATTGATTGTGAACTTGATACATCCAAGAATTATCTAGGAAACAAGCATCTGATCATTCCTTTTGGGGATTATATTGTTAAGGTTAATTAAGATGGAAATAAACACCTTAATTGGAGTTGGAGAAGGAAGCTGGGTTCCTGCATAAGGTTTGAAGGAGAAGACTAACTGAACATCAGCATCCATCACTCTGTTTCCTCACTGTGGCCTGGGTGAGCATCCTTCTCTCTGTTTCTTCACTGTGGCCTGGGTGTGATCAACTACCTCAACCTCTGTGATTGTGACTTCTCCACGATAAACTGTAAATAGTAACTATAAACCCAAGAATCCTTAACATCATTGTTATAAAGTACTTGATTATCACAATGTCAAAGTAATATAGTAAGGAACTTATAAACTATTTTTTTCTAAATGTCTAGAGAAATCTCAAAGGAGTAGCTTTAAAAGCAAAATAATGGATACTGTGTGGGATTGAAATCAGGTGGAAGTGTAGGTCAATGCAATTCAGTGAAACAGGATGTGAAGTGCCTAGCTTCAATAAATCTTCTCATGTATGAATGATAGGCTACTGGATTTACTGACAAGTATATTTTACAAAATTATGGAGATCTAGACCTCAAATTTGATGGGCTATGTTTTGGCTTCAGTTCACATATTGAATTACTTTGAACAAATTAATGCTATCCAACTCCTACTCCTTCATAACTGGCTCCCATCATCGATCCCATCATCAGCTGATCTCAGAACTTGGTCTTCTTGGAAGATAGCTCAATATGATAATTTTTATGTCTCCTTCATAGCAAGCTGTTGTAAAATCCTTAAGACCATCTGGATTCAGAACAACTTATTTATAAGAAAAATTCACCTCAGATAACATGTAAATAGAAACATCACTTTTCATTGTTTAATTTAGCTAACATTGACAACATACAGTCCAAGTATTTTATGCACTTAAATTATATTAATATAATGAACACTTCTCTGTATAATGTTTCTAGAATATGAATGAAGAAATTGAAGAATGGCGACATTAAGTACAAGAATGTGACTGAATCAGGGTGTCTGCATTTTATTTTTATAGATCTCACGTATGCTCCTATCCCACACATTCTTTTACTTAGATTTTTTTTTCAGGACAACTCTACTTGCACACACTGTAACCAGAATAAATTAAAATATTTAAAACTGAGTTAATTTCCTTCAAAGTGGGTAAAACTCACTTTTTTCTATTATTTTATACAGAAATGAATGAACATTTTCCTCATCAGAAGCCTTGTAGTTCTTGTTTATGAGGTTTACATTCAAATTTGCCATGATTCCAAAAGCTTATTAATATATTTCTCTTAAATTCAATTCAAAGAATTCTCAGATCTTGGGGCTGGAGAGATGGCTTAGCAGTTAAGCACTTGCCTGTGTAGCCTAAGGACCCAAGTTTGAGGCTTGATTCCCCAGGACCCATGTAAGCCAGATGCACAAGGAGTCACATGCATCTGGAGTTTGCAGTGGCTGGAAGACCTGGCACACCCATTCTCCCCCGCCCCCTCTCTCTCTGTCACTCTCAGTTAAAAAAAATAAATGAATAAAAGAATTCTCAGATCTCACTCAATTAAGGCCCTGCCACTATTTGCAGATATTATTTTAACACAGTATGAAATAGGTTTTTTTGATGTTGTTTGTTTCTTTGTTTCTGTTTTTTTGAGGTAGGGTCTTTCTCTTGCCCAGGCTGACCTGGAATTCACTATGTATTCTCAAGGTGGCCTCAAACTCATGGTGATCCTCTTACCTCTGCCTCCGGAGTGCTGGGATTAAAGGTGTGCGCCACCACTTCCGGCCTTATTTTTAAGTTTTTAATTTCATTTATTTAATAGAGAGAAACAGGCAGAGGAAGATAGAGGGACAGAATGGGCACACCAGGGCCTCCAGCCACTGCAAACAAACTCCAGACGCATGTGCCACCTTGTGCATCTGGCTTATGTGGGTCCTGGAGAATCGAATCAGGATTCTTTGGCTTTGCAGTAAAATGCCTTAACCGCCTTAACCACTAAGACATCTCTCCAGCCCCTGAAATAGTTTTTTTATTGACTTAATTTCTCTAGAATCTGATCTATTCCAAATATCACTATAGTACTAGCCTATGTATTAATCAAATCTGATCATATCATGAAGACTACCACTGATTTTTCAATACCTTTCTATAGTACACTGAACTTTAATTTATATTTACTCTATATTGCAGTATGAGTTTTTTAATCTCATGATTTTTCTGATTTACATATATTTATTTATTTATTAGAAACGGAGAGAGTCAGAGAGAGAGAGAGAGAGAATGGGTAAAACCAGGGCTTCTAGCCACTGCAAACAAATTCTAGATGCATGTGCCACAAATTGCATCTGGCTTACGTGGGACCTAGAGAATTGAAGGATAATGCCTTAACCACTAAGCAATCTCTACAGCCCACATTATGAGGTTTTGGAAGGCAGATATTAACTGCGATTGGTTCCCTAACACAATTTCCATATTAATAAAGAATTCTAAATGAGAGACTGTAAGAATATAAGCTTTTCAATAAATAGCACATTGATTGAAAGCATAAGTCTTACTTAAATTTAACTGTACTTTATTTTCGACAATTTATGAGGGAAAGTACAAATTAAAATTAAGGGCACATGGTAACTTGTAAATGTTATCTTTAAACAACAAGCAACACAAGAATCAATTTCTTTGATGAATTATATTGGTGAAAAAGTCAAGAATTTTTCTGAATATAAAATATATTAAGGTTACTCCAACTTGAAAATCATGAAACTATTCAAATTTTTGAAACAATTACTCAGAAATACATATTATAAACTTAGTGTACATAAAAAACTAATTTAACAACATGGGTTCTGGAAACACAGAACAATTATATAATAGCAATCATTTTATATCTTAAGACTAAGAAATGCTTTAGGAATTAAATTACCATTATAAGTTTTAAAATAATGTAATAACATATTGTTTAATTTAAAAATCAATATTATGCAATGTGATAAATCACTAAATAGGAATATGAGTAAAATAATGAGTGAAATATATTTGATCTCATTAATTAGGAATATAAGTAAAATGATAGAAATTAAAATGTATTTACAAGCTTAGTAAAAGTTAAGTACATTTTAAAATAGTTGGCATTCAAGAAGTGTCTTATTGGATAAAGTTCTTAGTGCAAGAGTGTCATTACCTGAGTTTTGTTACACAGAACACATGTAATGTTTCAAATCCCAGTGCACCAGCAGTGAGATGAGAGATAGAAACAGAAGGATCTCCTTGAAGCTCATTGGCAAGATAGCATTGCAAATATAGTAATTAAAAATAAAGGAAAAGGGGCTGGAGAGATGGCTTAGCAGTTAAGGCGCTTGCCTGCAAACCCAAAGGACACAGGTTCAACTTCGCAGGACCCACATAGGCCAGTTGCACAAGAGGGCACATTTATCTGGAGTTTGTTTTCAGTTGCTGGAGGGCTTGGCACACCCATTCTCTCTCTCTCTCTCTCTCTCTCTCTCTCTCTCCCTATTTCAGTATCTCTCTCAAATAACTAAATAAATGAAAATAAAATACTTTAAAAGATAAAGAAAGAAGTGAAAGAAAGAAATGCCCTGACTCAAGCAAAGTGAAAGGTGAGAATTACATTGGCATTCCAAGTTACTCTCTATCCTCCACATGCATAAGGTGGCACTTGGATGCCCTGTTTGTGCACAATGGTGAAGGAGATAGACACAGAGAACAATCAACCACTACCAAACCAGATATCCAGACACAAAGGCTCCCAAGATCTCAACCCGAAGCAGACTTAATATGAACACAACATGGCTTAGGGAAATTTGCAGAAGGAGGGGGGCAGAAAGAATGTCAGAACCACAGGCTGGGTCATGACACACAAAGACATTTCCTCTTACCTGAAACTAAAGGCTAACTCTACAATGCATGACCCATATACCCCAACAAAGAGGGTCCTGGTGGAAGGGGGAGGACAGAGAGAAGCCTAACAATGGTACCAACTAGAATGTATTCACTGTTTACAAAATTTTTTTTTTAAATTAAATTTAAAAAGTCAAGAAAGTATAAGTGGGTAAATTTGGAAAAGAAAGATCAGTGGGAGGGGGACAAGAGAAAATAATGACGGTGAATATGATCAGAGTACATTATATAAGTATAAAAATATCATAATGAAACCAATTATTATGTATAATTAAGGCTAATAAAATTTATTTAAAAAAAAACATGACATCAAAGTAGAACAGACTAATTGGAAAAGGTATTTGGTGGATTAGGGATGTAGGAGGGAGAAAAAAGAGGGTGCTAGAAGGGATTATGATCATGGTATATTGTGTATATGTAAGAAGGTTGTCAGTATAAAATTTTGTGTGTGTGTGTGTGTGTGTGTGGTTTTTACAATCAGTTATATCAATTGTGTACACTTATAGGGTCACAGTCTCCCTATTGCTAATCTCAGGGGTAGCAAAGCCAAGACCCAACTGACTGTTCATAGGAAAATAAAGTTCTTGGAGGAATTAGGAGAAAAGTCTGGACAATCATGGCCTGATGTGAGAAAGCAGGAAACTAAATAAGTGTATTTATAAAGAGGAGTTTAACCGCCTTAAATGACATATGAATATTTAATAATAATTATAAATAATACAGTCCTATGTACTTCTCAATATCAGAAAAAAATGGAATTTATCTGTTGGTCAATTCAAAATAACATAATTTTTTAAACTTTGTATTGACAATTTTCATACAAGTACATAATGCATTTTGGTCATAATCCCCATCTACTGCCTTCTTTTGGTTCCCCTCTCCCCTTTTCCTTCCCTTCTTCTTTCTAATTATTTTCTTTTTTATGTTGATGTATTTTGTGCCCTTCTCCAAAATTTATATAATTGACATTCTGCTTTAGAAAAAAAAATTGTGCATGTATATATAAATATCTGTATATAAAGAAAGAGATCATAAAGTAACATTGAAGAGATTATTTTGCAAAATTTTGGAGGCTATTACATCAGATAAAAGTTTCCTATAATTCTATGGCTGGGAGGTCATAGAACCTTTGAGACTGGTTAGCAGTATCGGTAATAGAAAGGTAGAGACAGATTTGAGATATCGTATGAAATAAACTGAGTGAGCTTCCTGAGCAATTGGAAAAAGCAGAAAGAATAGTTGCATATATCCATGACCCTCTGGAGTGTACTGCGGGGTGGGTGAAATGGAAGCTTGAGCTCCTCATAATGTCAATTGTCTTTCTACAGTCCCAATTATTAATAATTCTGTATGTACTGCTAGTAATAATATAGTATTAATTCTCAGGTCTTAGTTTTTATAAAGTATGTTAAAAGAAAGCAAAATAAATTCATGTTATGTTTCTGGTTTTCAAAATAATCTCAGGGCTGGAGGTATGGCTTAGTGGCTGAGGAGCTTGCTACAAAGCCTGGGGACCCATGTTTGATTCCCTGGAACTCATGTAAGCCAGATGTACAGAGCGGTGCATATGCATATGTCTGGAGTTCGTTTGCTGTGGCTCGGGGCCCTATCATGCACATTCTCATTCCCTCTCTCTCTCTCTCTCTCTGTCTCTCTTTCTGTCTTCCCTCCTGTCTCTCTCTATTTATAAAATAAATGAACAAATAAAATATCTTTTAAAACTTAAAAAAATAATGTGTCAGTAGTTGCTACAGAACATAAGAATTTTTTTTCTATTTGTCCTTTTTCTTACCATCATGCCATCTCTCCAGCACATACTGCAAGTGAGTTATAGAGCACCAGGGATAAAGAGCAAGGCTGAGTAGCTGGGGAAATAATTTATAATTAATAATAATAATAGAAAGTTATATTTTAAAGGTTCTTTTGCTGAAGGGAAATATATAATTATTTTAAATACATAAATAATTTGAGATGTTAAGACTTAGAACTTTAAGCTCAAAGTAGTAATTTGGAACTGTAGCTCAACATGAGATCTGGGAGAACAAAAACGTGTGAAAATCTTAGATGTATGGACTGAATTGTAAGCCACAGAATCCTGTCAGAGGTGAAAAAAAGTATAAATTAAAGAAATAAAAGGAAATAAGAGGAGAAATGTGAGAAAAGAATATAGATATGATGCTATATAAGCTCCTAAGAAGAGATACTCATTCTGGGAAGATACTGATAAATGTCAAATGATGCTAAGTCAAGGTCACTGGTGATGGTCATGGCACTGGCGAGGACTATGTCCATGTAGACTGATGGTACTGCATTGTGGAATAGAGAGGTCTCCTAGGGCATTTTGCAAAATCACTTTCATCTCAAGATTACAAAATTCAGATGTTAGGGTTCTAGAGATTATAGTAAAATAGAATGAGTTTTTGAGATCAAGGAATTTCCTTTACATTCAATGGTAGTATCTAGTATATTATGTGGAGCATAGCAGTAAAAAAAAAAAAATATGCAGAATACAGATCTTAAATGGTATAGCAAATTACAAACATATGAGTAGCTAATGTGTGTCAGTATTTTGCTAAGGGTTTCAATATTTTCTGTAAGTAATTCTAATGATTACAAACATATTTGAGATAACTTTTATGGAACAAAATGGGTAAAAACACTGAAGAGGAACAACATAGTTAGAGAGACCATGAATGTTGAAATCAGACTTTAACTTTCCAAGGCTTAAAGATTGTATCTTTGAATATGGTGCGTGTCACGCACTTAGGAGCATGGTAATAATGTGAACATACTGGAAGCTGAGGAAGAGTAGAATGCTGTCATGAAGCAGATAGTTAAAGAGAAGCATGGCCATGTAAAGAGAGTGTGCATATTAGAAAGCCTGCCTACAGAGGCAGGTGCAGAGACAAGAAAGAAATTGTGGCTATCCTAACTGCTGTTCCTATTGCTCTGCTAAAGGATGCCATCTAAAGTGTGGAGTTCCAAAGAGAATTCAACTAAAAGAATACTTTATTTCTAATGATTTATTTATGAGAGAGAGAGAGAGAGAGGGAGAGAGAGAAAGAGGGAGAGAATGGGTGCTTCAGGGTCTCTAGTCAGTACAAAGGAACTACAGATGCATGTGCCACCTTCTGCATCTGCTTACATGGGTACTGGGGAATTTAACCTGGGTCTTTAGGCTTTGTAGGCAAGCACCTTAACTGCTAAGCAATCTCTCCAGCACCCCAAAATAGTTTATTCTTGATATAAATGCAAGCTTAAGAATATAGTGAATTGTGGAGTCAGAAACAATTACTGATAAACTAAGGAGAAAATGTGAGAAACTATAGAAGAAAAATAAAATACTACAGTCTATATTCTCCGCTGTGCAAATTCTATGAAGTCTGAAACTGTTAACACTGCCACTATGATGCAGACATTGAACAAATATGCCTTTTAATCTATAGTGCGTTGAAACAGTTTACTTAAATTCTATTAATGTATAAAATTGCATATAGAGATAGAAAAACACATGTCAACATAAATTTCTCTGCTATTGCTATTCCATTATTTCTAGTATTTGTGAATATTTTATATTATTAATCATATTCTAAATATGATGCTAAAGAATATTTATGTTATAATATGAGGGAGTTTAATTATAAGTAAAATGATATTCCTGCCAAGCATGGTGTAGTATCCTTTTAATCCCATGAATGCCATGAGTTAGTGCCCACCCTGAGACTACATACTGAATTCAGGTAAGCCTGGGCTAGAGGGAGACCATATCTCAAAAAAAAACAAGAATTAAAAATATGTTATACCCAGTATTGTGTAATTATATGCAAAAAGTTTGAATGAAATGCATACTAAATTAACTTTCTTTGGCCCCAACCAATCAATATGTTTTTATTCATTAAACACTCTATTTTGAAGAGGAAAAGTAAAATATTATTTTCACTCATGTCTGTCTGGGCATTAGTGGGAAGATGAGAGGAAATCAAGTTAAGAAAGGACAGAGCTTTTTTCCAAACTCTTTTGGATTCAGATGCAATAGTGCAAATTCCCATTATACGGAGATTTCCTTTCTTTATGGTTGTTGTCAATTCTATTCCCTTTCGAAAGATAGCATATAGAAGGCCTGCAAAGTGCCCTAATCATTTTGCATAAAATATAAATTATTTTCTATTTCAATGTTCCCAAAGGAATTATGAAATCACAGGAAGCTCGCATACACTCACACATGGCTAACAGACTGGTGAAGATGGCGCTTGATGTGAGAAATGCATGAGAGCATTGATGACCAATTTAAAACGCAGAAAATGTACAAGGGAGGAAGAGCATGATGTTTCACAGGAAGCAGGTTATAAACAAGTAACAGTTGGCCAAACATGAAATCATTATATTCTAATAAAAAGTGAGATATGATTAAAAGATGAAAAATGTGAGGATAACAATACACATGTAGTTGAAAAATCAAATGAAAAATGGGGCTGGAGAGATGGCTTAACAGCTAAGGCACTTGACTGTGAAGCCTAAGAACCGCATGTGCCTGGAGTTTGTTTACAGTGGCTAGAGTCCCTGTCATACCCATTCTCTCCCTCCCTCTAACTTTCTCTTTCTCTCTCTCTCTCTCTCTCTGAAGTAAATAAAATATTTTTAAAGTGAGGTACAGAGAATTTCATAAGCACTGAAAAATTAACTGTTTTCCTCTGTGAGAAGTTAAGTATGTATACTTATTCAAAGAATAGTGTATGTATACAGTCTGAGAAACCATGTTGTGTGGACAAAGAAGCCTATGCAGAATCCATGATGGATATAATTGATTGTTTACCTAAGGGCCACAAGTGTATAAACCTGGAAAGAAAAAATTAGTTCCATATAATAGTTTCAGAATATGGGTGTTAAAAGTTACTGATGCTAATGTTAATTTCTGATTTCAGATAGCTATTGGCCTTACTCAGGTCTTCTCAGCAAGCTAAAAGATTAGAACATTTGAACATTAGACTTTTCTTTTTTCAAGTGCCTATCCTCATGAACCACACTTTTCCATGTCCAATTTCCCTGGGTTTCAATTTCAATATACCTCTATTAGTTATTTGATCTTCAGAAATGCATCAAATCTCTATTGGCCCCAGTTCATTTATTTAGTTGTTTTTGAAACAGAGTCTTACCCTCTAACCCAGGCTGGCCTTAACTCACCATATAGCACAGATTGGTCTTCAACTCATGCTAACACTCCTGCCTAAGATACTTTAGTGGTCAGATTACAGGCATGAGCCACCACAGCTCACTTCAGTTCACTTACATTTGAAGTAAGGATATCAGTATTGGCAACTTAAAATAACTGTGGCTATGGAAGGAAATGATATGTAAATAAGAATAGTGCAATAACTGGCAGTCAATAAGTAGAAAATAAATGCCATGATATGTGAATCATAATACTCCCATTTAAGCATGGAGGTAATGTGAATGCTTACAGTATAGATTGTAGTGATGACTTCATAAGTGTAGGATTATCTCCAAACTCATCAGTCTACATAAAAGTTATACAAGACTTTTTGTTAAGCATTCTCTAATAGAGTGATTCTCAAAACCATTAAGAATTCAACATTGTAGTAGTCATCTTGATATTCTGTACACGTAGATTCTCATAAAAGCCAAAATATTAACATGTCTACATTGGACTGCAATTATGTTTTATGACTAGAAAACTGGCTATCATACATCAACAATCTATTTATTCATAATTTACCATTTGATTGAATCCTGATAATTGATTTATCATCTGCTACATTTAAAATATGCAGACATATTATGGAAGAAAAAGACAGGTGAACATAATTTTAATCTATTTTAACAAAACTGATCCTATAATTTTTCAACACATGATTATATAAAATATTACTGATAAACTATATTATTATCAAATTAAGTCTTCAAACATAATCTACCTGTGACTAACTTCCAAGACAATCCCTAGCACTGCCATTTAAGGCTCTTTCCCATATGTAGAGGAGATGGGCAGCTTAGTCTTTCCGAGTACAGATTTTGTAGTCAGTTACCCTTGGGTAACTTTTACAAATAACTCCCTGCAACAATATCAAAAAGCTGTGTAATTTTAGTTAAGTGACTTGATGTCCTGTTCTCAATTCTGGCACATTATAATGAAAATGATCAATCTCTTTAAAGGTCATAACGTAATGAGAATTAAAAGAGTAAAGGCATGCAATGTTCTCAAATCTGCTCAATAATCGTCCTAACTTGTGAGTTTCTATCTTTGATAATTTGCTAAGAAAAAGACATGAAGTGATTATTTTGACTTAAGAAAATAGTTTCTTTTATCCTCCCTCACTTTTAAGGATAGTAGTTAGCCCCTTCAAATTACAAACACTACCCAAATAACATATCAGGTTCTTGTTATTATCTTCTGTTTTATGCTTCTCCAGTTAACATTTTACAAAGGATATTATAAGTCTTTAGATTAAGCTACTGCATTATGGAATTCTGTGTTAGTCTTTAAGACTTTGTCAAGACTGTGTAAAGACCAGATAAGGTTGTTTGAAGAGCTTCTTGCTATAAGAATCCATGCAAACCCCCATTCTAGCATTACATGAAATGCCCCTCTTATCTACATGGGATATGTTACAAAGCACTTTGTGGATACCTAAAATTGAAAAGCGTACTGAACCATATATAAGTCCATTAGATATTATAAATATAATACAATATAACATAATACATATGTATATATATGTATACATATGTATATAATATTATATATGTATGCATATATATTATACATGTAAACATATATAATATATATATGCATACATATATATGTATGTGTATTTGTAGACATCTATGACAAAGTTTATAATTATGCATAGTAAGAAAACATGAGTAATGAAAGTAAAATGAGAAAATATAGCAATGCAATAAAATTTATATAAATACAATCTTTCTGTCTCTCAAAATATATTTTGTACTGAATACATCATCCATCTTCATGTGATGGTATAAGTTGTCCTTATAGTCCTTGAGATTGGAGAAATAAATGACAGCGGTATTGGATGCAGTGTTACACTGGCATGCAATGCTCTTGAACACATCCATTGCAATACTGCAATATTCTATCTGATAATGAAGATAAGCAATGAGTAGCCAATGTGTAGGTAACAAGTATGGCTGGAATATTCTAGACATGGAGATGGTTCACTTCCCAAGCGGACAGAGCAGGATGGTGTCAGATCATATCATGCCTCTCAGAAGGACATGAAATTTAAAGAGAAATAATTATTCTGGAATTTTTCCCTTCAATATTTCCAAGGGTAATTGAAAGTGACAGAAAACTACAGATAAAGGAGACACTCCATTACAACTCATGGTAAATATAGATATGAATGACAAGTAAGCATGCAAGTGAGTAACTTTACAACAGATTAAACCATGGACATCTAGACTTTGCAATCACCTCCTTTTACTTATGTGAGCATGATGGAAAAACTTAAAAGCTTTAGACAAAATAAATGTAGCATAGGTTACTCTGCAAGTTCACGAATGGGATTGTATACCAATATAACAGAGGTTCAGAGAGTTCCCCTCTAGCATTGAGAGCAGTGAGCTTGCATCAACGGAACAGAGAAGGAAACAAAGAAACCACTGGATTGGCTTTCCCCTAAGATTTAGTTGGTCAGTCAATTGGTTGATTAGTTCTAATTGGTACAGCCAAAAATTTTTAATTCATTTAGGAAAAAAAAAATAACAGGACTCCAGGTAAAGTTCTTTTTGGCCTTCATTAGAGCCCCAGGTACAAAAACAACTTCTGATTTTTTTTTGTACATGAGCAAATATTATTGAAGTCATATTTTCTGTTATATAGAACATACTGTACACTTTGATTAAAAAAAACAACATATATTTTAGAACCTAGTACTGGAATAGCCTGTGCAGACATTTACTCCAGCCATATGATTACTGTTAGAACTGTTATTAGCAATGCAAGTTTAAAGACATAAAATAGTTTGTCATTAATGGAATAAAATAATCAAATATTTCAATTTCAGGCATAATTGAAAAATAGTTCCCAGGGCTGGGACAATGATTCAGAGATTAAAGGCAGTTGCTTACAAAGCCTCCCAGTCCAGGTTTGATTCCTCAGAACAAAAGTAAAGCCAAAAACATATAAAAAATTTTGAAAGTAAAGCCAGATGCACACAGTGGACACATTATTTTTTACAGTATTTATGTTTATTCATTTTAGTTCTCTACTAGTGGCCATGGGATCATCTATAAGTGTTCAGTCACAGTTAGCTCCATATATCTCCAAAAAAATTAATGATGGAATTTCAAACAAATGCTCAGCTTATCTGAATGATAATGTTTATAGTTCAGAACTAAAGTTATAGCAAGCTGTGATAGAGGTAAAGATTAGATAGTATAATCTTCTACTTCTAGTTACATTATGTCTACTAAAATATCATTTAACATAAAGTACATGAAATAAAATAGCAACCCAGAAAAATTACCTTTTAAGCTAAAATGGGAAAAGTATGTAGTCAATGTCTCCCATTATATTTCTAAATCTGCCCTTCGATTATCCAGTGTAGATAGTGAACTAGAGAAATGTTGCTATATCACGTCATCATTCATTCTTTGAAGTGAGTAACAATTCTTTCAATTTCACCTGTGTATAAACTGTAATACTACCTGTTAAAAGTATCTCTTGGGCTGGAGGGATGGCTACGTGGTTAAGGTGTTTGCCTGCAAAGCCAGAGGATTCTGGTTCAACTCTCTAGGACCCACGTAAGACAGATGCACAAAGGGGCACATGCATGTGGAGTTCATTTGCAGTGCTGGAGGCACTGGCGTGCCCATTCTCTTTCTTTCTTTCTTTCTCACTCTCTGTCTCTCTCTTAAATAAATAAATAAAATATATTTTTAAAAATAAATAAAAGTATTTCTTAATGTCATTATTCAAGATTCACATGGAACATTCCTGACTGAATCCTATATAACATGAAATATTTATGTTTTTCTTAAGGATGTAGCCATCTTCCATATACACTACCTAATATTTCCATAGTTCCCTTTCATATGAGTAGCAGAAAACATAGTGCCAAACATTGAGCATCACCTTACATGAGTGTTCTGTCTGTACGCTTTCCCATGCATCTCATTTCTAAGTGTCTGTTACATCCCAGGTTCTTCACTTGCTTTACTTTAGCCTCTGCTTTCATCTTTGCTTTGTTGCACTGGGTTATTGGGCTTATCAGAATGTGGTTTAACGCAATCTACCTCAAGGCATTCTAGGCACTGCACTGATAAAGAAAAGATAAATAGTGGAGGCAGAGGAAGTGTAATGACAAAGGAATATTGCACAGAACTGCATGTTGAAAGGTATAGGAGGGTAGCACAAAAGCTAAAAATGGACCTTGTTTGTCTACGATTTAGATGCATAAGTTAAGGCATGCATTTTTACTTATTTCAAACAAAGTGAAGACCATTGCTTTTCTAAAGGGTCCATAGTGCTGCTTTCTCTACTACATCTTTTGAAGACATAGCGAAGAGATTTCACCTGTGAAACATTGAGCAATCGTCACCATATATTTTATCTGACTGTGCTCTGATGTTGGACATCTTAGATGATAGGCTTTGAACAACATATCTCTGTTGTCTATAAACCACTGAGTTCATGGTACTGTTGGACTTTCACACTCTCATAAAATTATTTCATACATAAACCACTCTTCTGAATGTACGGCCCTTTCATATGCACCTGCCCTGGCCAGAGCATTTTGAGAGTCCTATAAGCACAATAGTCTCTATAAATTCAACTTAAACTCAACTACTTTAATCAAAGAATGAGAAATAAAAAACATTAATATATTAATAAAACACTACACACTATTTGTAGAAAATAAATGATGAGTTGAATTATTAACAATATCTCTACCAGCTGGTAATATTGCTTAGTGGTAAAAGGTGATTGCTTACAAAACCTGCCAGCCAGGGTTAAATTCTCAAGCCCCTCACTGAAGTAGTGCAGAAGCTTGGGGGATGGCACAACAGCTAAAGGAACTTGCTTACAAAACCTGCTGTCATGGATTCAAATCCCCAGCCAATCCCAAAAAGCCAAATGGGCATTTACTTGCAACTGTGAAAGAACATAATGTGCACATGTATGCATACTCACATGCAAATAAATAAATATTTAAGACAAAAAACTTGCTCAAACATCTTGTATTTGTTTGCAGCAGCCAAAGGCCTTGGTATGCCTATAAACATACATGTGAGCAAGCACAAGCACACAGGCCAATAAATAAATAGTTAATTTGGAAATAAGTTGGGACTCAGTGGAGGAGGGACTCAAGAGGGGTTATGATCATGATATATTGTCTATATTTATGGAATTTGTCAATAAAACGTTAAATATTTAAAAAATAATATCTCAGACTTGAGACATAGCTTAGTGGTTAAGATGCTTGCTTGTAAGTCCAAAAGACCCAGGTTTGATTCCTCAGTATCCACGTAAGCCAGATGCACAAGCCGACACATGTTTCTGGAGTTTTAATTTGCAATGGCTAAAGGCAGTGGCATGCTCACTCTCTTTGCCTCCCTCTCTCTCTCTTCATCTGCCTCTTTCTCTCTCTGTCAAATAAATAAATGAATTTAAAAAATAACATCTGTATTTTCTGTAAACCCAGCACATTGGAGATAACAGGTGGGAGAATCAGTAATTTAGGGTCATCCTCAGGGTTGTATAGCTTAAGACCAGCCTGACTTACAAGTGCTTTTGATTCAAAATGAGTACATAATAATTTTAATAGAGCCTATTATTTGAAAAATTATGTTAGTAAATAAGTCTCCTTTTAAGAGATGAAAACAAATGGCATAGGAGTTAATTACAGGATAGGAGAATGCAGACATTTTGAGGAGTAGACATTTCCAAGGGCTAAACAACTATATCTTTGGAATTCATGGGCAAAGTTTTATAACAGAGACAGAATTATCTTTAGATTTTCTATTCTTAGAACATTAAATTTATTCATTACTATTATGGCTAGGGGTAATTAAACTTTTAAAAATTAGAACAATAATAACAATAGAATAGCTTTTATAGTAATCTATCTATGCAGCATTGCATTCCTAAAGAAGAGGACTTTTTATGCATTCCCTTTGTTGAATTGTGCACAGAACAATTTGGTAATTTTCAAAACAATTAGAGACACTAGAAAAAAAAGAGACCCATTGTATATGTTTATTTTAATGTCTTTTAACTAGTTGTGTGAATATATTTACATTTTATAATCTAATAACAAACTTTTGTATGGAATCTAATTATTAATATTTATCAGTATGCATGCATTATTTTTAAATATAAAATATCATGATTTTTGTTATAATTCTGACAGTTGTTAAAGATACTTGAAATTAATCATATAGAAACTACACACATTCATTTCTCAAGGGACTTGGCTCAAGAAAATTATTTAATTATTTTCATTTGCTAATAAATCTTCAGTTATTCATATTATTTACATACTGCCCATATGTCTGTAGACTTGTGTATCTCTTAAATTAAAATAGCCAAAATGCCTTAGATATTGATAAGTTGTCTCCAAAGTCCATACAAAATTTCTAGTGTTCTGAGGGTTAGAATAGTGGTTGACTTCATCAATACCTTTGGACATTCAGTTAAAACTCTTTGGTAATTAACCAAAGAAGCAATCAGTGAAGTCAGGTCTGATTAACTGAGAGGATCCTAGAAGATAAAATATGGATTTAGGCAAAAATTATAATGTAAGTAGAATTTTCAAAAATAAAGGTCCTATCTATACACTACCTTTTTTTTTTTTTATTAGTCAGTTCTGTATTCAGCAAATACAGTCAGTTTGGTACCATTATTAGGCTCATCCGTGACCTACCCCCTCCCCTTGGCCCCTCCTTGTTGAGGTATACGGGTCATGCATTGTGGAGTTAGCCCACAGTTATGGGTAAGCTAAATGTCTCTGCATATCATGACCCAACATGTGACTCTGACATTCTTTCCACCCCCTCTTCCGCAAAATTTCCCTGAGCCATGTTGGGTTCATTTTTGGTCTGCTTCAGTGATGAGGTACTACCTTTATAATATTTTGTCCAGTTTATTGGCTACCCTATGGAAACTGCCATAAACATTCCCAGTGCCATCTAAACACAGCTCATGTTGGAAAGGGAGCTCTGATTTCATTGTTGACTTCATGGATTACAAAGAGGACAAATTTCTGATGTCTAATTAATCTCATATAGCCTATAAGATTAGTCAGAGTTCTAGACAATTATTTATATTTTAATAGTGGCTTTATAGAAGTAATAGTTAAAAGTCTGAATGTTTGGTCCTATTATCTAACATGGTAGGAAAAATGGAGACACTAGAAAAAGGCATCAAAAACATAGTCTGGGAAAATGACAGACTATTCAACAGATGGTGCTGGCAAAACTATATATCAACCTGTGGAAGAATAAAATTACATCTACATCTCTCACTATGCCCAAAGATCAAAATAAATTAAGGATATTTATATAAACCTAGAAATGCTGAAATATTAGAGGAAAGCATAGAAACATGCTGAAGGTTACACATATTGGTAGGAATTTTCTGGAGGGGATCTTAATAGTCCCATGCATACACAAATATAAAAACATGAAATTACAAAGTGTGTGTGTGTGTGTGTGTGTGTGTGTTTTAACAGCAATGGAAACTAACAGCAGAGTGAACAACAAGCTTACAAAATGGGAGAATATTTTTGCCAGCAGTACCACTGACATGGAGTTAATATCTGGAAGACAATAAGAGCTATAAAATCTAAACTTCAAAACAAAGCTAATTTGCCAATTAGGAAATGGGTTAATGATATGGATAGACATTTTCATAAAAAGAAACACAAATAGCTAACAAATATTTAGAAACAAGTCTTCAAGATCCCTAGCCAACATACAAATGAGAATTACATTAACTTTGATATTTCATCTCATCCCAGTCAGGATAATTATCATCAAGAAAACTGATGACAACATTCTTTACCGTTTAAAATCTAACATTTCCATATAAAACACTGGTTCTCAATTTTCTATAGAATAAATTTTTACTGATATCCTTCACCTGGCAAGAAATGGAGGTCACAAGATTTTTCGAACTATCAGTTTGAATCCTGCCTTCATGGTATATGAGTGATAGAGAGTATATTAGGGTTTTACACAAAAGCTGTGCCTTAAGATAGCCAGCTTTCTGGATCCCTGTCTAACTAAGATTACTGCTCCCCAGTAGGATGCCTCAAAGAAATTATGTAAGTTTCAAAAAGTGAGGTAGAATTTATTGAAAAAAATCTTTCATTTTTTTTAAAAGAGAACAACAATAAGTGTAGAGAGAAATTTCCTTCACTGGCCTCAAAATCCAATAATAGCTGACTCTCTATTCTCAGGAAAATAACCTGCAGAAAGCTCAGGAGTTTCTGTTGGTTTAGAGATGATATTTGTGGCACTTTTGAAAGACATTGTTTAAATTCCATCAAACAAATCTTTTTTTTTTTTTTCAATTTACCAGTTAAATGGTTTTGACTAAATATTTGGGTCTCCATGCTTTTGCTATGGACAGGGTAGAGAGCAGTTATAACCACTCTAATGTCTCCCATAGGCTAAGAAAGCTAAATACTTGCATAAGGTTTCACAGTTAATGCCTAGTAAGCAAAATACAAAATATTCACATTTCTTATGTTTCTCTATGAGATATCCTTTCTGTATACTAAAATTAGTAGTCTGAAACTCTATATTCTATTAAAAATTATGACATAAGCAAGATTTGTGTCTCTTTTGTAAATCTCTGTTTCTTAGTTTTGACATCTTTAAAATACAGTGATCTAATTATGGATGCCATTTACATACGAAAAATATTTCCATCTATAGTACTCTTCTTCATTATTGAAGGAGATTTCCAAAAATGTCCCTAGTAGTCTTTCATTTTAAATAATCAGCAAAAAACAAATGAATTTAAAAAAAAGGAAATGGGAAAAAAATTGAATCAGTCCTTTTGAGGGTAAACAGTAAAATCCAGAACAGGAGAATGATCCAAAGTTTCCATTAGATATTTTGCAAATGAGGAAGAGAAAAAGAGAGAAAGTAGGGAGAGGGTAAGACCACATATAAAAAAAGAGGCTTAAAAGGCAAAACATCATAATATCAACTGATTCTGATGGAAACAAATCTTTCCTTCAAAAACAATAATAAAATTGGGTGTGGTGGCACATGACTTTCATCTCAGCACATGGAAGGCAGAGGTCGGGGAATTTGAGGCCAGCCTGTGAGTACATAGTGAATTATAGGTCAGCATAGGCTAGAGTGAGAAACTTCCTTGAAAAATGGAGAATAAAATAAACAAAAACAAAAACAAATAGCAATAAAACTTTTGAGATAAACAGGAATGTTTGAACATTGGGTCCTGACTAGTATTAAAGAATTACTACAGTTGTCAAAGCGAAATGATATATGCATGCTTCAAAATTTATCTTGGAGACTCATGATAAATATTTGCCAATCACATGAAAAGACATGTGAATAAATGTGTAGGGGATTAAAGAATGAGTTATGAAACTTTGAAAGTTATGAAAGTTCATGAAGTATGGGAAAGTGTTTAATTTTAATTTTAATAAATTATTACAATCTATACATAATTTAAAGGGAATGTTTACTGATAATGATGTTCTATTGAATCATCACTTTCGATATAATTTTAATCTAGTTTATTTAAATGATGGGTCAGGTCCTGTGGAGACAGCTCAATGGGTAAATGTTTTACTAGCCAGCAATGAGCACCTGCATTCAGTCCCTAGTACCCAGATAAAAATACCAATTCTGGTCCTAGTTGCATATTTGCCAGTAGTCCCACAACTGGGCTGGTGGCAAAAGATGGATGTCTGGGCCTCAAAGTCCAGCCAGCATGCCTCGCCCAACTAATGAGATCCAGGTCAATGAATAACACTGCCTTAACAAAAGTAGACAGCATTCCTGAGGAAAACATCCAGGTTCGTTCTCTAGCCTTTACACATGGGGTAATACAGGTGCATACACCCAAGTCCTCACACAAGCAATTTAAACAGATGAACCACATGAGCTCACAGTAAACCTACCTGCCTACAAAATCAGATATCATGAGACAAATAGAGGATTCACACCAGCTGTCGCTATTTTGAGAATTGCAGGTTTTGCTCGTCAAATAACCTTTCTTCATGTCCTAATTACTCTTAGTCTATCCATTTGTTTTTTTTTTTCCTTTAACAAATGCATACAATGATTTCATGAGATCAGAATATAATTGCAGAACTTCTACTACACAGTACTTCAAGAGATAAATTGCAGGCTTAGGTTTATATTGAAGAATAACAGGAAAGTTTGTATTCTTTTACTCACACTGACTCAATCAAAACAAAGGAAAAGGCGGATGAGAAGATGGTTCAGCAGTTAAAGGTGTTTGCCTACAAAGCCTGATGGCCTGGGATTTAATGACTCAGTTCCCTTATAAAGCCAGGTATACAAACTGGTTTATGCATCTGGGATTTTCAAAGAACTGTCGCTTGCTGAGGAATACAACATTAACCACAGACTTGTACATTATTGACATACACTTTAAGGTAAGAATTTTAAAAAAACAGGGTATAGGCTGACAGAACAGATGCTTGCAAATCTGTACAATTTTACATAAACTTTTAAGCAAGGAAGGCTTAAATTCATCTCAAGTCAAATTATAGAAAATTAATCAAGGAATACTTGGCATTTCCATTGTCTTAAAATAACTATTTCACACTAATTTTAAGAAGCTAATGTCTAGTTGTTAATAATATCCAACTTTTTCTTTTTCTTTTTTGGTTTTTTGAGGTAAGGTCTCACTCTGGTCCAGGCTGACCCTGGAAGTAACTATGTAGTCTCAGGGTGGCCTCGAACTCATGGCGATCCTCCTACCTCTGGCCCCCGAGTGCTGGCATTAAAGGCATGCACCACCATGCCCGGCTAATATCCAACTTTTTCACCAAAAGTTATTGTAAAATAAGCCTTATATGAAGGCATGAATATCCCCTAAAATCCATCAAATTAATCCAAAGGTCTCCACGTTCATTGCCATGCTTACAAGTAACATAACTGTGCAGAGTTTGTACACAACTGGCACTATTAAAAATACAGATTTCTTCTCAATCATGACTTGCCTGAACAAAGTGTCTATGTAGTTTCATTTGGTGTTATCTACTTATCATGTGGAAACAAGAACATAAAAATGAAATAGTTTTGAATAATAGGAATAACTTCTGGACTGGAATATACAGAAACCATTTGATTCCCAGAACTATCAATGAAAGAAATCATTCAAGTTATTTCATGTTCCAATATTCTCCTATAAATATTGTGATAAAAATATTTAGAATCTGTTGACTGCTCACTGATACAATGAGTTCCCATTCGAAATAGTAGTTGATACAGTATCACAAGCAATTTACAATGACTTTTGATTCTTGTAACATAATGCTGATAACATTTTAAAGTGTAAACTATTTGAACTATAAGGAGACATGAAAAGGTGGCATAGTTATTCATGCCTATAATTCCAGCATTGAGGAGATGGAAGTGCTAGAATTGCTAAGCAGTCTAGGCCATCCTGGGCTTCTGTGTACATTTCAGGAAAGTCTAGGCTATGTGAGAACCTGCCCCCCAAAATGAGTAAATAAATCAAGTAAATATCAATGCATAGTGTCAATAAAGCACTTAAAAACAATAGACCAAATTATCATGATATGTGTGATAAAGTCTATGACCATAGTATGCAAAGTTGCTCTAAAACAAAGAAAGATATAAAGCCAATGACAGGGTGAAATAAAGAATTCCCATACAGTTGACCACAACATTACTTTTGAAAATACTTTAAAAAGGGCTAGACAGATGCCTCCATGATTAAGGTGATTGCTTGCAAAGCTAAAGTACCCAGGCTCAATTACCCACTACCCACTTAAAGCCGGATGCACAAGGTGACACATACATCTGCGGTTTGTTTTCAGTGGCTGGAGGCCCTAGCATTCTCATTCTCATTCTCATTCTCATACTCTCTCTCTCTCTCTCCACTTTCTCTCTCTAAAATAAATAAATTAATTAAATGTTAAAAATACTTTAAAAGAAGAATTATATAAAAATATGTGAGATAATATTTCAAGAAATTACATGAACATTATGTGAAAAGACATAGGATTCTTTCCTGTGGACATTTAAATATTAAATCCTAATCTTAATTCAACTTAGAATGTTGTGTTTTCCTACGAATTCAAATTACACATTTGTTTCACATGTTCACACTGTGGAAATGAGATCATATCCTCTAAATAATGGTGTCTTACAATCACTGTCAGCCACATGACTAATGTTAGAAGGTTGTACAAACACTTCCAATGAAGTCTCATCTTCACCCTGAGTGAGAGCTATGATCAGTTCACGGTGAATTTCAGGAATTACCAAGAGAGGTAGAGGTGGTAAAGCAGGAGGTGGAGATGGAGATGTATAGATGAGTATGTAAGCAAGAGACCAGAGCAAAGCCAGGGAAAGAAGCGTCAGATTGGAGCCATCTTTGCTGTGTCACTGTGAATATGTAACCCTTTCTCTGCTGGGGTTCACATTCTCCTGTTTAACGCTTTATTAACTTTTAACTATCATTAACTCCTCACCTATTGTTGCAGTCATCTTCAAGTTGCTGGCACAAGGAACTTGACTAAGAGCAGCTTTGTGGGAGGAAATGGTCTATTTGGGCTTACAGACTCAGTAAGATGCTCCACGATGACAGCAGGAAATGATGGCATTAGCAGAGGGTGGACATCACCTTGTGGCCAAGATCTGATATACAACAGCAACAGAACAGTGTGTCAAACACCGGCAAGGGGAAGCTGGCTATGTCACTCATAAGCCCACCCCCTATAATACACTCCTCTCAAGAGGCTTTGATTCCCAAATTGCCACCATCTGGGGACTTAAGCATTAAGAACACAGCTTATGGAGGACACCTGAATCAAACTACCACATTCTGCCCCTGGCCCCCACAAACTGATAAATATCCATGATGTAAAACTCAATGCATCCAGTCCAACTTTAAAAGTATCCATAGAAAAACAAAAAGTATCCATAGTTTTTATCAATCCTAAAGATGTTCAAACATCCCCATAGCCCAAGGTCTTCTACGTGAGCCATAATACCAAAAATAAATATAATGGCACAGAGTAAACATTCACACTGCAAAATATGGTACCAGGCATAGCAAAGAAAAATTCAACAAATAAAAGATTTAAAACAAACAGCAAACATCAAACTCTGTAGTTTCAGGTCTGACAACTCTAGTCAGTGGAAATCTCTAATTTTGTCATTTTTACCAGTGACAAGTCTCTGGAGTTCCTCCCTTCCAGCTAGGCTACTCACAGCCACAGAAATCTTTATCCAGTGTTAGCAGCTCTCTTTGACAGCCATACCATAGTCCTGGCATCTCCTATCCCCTTTGAATCTCTACTGCAACCTATGGTTCATCCTCATGGCTCCATCAGGCCTACATGTAGGTAACCCAACAATCCTTCTTCACACTGCCCATGGCCACTTCTAAAAGAACAAAACTGTGTTGGAAATCCAATGACCTTCTCTTTCCTGCATTTGTTATACTCCATAGTATCAGGTGGACTACCAACATGTTAATACAGTAGGGAATAAAGCTGACTTTGAAGAGCAGAACACTCCTTAGGCATTCAGGCCCCTTCAAAAGAATCAGTATTCTTCCTGTTGCACCAATGCATATCAGCTGGTCCAATCTCAATGGTCCTAATCTCTCAAACAATTGCAGCTGAATGGGCAGCAGTATTAGCCCCAAAACTTCATTTCTTTGTTGTCATATCCCTCTGCTCACATCAGACCATTTTTTCTTCAACTTTATTTTTACAAATATTTTATTCATTTTTATTTATTTATTTGAGAGCAACAGAGAGAGAGAGAAAGAGACACACACAGAGAGAGAGAGAGAGAGAGAGAGAGAGAGAGAGCATGCCAGGGCCTCCAGCCACTGCAAATGAACTCCAGACACGTGTGCCCCCTTGTGCATCTGGCTAACATGGGTCCTGGGGAATCGAGCCTCGAACCGGGGTCCTTAGGCTTCACAGGAAAATACTTAACTGCTAAGACATCTTTCCAGCCCTGTTTTTTTTTATTTTATTTTAGTTATTTAATTATTTGAGAGAGTATGAGATGGAAAAAAGGCAGGGAAAGAGAGAGATGGAATGGGTGCGCCAGGACCTGCAGCCACTGAAAATAAAATCCAGAAACTACCTTGTGCATTTGGCTTATATGGGTCTTCCAGGTCCTTTGGCTTTTCGGGTAAATTCCTTATCCAATAAGCCATCTCTCCACCCACACCACACAATGCCACACTGAAAAAGTTCTCAGGACACAGACAGACAGAATGCAGCTAGCATCTCACAAAAACTGCTTCTAGACTAGACCCTACAAATCTCTTTCTTCCCCATAAGCTAAACCTCACCATTCTCAGTTTTTACTTCATTCAAGGGCTTTCAGCTCTGACCAGAATAGTCCGTCAAAGCTATACTTTCCTTGAAGCACTACAAGATGTCCCATAGGCCAAGGTTTAAAATCTTTCCACATTCCTTCCTAAAACCAGTCGTCAAAAGCCAAAAGCTACACAGTCAGATTTCAAGGATAATGACCCCACTTCTTGGTACCAATTTTACTGTTGCAGTGAGTTTCGTGTTACTGGCAGAAAACAGCTGACCAAGAGTTGCTTTTGAGAGGAAAGGTTTATTTTGCCTTACAGACTCAAGGGGAAGTTCAGTGATATCAGAGGAAATGATGGCATGAGCATAGAGTGACCATCACCTTTTGCCAATATAAGATGGACAACAGCAACAGGACAGTGTGCCAAACACTGGCATGGAGGTGCTGGTTATATTACCCATAAAACTGCACTGAATAATTGACTCCTTCCAGAAGGCTTCAATTCCCAAATTGCCACCAGCTGCAGACCTAAGCATTCAGAACACAAGTTTATGGGGTCCACAGAATCAAACCACCACATTCCGTCATTCATAGTAAACTGATAACATGACCTGATGAATGCCTATGCTATGTTCATATTAGGTTACTTATTGAGAATTTCATATTTAACAAAGAGTTATATCTTTCTAAGAAAGTACAAATTTGTTTTGAAATGAAGCTACAATTCTCTCCTTTAAAGAAGTGAATTTGACTTATCAACAATTTACACATACCTTAAAATTCAAGAAGCATGCAGTCATAGATGATACAAATCTTTTCAAAGTAAGAGCTTACCATACCTAAAAGACATAGCTATCATAATTAATTTACATTAAAATTCTAGTAGAATATTGAGGGACAAAATACAGAGGCACAACTTTGTGTGCTTTCAAGAAAAGCATGTGATTAGAATTATTTGTTCAAAATGTTCACTCGAGTAAGGCACTGTATTTCCTGTATTAGGCCACTTGAGCTGTAATTAAAAAACATGATAACCACAGATATTTCTTTCTCACATTTATGGAGGTAGAGAAGTCCACAATCAAGTTACAGTGCTGGGAGTTGGATAGATGGCTCAGCATTTAAAGGTGCTTGCATGCAAAGCCTTCCAGGGTTCCATCCCCAAGCCAGCCACATACACTGGAAACAAAATGATGCAAGTATCTATGTTCAGTTGGCCTTGGCAAGAGTCCATGACACAGTGTACACATGTGTGCTTACACACATACACACACACATACCCCCCCCCACACACACACCAAAGATAGATAAACATTTTACAACAACTACAGTACTAATCAGTTTCTGGTGTTTTTTTGCTTCCTAACTTAAAGGTAACATTCTCTTTACCTTCTTATATGTTCTTCACAAGGTGAAGAGAAAGTTCTTGTTACTTTTTATAGAAAAATCCCTGAATGAGGGCTTAAACATTTCCCAAACCAGCTCATCTCCAAAAACCATAATTAAATTAGGGTTCCAACCTAAGTATTTGAAGAATCAAAAGTCTGTAGAAATTGTTTATCAACTTTTAAATTACATGTTGTTTGTGCTTGAAGCTTTTCAAAGACCATATAGCATTTAAGGATGTCAATGGACATTAAAGGATACTAATGAGTTTTCATCTCATAATAGTGATATTATAAAATAACACTAAATATGAACAATATTAAATTGGGATTTATTTGACTTGCTACCTGTTTATATATATTTCAATTAAAATAATAGTGAAGGGAATTGTTATATTGATTTCCCTTCTGGAATATTATTAACAGAGATTATGAATAAGGTAAATCCCATTTTCTGAGTAGCTAGTCAGGGATGCCAACTTCCCAGGAAGGTGGCTGACCATTTCAGCGTGGCCAAGCCTCTGTCTTAACTCACCAACCTATCAGGAGGCCCCGCATACATCCAAACAAACCAATCTTTGGGTAATTTATCAGCCTGTCAGGAGTGCTCAAATGCAGTCAGAGTAACCAATCTTATCCACTTCGACTTGATATTTAATTTATACCCTCAGATGTATAAAAGTCCCTGATCCAAGTCACTCAGTAGTAGCTCTGAATACAAAGCCAAGAACTGACAGTGAGGCAAGTAATTAAAGCAATATCTATTACATAAATATCTTCATTTCCAAAATGCAGTAACATCTCAATCATCACATATTTTCCCAGTAAATACATCAATTAAAAGTTTTCTGATAATAATAATAATTGTTCTTTAAAGTGACGTACATATATTGTAAAATCATGAACTTATTAACATAAGTCATCAAGTAGTTAAACTGCTGGGAGATATAACTATCAGAACAGCATAGTTACTAAAATCAAATAAATTATTTACTAATGAACTCACATGAAGTGCTAATTTTCATACATGCAATGTTTTGTAATTAAGAGAAAAAAATAATTATTTCAAGATGCCATTCACAGTGAATATATTTTATTATGCTATAATATTTCAAAACTGAGTATCACACATATAAAATATATAGTTTTTATTTTCCTCACACTTTGATTGTATGTGTATTAAATACAAGATATTTATAACTGGGCTGGAGAGATGGCTTAGCGGTTAAGCGCTTGCCTGTGAGGGCTAAGGACTCCAGTTCGAGGCTCAATTCCCCAGGACCCACGTTAGCCAGATGCACAAGGGGGTGCACGCATCTGGAGTTCGTTTGCAGAGGCTGGAAGCCCTGGCATGCCCATTCTCTCTCTCTCTATCTGCCTCTCTCTCTCTCTCCCTCTCTCTCTCTCTGTCACTCTCAAATAAATAAATAAAAATGAACCAAAAATATTTTTTTAAAAAAAGAAATCTACAATTGATGAGCCTAATAATGTTACCAAACTGACTGTATTTGCTGAATACAGAACTGACTAATAAAAAATAAAAATAAAAAAAAAAGAGTGCCAAATGCCCAGAGGGGAAAAAAAAAGAAATCTACAACTATTGGCAAATCTGTCATACAGATTTCCATAAAAAGATCTTGAAATACTTAGATTAATCTTTTTTGAAATAAATAATATATCCCTAGTCAAAATAATCTTAAAGAGAACATGCATTTTTTATTTTACTTTACTTTAGAGATAATATTCTTTGTTCTAAAATTTCACTTTAATAAAATTATTTCTTCACTACTAGGTTTCCCAACAATAATATACATGTATATTCATGTGGTTGTTTGAGTTAAGAGTCCTTATAAACTCATGCTATCTTAATGCTAGGTTCCAAGCTGAGGGCAATTTGAGAATTGAAGCCTCATGAAGCAGATCTATTGTTGAGGGCAGGCTGTACAGGTGTTATAGCCCAAATTAAACATTTTCCACCAAAAATCTGTGTGATTAGGTGCTTTGTGCAAGTTTCAATAGTAGAATTGAGACTCAGAAGTGGGGTCATTATTGTTAATACCTGACTATGTGGCTTTTGGCCTGTTGGAACTCATTTATGGAAGGAATATGGAAGGCTTGGAAACCTTGATCTAAGAAATCCCTTGCAGTGATGGGATATTCTGGTCATTATTGAAAAACCTGAGAGCAATAAGAACTATGGACTGTGAGGTTCAGCATATTAGGATAAGGAAGAACTTTATGGGACTGGGATAGAAGCAGTTTGCGAAGGAGGTTGCTATGTTCTGTGTGCATATATCTTGAGAACTTGTATAGGGCTACATTGCTCAGAAATTGACTGTTGTGAGAAGACATATATGTCTGAAAGAAATGAAATCTTTGGTCTGAAACTGCTGCCTGTTCAGCTGCAGTTGTTTGAGAGATTACTTAAATATATTGAGATTGGTCTAGCTGTTTTCCATTGGGATGGTAGGAAAAATGCTAAGTCTTTTGAAAGTAAGAGGCCTGAATATTGAAGGAGTGTCCTGTTCATCAAAGTCTGCTTTATTCCCCTCTGAATTAACAAATTGGTTAGCCCACTTGGTACAATAAAGTATAACAAATGCATAAAAAGAAATGGTCATTGAATTTCGGTGTGGTTTGTTTTCTTTATATTTTATTTATTGATTTATTTTTTATTTTTCTTGGAAATTGCCATGGGCAATGTGAGGCAGGATTGTTATAAGTCTCTTTGTGAAGCCATGATGGAGTCATGAGTTTAGACTGTGGGTTGTAGTGGAGAACCAGTGAAGATGTCAGCATAATGGGTTAGTTACCAAGCAGAGCTGCCTGCTTGGAATATATTGTTCCCCAGGCTGTGAGAAACCCACCTGTAGGGGTAAAATTTGAACTCTAGAGACTCATCATTGGTTAGAATTATCAGACTTGGAGTGTTTCCCCTGGTTAGAGTTGATGGACTTGGAGTTACAGAATTTGATGTCTATCCTGTTTTAAATTTTGTATTGGTTTGACCTTTCTTTGCTATGCCTGATGCCATCCTTTGCAGTGTGAATGTTTATTCTGTGCCATTAGGGGTTTTGGTTTCATGACTCAGTTAAGAGATCTTGGACCATGGAAATGTTTGAACAGCATTGGGATTAATAAAAACTATAGGACTGTTTTTTTGAGGTAGGGTCTCACTCTAGCCCAAGCTGACTTGGAATACATTATGTAGTCTCAGTTTGGCCTGGAACTCACAGATATTCTCCTACCTCTGCCTCCTGAATTCTAGGATTAAAGGTATGTGCCATCATGCCCGGATAACTATGGTATTTTATAAAGTATTTATTTATTTATTTATTATTTACTTGAGAGAGGAAGAGATAGAGAGAGAGAGAGAGAGAGAGAGAGAGAGAAAGAGAGGGAGAAAATGGACATGCCAGGACCTCTAGCTACTGCAGCAAACTCCAGACACGTGTGCCACCTTGTGCCTGAGTTCTAGGATTAAAGGCATGTGCCATCATGCCTGGAGGACTATGGGTTTTTTAAAGTATTTATTTATTTATTTATTTATTATTTACTTGAGGGGGGGAGAGAGAGAGAGAATGGGCATGCCAGGACCTCTCGCCACTGCAAACGAACTCCAGACACATGTGCCACCTTGTGCGTCTGGCTTATGTGATTACTGGGGAACAGAACTTGGGTCCTTAGTCTTTCTAGGCAAATGCCTTAACCACTAGTCCATTTCTTTAGCCCAACTATGGGACTTTTAAAGTTGAACTGAGTGCACTGAATTTTACATATTGGATTATCATTAATTTATGGGCACCAAGAGCAGAATGTGGTAGTTTGATTCAGGTATCTAGCATAAACTAATGTGATCTCAATGTTTGATCCCTAGCTGATGGCTATTTGGGAATTGGAGCCTTGAAAGAAATATTTTGTTGGGCATGGGCTGATGGTGTTATAGCCAGCTTCCCCTTCTCAGTGTTTGGCACACTGTTCTCCTGCTATTGCTCACCTGATGCTGGACAGGAGTTGCTGTCCAGCTTCTGCTTATGTCATCATTTTTCCTGCCATCATGAAGTTTCCCCTTAAGTCTGAAAGCCAAAGTAAACCCTTTCCTCCTATCAGCTGCTTTTGGTTGTTTACTGTCTACCAGCACTGAAAAGGTAATTGCAACAATTCATTTGAAAATAAGTTTGGAATTCTAATGTTTCTGTGCTTAAAATATTTGGTAGAATTCAAAATTTTGTAATTTCCATGCTGAATTGATATGAGGATGGAATTCAAAGTATTTAAGCTTACAGTATACATCCAAATTCTAAGAAAATAATACGCAAAATAGTACGCAAAAAAAATGGATATTCCCCCATATTGAAGATATTAAGAAATAACAGAGGAGAGAAACTGGACTAATCCAAGTTCTTTAAAGGAGACTAACTGGAAAGAATAAAAATATATTATAAAGGGGATATATTTGGTTAACTTATAGGATACTTCCTCAAAAACTCACCCAAAAAGAGATTCCTAATCTAGTCAAGTTGACAACAGAACTTGACCATCACAACAACAATCACAATTAATATATGCACATTTGTAATATTTCACGTCTAGAATACATCAAGACACTTGAACTTCATAGCTCTTAGAAGCTTAAAGTACCTAATTCATATTTCTATAAAGCAGCCATCATTTTCCTATCTAAATATTGAAAATATACTAAATGTAGCCAAATCATTTTTACTATAAAGTTACAAAGTGCTTTGTTAATATCTTATATCCTATAATATATTTTCCATTAAAATGACTTAATATCCCATATGATATTTTTCAACTATCAGTCACTACTATAAACTTTTGGAGTTTCAACTTTATTCTGTTCTACATATGTTTTAAACAAGTTGTCTTATGCATTTTCATAAAAATATGTCACTATTAGTACTATCTGCCTAGCATTCTTATTTTCTCATTCCAGAAAGCAAAACATTCATAAAATATGTAAACTAACAGTCATTTAACACACTTTTAGATCTCGGAAATTTACATCCATACCTAATCAAGATCATCTAATAATAAGACTATCTTTTTAATATTTTACTTTTATTTATTTAAGAGACAGAAAGAGAGAAGCAGAGAGAGAGAATAGGCACAACAGGGTCTCTAGCCACAGCAAAGGAACTCCAGATTCATGTGCCACCATGCGCATCTGGCTTATGTGGGTACTGGGGAATCGAGCCTGGTCCTGAGGATTCATAGGAAAGTGTCTTAAACACTAAGCCATCTCTCTAGACCCCATGTATATCTTTCTTTTTTGAACAATGTTTATTCTGTGGAGCAAAACAAAACTCTGAAATCATATGTTAGCATTTCTAACTGCATTTTAATCACAAATTCAAACTTCATTAATGCCTATTATAAAAACTAATATTACAATAAACCTATCACAAAAACCAACACTTATGTAGTTCTTTTTTTTTTTTTTTTTTAAGGTATGTGCTACCATGCCTGGCCCTCCAGCCCTGGATTTTTGTTTTGTTTTGTTTTTAGATTTATTTCTTTATGACCAAGAGGCAGGGTAGAGACAGAGAGAGAGAGACAATGGGTATACCAGGGTCTCTGGCCACTGCAAAGGAACTCCAGACACATGTGCCACCATGTGCATCTGGCTTACGTGGAACCTGGAGAATCAAACCTGAGCCCTTAGGCTTTGCAGAAATGCACCTGAACCACTAAGCCATCTCTCCAGCCTCACTTATGTAGTTCTCATACAATGCTTGGAACTGTGCTAACACATTTTGTATGGATCATCTTCATTCATGTCCATCCAAAAGTAGGAATCATTAGAAAACATTGACAAATATTTACATAAATTAACCAATATTTTAAGTAGCTACTCACAGGTAAGGATAACATTAGAGTCCTATGGAATGTTTATCCAAACCTCACATTTTAATCCCTGAATTGTTTGTGAAAAACCCATTTTGTATGGCAAATGCAACCATAAAGTCAAAAAGAAATATTTAAAAACATTGAAAATTTTGATGATCATTAGAAAAATTAATGAAATTATCTTAGCTTACAATACATTTTCCCAAGTAGTAATTTTAATTAAACAATTACATACTTTTATTTGACATTTGCTGTGTCTTTCATCAGTGCCATTTGGACAAGAAGCTACAATCTGGCTTCCAGGAAAACAAATTTTACCAATCTCAATACAGTTAGTACAAGTCATTAACTAATATTAGATTTGTACAGATTAGTCCAGTATCAAAAAGATAATCTAACTATATGCAAGAACTAATGTGAACATTATGAAAATCACAGTTAAGCTTCATCTCAGGTAAACTAATCATGGCTTAACTTATTCTGGCAGTGAAGATAAGTGACCATTGTATAATTTCAGGATTTATTTTATTACCCTATTTAAATTATACAAGGAAACCCATTAGTTTTACCAGCTGAATATATAATAATAATATTCAGAATCTGATGAAGTTATACAAATTTCAAGGACTACTGAGACAGGACCTGTGACGGGCAGGGTTTTATTTATATAATTCTGTTGTTTAGAGTAAGTTAGCAGTCTAACTATACACTTGGTTCAGCCCAATATATATGGAAAAGGGAGGATAAATTTTGGAGACCTGTCCATTTCTCCAATAATCAACACTTCACTTTGTTGAAATTTTTTGGGGGGGTCTGCTTTCTTTCCAGTATAGTATTTTATCAACTTCAAGGATCCTGATAATTTAAAACTTCAATACTGCTTCCTTCATGTGTTTTTATTTGTCATTCTCTATGACAATATAAAACAGATTCCAAAGGGAAGATTTAAAAATCATAGCATTAGGCTGGAGGGATGGCTCAGCAGTTGAGGAACCTGAAATAAACCTAAATACTTCTCTAAATATGATGAACCAGATATCTATATTAAAAGAATACGAATCTACTAATTTAATCAATAGCCAATACAATTTCAAATCATTCCTTATTTAAACAAAAAAAAAGTCTCATGAATAGTTATCTAAGTATGAGTTAATCTATATACCTCCTTTTGGGGTAAACTCATCTAAACTCTTACAGAAAGAGTGATTTAAAATCTCAATTAGAATTTTTCAGATAATTTTCCCCAAAGAAGCATAAAAAGCCTTTTTATAAAACATAATTAAGAGTATATATGACTTGTTATCTTTATGGACACATAGAACATTTGAGTAAATGTTTTCAGGAAATTAATTTTTTGCCTTGAAAAAAACTTAAAATAAACTAAGATAGATGATTCCAAATTGAAAATCTTATTTGCAGATGTACATTCTTTTTGTATGACATTTCTTAGATATTTTATACACTTCAGACAATAATTCGGCTTGCTCTTCTTACTAAGTGGGCACACAGAGTAGCTGTTCATGGGTACTTTTTCCTCGGCCATACATTCCCTCATACTCAGAACTCCTTGGCATAGTCTAGCTAATGATGCCATTTCTGGTACCCAAAATCTTAAACCTCTGCAAGCCAGTATTTGCAGGTGTTTGCCTACATGAAGCACTTTGACAGTTTATTGCAACAAGAGTATTTTCTTTTTCTAGCAGTGCAAGTTGGCTACAAAGCACTGCTAGAAAAGTAGCACTTTGGGACAACAATGCTTTGTGTGCTATGAATGCTTAATTATTTACTACTGCTCAAGAAAAGATTGGGGTTTTTTGTACTATTTTTTGTCTCATGGATGAAATAGTTTTCAAAATTTAGTTTCTTACACTCTTGTCAGCACGGGGAGGACTGTAGCTGTACTATGAGTCTCAAGGACGTTTAACTTCTGACAGTTGTGAATGCTTCTTTGTAAATGCAGACATTGCTCTTTGACTCGAATTTCTGGGAGAGTTCCAAGATGCAGTCTCAAGTTATGCTGCTGGCTCCTCAGCACATACTAGGATGTGGTCAGCAGCATCAAGGATTGCTAAGGTGGACCAATACATTGGATTTTTTCCATACCAATTTATTTCAACATAAACAATATATAGATATAAATCAATGAAATGGTAGTTAGTTATGAATCTAATAGCTATATTTTTCAGTATTTGTGGTCTAATAATCATATGACATATGTCAATATATGATTATGCTTATGTAGAAGAAATAGTGCTCTAGCAGACAGCTTCAGGTTCACTGAGATGAAATTTCAGACCAGCCACAGTTATAGAGGAAGGGATTTATTGAAGCTTACAGATCCAGGGGAAGTTCCATAATGGCAGAAGAAGCTGGCCTGCCTTCACAGAACCAAGCAGACAGAGAGAAGCACAAGCCTAAAAGCCAAAAGCCACATGGCACACTTCAGGAACTCCTGTTAGGCACACTTTGCATATCTTTAGATTGAAATCTGAAACCCACCACCACACCTTAAGATCCACCCAGTGACACTGCCTCCATCCAGGTGGATGCAGATGCAAACTACAAAAAATAAAGAACTGAATATTTTGGGGACCATCTATTCAAACTACCTCATTCCTCCCCTGGCCCCCAATAGATTTATAACCATCACACATTGTAAATTGTACTCAGTTCAGTTTCAAAGGTACCCACAGTCTTGACCAATTTAAGATATTAAGACCTGTAAAATCAAACAAGTTAAACACTTCTAACATATAAAGGCGCAGAGTAAAAATTTTCAACTGGTAAAAGGTATAGCAAGGAGAGACTAAAACAATTCAAACTCAACTACCATCAAACAAACATCAAACTTCTGCAGTTCAAGTCCAATACAACCAGAGACTGTCTCCAGATTTTCCAATTCCGACCCTCAAGCTGGGCAGAGTAGCCAGGGAACACTTCCATCTTAGGCCAACAGTGCACTCTATGGTAGCCCTTGCATAGTCTTGGTATATACAAAACATCTTCAGGTCTTCATGCAAACCACGGTCCATCTTCCAAAGGCTCTTTCAGCCTATCAGGGCATCAGGCCCTACCTCATGCTGCGTCTCAGCGGCAGCTCCTGCAACCTTGTGCAATTCACAACCACTGCTCCAATTTTTCATGCTTCTGAAAGCAATACCAGGTGTTCAGGATGCAGCCATATTCATAATTCATAGACAAAATAAATCATAACCTTGAAAAGCAGGTTCCTTCTCCAGTCAACTTTTTCCAAAAGTGTTTGCATTTCTATCATAGTTTTCCCTCAGGCATCCTTTCCATGGTAAAGCAATTGGACCATCTTCCTTTAAGATTGCTAATGTGTTTGACAATAGCATATTCAGTAACCTAAAACCAGTCTCAGTGCCTGTAATTTTAACTTGCTTGAGGTTTTCCAGCTTAAAATCTTAAATCTCTCAGTCCAATATCTTCAGCCAAGCACATCAGTCCATTACAAATTTAACGTTGATCAAACTCTCTGGACCTGGGCAGTGGGACACAGCCAGCCCTTATGCCAGTAGCCCGGTTCCAACAAAGTCCTCTGCAGTCTTTCCTTCCCCTTAGAAAGCTCATAAGCCAAGCCTCGAAGTTCAATGCTGTCTGCACTTAGCATTCTCAGACTCTCATCAGAATAGTCCATAAAACTTGGCTTACCACTCCGGAAGGGACCTTCAGTTGCAAGCACCAAACCCATGCCTATTCCTCCAAAACAAAGGTTCCAAAAGATCAACATCCACATGGTCAGGTTCATCTCACCCCACTCCTGGTATCAAGTACTGTAGCAGACAGCTTCATGTTCACTGAGATGAACTTTCAGACCAGACACAGTTATGCAGGAAGGGATTTATTGAAGCTTACAGATCCAGGGGAAGTTCCATAATGGCAGAAGAAACTGGTCTGCCTTTACTGGACCAAGCAGAGAGAGAGAAGCACAAGCCTAAAAGTCAAAAGCCACATAGCACACTTCAGGAACTCCTGATAGGCACACTTTGCATATCTTTAGATTGAAATATGAAACCCATCACCACACCTTAAGATCCACCCAGTTTCACTGCCTCCAGCCAGGTGGCTGCAGATGCAAACTACAAAAAATAAAGAACTGAATACATTGCGGGCCATGTATTCAAACTACCACAAGTGCCATAAATAATCACCCAAATGTAATTAATTTATTTAACCTTATCTTCTTTCCAACTAGTCCTAATTCTTTCTTTGTGATTTATGAAGATAAATATCCTTGTGCTCCATAACATATTCTGTATCTTTTTGCTCTACAGAGGACAAGTAATACCACCCACAAGGTTGAAACTCAGTTTCTTTTCCATCTGTAGGCACAACTACTTCATGTAATAGTTTTAATGGTTAAGTGAAAAATTTGGGACAATATAAATAAAATCACTAGCATACTAATTTGTATGTATATGCATGTGTAGTTTACCTTTTACATTTAATTAAAATAATTTGTCACAATAACACATTGTATATCAAAAAATGCTGACAGTTTCCTGGCACAAATAAACTTACACCTCCCTTTATGTATATTCTAGGTTATTCAAAATGCAGAGTCAGTTATTTTAAATATAAAAATATTTAACTTTATGTATTTGAGTAAATTATGATATAGTCATTAATCAAGTCTGCATGCACAACAGTTACAAGACATGTTGAAATTGAGACAGATATTGCATATAGAAGGAATCTTGGATCTCACATTGGTAATCCAAATCCAAATGAATTCTTCCCCCATCAGGATATATGATAATAAATTAAGACTTTAACATACACCCTAATGAGTCATCATGCATTAACTATGAATCCAATATCACTAAAAACATGCCATATTAAACAGAAACTGAGTTCAGAAGAACTGTTTTTCATAGAAGACAACTTCTGGTAAAGTTAGCATAAAATTAACAATATTTTAAAAATATGCCTGTGGTGGTTTGATTCCGATTTGCTAAATGCTAGGTTCCCAGATGATGGAATTAGTGCCTCTTGGAGGTAGAGTATTGTCACGAGGAGTTTTATGGCTGTTATAACCAGTTCCCACTTGCCAAGGTTTGCCACACTCTTCTACTGCTGTTGTCCATCTGATGTTAGTGAGGAAGGGATGTCTACCCTCTGTTCATGACATCACTTTCCTCTGTCATCATGGTGCTTCACCTCAACTCTGTAATCCAAAATGAACTTTTTTCCCCCACAAGCTGCTCTTGGTAGAGTACATAGAATTGTTCCATATGCTGAAAATGATAGAGGCTAGCTCTCATTAATTTCTGGTCTTTTACTTCTTGGCAGGTAGAATTAAAGTGCCATATAAATGAGTTATTTGAAGGAACCATTTTAGCAAACTAATTTAAACTGATTAGACTTATACTCAATTTCTTATTAATATGAATGTATTTTATAAACAATAAATTTGAGAACTATGGAACAGATTAAAATTGACAAGTCATCTGCAAAAATCGTCAGCATTCTCATCATCATTCCAAATATTTTTTAATTTTCGAACACATATTTTTCTTTGTAGTTCTTATTATAAACATGTACTTAAATTTTTAAAATATCAAAAATAAAGGATATTGTTAAATGTCAAAATATCAGTTTCTAGTGAAGAGTCCCAGTATTCTTCTAAGAGATGACCACAATTACTAAATTGGTGTGTGTATATCTTTTGCTGAAACAATATCTCACTATCTCCATCTTTATTTCTCTCTGTCTCTCCCTCTTGCTTACCATACTACCTCAGTCACTCTTGCTCTCCTCTTCTCTCTCCATGGTATATATGTAATACTATATACACTATAAATAATGGCTGAACAATCAACTTACACACACTACTATTTAAGATAGAAGACAATGCCATGGTCTAGAGAAATGTTTACTACTGTTCACCAAGAAATTTTAACTTGTTCTTAGTAATGTTCAAATGCATCTATCTGCTACATAGATTGTCTTCTTATATTTAAGTTTGTATATTTTACTTTGGTGCAGCTCTAAGCAACCTTCTTAAAAAAGTAATTGTTCATGAGATGCATGCATTTTAAATTGTGGCAGGTATTTCCAATTGATCTTCCAAAGTGGATGCTTTTATACTGAATTATATAAAAACTTGCTGCATTTATAGTTAATTTATGGAGCAAGGAAAAGTATATCTCACAAATATACTCTTATGTTTCTGAGAGCATACTTCTGAAATTGCAAATAACTACGTCCATGGGTAAATACATTATCTTAGTCATGATAATCCTCTTCACATTTTGGGTTTCACAAATATCACTTCATGTTATGCTCATTTTAACTTAATCTATATAAAAATAGATATAGATCAGTGTTTTATGGTTGTTTAATCTAGCACCTCCAAGGAGAAACAAACATAAATGATGACACATTTTTTCATCCATAAAGGGAAAGTTTTAATTTCTTTTTTTAGAGGTATATAATTTAGACAACTCAATTTCAAAGACTTGAGAAATGATTACCTTTTAATTTGGATTACAATAAAATGTGTCATTTACTAAATTGGGTTCAACTTCTTACTCATTGCTGTCAAAAAGTAACATTAAATTCAATTTTAGAAAAGTCTGAAACCTAGCACTAAATTCCATAATTGTAATTCACTTTGTAAGCTAACAAGAAGAAAAAAATGCAAGTGGCTGTAGATTTCAGTGACATTGATCAACACTCATTGTGTCTCACATCTATTACCAAAGGATTTCCTCATTTATAATTCTCAGTAGGATGCTTCATGAGGGACCAGAATTCTTGATTAAGCATTTTAGTATTCTAATAAATGGCACAATTATTCACAGATAAAATATGATATATTTTGAAAAATCCATTAATTTTAAGAATTACTCTGAAGCATTCCTGGAACAGCATACAATAATTCTAGACAACAGATGATATGCATTCATGAAGCTATGTGGCCAATTTCAAGGCACAAATGTGATACTTTAAGTTTTATTGCCAGTATCAAATCAAAGCCATGATAGGAACTAGTTACTTACAAATGTATACATACATACATACATACATACATACACCCACATATATACGTAATATGTATTTATGGTAGTTCTATCTTGCTACTTAAATATAGTAAGTTTAAGCATATTCAGAAGCATTTGGGCAAAGATGGCCAGCCTTTCATACCCAACCCAATCAATTAATTTTGATCGGGGCAGAATTATTTGGTCAATAATTGTGTTTTTCAGTTTTCAAATGGCTGTATGTATTCATATGCTTTCGTTGAAGTATTGTGTGTGAGCATGTGTGCACATTATGTGAGTATCTGTTGGCAAGTACAGATAACATGGATATGATTGTTCATGTGAATGCAAGACCTGTTTCAAATTTGATTGCTATCCATTTGCTTATTTCCTAGGTTTTATGAATTTCCAACATTCAAAGCAAGATGAAGTCTCCACATTAAACACAGAATTTTCCTTCTTTCTGTGGTATTTTCCCTACTGTAATTTATTACGTTCTCTTGTCACAGTATTTCTTAAAATCCACTTTGGTGCAGAACAGTTTACAGAGACACCTAGTGGTTACAGATTATGGTAGCTCCATCATTTCGTGTCAATGCTAGAAAGTTTTATTTATTTGACTACTGTAGGCATTCTCAAAAGTGAGCATAAGTATATTCTTTTCACAAAATTAAAAGATAAACCAATTTCAATTTTATTTAACAAACTTTCTCTTGAATAGGGTAATATTTATAATAAAAATAATACAAACTCAAAATAAAAGTATGTTTATATTGAATATAATTGTGGAGATTTCAGATAGTAATGAAATAAATTAGATGTTCTGAGATGTCTACTAACTAAGACCATATGTGATGTATCAGAAAGTCTACTGTTAGTAGTTGGTATTAAAAACTATGTTCCTGATAGACTAAAAATCTATATGTCAGTAGTTTCTGCCTGTGGCTAAAATGTAATTTTAAAATTAAATATTCTATTTTCGTTTTGAAAATATAAAGTTTTCATGTTTATAAATAAAGCCCCTATCATGATAAAAGATAAATAACTAATTGAAACATGGTAATAATTGTTTTGTGGGTAAAGTTTGTTATATTTCATTATATAATACACATGAAGCCAGTGGCTATTATTCCTATGGAAAATAGATGTAAATTTAACAGATTTCTAAGATTTTCATCATCTCATATCACACATATCTTTGTGCTCTCCTTTGAACAAGACACAAACTGAACTGAAATTAGAAATCCCAATAAAATATATATGGCTTAACTAAAAATATCTGCTGTACTAATTCAGAGAAAAAATTAAAACTATTACAAGATCTTAAGACTGAAATATTCACCACCTCTAAATAGACTGTCACAATTCAACATTTATAGATGATGTGAAAAGATGTATATGGTAATATATACATATATGTATGTATATATAAATGCTAGGAATCTATTAAAATTGATTCTTTGTTTAACCATAGTACAGCCACAATTATTTTGCCAAATGATAAGAATCACATCGTATCATTTATGTTTAATACAATGTCAGGCGATAAGGCGTAAAATATATTTACATGGTAAAACCACACGGTGATCGTAGGAAGAAACACACTTTAGCTCACTGGGCCACTTACTCGTATCAACTTTTCTTCTGTTCCTGGGGTGAATGGCAGGAATGACACTCCAACACAGCAAAAGCGTCTTACGGATGCGAGGAACTCCTTTTGGAGAAGGAGTTGTCTGTCGTCCTGGCAAGAGCTAGGGGTACTTACAGTGGCGATGACGTTGGCGGAGTCCAGCAGGTGACTCTTCAAAGAGACTTGCTTTCTACTGACACTGAATCTTTGTAAGGGACTTTCCAGCTTTTTAACTCACACCCATGCATTCAAATTCTCTCTGAGAGTTCTTCAGATTTCCCCTTCAAATCTCCAGATATATTTACAAAGTGTAATTCTTTAACAACAGGTTTAAAGCTCCCCATTTTAGCTAGTGAGGATGAGCCACTCCCTTCCAGGGTCCTGTTACTGTACACACCCTGTGTTCTAAATGGCACAAGCAGGCAAGTGGCCCACACCAGGATGGCACCATCTGCCCCTGACCACCACCAAGCCTGGCGCTGTCGGGGGTGAGTTCCACACCCCCTTTTCCAAAGTGAACACTGCACACTGCTAAGCTCTCATTACGCACATGGTCCAAGACTCTTCTGTCTCCCAAAAATGTGACATCCAAGGGGGGGGGGTCCTCTGGCTGCGAAGCCTGAGCCAAGGATGCCTTCGCCCTCGGCTGCCACCTATCGGCCACGGTGCGCGCGCTTCGCCCGCGGCCCATCATGTCTGCTGCGGCTCGGCTCGCACCGCCGGCGGCGGCGAGACCGTAAACAAGTGCAAGCGGACGGGGCCCAGAACCCGCCACCGAGCAGTGATAAGATGCCGCTAAGAACAGGACCATGCTTACCGTGCGGCCATCCCCACGGCTCCCGAGAGAGAAGACGCGACTTTCTCTGAGTTGTATTTTTGGAGGCACCGGGCTGCCAGGACACGCCACAGGCGTAGATGCACGCAGTTTCGCCCAGCAGCGCCGAGGATGCCGGCGATCCGGAGTTCCTTGGGATGAGGATCGTGCGCCGCACCTGGGGAGGGAGCGGAGGAGCCCGGCCCGAAGCCAGAGCGACGAAACGGCCCGGAGGACGCCGGAGCGGCGCTGACATCTATTAGGGGCCGCGGCGACGGGCCGGGCGCGGGGGCTCCGGGAGCCAGGCGAGGTGGTCGCCGAGCCGCCGCCGGGGGCACGGGACCGCGCAGGAGCTGAGGCCGCCGCCGCCGCCACCACCGCCGCCGCGGGAGCAGCCGAGGGGCCCGCGACGCCTCCCCTCGCCCCCTCACCACCATGCACCGTGTGCGCTGCAAGAAGAAGGAGGAGGAGGGCGATGCACGCAAACCCTCGCGCCCCGCTCCCTCCGGCTCGTCCCGGGGCGTGCGCCACTGACCGACCCGAGCGGGAAGGGGGAGGGGGGCATGTGCTGAAGACGGCGACCCGGAGAACCTAGGGGGGAGGGGAGGGCCGGCCCGTGCAGACCCAGGCCCGAGGGTGCCGGGAGCTGGAGGCGGCTGGAGAGGGGGCGGTGGCCGCCGCTGGGTCGCTGAAAGTTGCCCTCACTGCAGATGGACACTGTAAGTACCCTCCTGGGGAAGATGCGGTCGAAGGAGGTCCGGGGACCCCTCCTGCGCCACCCCCCTCCGATCGCGCCGTAGTGCGCGTGGGAACCACACTGCACGCGGGAGTGTGAGCGGTTGCGAGCGCTCACCCAGGCTGGCCATCACGTTGGCGGGGCCCGAGGTGCCAGGCAGCCTTGCTCGCCGTGCCCCCCCCCCCTTCCTCCGGCTCCTGGCCACCCCGCGCTAGTGCTCCCTCTCGGCACCTCCCGACTCTCTCGCTCCCAGCCCCTACCGCGAGGCGACTCTCCAGTCGGTCCCTCGCCACCCCTCCCCCTCTCCTCCCCTCCCACAGCTCGCGATCGCCCCCCATCTCTCCCCGCCCCCCCCCCAACCCCGCTGCCGGCTCCGACTACCGCGGAGAGCGCCCGCCGGGGAGCGCCGTGTGGGGAGCCCCGGATCCCGCGGTCGCCACGGCGGCGGCGGCCCGGGGGCTGGCGGCGTCCGGGCGCCGCGGTGCCTCCAGTGGCTCAAACCGTACAGCTCGCAGCCTTGTTCTCTGTGCCTGGGCATCAGGGATCCAATGCTCATTCCCCCAAAAGAGGTATTTTTGGGGTTTTTGTTTTGTTTTAAGGGTGGCTATGATGAGTGGGCCCTGGTGATGTGAGATGGGGTAAGTCAGTCATTCACTTTGCAAGAGACTCTCTCTCTCTCTCTCTCTCTGTGTGTGTGTGTGTGTGTGTGTGGAGTGGCTTTCTTTCCCTCTCCTCCCTCCCCCCTTCTTCTTCCCTATACCCTTCCTTCGCTTTGGGGCTGGCTGGGGGAGGGGAGCCTTTGGTCCTGGAACTCCGGGTGCCTCTGCCCCAGCGGCGGGGCCGCGCCAGCAGCTGTGCCGGGGAGCACCCGGGCCCGCCTGGGTTTCGGCTGCAGCCCCCCCCCCCCGGGGGGGGGGGATCTATGCTGTTTAATGCAGGGATGTAGCAGTCGGTGATCCAAGATCTAATTTCTTCGGGAGAGGACGTCCCTTTCTCCCAGCGCCGCCTGCTATTTTTTTTTATTTTTTGAATTTTATTATTGTCATTTCATAATCTGAGAAAATGCCTTGCACCCGCGAATTTACATTGGGGAGTCCCTTCTCCAGTAGGCATATCAGCCTCCCCAGGCTCATTCAACTTTTATTTTCTCAAATCTTCTGTCTCCTTTGATGGCGTGGAGGAGGAGGAGGAGGAGGAGGAGGAGGAGAGAGAAAGGAGTGGAGCACGGAGAGGCTCTTCGACCCTTGCTAACCAGAACTGAATTAAAGTTGTAAACGCAGGAGTTTAATACAGGCTGCACGCAATTTGCCAAGGGCTTTGAGATGGGGAAGGAGGTGAATGGGGGTGGGGAAGCACCGCGAGGGAGGGGGAGGGGACCCAAGCCAGCTGAATGGATGTGCACATTTGATCCAGCGGAAAACAGAGATTTCAAGGTAAACGTTTTGCTTTCATGGGGGAAACGTTTCCAGGCAGGGCACGTTTGCCGTGGGGAGGGGAGGCTAGGCATACTAGTGAGGTTTCTCCAGTGTGGTTCCGAAGCGGTTTCTGTAAGTCTGGGTGGCCAGACGTGAATGGTTCCCAGGCACGCTTGCACATGTGCGTGTGGATGCAGGCGCTTGCACTAAGGCGGGCCGGAGTCGACTTGGGGATCAAAAGCAGGTCTCCAAGCTTGAACCTGAGCCTCGGGAAAGGTTTGCCTTGAGTTTGGGTTTAAGACTGGATCTCAGGCTTTGGTGGTGAGGCCCGAAGCAAGGTTGACTAGAGTAAGGGCATTGGTTCCCAGAACCCAGCATTCCCCTCCACACCCGCCCCACTGACCAGCACAAGACGACACGACACGACACACTCACAAAATTTATGTCTGTCCTTTAAGAGTGCCACTGTCCACCCAAAGTAGGAAGTCGAAAGAAGCCTTCGAGGGGACAAAAAGAAAGAAAGGGAAGGGGGAGGGGATCAGATTGGTCGCTTAGATGAAATTCGGATATTAAAACACTGACCTATGCCCCTTCCATGCCCTCCCAGACTTCTTGCTATTTCGCATCTTTTTCATCCCATATGCCCCTTTCTTGAAGAAAAGAAGAAAGGGAGGGGGCACTAACAATTAAATGTGATAAGCAGCTCCAAAGACGGAGATGTTGGCGAGGTGGTGGTTCATTCCAAATCTTGCTAATTCAGTACGGCTAGTTTTGCATACCGCGGCGAACTGACGCGGAGCCCTGGGTTAAAAGGAGCCTTTGGTGCTGGTCGTTTTGGTTTACTTTTAGCTGGTTCCCGGCATGCGGAAGAAATGATCTCTTTAAACTCAAGGTATTCAGAGGTGTGTTCTGAGATTGCAGGTGCCTTCTCGGAGTTCTTTGTAATCCATCCTGCAGAACTATTTCAGTGGCTTAAAGATGTGGTTCGGTAGCGTCGCTGACAAGATCAGCTGGGAGCAGTGGTCGCGGGGAGCGCTGGGGGAAGCGCTGCTAAGTGGCTCCGTGCATGCAATTAGGACGCTGATGTGTTTAATAGCTGGTGGTGAAGTCCACCATCAAAGCGAAGGCTCTCTCTCTCTCTCTCTCTTTTTTCCTCCCATTCTCAGAGCTCCTGAAGACAATTGGTGATTTAAAAGCTTCTCCTGGCGCCTTTTGATACATAGTATTACATCCTATGCCAGTCTCTGAAGTGTAGCCTTTAGGTTCGCACCCAGACAATTCTTGCGTTGGGTTAAATTAGTCCAAGTATCTTGGCTCCTTGCTTTCCTGTGAAAGTAGGAGACCTAACAGTGAGTTGTTAACTGAAGAGATTCTGAAAGAAAGCAAGGGGAGGGGGCTGGGAAAAGGTGAGGTGGAGAACCCCGTACAAATGATGCTTATTTTTTTTTTCTCTTAAATTTGAACCATGAAACTGAACTGACAGCCATTTTATGTATATTTATGGATTGGTTTTGAAAGGGGGAGGGCAGAGCACACTAAAATGGAACTTTATCTGCCCTCATCTTGTAAAGAGCTGAACATTGGTGACATGCTCATTAGAAAATGAAATGAGCCTTTAAATCAAAGTGAATATCCATGTTTTCAATAAAGTCTGAGGAATGTCGGTGTCCCACTGGGAGGAGGAGGAGAGGAAGGGGTGTCAGTCATGCCCCCTCCCGCATTTCAGAGAAAGAGCACGAGGAAAGAGAGAGACTCTCTCATCAATCCCTTACTTTGTTTTTTTTTTTTTTTTGGGGTGAGATTGTTATTTGCTTGTCTCCTCTCTCCCTTGCAGGAGGTGAAATGCACGCTTGCTGCCCCCCAGTAACTTTGGATCAGGATCTTCACAGAAAAATGCATAGCTGGATCCTGCAGACTCTAGCGTTTGCTGTAACATCTCTCGTCCTTTCCTGTGCAGAGACCATCGATTATTATGGGGAAATCTGTGACAATGCATGTCCTTGTGAGGAAAAGGACGGCAGTCTTAACTGTGAGCTGTGAAAACCGGGGGATCATCAGTCTATCTGAAATTAGCCCTCCCCGTTTTCCAATCTATCACCTCTTGTTGTCCGGAAACCTCTTGAACCGTCTCTATCCCAATGAGTTTGTCAATTACACTGGGGCTTCAATCTTGCACCTGGGTAGCAATGTTATCCAAGACATTGAGACTGGGGCCTTCCATGGGCTGCGGGGTTTGAGGAGACTGCACCTGAACAATAATAAACTAGAACTTCTGCGAGATGACACCTTCCTAGGCTTGGAGAACCTGGAATACCTACAGGTTGATTACAATTACATCAGCATCATCGAACCCAACGCTTTTGGGAAACTGCATTTGTTGCAGGTGCTTATCCTCAATGACAATCTCTTGTCAAGTTTACCCAACAACCTTTTCCGTTTTGTGCCCTTAACGCATTTGGACCTGCGGGGGAACCGGCTGAAACTTCTGCCCTATGTGGGGTTATTACAGCACATGGATAAAGTGGTGGAGTTACAGCTGGAGGAAAACCCCTGGAATTGCTCCTGTGAACTAATCTCTCTCAAGGACTGGCTGGACAGCATCTCCTACTCTGCCCTGGTGGGGGATGTGGTTTGTGAGACGCCCTTCCGCTTGCACGGGAGGGACTTGGACGAGGTATCCAAGCAAGAACTTTGCCCAAGGAAACTTATTTCTGACTATGAGATGAGGCCTCAGACTCCTTCCAGCACCGCGGGTTACTTACACACCACCCCAGCCTCAGTGAACTCCGTGGCCACTTCCTCCTCTGCTGTTTACAAGCCCCCATTGAAGCCCCCCAAGGGAACCCGCCAACCCAACAAGCCCAGGGTGCGCCCCACCTCTAGGCAACCCTCTAAAGACTTGGGCTATGGCAACTATGGCCCCAGCATTGCCTACCAGACCAAATCCCCGGTGCCTTTGGAGTGTCCCACCGCGTGCACTTGCAACCTGCAAATTTCGGATCTGGGCCTCAACGTCAACTGCCAGGAGCGAAAGATCGAGAGCATCGCAGAACTGCAGCCCAAGCCCTACAATCCCAAGAAAATGTATCTGACGGAGAATTACATCGCCGTGGTGCGCAGGACTGACTTCCTGGAGGCCACTGGGCTGGACCTCCTGCACCTGGGCAACAATCGCATCTCTGTGATCCACGACCGAGCCTTTGGAGACCTCAGCAACCTCAGGCGGCTCTACTTGAATGGCAATCGCATCGAGAGGCTGGGGCCCGAGTTGTTCTACGGCCTGCAGAGCCTGCAGTATCTCTTCCTCCAGTACAATCTCATCCGCGACATCCAGCCTGGAACTTTCGATCCAGTCCCAAACCTCCAGCTGTTATTTCTGAACAACAACCTCCTACAGGCCATGCCCTCGGGGGTCTTCTCCGGCCTGACCCTGCTGAGACTCAACCTGCGGAGCAACCACTTCACCTCCTTGCCCGTGAGTGGAGTTTTGGACCAGCTGAAGTCGCTCATCCAAATCGATCTGCACGACAACCCCTGGGATTGCACGTGCGAGGTGGTGGGCATGAAGATCTGGGTGGAGCAGCTCAAGGTGGGCGTGCTGGTGGACGAGGTCATCTGTAAAGCGCCCAAGAAATTCGCCGAGACGGACATGCGCTCCATTAAGTCCGAGCTGCTCTGCCCAGACTATTCGGATGTGGTGGTCACCACGCCCACGCCCTCGTCCATCCAGGGGCCCTCGAGGACCAGCTCGGGGACGCCCGCCGTGCGCGTGAACAGCACCGGGTCCCCCGAGGGCTTGGGGGCCGGGGCCGGGACGTCGTCGTCTTCTTCTTCGGTGCCCTTGTCGGTGCTGATCCTCAGCCTGCTGCTGGTGTTCATCATGTCTGTGTTCGTGGCGGCCGGCCTCTTCGTGCTGGTGATGAAACGTCGCAAGAAGAGCCAGAGCGACCACGCGAGCACCAACAACTCCGACGTGAGCTCCTTCAACATGCAGTACAGCGTGTACGGCGGCGGCGGCGGGGGCGGCGGCGGGGGCGGCGGTGGCGCGGGGGGCCTCCCGCACGCGCACGGCCACCACCGGGGCCCCGCGCTGCCCAAGGTGAAGACGCCCGCGGGTCACGTGTACGAGTACATCCCGCACCCCCTGGGTCACATGTGCAAAAACCCCATCTACCGCTCGCGGGAGGGCAACTCCGTGGAGGATTACAAGGACCTGCACGAGCTCAAGGTCACCTACAGCAGCAGTAACCATCACCTGCAGCATCAGCAGCAGCCGCCGCCGCCGCCGCCGCCTCCCGCGTCTCAGCATCCGCAGGCGCAGCCGCCGCCGCCGCAGCTGCAGCTGCAGCCCGGGGAGGACCGCGAGGGCCGCCACCTGCGGAGCCCCGCCTACAGCGTCAGCACCATCGAGCCCCGGGACGACCTGCTGGCGCCGGTGCAGGACGCTGATCGCTTCTACAGGGGCATTTTAGAGCCAGACAAACACTGTCCCACCACCCCAGCCGGCAGCAGCCTCCCGGAATACCCTAAATTCCCTTGCAGCCCCGCTGCTTACACGTTCTCCCCCAACTATGACCTGAGACGCCCCCATCAGTATTTGCACCCGGGGGCAGGGGACAGCAGGCTACGGGAACCGGTGCTCTACAGCCCCCCGAGTGCTGTGTTTGTAGAACCCAACCGGAACGAGTATCTGGAGTTAAAAGCAAAACTAAACGTTGAGCCGGACTACCTCGAAGTGCTGGAAAAACAGACCACATTTAGTCAATTCTAAAAAAAAAAAAAAAAAAAAAAAAAAATAGCAAAGTAACTCCGGTGGAGGGTTTTGCATTTAAATAACAAAGCGAGCAGACGCACACGGTGAACCCGTTGGATTAATTGTGTTGTCTCTACGTTTAGGGCGAAGTGCCTTGGCACGGGATTCTCAGCTTCTTGGGGGAAGATGACTGGAAGGGTGTGCAATTTACACACGGGAAACGTTTGTGTAAACTGGGCAACTATGTTGAGTGGGGGTGAGTAGAGGAGCAGGGCTTGAAGGAGGGCGATGTGTAGCGAGGGCGACTTGTCAGAAGTAGCAGTCATTCCTGCCCCTGGTTGGAAGTTTTGGGAAGGGCGGATCTGGCATAGGTAACGCACCTCCTTCTTGACGCCTCCCCCCTAGTCCTTTCCTCCCATTCCAAGCCATGGGTGGGGCTGGGTGGCTTTGCTGGAGAGATTAGCACACCCCAACTTTTAATAGGAAGTTTGTTCTCTCTCTTCCCTTCCCACCCCTCCCACCTCCCTTCTTTACTCCTTTCCTTTGTTTTTAAAGGATGTGTTTGTATGCATTCTGGACATTTGAATTTAAAAAAGAAAAAAAAAAAAACTCTTGTGATCCAGAAATGGATCATGATAGATGTGGACAAATCATTAAAATGAGAGAGCTATATGATCCATAATTGATTAGTCAAAAATAACTTATTGATGAAATATACAAATATTTTATTGTAGCACCTATTTTTATATGCACATTTAGCATTCCTCTTTCCTTCACTCTTTAGCCTATGATTTTCTTCACAGAGGTGTCTGGTTGTATTAGGAGCTGCATTTCAAAATTGAAGTGAGAGCAGAGAGGCCTTTTACATCTTTAAAGATAGGGAGCTTTTTGTGACAAAATATTTAAAAGTCGATGCACCCCACCAAATTGGATCTGTAATTAAAAAAAAAATAAAGCTGATTTTATCCCAGTGTATTAAAAAAAAAGAAATTAATTGGGTCATTTGAGAATTGTATGGAAATTTTTGGTTATATCAGAAATTAAAAAGAATTTTTATTAGTGAACCAAATGATGTATGGATTTGACTACTATTGTAGCCGAGCTTTGATTGTGTAACCAAACCCAACTGTGTTTGTACAGACCCAGGTGAAGTGGCACCTCAGAAGACCACGTGATGGACTGTGCAAGTCTGTACCCCTTGTCGTCAATCCCTCTGGGCAGCAGGCAGTGTTGATAATGACAAACAGGATCTCTGTAAGATGGGGCTACTGTTGTTACAGTCTCATATGTATCCCAGCACATGTAATTTTTTAAATAGTTTCTGAATAAACACTTGATAACAATGTCCAATTTGAGGGACTTAAGTAATTGTTACTTGAGGTGCAAAAAACAGTTATCTGTGGTTGATGAAACTCCCCTTACTAACAATTTAAGGAATAATAGTAGTTAAGTTTTATTCCCAGTACAAGAAAAAAAGTTTTCTCCTAAATTATAAAAATTTCAAAACGCACACATACATACACACATATATAACCTGTATACCTGTGTTGTTTCAAGGAAGTATGCTTTTATGCAACATCAGTTAATATGTTTATTAACGATATTTTAATTACATATGTTGTTTTCTCACTGAATTATTCATCTTATACGTGGACCATGGTAAGTAATATGTTACATATTCACTTCTCTTTCAGTATTATATATTTTACTATATCTGTATTATTTATTCAGTCTGTTTCCTCTAGTGTCCATATATGATTGTGTGTGAAACTCTGTTCAACAATTAAGAAGTTCTCATTATTTAAACTTTTTCAGTGTCATAACTGTTCAAAAATATTTGTGGGTGTGAGTTGTTCTGCCTCTGAGTAAGGTTTGCCAGTGAACACAGATCAGTACTGAACAGGGGAAAATATGGAATTATTTGGTAACTCACACTCATGTGTTTCACTGCTGCTGTTGGTTGTCCCCACAGTCTCACCAAGGGTTGTTCATAAGCCTCCAGGTTCAGGAACAATTGTCGTGGCATTCTGCCACAAAGAGGCAGCATTCACCCACGAGTAAATTGACAGTAGCTGCTCACGTCATATTGAACAGGTGGGGACAGTTTCCCTGAAGAATTAAAACAAAGTTGTAATGCTATGTTGACCAAGTGCAAGATACTACCCAAATTCCTTGCATTCTCTCTTTCAGTTGTTTTTCCCCTAAATGGGAGAAAGAATAAACTCAATAATGTCATGATATTATCATGAAAATATAAATATATCTCTTGCTCTTCATCTACCTCCTTTATATAAGATCTGGGATTAGAAAAGAAAAACAAATACTAGCATTGGTTTCACGTTTGGGGCTGTTATTAACTTTTTCTTACAATGGAAGCTATCTTTTCTTTTAAAAATGTCAATATCACTTCTTCAGTATTCCCAATAGATGACAGTATTTTATATATTATAAAATATTGATGTTATGTTATATCTTCAATGTAATTATTTTCTATCTCAATGGGTGCATAAAACAATTAGGTAAGAACTACAGAAAATCAAGGCATACTTTAGACAATATAAACCATTTCCAAAGATATACAAGTGAAATATTTTTCAAAGATTTGTGAAATTTTATTCTTTTCAAAACAGTGCTATTCATATTATCCAATGTTTATGTAGCTAACCCCTTTCTAACCATATTCTTTACAAGATGTTCAATGTCTTTTTTTTAAGACTGGACAATGACAATTGTATGGTTCTATAAAAAAGTTTAGTTTATTTTAAAAAATCCAAATATATTAAGAAGATAAAAGTAACGTCATTCTGTCTTTGAAAAGCTTGAAAAATTTACAAGTCAAAATCATAAAACAGCATAGAATTAAAAATGTGTCATTGTTCTCCTGATGCTTGGTTTTCTACCATTGCATTACCTTACAGAGTAGAATCCAAGATGTGTGCTATTGCATATTTTTATTTTTGATATCTATAGGCTCTTCACTAAGTAAATAATCAGATGGTGAATGCTAGTAATATGTGATTTGATGTAGAAACCCTGCTAATACTTTCCATAAAAATGTGGAGAACAACCTGTATCATTTCAGGCATCAATTAAAAATTGAATGCAAACTAAGAATATTGTTTGTGAGTGTTCTATAGAATGTCACATAACCTCATGAAAACCTACTTTCAGGCAGATCTTACAAAATGTTGCTTTGATGCCTCTGAATATAATGTAAAAACAAACTCAGATTTTAGTGTCATTCCTATAACTAGAAAAAGTATTTTTCATTGCATGATTAATAAGATTTGGGGGTTAAGCAGCATTATTATCAATAGAATTAAAACATCAATTTTGTTAAGGCCAAATTATCACCTTCACTCATTCTCAGTGGCACTATCCCACCTAGGACCTCAACCGTACCTAAAAAAGTAAACCAATGTAGATGATTTAGTGAGGCAAAGATGACCTATTATTTTTAAAAAATATATTTTATTTATTTATTGGAGAGAAAGAGAGAAGGAGATAGAGATAATGGGTGCTCCAGGGCCTCCTACCACTGCGAACAATCTCCGGATACATGTGCCACCTTGTGCATCTGGCTTATGTGGGGAATCGACCTTTGGGTCCTTCGGCTTTGCAGGCAAGTGCCTTAACCTCTAAGCCATCTCTCCAGCCCAAGATTATCTACTCTAAGATTATCATTGTTCACCTCACACAATGATTATACTCTTACTAGTAGGTTGTGTTTTGGCAAGTCAATCAAATTAATATATAAATATAAGCTTTCTTCTTCATTCTGTGAATTCTGACTTTCCTTGTTTTTGTCTCATCCTCCCTCATTCTCTCCTCCTGTTATTTAATTATTTTTCAGTTGAGCACAGCAAAATATGAAAATAGTTCAGTCCTTGTTTGAAATAAGAAATTTAATTTCAAGAGCTCAGTAGATTGTTTCCAAAATTACACAAGATCAAGTTAATGAAAACAAAGTAAAATGTAAATTCACTCTGAATTCAGGTGGACATATGTTCGTGTATTTTTTTTAGATATTTCTAAGATATTTGCAGGTTTGACACAATGTTTATTGTATCTACTTTTTACATTTTTTTTGTATCTACTTTTTAAGAATAAAATTTAAAGTAGTGAAGAATGACTGTAAATCGCAAAGGAACCGATTTAACCACGTTAATCCATGGACTTTTATTTAGCTGACTTTTAAGAATAAAAAATGTTTAAAAATGCATTAAATAACTGTTTCCAAAAACTTGTTTATTAATATTGGATGCAATCAATATATGTTATCATTGCTTTAAAACAGCTACATGCCTTTCTGTACCTGTAGTGCCCTGACATATGTCCATGGGTATATATAGCCATGCATATGCCATACAAAAGCAGATCAACTCTGACTCAGTACATAATTTTTATATAGTGTTCTTTATGAATTTTAAATTACAATTTAATGTCCACGATTGAGAGTATTAGAATAGAGAGAAAGGGTTTGATTTAATATGTACATTTCAGATAATAATCTCATGCTTCTCTTCTTCCTATTTTTTAGTAGATAATTTGGCTTAACAGACAAAGGTCAAATGCTTCTCATAACTGTATTGATATAACAAAGTGAAGTATCTTTGTACACATTTCTAAAACGACCAACATTTAGCACTAATCTTGAGTTATTTATATTATTTTTATTCAAATGTTTCTAATATCAAAATGCAAATATAGTATGAAATTGATATAAAATGAAGTTGACTTTCTCCATTTCTATTTACTAAAACAGATATTGCATAATGCAAGGTATGTCAGATATATACTTTATTAGATACTAGAAAATCATTGAATTAATGAGGCAATAGTCATGGACATATGTTAAATGGAAACCAGCTAATGATTTTTCTTTATGTAATAATCAGTAAACATAAAGAAGTACTGCATATTTCTATTTAATAAACATGTAACTGCTTACAAATTATGAATTTCTAAGAGTGCAATGTATACATACATCAGTGTTTGATTGTTTTGTTCTTTGACTTTTAAGATTTGAAATGTACATTAATGGATATACGACAGCTGGTAATGAAACTAAGACCTTGCTATGTTTTGGATAAACTTATTTATGTATCATTCTTCTATGAAATGTTTTTCATACATCATCCTATAAACTGAATGTACTTAAGTTTAATTATAATATTTCAATGTTGAACCACTTCTGAAAGCATATAAGCATGTGTAAGTAACAAAATGTTGTTACTTTTTAGTGTTGTAGCATATACGAAGTTTAGATTTTTACTTATAAATCATTATTTGCAATTAATGATGATTTCTAGTGTCCCAGATTACATACTTTGAAAATGAGTCAGGTACAGTGAATTGAAAACAATAGTCAATATTTGATATTGAAACCTGACTGGCTGTATGTGTTTAGTGTTGTACCTGGATATTTTAACCATTGCAAAAAGTTTTATTCATCCCCATTTAATTGATTAGCCACATTGCTTGTAAGATACTACAGGGTTTTGGCCATCTTCATATGGGAGAGTGGACACTTGATCCTATTATGGCTTTGGTCTTTACTTATCATTTCAAAGCTCAAGATTAAATAAAAAGGAAATGGTCCATGTTATGTTTAATTGTAGCAAGTAGAATCATTCCCTTCTTCTCATTTTTTAAAAATAAAATATTCAATGTATTACTCCTATTAACTATATTTTTAGTGAAGTTAATGAGTCACTTTAAATTGCTAAATTAAAATTTGTTTATGTCTTTTAATATAAGTATTAAACAGGCAAGATGTACTAAGAACTTTCTTAGTAAGTACAAAGTAAACAGTGAGCAAGAATAACTGTAATAGAGGAACATGGGCTTTAAATTATCATTGCAGACTTGTCAGTCAGAATGATCATATGCTCATAGCATCTAAAAATGAAAATCATATTTTTGTTAGTGTGTTTAAGTTATACAGTTTGAGTAACTGTTAAGCTCATGTAGTTTATAGAATACCTCCATTGTGAGTTTATAAACAAAAATGATCAATGCAATAGGAAAACATGCTGTGTCCTGAAATAGCATGGTTTGATTTGAACAGAACATATCTATTACTGCACTTTAAAGTAAATTAGAATTAGAGATCACCTTTTAAACTAAATCACAACCTTACATACTGTCTTAACTTAGCAAGTGGGCACACTGTTTAATCATGTTTAAATAAAAGTTGTGCCTGTGGTATAAAATGTTTGTGTAATATTTAGAGATTTCCAAGCATTCTACTTTAGCTCAAAGTTTGTGATATTTGTGTAGATTTCTATTATAAGTAAATTAAAATTAAATCTAACAGGAAACAGAAAAAATAGTTTCATGTTAAAATAAAAATTGTTTATTGTGGGTTAATGCTCTGCTAAGATTACATATATAAATGTGAATTTTAACTATTTGCAAGGATGTGTAGTCTCCCAGAGAGGGGACTACTTTCGCATAGGTGATTTTGTTAAATAGTCGGTCTCCTACAGGTTCATAGACATCATAAGAGAAACCATATAAGTTAAGGGTTTTAGTAACTTAGAGAGACACAGAGAAAATGACAATTATGAACTGTTCATAAGCTCTTCACAAAATGGACAAGTCTGACGTACTTGAAAAGAGTGCTAAAGGTCAGTTTATGAAAAAAGGTCATGAAACTCATCCGTTGTGAGAATAAATTCTGGTCTGGAGGAGTCAGCTTGGCAAAACTGAACTTACAGAATTAAGGTGAAAGAAAAAAAATAATGGAAAGGCAGAATTGCCAAGAATGTGATCAATGCATTTTAGCAAAATAGTAGAGGAAATGTATGTATGTGTGTGTATATATATACTAATTTGGTGAAGATGCTATAAATTGAATGTGAACCTACATAAAAAATCAGATAATGTAATTACAAAACTTTCCATGCATGCTTCTTAATTTTTGTTTGAAGATTTTTTTTAATTTTTAATATTTTTAAATTTTTTATTATACAATTCTTACTTCTTAATAATTTAATTTTTGAGACTACAAACTGACATGCTAAGTAAAGAAATTATGAATCTTACAATTGGAATTTTCTAGAAAAATATTAATTAGTGTTTTGATATAAATGTATTATCAGTCAGATATTTCTTTTAATTGTTCTTTTGGATAAGTGGTCAAGTAATCTTAAAATCTTTCTCTATTGAATGCAAAAACTACCTTCTTAGAAATAATGAAGTGATTGCTATAAATTATTTAATGTTGTTTTATAACAAATGATGTCAAATGTTAAAAAGCAAAATGTGATTCTAGGTTTCTGCATTATGTTGTTTTCAGCATTAGGTTTTGTAAATGTCTCTACTTTAATTTTAATCTAAAAACAAAGACACTGTCAGTTACAAAATTCTGAAAGAATTTCAGATGTTAAGATTTCTCCACTGGGTACATGTCAATTGTGATCCTAAATCACCAACATGATAATTAGTTATGTAATTTGCATCATATAAATGCATAATTATATAATATGATGAGGGCATCTTTCTCTTTTGTGTAGGGTATAACACTTGGAAAAAATCAAAATATATGTTTTCAATTTCTACATGAACTTTCTGAAATAGTTACTTAGCATTTTGTAGAAAAATACAAGTGATTAATTCCTTGAAAAAAAAATTTATCCATGTAATATACTGAGTTTAAGACAGGATTACTATTTGAAGTATTGTCTTAAATTTTTAATATAATTTAGCTTCTATAATATAATATATGATATACTTATAACTTTTATAATATAGTTTAAACTTTTAATATTATTTTAAATATATCATCATTTACTTCTTTAAAAAATTAGAAAATATTGAATAATTTTTCTAAGTTAGACCATGATTGTTTTGTTCATACACTTGATGACTTCTTGCTATTTCAAACATTTATAAGTTATGTCTTCAGGAAAGTGGCATTATTTTGCTTTCAAATCAAAAAGCACTTTTAACAGTGTAATGAAAGAAATATAATAAATATGTCATATTACATTCCCCACTTTAATATACTAACTTTATTTTCTCTTTATGTAGTGATTAGTAATAGCTAATAAATAGTTATAACTTTCAGGTTTTCTTCTGAGATATGAATTTCATAACTAATCCAATAATGAAAGTTTCATTTAAAAATATTTTATTTATGTACTTATTAATTTGAGAGAGAGTGAGAGAAAAGAGACAGATAGATATATGTTGTAGAGAGAATGAGCATGCCAGGGCCTTTAGCCACTGCAAAAGAACTCCAGACACATGTGTTATCTGTGCATCTGTAGTTACATGGGTACTGGGAAATGAAACTCCAGCTCTAAGGCTTGGCAAGTAAGTGCCTTCACTGCTGAGCCATCTTCCAGCCCAATGTATTTTATTTGATCAGTGATTGTACAAACATATTGACAGATATCTACAGAGTAAGGTCAACTCAGTGAGTGACCTCCCTGAGTTTCCACCTCTGCATTATTTACCCTAGCATCAATTTCATGGATAACTAAATTGTTAAGAATACTGAGTGTTGTAAATCAGTAGTAGTGGTCTTGCTTACCCTAAGTTTGGACCTGCATTTGATCCCTAATACCACACACACACACACACACACACACACACACGTTCATTAACCAGGCATACAAATTTTTGGAAAAAAAAATTGGAGAGGTAATTAATGAATTTTAAGTTCATTATAAATAACATAGGAAATGTTTTATAAATATCTCCTTTTTAGTTTATTTTACCAAAAAATAACATACTTAAGGAAAATAGAAATAATACTATAATTCCTAGACTTTTATATTCCATTTTTAAAATTTTTAATTATTTACATTTCCTGCTAATTATAGTTTTCAAGTTATACTACCATTTTAATATTGGGAACATGCTGTCAGTGAAGTGCTAAAAATTTCAGACACTGTCATGTATGTGCTCCTGGTCTTTTGAGCCTGGTGAGGTGATTATCTGTTTAGAAAGATTGTCTGGACAGTGTGTATTATGCCCTGACTATGAGAAAATCAGTTCATCTTTTTAATGAGAATGTTACCTCTAGGGAAAAGCATTCCAGAAGGAATAATAACACTCCTCAGGGAAGTTGCCTCCACAGGGAAACATTTTTCTCTAAGGCTGACTGCATGTATATTTCACCAGTGAGTTTTAATATTTAAAAGTATCATTGCATTTTGTCATAAGGCATAATGATGACAGGATGTGGTATTTTTGGAATATATAGCAACATATTTCAGGCTTTTTAAAATTTATGATAATAAATCTATTATGTACATTAGCTATGTTACCAAATACCAAACACTTTTTAAAAGAAAATACTCATTATTAGCCAGGATATTAAGCTATATATATTTTTTATTTTTTTAATATTTTAATTTATTTGCAATCAGAGAGAGAAGACAGTCAGAGAGAAAAATAGAGAGAAAGAGAGAGATAGAATGGGTGTGCCAAGGCCTCCAGCTGCTGTGAACAAATTTCAGACAATGCACCACCACTCTGCTTCTGGCTTTACATGGGCACTGGGGATTGAAAAGTTTGCAGACAAGCACCTTAACTGCTGAGCCATCTCTCCAGCACAAACTATTTTATTTGATCAGTCATTCTATAAACAATAATGAATTGTAGCCTTCTGTTTGGCTATCTATTTGAATTATAAAGTGGATATTTGTGCACACGATTTCATATTTACCGTGTTAGTAGCAATTACAATTTTGTTTGGCATTTGGGGGAAAATGACAGTAGGTTATTAAGTGAAAATGCCTTCATGCAGATAACGTATAAAATCATATAGTATGAATATATCATAAAGTAACTAACTTAAACACAACACAACTATTTTGCAGAAATTAAATATTTTGTTAAATAATGAGTGCATATTTCATTCACACATTATATGGTTAATGATATATTTAGAAATGTTGTTAAAATGAAATTGTATTAAACTACCATCTATAATGTGGTGTGAATAATACTAAGGGCAACATTTCTCCCAATGTCAGAGGATAAACCTAAGTAGAGTTTTTTTATTAAAAGTAAACAAACATAATAAATAAAATAAGTGATATTTATTTAAACTAATAAAAAATATTTTGAGGAACATTTTATTCTATGCATATTCTCTAGGTAGGTTTTCTCTGTGGAAATTCTTTTAGTAATATAATATTCACAGGGTTACATATATGCTTAAAATCTGAAATTATTATTAAAGCTTGTTTTAAAATATCATTTAAAAAACTAAAAATAAAATGATTGAATATGATTTCTGTACATTATGGGCTAATATAATGTAAAATTTGTAAACATAAAAATTGGACCAACAATTATTTGTTCAGTTATATCCTCTACTATTTTACTACTAATAAAAATTTCTTTGAAGTTAAAAATATTTCTGTGAGAAAGCACAATTTTAGGTAGATAAAATGTAGTGAATGAAGAAAATTGAGAATGTTGATACAATAAAGCTGAGATTGTTTTTCAAATAAGACCTTAATTAGTCTTAAGGATTATCTATTTAGTATTATAAGATTAGCACATAACCATGATATAATATTTTACCAATAATATAAAATAAATACTTAGACTTATCATGTTATAATCTGTTTAACATTGCTATTACATTCATATACTGAAATACTAGAAGTACTAGATTTTAAATTCTACTTGAAATAATCTGTCAAAGGACTCAGGTTATTTTGGATATATTCATAAATATTGTAGAGTTTCTTCAGGGATTAAAACTGAAAGTAAGTCTTATCAGAGGAACCTGTTACTATAGATGTATGGGTGTATGATGACAGCTTCCATTTCATAAATAAAAGTTATTTATGTTACCAAATATTTGTTCAATCATTTTGTGTATTTAAAATATGTAACTACCTCCCAATTTGTATTAAATATCCCCACTGTTTTATGACTGAAGTGCTGGAGTTTCACAATCATTAACTAGTAATTGATGCTTGGTCTCAATATTTTTCTTGGTTTCTTAGGTCTTCAGTGGATATAAAATTTTGCATAGAAAATATCTATACATGAATTACTATATGTATTAGATTCATGTTTAACATTTTGTCTAGATAACGTTTCATAATATATTTACTTTTGTAATTATCTTTGATAAATTTTTCTTTAGTTTTTCAATCTGCGTTAACCAATGCACTAGTTATGAGTATTTTTAATGCAATGAGCCAGATAGGATTGATTACTAAATTAAATAGAGTACAAGTATTCTATATCTCTATGTACATAAATTAAGATGCTCATAAGTGTTGTGTTTTATTATGTTTGCAATGTTGATTTCAGTGGCTGTATTATGTACACTGTGAAGAGTTTTAAGTTGTTGATCGACATTACGTCAAGTTTTACATTTTTTTAAGTTTGTATTCTAGTTTGTCATTTCTTCTGAAATTCTGAAACAGTTGTGAGGTAACATACTTATACTGACATAGATAAGTCATATCTTCTGGATTACTGTGGGACTTTCTTGTTTTCGATTTAACCCGCATCACCTCAGGAAGAGGCACGCTTTGGTACACAGGCATTCTTATGAGCTGTTAAATTAATCTGGACATTTTGTTTCATGAGAGGGACATTTTGATGAAGGAACATCAGAGATCAAAACAGATTGCAAGGTTCATAATTACCAATGATACTGCAGGTCACATGACAAGAACGATAATAAGAGAAGGTCGGCTAGAGAACAAATACAGAACTAAAGATAAACTCTACATTAGCACGTTCATGGAACAGGAAGTGGTAAGCCTGCCAATTATTAGAAAATAGAGGCACCAAAGTCAATGACTCATCTATCACTTTACTGTTTATATTTTCAGTGTAAGTTAGAAAATATGAAACGGTGGTGATGAGAAGGCTTGAATAGGATTGAATCAAAACCTTAAAAAAAATCTCAACAATCAACAAGTTCAGTTATTTCCTTTAAGCACTCACAATATATACATTTATTTTATATAGCACAAAATTACATTTTTATTAAATTTTTATTAGAATACAAAATTAAAGTCATTTTTTATTGTTTTTTATTTATTTATTTGAAAGTGACAGAGAGAGAGAGGGACAGAATAGGCGCGCCAGGGCTTCCAGCCACTGCAAACGAACTCCAGACGCGTGCGCCCCCTTGTGCGTCGTGCTAACGTGGGTCCTCGGGAATCGAGCCTTGAACCCTGGTCCTTTGGCTTCACAGGCCAGCTTTTAACCGCCAAGCCATCTCTCCAGCCCTAAAGTCATATTTTGTATAAAAATCATAACCTCAAAAAGCACATGCAGTTTTACTGTTACATATGAATAAATCTTTTGTTTCTGTGTTATGTGCTGTTACTTCATTTACCAGTTCTATTAAAAGAGTTAAGTTTGATTTATAAATGGCTATACATTTGGAATCCTGAATGTAAAACTATGCTAAGGTATGAACTTGTGCTGATGTTTTTTAAAAATGAGACCAATTAGAAATTGTCAGATATCTCAGAGATAGCCTTTTAAAAGCAGCATTGTAAACTGTATGTCCCTCATTTTTCTATTTGAGTTATTAATAAAAGCCTAAATTTATTATAGTGGTAAATTTTTCTATAAGTTGCAGCTAAACTCACTTTGAAAGTACACTTTTACGAAGTGGAAATTGTGGAAGTGGGCTGATGTAATATTTATGACTTATCTCTTAGTATATATTTGGGAAATCTATTTGGATGCTATATTACTTAGTTTTAAGTCATGTATTTGTACATTTGTTTTTATTTTCTACTTCCTAAAACTAGTTCTGTTTAGTGAATATTGGGCTTAACTTAAGGAATAATTTTTCCAATACCATGTCCTTTTTAATACTAATTTAAGAAAGTTATTAAACAAAGCATAACTCTTAAATACTAAGATTGAGACTTTTTCCTGAATAAAATATATTTTGTGCTTATTCATTCTTTCAATCTAAGTCATAAAGCTTTTTTTATGTTTTGACTAGGATTTTGAAAACAAGAAAACTCAACCTCAGGCATCAAATAAGTTTCCTATGATCTGTGTGTGAAAACATAAGTAGTCCTACCTTATAGTATCAAAATTTGACATTAGAGTTTTCATATATGATAAAATATAGGGAGGAGTTGCCCATGCAGAGGAATTTGTATGCTCAATCTCAAATTTGTATAATACATTTACCCTTTTTCTTTGCAAATGTGAGGGAACTAAAGAAGTAAATGACACCCACTTTGCTTGGTATGTCTTTACATAATACTGGATAGATTCTTACAATGTCATGTATTGCAGAAATACTTGTTTGGTTTGTTTTTGTTTGTTCCTTTTATTTAGTGAGACATTATTAATATTTTCAATGTAAGTTTCCTATGCAGGAGCACGCTGATGATTTGAAAGTGTAATTTTTACCAATCCCTTTACTCCATCAATCTCCAGCAGAAAATGCTGTTAAGAAGATTTGTGAACTATCATTTCCTGGTGCCATATTCTTGGAGCAGAATTCTTAGAGGTTTACTAATTTTATCTATATAGGCAATATTGCTACGTATGTGTCTGTCTTCTGACCTGGGAAATGGCAAAGGAGATGTGAGTCATGACCACACTTGCATGTGATTGTATTCATGTATTCGAGGTAATATAAAAGAGCAATATTGACCACTTAGTATAAATAAGTCTCTTGTCTTATTTAATATAGCATATTTCAGGTTTTCCACAACAAGATTATGTACTAAATTCTTTCTCAGAATTATAATTTGTATAAATCTCACCTTCTCAACTATTTCTCCAAGAAAAACTATTTGAATTATTGAAATCTACACACACAGAGACACACAGACACACAGTGCTGGGAAACCAGAAATAAGGCTAAATATTCCCCCTTTTCTTAACTTCAGTTGTTATTTTATTTTATTTATTTTTATTTTATTTTATACAGGTAGTAGTAAGATAATGAAGGCATATATCCACATCCATTCAACCAAAGCTTAAATTAGTCCTTTTTCTGTAATTCCAGGTGATAGTATCTTTTATTTATAGAAATAAACAGTACTATGGAAAATAATTCAAGGTAAAAATGTAGAGAGCTTCTTGGTTTTCTTTTATTCCAATGATCATACTGCTCAACATGTTAATTTTCATTGATATATTTCATAATGTCAAGTTGTCTTTTAATAACATATACCTGATGAATGTATTTCAATTTCCTGCTAAGCTAAATATTCCTTAAGGAGACCATGCATTTTATTTATTGTAATTTTTGAGAGAGTGTCTCAAAAGCCTGAAATATTACTATGGGGATGGATATATTTACCATACAAAGTGTATGCTGCATTGCTACCAGGAAAGGATTAGTCATTTTGCTTTTGGAGTATTTGCTGTTATTGTATTTCAGAATTCTCTTTAAACTAATTAAGTTTGGTTAGTAAATGGCTATATATTGAGACTCTTGAATGTAAAGTAAGTATGAACTTGATAATATTATACAATCAGATGTTTTTTAATAGTGACAGCAGATATAGCTCATTGTCATAGTTATATTTACTCACCGTTTCTCAATCCCTAATCTTTGTTTGTTAGTTTTTTTTTCTTTTTTCTGTTGTTGTGTTTGTAATCACTTATGCTCTTCCCTGTCCATTCTTAATTCACCTGCTTGTGTGAATCTTACTCCCTGCACAGGCACACTATTTGAGATTTTTAAATCTGGTGACATTGACATCTAAGTGCAGTAAGGAAATACGATGGAAGCAAAATTAACAAAGAAAAAATCAAGAGTTTAGATATACTTTGAAGAAATGAGCTCTTTCTACAATTACTTTCATCACTCCTAGATGTGTGTATATGCCTGGAGTTTCTTCATTCAGAGTTCTTAGGGGTATAACATATGGTAAGCAAGTGTTCTAACACTGAGCTAAATTACCAACCTTTCGTGGACTTTTTATTTTGAGAGAAGCCATCACTGAGTCAACCTAGATGATCATGAGCTGACAGACCTCCTGCTTCAGCCTCCAGGGTAGCCAATGATTAAAGGCTGGAGCTTTGACTCCTAGCATTAGAAGCTTTGGTTGCATGGATGTGCGTATATGCCTTCATTATTTTACAACTACTTGTATAAAATAAAATAAAAATAAATAAAATAAAATAACAACTGAAGTTAAGAAAAGGGGGAATATTTAGCGTTATTTGTGGTTTCCCAGCACTGTGTGTGTGTGCGCGCATGTGTGTGTGTGTGTGTGTGTGTGTGTGTAGGTAGGTAGGTAGGTAGGTAGATAGGTAAGTAGGTATAGAATGATGACTCACTTTAGATGAAGGGAACATTGTGTATCTATACTAGTTGTACTCTATTAATTGGTGGTTTAAGAAAGAAAAAATCCTGATATGAATTAAAGGATAGTATCAGGAGAAATATTTGTAAACAGAAAGGAAATAAGATAATAAAATTAGTCTAAGATGTATATGTCCTCCAGAATTTCATTTTAGTTTCTGTTCCCTGGAGTAGCTAATGTAACCCTATTCTCTGAACTGAATATTCATATCCAGGGTTTTTATATAACTCTTCAATATTCACCTAATATTACCTCTTTTGAGTTCCTTTTTTATGCTTTCTAAAGTATAATTATGAGAATCAGAAAGTCTTTTTGTGTCTATCTTTGGAGAAAACAGAATCAAATTACCTATAAAGAAACATTTTTGTGCAAATTTAATTAGGTTTTAAAATTTCTTGACATATTAAAATAGTTTATTATTTTATGTTTATTATAAATAGTATTTATTAAAAATAGTATATTATTTTATTATTTAAATAGTTCATATTTTATAAAGAGTGAGAGAGGGCTAGAGGTATTCCTTAGTGGTTGAGGTGCTTGCCTACAAAGCCTAAGGACCAAGGTTCAATTCACCAATACCCATGTAAGCCAGATGCACAAGGTGGCCCATGCATCAGGAGTTGTTTGTAGTGGCTAGAGGCCCTGGTTTGCTCTCTCTCTCTCTCTCTCTCTCTCTCTCTCTCTCTCTCTCTCGCACACACACACACACCATAAATAAAAATAAATAAGGAGAGAGGGGAAGAAAATGGGTTTATAGCTCATCTTGCTACTGCAAGGAAACTCCAGATGCATGGGCCACTTTAGACATCGGGCTTTCTGTGGGTAATTTGCATCTTTACTGCCTTATCATTATCTTTTTTTTCCCTTTCGTGGTCTCCTTCTCCTATCTAGAATCAGCCTATATTCCAACTCACAGCAATATATATATATATATATATATATATATATATATATATATATACACATATGATCCATTTTATGAGAGATGATAAGCTATTTACTTTTAATATTTTGGGCAGATATTATCAACCATCATTAAGACAACTTATGTCTCAACAATCTTTAGGACATTTACATAGCCTCATCCTTTTCTAGTTAGGGTATTATTAACTTTCTTGGAAAATCCTTATTATCTCTTGATTAGTCACGAATAAAGTGTCCTAGTTATGAAAGAAACAGAATTATGAATAAACATTTAACTAAATGTATAAAAGTTCTAGGAAATTGTCTTGTTTCTATCCTTTGAGTTGGAATTTTCTTGTGAATATTGGTCAATCTAATTAGAAACAGGATATGCCTTTGAACCAACATCAGCTAACAGATTTTTCTCACTAGAAAGGACAAGCTCAGAAGTGAAAAACTAATATTTGAAGACCACAAGGCGAAATTTAAGAGTCAGATTGGGAAATGGCTTCTGAAAATGAGAAGACAGTCTCCAAATGGCAGCAGTTTGTACAATATCCATATATTACACTTTGTCTTGTCATTTGACTGGATAGAAAAACTAGGGAATTTGTCAGGTACATATCAAGGTGTGCCTGTGATGGTGTTTCCAGAGAGGATGAGCTAATGAATGGAGTTGTCCCTGGATGGGTTCATAATATAGGGACATCATCGAAAGGTGATGAAAAGTAGTAAGATTCTAAGGGAAGGAAGTTACTAAGGGTTGTTCTTTGGGAATATATCTTGCTTTAATCCCTTCTGTATGCTATTTTGTCTGTTTTTTGTCTGCATGTCATGAGCTGTTGTTTTTTGAAGCTCCCCTCATCATCATAGATTGTACTCTCTGAAACCACAAGTTCCTGGGAACTGGGGACATGGCTCAATCAACACCATGCTTGCTAATTCAGTATTAAGAACCTGCTTCAGAATCCTGATAATTAATTTAAATTCCAGCCCAAGTGTGGCAGTGTGCACCTGCAATCCCAGCACATGGGAGACAGAGACAGGTAGATCTGTAGGTCATGATGGCTACTTACACCACACAAATTGGTGAACTGTAGGTTTAGTGAGAGAAACAACTTCAATAAATATTTTATAGATTGAGAATGACACCCAGAAATTAACTTCTGTCCTCCACATGGATGTCCACACATGTGCATACACACATGTACACACATAGACATATGTGTTCACACCTGTACAAACATGCATACATGCCCCCCCATATACTACACATAGTACATTCATTACATGCAGTGAAAAAGTTCCTGACAAATGCATGGTATATCTATATATGACATATATGACAAGATGACAGCCATATCTAATGACTTTCAGAAGTAGCACAATGACATAGTTGTATGATACATATCTTCAACTACATTTACCTATAACTTTTATTAAAGGAAGCAGACTTTTTAAAATCAGCTGAATATGAAGTCACTGTTGCTAAGTACAGTAGCATTATGTTGATCCCTTCTCTTTTTGAAATTATTTTTTATTGACAACTTCCATAATTATAGCCAATAAACAATGGTAATTCCCTCCCCCTACTTCCCCCTTTGCAACTCGACTCTCCATCTTACCTCTTCCCCCTCTCAATCAGTATCAATTTTATTCTGATGTCATCATCATTTCTTCCTATTATGATGGTCTTGTCTAGGTAGTGTCTTTTCTTGCTTAGCAATTGGACAGACTTTTTTGTTATTAAAAACTATAATCCCAGCACTCGGGAGGCAGAGGTAGGAGGATCGCCATGAGTTCAAGGCCACCCTGAGATGACAGAGTTAATTCCAGGTCAGCTTGGACCAGAGTGAGACCCTACCTTGAAAAAACAAAACAAAACAAAACAAAAACAAAAAAAAAAAAACTAAAGATAGGATTTGTTTCATTAGGAGAAGGCTTATATTATACTGGGAACATAAGAATAGAAACACTGTAGATTCAAATAAAGTTTTAAAATAATAAAAGTATGACTTTGCAGAAGCTAGTAATACTGCAATAGAAATACAATGGAGAAAATATGTACCTTTCATATACCAAGATGCAAATGTCAGATTTTCATTTTGATTGTGAAATTTAGATCAGTACTATTTTTTTAGTTATAACTATTTAAGTCAATTACCTTGAATGTTTCCCATGGTTGAACTAATCAAAATCAACATTTCTCTGAAATCAATATATGAAAACTACAAATATTTTCTATGTTTTTCCCTCCCCATTTAATTCATCCATCCTATAAAGGGTAGTTCAGAATAGCTCTGTAAAAAACTAATCAGGGGCTGGAGAGATGCTCAGCAATTAATGCACTTGCCCGCAAAGACTAATGACACATGTTCAATTCCCCAGTACCCACATAAAGCCATTTGCCCAAAGTAGTGCCTGCCTCTGGGGTTCATTTGGGGAAGCTGGAGGCCCTGGAACACCTTTTCTCTCTGTCTCTCTCCTTTGTACCCTTCTCTGCTTCCAAATAAAAATATTTAAAAAAAACTCAAGTGAAAATAAAATTTCAAATTTTTTGTTGGGAGCTACCATTTTTATCTCAGGAATTATGGTTGCTGTATAGATTTTCATATTCTTATTTTTAACTGTATGCTCTTTAATTTCCTTAGACAGTTGTATACTTGTATATTCCCATGGCTTGAGTGTCCCATCCAAACAATATTGAAATTCATTTTTACTGTAATGGTATTGAGAGGGGAGACTCTAAGGAGGAGTTAAATCATGAAATGGAAATTTTGTGATTAAGAATGCACTAAGGCTGTTATTTCTGGAGCTAGAAATAAGAAATGAATTCAGACAAGTATTCTCTGCCTTACTTACACATGCTTATGTGCATTTCTGTCATAGTATGACACAGCATGGAGGCCCTTTCCAAATGTCACTAGTGCTCTTGGGCTTCTCATTCTCCAAAATGTGAAAAATACTTAAACAATTATCCAGCCGATAATATTATGCAATGGCAGCAAGAAATTGATGGAGGTAGATATTCTGAATGTGATTTCTAGGCTGGGGAGATGGCTGAGTTGGTAAAATGCTTGTCATGCAAACATAAGGACATGAGATCAAATATTTAAACCTAGGTGTGGAGCCGGAGTGTTGGTGCATGCCTTTAATCCCAGAATTTGGGAGTCAGAGGTAGGAGGATCACCATGAGTTTGAGGCCACTCTGAGACTGCATAGTGAATTCCAGGTCAGCCTGGACCATAGTTAAACCCTACCTCAAAAAAAAAATAAAAAATGAAAAGGTGTGGCAATGTGTACCTGTTGATGCCAGCAGTGGAGAGGTGAAGAAAGGCTCCCTGGCAAGCAAGTCTAGATGAACCAATCCAATCCAGGTTTAGTAGGAGGCTTTACTTGTCTTAAAAATAAGGTGGAGAATAATTGAGGAAGGCATCTGACCTCAGTGTTTAGCCTCTACACATGCAAATGTACCCACATGCATGAATGTTTAAAAAACACCTACACATGCAAACACACCACATGATTTCTAAAACTAGTAATGGTGGAAATTACAGCTTGGATCTCATGCAGACCAAATTTCTTGGTAGCCAGGTAGTCATGTAGTTGAAAGAAAGTAGTGAAAACATGTTCATTCCAGGCTGGAGATGAGGCTTGAGAGTTAAAGGCACTTGCTTGCAAAGGCTGTTGGCCCTGGTTCAATTCCCCAGTATCCATGTAAAGACAGAGGCACAAAGTGGCATGTGTGTCTGGAATTGCTTTGCAGTGACAGGAGTCCCCATGTGCCCATTCTCTCTCTCTTTCTCTCTGTCACACAAACACAAATGAATAAAAATGTTTAAAATATAAAAATGTTTATCTTTGCATTTCCTTTCACTTGTTGTTTTTCCTTTACTTAGTAAATATTTGAAATAATTAGCTGAGTTTATGTGCATTAACAACCTTTAGACAAATTGGACTTTATTGACTAGTGGATTCATATTAATTAAAATATTTTGGTGCCCTTTTTATACAAAGTTGTGTCAGTAATTGTCCCTGTGTTTCTGACTTACACTGTATTATCATAGCAGGTTCATGACTTTTAACAGAATTTCCAAAGATGGTTAAATGATCAAATACATATAATTATGTGCTATTCAACTCTGTGAACCTTGAGATGAAAGAAATCATTAAGGCTCCAAATCTGAAAAAAAAATCAATTGCATTTGTATGAGTTTGTGTAAAAAATACTTTAAAAATTCTTTTAAAATCAAGTAATATTAGAAAGCTACCTTGATAATAGAAAGTGAATCAGAATTAATCAAAGTAATTGATAGAATTTTGGAAATACCCTGCATATGTATCTTTGGCATTATAAGGAAAAATGAACTTCACATATAAAGTATTAAACATCACAATTCTGATTAAACCTTAAGAATTGTTGAGATTCTGAACTGTAAGAAGTTGCACTAAACTATTGCTCTGTTGATGGCATGCATTCTAAATCATATGTTTATAAAAGGAAGCATATACAACAATATTGACGTAGGCATAAATAAAATACTGATATTTGGCCAAAATGTTTTCTTTTATAACTCCTTCTGAATATACTCTTGAAAATGGCAAACTAAACTTTCATTTTTGCCAGGGAAAATCAGTAGAATATAATAAAGGGTTAAAGCAGTCTATTGAATTTTTATTTTTTGGATTTGGACATTTGTTGAGATGAAACAGAAGGTAAATTTCAGTACCTAAATAGATAATTTGTTGAAAACACACAATTTAGAGACTCATGACTAGTCAGGGGCTGAAAACAATTGAATGATGAGTGCTTCCTCATATGTGGGACCTATTCACCCTTCCCTCCAAGGGCTCAGTGGGCATCACAGAAGATGGGACCGAGGTAATGTAGGAGCAGAGAAACACTGTGGAACTCTGTAATCTAGGCCATTACACTTGTAAAGTCACAAAAGCTGTGTTTACCTGAACAAGATCTGAATATCATGTGGCCAGTCATCATCCTGTTATAGATAAAGAAAGAGCTTGGTAAGCCTCTCCCCTTGCTAATGAGAATATGAGAGTTAAAGGTTGCTAGTGGAGAGAGGGGGTCATTCCCTTTCATAGTGCAGCCACTGGTAAGTGATAAGAACAATGCATATAGTGGGACTGAAATGAAAAAGAGGATAATGTGGAAAATATATGATGAAAATGTTCATATATATATATATATATATATATGTATATATATATATATATATGTATATATGTATGAAAATATCAAAATAACAAAAAATAAGTAAAGAAATGCAGTGGTAAAAGTCAGGAACAATGAAATGTAAATGATATAGCATGGCAATTGATATTTTATAAAATAGGTTGAAGTAACTTAAAATGTATTTTATAAAATTTATTTTTATTTATTTGACAAAGAGAGAGAGAGACAGAGAGAGAGAGAGAGAGAGAGAGAGAGAGAGAGAGAGAGAGAGGAAAATGGGTGTGACAGGGCCTCCAGACACTGTGAACGAACTCCAGACATGTGTGCCCCCTTGTGCCTCTGGCTAACGTGGGTCCTGGGTAATGGAAACTTGATCCTTTGGTTTTGCATGCAAATGCCTTAACTGCTAAGCCATCCCTCCAGCCCTTAAAAAGTATTTTTATGATTCTAATTTTTATAACAGTAATTTCTTCTCATAAGTCATATTTACTGCTTAAATTTTTAATAATGCATACATTCTCACTGACTATATGTAATGCTACTAAAGGTCTATAAAAAGTTTAAATATTTGTATTTATTGTTTTCTGTAGTCAATTATGAGCTTAATTGTACCATAGCAGACCAAAGTGATCTTTTTAAGATACCTAAGGTACCTATTGGTTATGTGAACTTGTCACCTGATAGACACATGACTGATATGTGAATTCCATTTCCTATAGATGAAAAATAACTAATTAAAGTGTATATATTTCCCAGTAAGGGAAAAATAAGTATATTCATCACAATGTTCATGTAAATTCTTTGTTGGTTTTGTATGAGTATGCATGTATATTCTCATAGCAAAATCCTATTTCATTTTCCTATACAGAATAATTTATTTAAGAATTTGAACTCTCTAACTGTTTCTTCCATCTTGTCTTCCAGATCAGAGTTTCTAGGGAAATTTTGCGGAAGAGGGGGCGGAAAGAATGTCAGAGCCACATGTTGGGTCATGATATGCAGAGACATTTAGCTTACCCATAACTGTGGGCTAACTCCACAATGCATGACCCATATACCTCAACAAGGACGGGCCAAGGGGAGGGGGTAGGTCACGGATGAGCCTAATAATGGTACCAAACTGACTGCATTTGCTGAATACAAAACTAACTAATAAAGAGGGAAAAAAAAGAATTTGAATCGTCTATTCTTCTATCTCTATTAGTCTGAGGATATTTCTCAGTTTTCTCATGGGAGACATTATTTGCAATTTTTTTTTTTTTACTAGCTTGAGATATTTTAACATATAATCATGGGTTAGGATGAGTCCTTTGATGTGCTTTGGGGAAACAAGGTTAATGATTCTGATCCATAGAAAATTTCAGCAAACATATTCCATGCTTTTCATAACAATATAATAGAATTCATCTGATTTACAAAAGCCCACTTTCAATCAGCATGTTTTGTAGTGCGTGCTGGATGTAACTTGTTTCAACTACTTCTTTTATTAAAAGGAGATGATACAGCAATAGTAGAATATGGTTATAATGTTGGATGCAAAATTTGCTTTGCAGGGCTGGAGAGATGGCTTAGCAGTTAAGGGCTTGCCTGTGAAGCCTAAGGACCCTGGTTCGAGGCTCCATTCCCCAGGACCCACATTAGCCAGATGCACAAGGGGGCGCATACGACTGGAGTTCATTTACAGTGGCTGGAAGCCCTAGCATGCCCATTCTCTCTCTCTCTCTCTCTCTCTCTCTCTCTCTGTCACTCTCAAATAAATAAATAAAAGTGAACAAAAAAAATTAAAACAAAATTTCTTTGCAGACTGCATTTTATTCCATTTCTGTTATTGTTGAAGCACTTCTACCCTCTTTTGTAACTTGTGTGTAGCAAATGAATGGAGTTGGGATTAAGATCCTGAAAATGAAGCAATCTCTCCAACGACCTCTATGAGTTCTTCAAGAAGAGACTGCTTACCTCATAGTTGAGCTCTGGCCAGCTGGCTCCACTTTACATCCTCATTTGGAGTAGAGCCACATAGGCGAAACTTTGTTTCAAAATTAATGTACAAAAATGCCCCCGGTCACTCACCCTTAGAAATGGGATATAAATTTCTAATAGTCCCCTCATGCCTCTAAGAAGAAAAACACTGAGGTATAGGATAATCAGAATTGTTTGAATTCTGAACTTCTTTAATATATATACTTAAGTTTTGAACCAAAATATATTTCCATAGTCTCTTCATATAGAAAATACTTATGAGTGAATAAAGGTGTATTTTCTAAACTTAAGATGTTCAATGAGCCAGGTGTGCTGGCATACACCTTTAATCCCAGCACGTGGGTGGCAGAGGTAGGAGGCTTGTTATAAATTTGAGACCACCCTGAGATTACTTTGTAAATTCCAGGACATCCTGAGCTAGAATGAGACACTACCTCAGGGGAAAAGAAAGAAAGAAAGAAAGAAAGAAAGAAAGAAAGAAAGAAAGAAAGAAAGAAAGAAAGAAAGAAAGAGAGAGAAAGAAAGAAAATAATATTCAGTGCTGCATAAATATATTTTGCAGTCATTGTTCTCTAGAAAATTATATATTCATTAATTAATTATTTCTTATTGCTACCCCACCCCAACCACTACATAAAATTTGTAGTCAACAGAATTACTTCTCTAATGGTGATAATACCCTGGCTACTGCAGGAACTTCACATAAGCAAAAGTATAGAGAATCTATTCATTTGCTACTGACTTTTTTGTTTGTTTGTTTGTTGGTTTTTTGAGGTAGGGTCTCATTCTAGCTCAGGCTGACCTGGAATTCACTATATAGTCTCAGGGTGGCCTTGAATTTACGGCGATCCTCTTACCTCTGCCTCCCAAGTGCCGGGATTAAAGGCATGTATCACCACAACTGGCCTTGTTACTGACTTTTTTTTAAACAGCATAATGTTTTCAAAGTTCCTGTACATTTTAGCACATACTAGAATTTATTTCCATTTGAGGCTGACAAATATTTTTTTTCTACAAGTCATTTTAGGCATTCAGCCCTCTTGTCTTCATGAATCACTTCCACATTTTTGCTTCAGTGGGTGATGCTTTGAAGACCATGAGTATAGAAACATACGTTTGAGGTTTTGTTTTCAGTTCTTTTCAATAAACAGAGTTAATATAATTTTATGGATTTCCATAATAGATCCATCATATGACACTTCCACCAGCAACATTTAGATTCCTCTATATGTTCACCAGCCCCTGTTACCTTCCCCTTTGCTAAAATAGTTATTTCAGTGATATGCCATGGAGAATTTTATGCCATTACTGTTGTTGAGCGCCTTATCATTTTTTATTTTTTTGGCAAGGTATATATCTTCTTCAGGCAAATTTCTATGCAAGTTCTTTCCTCACCTATCAACCATAGTTTATGCATTTATGTTTCATTTCTCATATGTAGTACTTCTTCATATATTATGTATACATTAATTTCTTATAATGCAAGTACATATGTGTATACTAACATAATAGGAAAATTTTTTCTCATATACCACAGGTAATCTATTAATAGTCATCTAGTAGGGAAGAGCTTTTCAATTTTGATATAACCAAGTTATCTATTACTTCAATTAGTTTACTGTGTTTGGTGTACCAAGAAATTCATTCCAAATTAAATATCATATAAGTTTTCTCAGTGATTTAGAGTTTTATACATTTAATTGTTATATTCAGTTACAATATCCATTTGAGTTTGTACACAGTGTTTCAAGCCTTTCCTGTATTTTCCTCATTGTATTACAATCTTATCTATCCTCATTCATTTTCCTAGCCTCTTTTTCATTGTCTTTTTTATTGGTGTGTGTACTTGTTCAAGTGTATGTATACATGTTCATGTCATGTGTGTGATAAGTGGACACCTTTTGGGTTGGTTCTTGCCATTCCACTTCATATGAGGCTTGTAAGAAGCTTCCAGGAAATTCTCCTGTCTCTACCTCTCTTCCCATTGCAAATGTTCTGAAATAACAGAAGCCCATTAATGCTTCCAGGTTTTTTACATGTGGTGCAGTGACCACACTTGTATAGTCTGGCTTAAGCAGTGAATAGTTTATCCACTGGACCATCTCCCCAACCTTCATTTTTGTATACATTTAACAGAATGAGTTCTTCAAATCTAATCTTGCATTTTCTGTATTTAAAAACCTTCTGAAATCTGGTCTTTTCTCCTATGGATGAAAAGGAAGCTCATGTTTTTATGATAGCAAATAACGTCAAATGATAATAACCTTGCCCCATTGCCCACACAATCACCTAGCATTCTCCTAATACATCACTTATGTCTATCCTGTGTTTGTTAGTACAGTCCCTTTTCTCTATAATGCCATATCTTTCCTCCATAACAAGTAATAGGAAAGAAAGGATTTTTTATAGCTTACCATTTTCTAAGCAATGGGGTCATTTCAGGTGCAACATGTGATTGAAATGTGGTATTTACTAAGTCTAAGTTGAAAGCTCACAGGTCAGTTTACCAAAGATTAAGAGAGCATTGTTAAAAATTCAGTCTTCTCCCTTCTGGGCCCTTTAGGCTGTCAGAGGTCATGGGGTTACCCAGAGAAAATCATTGTTGTTATATATCTCTTCTGTATTGGTAAAATAAACTGTATTACTTGCAAAATCTATATGACATAGATTAGTGGTAAAGACAGTGTTGAGAATAGTTCAATTGCTTGTGAATGAGCAGTCTTTATAAAGCAAGAGAATGAGTACATATGTGGGATCAAAGACTTGAGGTATATCATCTGAAATCGGAAGTCAATAGTAACTGGTAAAGTTGTGTTTCTTTCTAGGTTTAATGCCCACATGCATCTGACAGGGAGAGATATCTACCTCCCTGTGAAGAAACATCAAAGTTAGCAAAAGAAGCTATATATGCAAATATGTCTCCTATAAGACAAGTGATTTGTGACCATCACACAAAAAGTAATAATTTCCAGCCCAGCTTTTGGAAGTAGTTGGAAGAAAATGTGCAGCATTCTTTGAGTTCACGCCTTAGGTAGATGGAAAATGGAATTTAAACAAATGATACAGAGGCCTTAAAATAAAGCTTTGCTGTTTTTTAGGGTATATATTCCAATGCTGAAGTTGGAATATAACTTTTGTGGACAAATCTTCACATCCTGTGATTTCTGAATACAATGTATTGTTGATAAATTGACTTGAGAATGCTATCATCCAGAGTGTATTTGTTTCTGATTGACTACAATGCAGGACAGTTTTGTGTTTCTTTATTGCTACTGACAAATGAAAATTATCTCTTTCATTTCAGGCATATGGCAAGACACACTAGCTTGTGTTAAGCTTTGTCTTTGAAAATATATGTGAATATATATAGTAATATCTATACATTTCAAATTCATACAGAAGCTTTTTATATTTACAGTTGGGAAAACTATAAATAGCTGCAGTTTTTAATTAAGCACTGAGTCTGACTTCTAAGATAACTAAAGCCTTGAAAAATAGAAAAATAATGCTTCAGCTTAAAGATGTCTGGAACAATAGAATCATATGAAACAACATTGTTGCATATTGAGTTCAGAATATCTCAGAAAACAATTAAATAAATATGCTCCAATTGACTATCTTTCTTGTTTTGATTTGACTTGTGATATCTTGAGAAAATTTTACAAGTCATATATTAATTTTCTTAATAGATAGAGTTATCTAATTGGTATTTATATCACTAATAATCATATACATACTATATCTGCATTTCCTTTATTTGTCTGGATATTTGATCTGCAATAATTAATTAATGAAAGTGTTTTTACTTCAACTAAAATATAACTATTTTCATTGTCTTTAATGATATAGCTCATATATTGAGACCTATATCATATTTTTCTATAAATACTGTTTGGCTCATGTAATGTGACATGGATTTAATTTAACATACTGAGGATAGATAAAAAGAAGAGGAGGAAGAGTCTGGGAATGAACTATGTTGAGTAAGGATCTTTTGAGCTGTTTTATGAATAAACAATTCCTGTTAGTATTGCATTTCTGTGAGAATTGTATATATTCTATGATTTTAATCCTTTTCCATGCTTGTTTGCTCATCTTTCCACTCTTCTCTCCCACCCTTACTTTTTTCCTTCTAGTTTTCTTCCCTCCTTCCTTTCTTCTTTCTTTGCAGTGACATATATAATACCCCTTTATCAACATCTGTTTCTGGACTGAAAATCCATATCACCTACTATTTTAGTCAGGTTCACATTGCTGGTAGAAAACACCTGACCAAAATCAGCTTGAGGGGGGAAAAAGAGTTTATTTTGGCTTACAGACTCAAGGAGAATGATGATGATGATGATGATGATGATGATGATGATGGCAGAGGAAAATGACTACACGAGCATAGGGTGGACATCACATCCTGGCCAACATCAGATGGAAAACAGCAATAGGAGAGTGCGATAAACACTGGCAAGAGGAAGCTGGTTATAAACCTATAAGTCACCCCCAACAGTCCTCGGCCTCGAGGAGGTTTAATTCTCAAATGGCCGTCAGCTGCAGACCTAGTATTAAGAAGGCCTTTATGGGGGACACTAGAATCAAACATGTGTTTGTGTGTGTGTGTGTGTGTGTGTGTGTGTGTGTGTGTGTTTGTGTGTTTGTTTGTATGTATGTATGTAGGTAGTTAGGTACATATGTATATATGGTCTCATGTACCAAAGGCTAGTCTTGAATTTGTTATGTAGCCAAAGATATCCTTGAACTCTTGATCTTGCTCCACATTTCAAGTGCTAGTATCACATATGTGAGCCACCATGCTCAACTTTTGCAGTGCAGAGATCAAACAAAGGGCCTCATAAATGTGAGGCCAACACTCAAACAGCATTCTCATACCGACATAATCATTTAAATGTATTTTCATCACTACTCTGTCCATTGATAGAGTAATTTGGTGGATATTTTACCTTTAAAGTCATTTAAAGATCATAGTTTTGTTAATCTTAAAGTGGACTGATTGATAGAATTTTTTAAATTTTAGATTTGCAGTTGAAGAACGAGATGTAGCAGCCAAATAAAGGGAAAGACTAATAAGCTGTTATCAGGTTTTTCAGGCTGAATGTGATAGCGGTCCTGAAAGGTCGAAGCAAGCTACATCTTTAAAAAAATTCATTTGTTCATGTATTATTTATTTATTTAAGAGACAGAGGGAGAGGAAGAGGCATAGAGGAGGTACAGAGAGATAGAGAAAGAGAATGGTCATGCCAGGACCTCCAGCCAGTGCAAACTCCAGACACATGCTCTACCTTGTGTACCTGGCTTACATGAGCACCGGTTCATCGTACCTGGGCCCTTAAGGCTTCACAAGCAAGCACCTTAATTGATCAGCCAACTCTCCAGCCTTAATTTACATCTTAAATATCCATAGATCTGTAAAGTGAAACTGTCAATCTGAATTATGTAGTTATTTTAAATTATGTAGTTATTTTATATCATAATTTTAAACTTTTTATTGACAAGTTCCATAATTATAGACAAATCCCTCCTCTCCCCTACGTTCCCCTTTACCACTCTCTATCATATCCCTTCCCCCTTTCAATTAGTCTCTATTTTATTTTGATGTCATCATCTTTTCCCTCCCATCATGGGGGTCTTATGTAGGCAGTACTTGGCACTGCAAAGTCATGAATATCAAGGTCAATTTGTGTGGAAGATTGCACCATAAGCAGTCCTACCCTTCCTTTGGCTCTTACATTCTTTCCACCACTTCTTCCACAATGGACCCTGAGCCATGGAAGATGTGATAGAGACGTTTCAGTGCTGAGCACTCCTCTGTCACTTCTTCTCAGCATTATGGTGTTTTTGAGTCACCCCAGTGGTCACCTCCATCTGAAAACAGAAGCTTCCCTAACCAAAAGTGAGAGTGGCATTAATATATGCATATCAATGTCAAGAAAATTGCTTACAGGGTAGTTTGGTGACTATAATATATGCATTTAGCCAGACAAAAGCAGGTGTTACGGCACTGGGGTTCATTACTTCCCCCCACCACAGACTTTTGGTTAGGTTTTAAATAGTAGGTATGTATTCGCTCCCATGGAGTGGGCCTCCAGTCCAACTAGAGAGCAGTTGGGTCACCCCATAACAGACATGCCACTATCGTATCTGTTGGGTCATTTGGCCTGGCTGGCCATAATTAAGGCTTGCAATGTCCACTGTTGCTTATCACCACTGATAACTTCCCTCTCCCATAGGGCTGCATGCAGTGTAGCTTTTTCCAGATTTCTGTGGGCTGGTGTACAGGGAGGAGGTTTCCAGCTCCATTTAATCTTGATTTCTCACACACCTTGCAACCAAAGTATGTGGAGTTTTCATCAATAATGTCTTACCATCCATTTCTTTTGGGAAACAAAGAGCCTTGACAATGGCATGTAATATTTTGGGGGCATCAGGGCCCTACCTGGCCAACAACTCAATGGAATAATTCCCATCCCTGGCAATGAAATTTTTCTAGTAACAATTTGTGGCTTCTGGGTGCACAATTATCATATATATATGTATGTATATATGCATATATATAGGTTTGCATATATCCTATTTTATTAGCATGGTTTCTGTGTAAATGCTGAACTTTGAATGTTGCCATCAAAATGAACACACATTATACAATATTTTCATAGGATTATTTACTGACGGAATTGTATAAAAAGACAACATGAACTTCAGAATGTTGTAGGATTGATCAAATTCATTATATATTTCAGGTTATTTTGAACATCATCATCACTGAGAATCCTTTATTTGGCATAAAATTGATATAAACTCCCCAGAAAAACATGATTTCTTGACTTTAGTAATAAGAGAATCTAACAATGCTTTGTCTTGAAGACTCCTGAAATCTCAAACTATAAACATAACTTTAGGCCATTTGCTATTTTAGGACATTAGGTTTTTGATAATATTTTGCATTTGAAATAGAAATTTAACATACATTTTTGATATGTAGTTGTTTTGCTGTTAAATATTATTGTTATTAAAACAACTTGAGTCTTGTTTTATTATTTAAAATAGATAGTTTAAAATAGATAATGAGTCTGGGTCCAGAACTAAACAAAATCATAAAAAACTAAGCAAGATGCATCATTTTAAATTAATACTGTTATGCAATTTAAACTTTTGCTGCTATAAATTACAAGTTCCTAAATCTTGAGGTAACCCTGATCATTTATTCAGTGGCATAATTACTTAGTGCACTGCAGCATTAGCTAAGCTTAAACACTCATGCAACATTACTTTAGAAACAGCAGTAAAAACCCTGGTATATGTAAACTATTTATTTAAATGTCTTCTGGGAAAATTTTAAGACTGTGGAAACTAATTAAGCAAACTATAAAAAAAACTAGTAGAAATTCAGCTTTATTTTATTATAAGAAATAATCTCAAATAAAATAAAATCATTTGAAAATGTAAATTAACATGGAAACACTGGAATTAATATGTTCATATTTTTTTTTTCTAAGAGCCCTGTTTTCAATGTTTCTAAATGTTATTTAACAAGTAAACCAGCCACAATGTAAGTGAATAATGAATTGAATGCATTCAGCTCTATATTTCACATTGGAGAACATGTAGTTGGGAAGAAAGTGGCAGTGTTTAGGAAGGAGATAGTCCACATATTCTCTTCCATTTGGTAACAGCCTGGATTCCCTTCATCTATATGTGCAATTCAAATCTGAAGACAATATTAAATAATGAAACCTAGAGAATCTAATAAGTCTAAATAAAAAATTGAGGTAAAGCATACCAAGTGATTTTGCTTTGATTTGTAGTTATGTTCTTTTACTACATGATAAGTAACTTTGGTACTTATTTAAACATATTTTTTTATGCAACTTCAACTGTTTTATATAGATAATATCTTTTCAGAATTATTACTAAAACATCTCTGCCATTTCCTTCACAAAGTAGTTAATTACTCAAATAAAGACAAAATAAGACAATTAAGAAGGTAATTCCTGAACTGGTCCTTGACAAGTCATTTAAGGAACTTTAATTTTCCTGAGAAACCATATTGAAATAATGTTGCACTTTCCTTCAAAAATGTTTTTCCTTTTTATACTTTTATTACTCATATGCTAGGGAGGTGTTGTGGTCAGTTTTGTGTTGCTACACAATGAATCCAAAAGGAGCTTGCGGGAGGAAAGAGTTTACTTTGGCTTGCAGACTTGAGGGGAACCTCTATGATGGCAGGGGAAAATGATGCCATTAGCAGAGTCTGTACATCACCTCTGGACCAACACCAGATAGACAACCACAGCAGGAGTGTATTGCCAAACATTGGCAAGGAGAAGCTGGCTATAACATTGGTGGTTTGATTCAAGTGTCTGTGATAAACTTAAGTATTTGGAATCCTAGGGTCCCAGGTGATGGAGATTTTGGGATTAATGCCTCCTGGAGGCAGCATATTGTTGAGGGTAGGCTTATGGGTATTACAGCGAGTGTCCAGTTGCCAGTGTGTGGCACAGTCTCCTGTTGCTATTGTCTCCCTGATGTTGGCCAGGAGGTGATGTCCACCCTCTGCTCCTGCCATCATTTTCCCCTGCTATTGTAGAGCTTCCCCTCAAGTCTGTAAGCCAAAATAAACCTTTTTCCCCCACAAGCTGCTCTTGGGTGATTTCTGCCAGCAATGCGAACCTGACTGCAACAATAATTTTGGTACCCAGGAGTGGTGTCATTTACTGCTAGAAACCTGACTGTGTGGTTTTAGCCTTTTGGAGCTGATTTTCAAGAGGAATGTGGATGAATTTGAAACCTTGCCCTAAAAGATGACTTGCAGTGCTATAAGTACAGTTTGATGGACTATTCTGGTCAGTGCTAGGTTCCACAGCTGATGGCAATTAAAAATTAAAGCTTCCTGGAGGTGGTGTATTTTTGGTTGGGTGTTATAGCCACTTTCCCCATGCCAGTGTTTGGCACACTCTCCTGTTAAAGTTGTCCACCTTACGTTGGCCAGGGGCTGATGTCCACCCTCTGTTCATGCCATCATTTTTCCCTGCCATCATGTAGCTTCCCCTCAAGTCTGTAAGCCAAAACAAACCTCTTTTTGTCCCACAAGCTGCTCTTGGTTGTGTGATTTTTACCAGCAATGCAATCCTGACTGCAACAGTAATGTTGGTACTGAGGAGTGGTATCATTTGCTGCTAGACACCTGACTGTGTGGCTTTGACCTTTTGGAGCTGATTTTCAAGAGGAATGTGGAAGGATTTGAAACCTTGGCCTTGTAGTGCTGTAAGTACAGTTTGATGGACTATTCTGGTCAGAGTTGAAAGACCTGAATGCAGTAAGAACTATGGACTGTGAGGTTTGGCTTATGAGGGTGAGAAAGAGCTTTTCCTGAACTGGGCTAGAAGCATTTTGCATGAGAGGTGTGCTGTTGTGCCCATGTCCTGAGAATTTGTGCAGTGTTGCATTGCATAGAAATGGACTGGTGTGAGGGCTGAAGAGATGGCTTAGTGGTTAACTTCTTGCCTGTGAAGCCTAAGGACATTGGTTCGAGGCTCAATTCTCCAGGACCCACGTAAGCCAGATGCACAAGGTGGCGCATGCATCTGGAGTTTGTTTGCAGTGGCTGGAGGCCCTGGCGCGCCCATTCTCTCTCTCTCTCTCTCTCTGCCTCTTTCTCTCTTTGTCTGTCTGACGCTCTCAAATAAATAAAGAAAAGTAAACAAAAAAAATTTTAAATAAAGAAAAGAAATGGACTGGTGTGAGAAGAGGGACATGGCACAAAACAATGAAATCTTTGGGCTGAAACTGTTGCCCATTCAGCTGCAACTATATGAGAGATTACGTCCTTTGAGAGTGGGGCAACAGGAAGAATATAGATTATTTTAAAGGGGCCTGAGTGCTCAGGGACTGACCTGTTCTTCAAAGTCTGCTTTATCCTCCCCACCCCGGATTAAAAAACATGGCACCCTGAGAACTTGTACATAGTTGCTTTGCCTAGAAATGGACAGGTTTGTGCAGAGGGATATGGCACAGAAGTGAAATCTTTGGGCTGAAAATTCTGCTGTTCAGCTGCAAGTACATGAGAGATTACAACCTTTGCAATTGGACCAGCTGACCTGCACTGGGGCAACAGGAAGAATACAGCCTCCTTTGAAGGGGTCTGAGTGCTCAAAGAGTGTCCTGTTCCTCAAAGTCTGCTTTATCTTCCCCCCCTCCACCCTGGATTAACAAACTGGTATTCCACCTGGTACTGTGGAGTATAAGAAAGGCAAAAAAGAAAGGGTCATTGAGTTTGCAACTGGATGTTTATCAGTTTATGGGGGTCAGGGGCAGAATGTGGTGGTTTGATTCAGGTGTCTCCCTTAAATTTAGGTGTGCTGGATGCTAGGTTCCCAACAGATGGAGATTTGGTAATTAATGCTTCCTTGAGGCAGTGTATTGTTGGGGGGTGGGCTTATGTATATTATAGCCAGTGTCCCCTTGCCAGTGTTTGACACACTCTCCTGTTGTTATTGTCCACCTTATGTTGGCCAGGGGGTGATGTCCACTCTCTCCTCATGCCATGGTTTTCCCCTGCCATCATGGATCTTCCCCTCGAGTCTATCAGCCAAACTAAACCTTTTACTTCCACCACAAGCTTCTCTTGGTCAAGTGATTTCAGCCAGCAATGCGAACCTGACTGCAACAAACACCCATAAGCCAGCCCACAACATTATATCAGCCCTTGGGGTCTCTAATTCCCTAATTGCCACCAGATGTGCACCTAGCATTTAGAGAGAGAGATCAAAGGGAAAGAAAGACAAAAAGAATGGGCACACCAGAGCCTCTTGCCAGTATAAATAAACACCAGACACATGTACTATTTTGTGCATCTAGCTTTATGTGGGTACTGGGGAACCAAACCCAATTGAGCAACTAAGCACATTAAATAGCTGAGCCATCTCTCTAACCAATGATGCTGTACTGATCTTTTCAATGCAGGACAAACCCTCTGTCAGAAGAAGAAGCTTATGAGAGAAAAAAAAAAAAAAAGATTTACTTTGGCTTACTTTCTGGCTGGACATCACCTCTGTCACAGCAGATGTAGAGCAGCAGGAGAATGTTCAAGCTAGGGTTCAATAAATCTTAAGGGACGCACCCAGCAACACACCTCCTCCAGCAAGGTTACACCTCCCAAGTCACCATCAGCTAGGATCCAAGCATTCAAAACATATGAGTTTATGGGGGACACCTAGCTCAAGCCACCAAAAATTGTATCTACAATACTGAGAAGGGTAAATTGGATTAGGAAATTCTCAATATAGTTTGGCACACAGTTGCATAGTTTTCCTCCTGCAAATGTTAGAAACTGGTTAATGTTAAAGAAAGTGAAAGCAGTGATATAGCGATTGGGCATCATCCTACACTTAAAATTACTAGTTTTGGTGCTGTAGAGAATGCTGAGCAGCTAAAGGATCCTGCTTGCAAAGCCTGAAGACCCAGGTCTTATTCTCCAATACCCACATTAAACCAGAGAAGTGGCATATGTATCTGTAGTTCATTTGCAGTGGTAAGAGGCCCCGGTGTGCCTTATTTTCTGCCCCCCCATGGAAATAAATTCTAAAAAATGCTAGTTTTCATTTATTAATTATAGAGCTTTTTAACTTGAAGTACATTTATAACTGGTTTCTTTGTAATATATGTGGAGATTGATACAGAAAAAAAAAAGCCAAATAACCTAAGAGCTTACAATTTGCTTCTTTTCTTCTATGAAGGTACAAGTATCCTATGTAGGTTAGGTTTATTATAAAATTAGATTTTGTTTTTCTAAATTTTCCACATTTGAATAAAACTAAGAATGGCTAAAATATATTCATCTGATAAATATTTATTCTTCACTTATATTAAAATCTGTAATAAGTGTGGTAGTTTAACATACCATTTCTGCTCTGAAGGGCTCTATGTAATGAATAATAAACCCACCTTGATATAATAACTGATGTGAGAGCACAGTGTGGTGGCCCAAATCTATAATCCCAGCTCTCAGGAGACTGAGGCTCAGGCAGCACAATGAGCTCAAGTCTATTTTGAATTACATTAAGAAATTGTCTCTAAAGAAAACCAAACATTGAAATAAAAGCAAAAATAATACTAAAATTGTGGGAGTGACATCTTTATTTCTCCTGTTTTCTCAATGGCTTTGATTTTTAAATGCATACAAACTTGAAAACCTTTAAACCACTTTTGATCATAAGCACTAATTTAGTTAATAATTACTAAGTGTTTTCCAAGCACGAAACATCATGCTAAGCATTTTAAATGTACTATAAATTTGTAACTATTTAATACGAAATCAACCCAATAACAAAAAGTGCTATCATTATCCTCATTTTACTATTAATCTTCTTGGAGACTAAAGAATTTTCTCAAGTTTCCCCTTATGACTGCCTTCATTTAGATAAGTTGTGTTTTCATTATCATTCAATTCTAGGAATTTTACAATTTCGTTTTATTTTTTTCCACAACCCATTCATTGTTTAAATGTGTTGTTCAGTCTCCGGAAGCTGGTGGAGTTCCTGATGTGTCTCTTGTTAATTTTTAGCTTTAAAGCATTGTGACCTAATATGATGCAGGAAGTTAGACCTACTTCCCTGAATTTATGTAGGCATGCTTTATGGCCTGATATGGTCTATTTTGGAGAAGGTTCTGTGGGCTGCTGAGGAGAATGTCTATTCTTTAGAACTGGGGAGGAGATTGCTTGTAGATGTCTACTAGGTCTACTTGTTCTGTGATGTTGTTGAGCTCTATTATTTCTATGTTGGTTTTGTGCTTGGATTATCTGTCTATTGATGATAGTGAAGTATTGAGGTCCCCATTATCATGGTGTTAGTGTTTATTTCTTTTTTTGTCAGGTAGGTTTTATTTTATAAACTGTGGTACATCTGTTTATGGTGCATATATATTTATGATTGTGATGTGCTCACATTAGATCATTAACTTGATGAGTAAGAAGTGATCTTCTTTGTCCTTTTCAGTTACTTTTGGCTTGAGGTCTGTAGCAAACAGCTTCAGGTTCACTGAGATGAACTTCCAGACCAGGCACAGTTATGGAGGAAGGGATATTTATTGAAGCTTACAGATCCAGGGGAAGTTCCATAATGGTGGAAGAAGGTGGCCTGCCTTCACAGGCCCAAACAGAGAGAGAGAGAGAGAAGCACAAGCCTAAAGCCAAAAGCCACAGCATACTTCAGGAACTCCAGCTAGGCACACTTTGCATATCTTTAGATTGAAATCTGAAACCCACCATCACATCTAAAGATCCACCCAGTGACATTGCCTCTAGGCAGGTGGCTGCAGAATGCAAACTACAAACAATAAAGAACTGAATATATTGGGGGCCATCTATTCAAACTGCCACAAGGTCTATTTTATTAGGTATTAATATAGCAACAGCTGAATGTTTCTTATTTCCATGTGCTTGGGAAAGCATTTTCCATCCTTTCATCCTTTTGAGGTATCTGTCTTTACTGGTGAGGAGGGTTTCTTACAACAAGCTGACAGAAAGGTCAATTTTTTTGATCCACCCTGTTAACTTGTGTCTCTTGGTGAGTGAGTTAACACCATTAGTCTGTAAATTTATAACTGTGAAGGTTGATTTAATCCCTGCTATGATGTAATGCTTTATGGGATTTGTTACTTTGTTGTGCTTTGTACTGTTTTGAAACATGCTCTAGTTTTATTTATTGAGATCATTTTCTTATAGGCTCTTGAAGTAGATTCTTTGTCTCTTCTATATGGAGTATTCCCTTAAGTATTCTGTGTAGGTATGACTTTGTGTTCATATAATCATACAGTTAACATTTTCTTCCACTGTCTATTATGAGGGATACTTTATTTTTAATTTTTGTTTATTATTTATTTTTTTATTTGAGAGTAACAGAGAGAGAAAGAGCGAGCGAGCGAGAGAGAGAGAGAGAGAGATAGCAAATGGGTGCGCCAGGGCTTCCAGCCACTGAAAACAAACTCCAGATGCATGTGCGCCCCCTTGTGCATCTGGCTAACGTGGGTGCTGGGGAACCGAGTCTCGAACCAGGGTCCTTAGGCTTCATAGGCAAGCGCTTAACCACTAAGCCATCTCTCCAGCCTAAGGGATACTTTCATTATGTACAGCATGTTGGATCAGAAGCCATAGCTTTTTAGACTGTGAAGTGTTCTGTTCTAGGCCTTTCTGGCTTTCAGGGTTTCTATTGAAAAATCTGAGGTCATTCTGATGGCGTTGCCTTGTATGTAGTAAGTTGTTTCTCTCTTGCTGCTTTTAGCACTCTCCACTTATTTTCATTGTTGAGAGTTTTAACTATGATGTGCCCTAGAGTTCCTTCTTTGGTCCTGTTTTTTTGGTGTTCTGTGGGCTTCCTATATCTGGATGGGCCTCTCTTTTGAGAGATTGATAACATTTTCTTCAATAATTGTGTTGAATAGGTTCTCTATGCCTCTGGCCTGGATATCTTCTCCTTCTGATATCCCCATGATATGGATATTTGGTTGCTTTAGGGTATCCCACAGTTTCCTCAAATTCTGTTCACATGATTTTCTGAACTTAGCAAAGTTTTTGGACTCCTAATCAATTCCTTTTGTCATGTCTTCCAGATCAGAGGATATGTCTTCCACATGAGTGACTCAGTTAATGAAGGGCGCTAGAGACATTTTTAAAAGCTCTATTAGATTTTTGTTTTCTGTTGGATTATTTTTGCATTGTACCCATCTCTTTTTAATTTAACTTATTATTATTATTATTATTTTTGAGGGAGAACTGAAATCAAATTGCAGATGCTTGTGCCACCTAGTGGGCACCTGCAACTTTGCGCTTGCCTCACCTTTATTCATCTGGCTTAAGTGGGTTCTGGAGAATTGAGCATAGGTCCTTAGGCTTCACAGGCAAGTGCCTTAATTGCTAAGCTATTTCTCCAGCTCCATCTCTTCTTTGGGGTACCGTTTCAGTTCAAAGTCTGACTTTCTTGATGCTTCCTGGAATTCATTCTTGCATTTGATCATGTCTTCATTAAGCTTAATCATCTAGTTATTGAGATCCTCTATTTGTTGACTCACCTTCAATTCATTTATATCTTTTTTGAGGATTCTGTGGTTTCCTCCAATTGAGTTAACTCTAGTGAGAAAAGCTGAGTTCACTAAGAGACGACTCAGCTCAATTTTATTTTTGTGATTGTTGGTTTTTTGATGGTTTGCTTCCATTCAGCAATTCTTTTCTTGTGTGTCACATTACTTGTTGTGTTTTCTTCTGGGGATTTAATTTCTGTTGTTTCCTTTATGATTTTATTGGAAGCTTCCATTGTGGGACTAGTCATCTTTGGTGGAGAGCTCTCATTTTTCTGACTTTCATTGTTATTTTTGTATTGTGGTCTACTTATCTTGGGAAAAGGTTTTATTTTATTGAGGAGGAAGTAAGTATTTGTCCTTGTAGGATCTTCAGTGAGTGTTCTGTTTTAAATGTGAACTTCCTTGGTGTATGACAGACAGGGTTATATGCTCAGATGTGCAGATTGTGGAGACTGCAAGTAGTTCAAAGGTACCTGGCTAACTGTGAGGTGGGGAACTGGGATTCTACTCAGTCCACCTGTGCACACGCTACAGTACAAAGGGACCAAGGGTTGAGGACCCAGGAGCTTGGAAGCTGGGAAGCTGGGGTTGAAAAAGGAAATAGGACAGGTCCCTCTGGCTCAGTGGAATAGGGCTTTGGGGACCTTGGGATTGGATAAGCAGGAAACCAGAGCAAAAGTCCTGTTTCCATATCTCACACACACACACATACACACACACCAACCAGGCTGCCAAAGACAGCAGCAGGTGTATCAGGACCTGGAAATTGGGAGGTGGGGTAGGAACTGGGAGCTCAGGCCTACTCACTTCAAGTGTGTACACTCTGGAGCAGGGGATCATGGAGTTGGGGTCATAAGGGCCATTCCTTGAGGAAGGCAGAGAAAAGGGCCTGCTTCTGTAGGGTAACCCCAAACCAACAGCAGGGGAACGGGGTTCAGGGAACCTGGAGTTGGGGAAGGAATTCGCCACTCTGGCCTACTCACTCTGCGTGTGAATGCTCTGTAGCAGGGTATCTGGTAGTTGAAGACCCAGGGGCCATTCCATCAGGAAGCAAGTCACTTTTCTTTACAAATCTATTTTATTACAGTTTGTGAGGTGTATAAAAACGTGAAACAACTAGGTACTTATCAATTTAAATAGTAATGTTTTTTATTAAATATTTTATTTAATTGCTTTGTACTCCCATGGGAGTTTACTAATCTGTAAAACTCAGTCGCGTGAAAAGAAAATTAAAATATCTTGGCCATGCAAATCTAAATAATTCACATTTGTGCAAAAAGTAAGTGAACCACTGAGCAGTCAATGTGATATCAATAGGAACATTGAAAATTCCCCCAGTCTCTTAGAAAAAGCAGCAATCTGAAGGTTTATAAACATACATTTTATCTTAAACTGGACTTGAATGATTCTGAGATGCTAAAAATTTACTCTTTTACTACCTTCTCTCTTAGATAACTCTTGTGTTTCTACTTTAGAGCTTCAAGAGGTTGTCTTTGTTTTAATATCATTTCCTAACCACTATTTCTTTCCTAGTAGGAAACTGGGTTTCTGCAATACATGAAGTATTTGTATATTGTATTGTTACATACCTGTCTCTTCCCACATCTGTCATTATCTGATAACATGAACCAATGAGGTGGTCTTCTGTACCCCTCCCAGGACACCATAGAAGCTCCTAGAATAATACAATAGGCTTGTGTAAATCTGAACTGTGAGCTGCACTCAGTAGCTCACCCTTACTTTTCTCTTTAACTATCTCTTTCCATTTTTATGTCCTCTGTAAGAAGTCTAATCTTTCCATAAAGGCATTACGTCTCTCTGAAAATAGCTCAGGTCATAATAATTTAAAACCTTTCTTTTCATCTAAAATTACAACTTTGATACTGAGAGAAATAAGATTCTTTTCAAAAAAATAAGATTTTATCTTTAATTCTCATGAGAAGGGGAAAGAAAATTTAAACATTTAAAGCCAACAAACTTAGTTTTATGCTTCAGTGTAAGAACAAAAATAGTGTAAATTTTATATATGTATATATAAATGTACATATTCTGATGTATATCTGTATACACATATTCTCTTATTTCACTAGAATGTATTTCATGTGACATCAGTATATATCTTCAGATATTTCCCCCTAAATCTCCCTTTTTGCAAGGATAAATATTTTAGTGTATAGATAATATATTCACATTTTTCAGAATTTTTAAAAAAATTTATGAGTAGAGCTGAGTAGAAGCTACTCTTCTAAGAGATTAACAGAGTAATTAAATAAAATTACAAATAAAGCACATTTGCAGATAACTGAGAATTCAGAATTTTTTTCCTTGACACAATTTTATATTGGACTATGCTACAATATTATATCATATCCACAAGCAATATAAAAGTTCTGCAAATAATATTGTAATTTATTCTAAATAAGTAAACAGTATAAATATTTTCCATAGGCATTGATAGTAATTATTCTAAAACTGCCAACTTACTTTCTAACTATATGATGCTCTTCAGAGGAATAAATTATCAAAAATAAAAATCTCATTAAAAATTTTTCTCTATTTATTATGACACTATAGGATATAATTGCAGTGTGTTATCTCATTGAATAGGTTCCCACCTAGATTTTGTAGCTCAATCATAAATTTATGAAGTTACTGATTTTATAAGTGAAAGAATTGAATGTCATTCCAGGTTTAGAAAACAATGCATTAAAATGTGTGTCTATTTCATATATATTCAAAAACATTCCTAATTCATATAATTAATTTATTATTACTTTGGTCTGTAGCTCAATTTTTTTTTTAAAAAAAGCTTCATTTTGTGTTGGTTACAATCTTCTAGAGAAATACTTTTTTTTTTTTTTTTTGGTTTTTTGAGGTAGGGTCTCACTCTAGCCCAGGCTGACCTGGAATTCACTATGGAGTCTCAGGGTGGCCCCGAACTCACAGTGATCCTCCTACCTCTGCCTCCCGAGTGCTGGGATTAAAGGCATGTGCCACCACACCCGGCTAGAGAAATACTTTTGATATTAATTCTGCTAAAATATTGACCACCTTTCTCAGTTTCCGTGAAGTATGTCATATGATTTAGGTGAAATCCATGTTTTTAGAATGGTGGTCAATTGTTCCTCTTAATTATGCTCATAGTAGATGCTAAAAGAGATAGTAAAGTCTATGCAAGAATTAGTATAAAAGCATTTCTCTACTAGACTGTAACTCTAAGTTGAGATTGTGTCTCTTTTCACCTTTATATACCATTTCACATGTTGAATTACATAACTAAATAATATGAGTAAATTAATATTTACTAATAATGCCTTAAATATATAGAACATTTAATGCTTGAAAGGTAACTAAGTGTGCCCCATACTTTCTATATGACATTGAGTAGATGAAGCTTTATTTTATCTATCTCAATGTTACACATTTAAATGGTAAAGTAATTGAAATAAAATTTTGCATTTCTTTCATTCTTGTCACACGTTCTATGCTTGCCAATCTCTTACTGTGCTAGTAGTCCTAGCTCAACTGAATTCCTGTTCCTTCAACTCAGTGTGTTCTCTGAAATAGAATTAACTCTCGGGTCATCCTGACTCTTCAAAATCATTCAATGTTTAAGAGTTTCTGCCCTCCTGTAGCTTGTTCCAAATCTCCCATATTCCTAAAGAAAAGAAGATAGAAGTAAAAGGAGGAGAAGGAGACATCTTCATATTCTAACTCAAGTAAGAGATCTGGATAAGTTGAACTTAATGAAGAAGAGAATAGAATGGCAGTCACCGGAGAATGGGTTTGGAGGAGATAAAGATAAAAGTCACAGGACACAATGCCTGTTAGATGAAAGAAATATGTTTCTTGGTGTTTGTTCTGGTCATTCAGAAATATGTTGCACCATGTAGTTCCAATAATTAATAGGGGGAGATTCAAGTGTTTTAGTAAGTTATGGTCAAATTCCATGGCCAAGTTGCTGAGTTGATTTGATTTCATAATTTCATATTATATTCAAGCTACAACCCTACATTTTATATGCACATCTATCGTTTGTCAGAACATAACTTAAAGACTAATAGAGTTCAGTGTTCCAAATGAGCAGAGACAATGAACATAATTGCCCTAAGTGTAGACCCTTACACTACAGCTTCTCAAGACAGAGGTTTGAGTTCAAGTTCTCTTCAATATAGGAATCTCATTACTCAGATATTTTTGCCTAATAGTAATAAAAAGACGGGAGTAAGAGGGAACAAAGAAAGGCCAAAAGCAACTACTAAAAGTGGATTAGCAAAACTACTAAGTGTTGTTATTAAGGTCCTACCTTAAAATATATTACATTTATCATTTAAAAAGGACTAAAAGTAGCTGGACGTGGTGGTGCATGCCTTTAATCCCAGCACTCAGGAGGCAAAGGTAGGAGGATTGCTGTGAGTTCGAGGCCACCCTGAGAATTTAGAGTGAATTCCAGGTCAACCTGGGCTACAGTGAGACCCTACCTCAAAAAAAAAAAAAAAAAAAAAGAAAAGAAAAAGAAAAAAAAGGACTAAAAGTGCCATTGTACAGATTACATATTTTTTGTTTCTAAGGAAAATGACAGAAATCTTGAAGAGGCATCTGTACTGTTAAAGAATTCTAAATATATGCAGCAAAAAAGATAGTTTATGGTTGTTTCCTTTCTTATAAGGATAAATGTATGAGGCCTAGGAGGAATTTATTAAACACTGCTGATTTGCTAACTACAATGCTGTGCAGACTCTTGGTCATTCGATACTTGAATTACAGTTGGAGAATCATTCATATAGACATTGTAATTCTACAGAATATGAATAGTCTGCTACAGCATTTTTTGAAGCAGGTAAATGAAAATGTGAATAATGAACTCTGTGCTGAGGGAAGAGGGGAAGTTACAGCCCCACTACTGGTAGAGAAATTTAATCCCACCTTCAAGGACATTACCACCTGTATCTCACCTAGGTGAGTGAATCACTATTTGGGAAGCTGTGAGTCTTCCCTAGAGAATCTCTCTTGACAGATGTTACTAAGTTACAGAGAAAATGCAAACAGAATTTCAATGAGACTGAGGGAGTATTTTCAAAACATGATTTTCATAGAAAATCAGGTCAAAGTGTTAATAATTTTATTTTATGGTTATAATAATCCAAACAATGCAATTGGACTCATCCTAACTCTGACATTAGTTCTAACATAAACTTACTTAAGACCAGGATTTTATGAGATGTTTTACATGGTTTTAGAAGACTAACTCGTCTCATGTTTGGTTTGGTAGTCAGTTGTTTCATGCTATGCAAGCAAATCTTACAAATAGGCTAAGAAGCTCTGGCTCCAAAATAATTGACCTTAGCTCAGTATTACAAATAATGGCAAGATGTGAACACTGATATTTCATAGACTGATATATTTTACACAAACTTATATTCTCTTGATAAGAGTCTAATCTTGCTATTTAGCTTGACAATGCCTACCATTCCCTAAATGCATCCTAACACATTATATGCAATATAATTTGATCATTCCTCTATATATGATATGAAATTAATATCTATGATGTATGATGTAAAAGAATGAAATGAGGCATATAGTCAGTGGCTTAAAATTTGTTTCCAAAAATATACTTGTAAAATATAGAGATTTTCTGAATTATAAGATATAGTAATGATTTTAGAAAAATTAAGAAGATATAATATTAAAATTAGCAAACCATATGGACTCAGGAATCATGTAGTAGATTAATATTTTTACAAAGATTGTTGGTGTTTACATGCATTTTGTGTTAAGAACATACTGCAGGTGGGTCTAGGGAGATGGGAAAGAGATTAAAGGTACATGCTTACAAAACCTGCTACCTCAAGTTGAATTCCACAGATACCCACGTGAAGCTGGAAGGGTATTCTTGTCAGGAGCAAGAGATGCTGATTCTCTCTCTCTTTCTCTCTTCTTCCCTCTGAAACCAAAAGTATAAGCTGGAAATAAACTCTTACATTCCTCAAACTGCTTTTGACCAGACATTTTGTTCCAGCAATAAGACAATCTGAAACACTCAGTGTAACAAAACATACTTAAATTTTTCCAATTTACTGTCTTATGCATATAGAATACATTATTTGGCTAATGCACTAAAGGCTTTGTTGGATTTGTTTTTATATATGATGTATGAAAATATACTCAGCTCATTAGACACATTTTAATGTCTTAAATACAGGATTAGACCTATGACATGTTATTCTTCACTTTTTTTTTTTTTTTTTTTTTTTTTTTTTTTTTTTTTTTGGTTTTTCGGGGTAGGGTCTTGCTCTGGTCCAGGCTGATATGGAATTAACTCTGTAGTCTCAGGGTGGCCTTGAACTCATGGTGATCCTCCTACCTCTGCCTCCCAAGTGCTGGGATTAAAGGCGTGTGCCACCACGCCCAGCTATATTTTTTATTAAATTCATTTTCATGAATTTAGCTTTTCATCATGTGCTATAAAAAACCTGAAGTGATTGAAAGATAGGTGACCAAAACTGAAGGAAACATGTAGGCTTAGGTTTTAATCAGAAGACTTTACACTTTTCAGGGTAATTTTGCTGTATACATGTTCCATAGAGAACTTCATGATTAAGCAAGAGGAAGACAGCTTAGATAATTTTCTATAAATTCTACTTGCCTTTGGAGAACAAATCCACACTGGGAAGATATAAGTTTCATTTGAAAATAGGAAATGGGTGTTGCCCCCCCCAATATCTGGAATAGAATATGAGCTGTGTGGGATGTATACCCAACATATTTGTCAAAGACCCATCAAAATTTAATAAAACAAAAAAGAAACCTAAGTGTCATGGAGAAAGGGAAGGTAAAAAAAAATGAATGCTACATTTTGTAAGAATGCTACAAGGAGAACAAAATTAGCAAACTTTTATTATAATTAGGCCTGGTTTAAACATAAAAAAATTTAAATCTATTTATAGAAAAGTCTGTATCTTAGTAAACTGGATATTAGTAAATTGTTGAAATTTATTTTTGTTAGTAAGTTAGTATTGTCATCTTCCCTCCTTTAGAAGAAGCATTAAAATTAGAACATCTGGTTTGGTTAGATTGGTGTTCCAGTATTTCCATGCAAATTCCAATCATAATTGAATGTTGCTATTCCTGTCCTTTCAGAAGATGTTTTGCAAATTATATCTCATTTAGGAAAACTACTTTATTTTTTTATCTAGTAGTCACGTCTTTTTGTGTTTTTCAAAAATAAGATAAAATGACCCATTTTGTAAGAATTAAATCAATTCTTTTGAATACTCTTCTGCTTGTGACAGATTTTTGTGTGATAGCTGTCTTGGTGAGCAAACAAACCAGTATTTCATACAGCTTTCATATGCCTTCTTTCTGAAAATCTGTCAAAAGTATATCATGTCCAAAAGAAAAATTCTTTGATTTATATTTGATAGTGTAAGGGAAGGCTTTAAAAGAGAATGAAAATTGGAGAATATATTGCTTTTATAGAAATTTCAAATATGTTTACAACCAAATCTCTTTAGAGCATAAGAGACGTGGTACTGAGAATATGAAAATGAAATCCACTTTCCCAGCACACATACTGCATTAAATTACCTCCTGATAGGATGCTAAGATGGCCTTTGGAAGGCTCAGCTGAGATGCCAGACAGGAATTGGCCTCCAATGGACACCAGCTGCAATTTCCATGAGAGAAAACACACTTGATTCCAATGATTTTTATTGGTAATACTTCCCTCAAGATCACAAAGCATGAATCTTGCAAACAAAAAAAGTATACGTAGGGATGACTTCACTCAACACTCCCACTGCCTTAGGGATTTTATTGTGCTTCCTTGCATGTTTGTGCATGTTACAGGGTGATATGTGGTTTATGCAAGTGCATGTTCCCCCTGAGTGCTGGCATGTGTTGGGGTACACTCTCCTGTGGTGGTAGGAGCATAAAGATGGGTACCTCGATCCTTTGCTGTTCTGCCAAATCTTCTTTGGAGCTGCAGCTTGCTGTTTTGTTGTCACTGTTGCTGTTTCCCATGAGCTTGGACAATGACCGAGTCCGTGTGTTTCCTTATGCGACTGGTTTCCAGACATGCATGTCCATGCCCAGCTGTTTATCTGGGATCTGGACAACTGAATTCTTACGTTGTCAAGCTCCCTCTGGCCTGCAGTCTCATGGCAGCAAGCACATTGCTGCTGAACCCTCTCTCCAGCGCAGGCATTAGAGACTTGTGCCTATCATTCCTGGTTTTCATTTGAGAAGAATTTCCACCAGATAGGATGCCGTAAGAGTTCTGCTAAACCTTTTACTATAACGACCACCGGGACATCTCTGAGATTCCTCTTAACAGAACAACAAATATGGAAATGAACTGTGGTTCACACAACTGAAGCTGAGCATCAGAAAGCTTCTCAGGCTTCTTCTTCCCCAGCCTAGATCCACTCACACCTCTATGCCTTCCCCAACACGTTGACTCACACTGTCTCAGACTTTGAATCAAAATAACTTTTTCTTCACTTAACTGTCTCAGGACTAGGAGACCATATGGGAACTTAGAGTAATGCCAGTCCTCTCCTGTTAAACCCACATAGTTCTGGAAAGTGCTATGGGAACTATTGGGTGATAATGGTCACCAATAGTTTGAATAAGCCAGGGACTCAGCAAGCTGTCCAATCAACCACCCAGACAAAAAGTACATACCTGTGCAATAGTGGCCCACACCCTTTGTGAGTAACCAACTGCCTTCTGATTGGATAAAGGCTCACATACTGAGAGATACCTCATAACTGGTTCAGGGAACCAAGTCAGAATCCCATGGCCAAGAAAACTACAGACCCAAGAGAAAAGGCCCCATTGCTCTCTGGATAAGTAGAGTGAGCATACACATCAAAATGTCTCTTAAATTCCATTGCATACCCCTTTAATGAAACTGCTTTCATTCTTGGAGACAGATAGCACAGAATGCTGGGAAGTTCCATCAAGACATGCCAAAAAAGGCAGCCAACTGCCTTTCCCAAGATGTTCCACCTCTGCCATATTTACCAAGATCCAGAAGAAATTGCAGAGAAAGAAGAAACATAAGTATTTCTCCCAATGCTAGCCTGACAACCAACTCCAGGAAAACAACAGAAAGCACTGTGGTGAATCAAAACACAACAAAGCAGACACACAAAGAACTCATCACTAAACCAAACTGTTAACAGACCTGCGCAGGCTCAGGGACTATTGCAGAAAAGGGGGATGAAGATAGTAAGTGCCACAGGGTGGGTAGAAATATCTTGAGGCACAACCAACCCCCCATCAAGAGATTGACGGAGGCCCTCGTTACTCCATAGTGAGCACCAATATCCCTACTGAAGAGAGCTTTAAGAGAAATGGGGACCCAGCAAAAGTGGATATAAGACCAAAACCTATATAAAAAATAAACAAAACACCCTTAAATTCTTTTCGTCAAAAATATTTCCTCAAAGCCATGAGGGAAGTAACTAATGAATAGTATTCCAGAAAACTTTTATTGTTATATAAAAGTCTCCTCAATAATCATTTTCTTGTGTAGCTTGTGATGCCTATAATCCTAATACATTAGAAAAAGAGGCTGAAGAATTGTTGCAAGTTCCCATTTAGCGTGGGCTACATAGTAAGTCCCATGCCGGATTTGACTAAATTGTGATAAACTATATCCAAATATAAAACCACTAAAAGAATTATATTTTGTTACTTATTTTATGTCTCCAGGAGAAATTGTTTAAACTCTAGACTCAGAAATGTCACATTTAAAAATTTATATATATTGCAATATATCTAAATTAGATAAAACGCAGAAATATTCAATAGAAAACAAAATCAAAATATTAATTCATCTCATCATGTGAATGCAGTTAAGACATGATCATTATCTTTGACTTATACTAACCTATGTCAAAGTGATGCAAATTGAAGAAAATAAAAACTAATGTCACTTTTAACAGGCATATATAAAGGTGTGGATAATTTTGATGTCATAATATTGGACTTTTGAAAATCATCTTCATGCATAAGCATATATATCATATTCACCCAAGCAGTCTGTCACATGTGCAAATACGTAGAGAAAATGGTAAGAATCACAATACACATACTAGGTAGTGGGTGGATTTTCTTTAGATGTTGAGGGCATTTCATTTAGTAACTCCTGTTTGAACATAATATATTATTGAGAACTTGCTTTCAATGACTGTCCAAACAAATTTAAAAATATGTGAAAGACACAGTAGCATGAAGTTTTTCTTTATATCCCAGCATTGATGTTTTAAATCTCCCTGTATCTGAGTCTCATATTTCTCATATTAAGAGATTTGACATATAATATGAAGACTAATGTAACTGTGAGACAAAAGTGAAATATTTGCCTTTTGTGTGGTAAAAGGGAATGTTATTCTTGAAAAAAAAATTTGGAATGTTATTTGCTACAATAAATTCAATTGTAAAATGCAAATATGTTTTCTATGGACACAGTCTTTTCTAGGAGCTTCTATGAAGAATGTGTGTGTGTGTGTAGACAGAGAGAGCAAGAAGAAGAGAGAAAGAAACAGGCAGTCATATATATATATATATATATATGTATGTATAGTAAGATATGTAAATAAATGTGCAAGTCTCAGTCATAAAATATTGATTAATTTATTTTAATAATTATATTGCTTGTAACTTAAAAGATATATGCCTATAAGCATAAGTATATGTAAGTACAATTACAGTAAATGCTATAGATCCATTGAATATATATATCCTGACAACTCATTAGCATGCTACGCAACATATCTGACATGCACTGTGAACAAACACAAGGTAATGTTTTGTTTTGAATGTAATGAACAATTAATTGCATGTTAAGTTTCACATATATAAGTGATCACAGCTAAACCATTTCCTTGCATATCTTGGCCATTTTATCACCAAATATCACTAAGCCAGGGATATGGACATGGAAATGATGGGAATTGTTTGTGACAATTGAATAGATGTCTCATTCATGTGAAACATACTTTTACTAGTTATTTCAGGTTCCCACTCACCTCTAAAGTTATATTCAACTTTTTTTAGCTTAATTTCTTCAATAAAAACATAACTAAACAGAGCTTATCTTCCCTTTTATTTACAGAAATGAGGCAGAGGTAGATGGATTGCATGAGTTCGAGGCCACCTGAGTCTAGTGAATTCCAGGTCAGCCTGGGCTAGAGTGAGACCCTACCTCGAAAAACCAAAAAAAAAATAAAAAAAATAAAAATAAATAAATAAAAATAAAAATAAAAACATAACTAAACAGAGCTTATCTTCCCTTTTATTTTATAAAATAGCAGGCATGATTATGATACTTCTAATAGTTAATGAATCATTCTGAGTCACCTGTCATAAACAGATTTACCTATTCAACAACTAAAAATAATGAACTGGAAAAAGGAATGAAGACTTGTTCACTTCTACATTGTCTCTTAAGAAGCAGCCATTGCCATAGAAATGTAGTTAGTTATGTACCTCAATATAATTTGGGGCACATTTGTTGACTTTCTTATATATTAGTTGATAGACTTCTGCTGGCCCCACCAAAACACCAATTAGCCATTTTTGTCTCCTTTTTAGTTTATCCCTATCATTAATGATTAATAGATTCCATTTGACAACAGATTTTAAGTGTGTACAGGCCTTTCACTGTCTTGGCTCAATAGATATATTTGGAAGGCTTGAGATTTTCTTTGACTCTTGAATGGAGACATGGAAGGTATTGATTTTTGCCTTTAGATTAGGGACCCAGGGATAATCGGTTATATTGATTTTATAAAATTTGATTACTATTTTTCTTATTACTATATGCAGTCTTGTCTTAAAAAGAGAACTAGGGCTAAAGTTGTACCCCCGAGAATATATTTGGATCTCCAGAAATATTTTTGAGTTATCTTCTTGTTTCTCTATGTTTTAAGTTACTGGAAATTGCAAAATTGGGTCTTAGGGATGAGATTATATGAGATATTGTTGACATAGTAATTGATGTACGTTAATAGACATCTCAATTGTATGAGAACATTCCTTATTCTAGAAAAAATATCCTAATGTTTTCTAAGTGCAATGCATCTAGAATGTTTTTAATTGTAGTGATGTAACTAACATAAATTTGCATGCAATACTGTTGACATAGCTATCCCATGTGATCCAAACTAAGACACATGTTAAAAAGCAACAATGCTAGAGAGTAACTTAATGCACAGTTGAGAGCAGAGTTAATGGCTTCACTTTAGGACTTTAGAGGAAATCAAAAGAACTTAATAAATAACATTCAGGAATGTGTTTTTACTTTAAAATATGTAGCTCTTTCTTATTTGACAGAGAGAAAGATGGAGAGAGAGAGAGAGAGAAAGACAGGGAGAGAGAGACAGAGAGAGAAAGAATGTGCCAAGGCCTCCAGCCACGGCAAATGAACACCAGACACAAATGTGCCACCTCGTGCATCTGGCTAACATGGGTCCTGGGGAATCGAACCTGTGTCCTTTGGCTTTGCAGGCAAACACCTTAACCACTAAGCCATCCCTCCAGCCCACATGTAGCTCTTTCTAACTAGTCATTGTTGGTCTCAAACTCAAGATCCTCCTGATCAATCTACAAAATCCTGGGATTAGAAGTCTGCATCACCAAATCTTTGCTGGAAATGCTTGTATTTTTTTGGTATCTTCTTCTCCCAAAATCTGTCATACCTTTATGCTCATAAGCCTGCCATTTATTTTAATTTTCCTCCACTATAAGTATTCCATTGTAGGATCCTAACCCAAGTGACTTTTTACTCTTCTTCCCTTTCCTCCACAAACATTCCATTTGGGGTACTGATGACAGTCTTTTCCTTGTTTTATGTATGGCTCATTTTGGCTCATTCTCTGACTTTTCTGGGGAGCAATTGGATATGTCTGGTTCTTCTTAGTGGCTGTGGTGGGATTTGAGAAGTAGTCAGGATTTGCTTGAATATTTGTTCCATTGTCTTTAGCAAGTTGACGAAGAAAGGATATTTTGTGAATTTCCTTTTTCCGTTGGCAGGCAATGTGAATAACCAAATTCTAAAGGCAGTTAAAACTGGTCTCAGAGAATATATGTATGAATAAGTGTATCTCTGTACTTTATCTTCAATTATGCAAGTAATCACTACTAGGAGTAACATAAAATATTTGAGAGCAGAGATAATAAGGAAAACATTTCTGAAAGGAAAACTAGAGCTATATTAAAATATGTAAATATAAAAATGAGAATTTGTACTGTTCTCCAAACCAGGACCTGGAATAAGCTGTATATTCACATGTCACTTGTCTTCCTAGACAGTGAACTACAGTTCGGTGGTGACAGTACTTCTAGAGATTGACAGAAGATAAGAATTAGTAATGGAAGGTACTGAGATGTTTCTTACAAATGCACAGAACAATGAATTAGTATGCTTGCATCAATGTAGATAAAAAAACACACAATCAACCACCACTTTCAGGTTCTAGTTGGTGATTTTTTTAGGTGACACAGTTTTTGTACTGACGTAAGGAGAAATATGAGTGTTCCATTTAATGAAAGTTTAGATCTGATTAAACATATGGAATAGTATTAAAAATAAATATCAAATAAATATAAAAAAGAAGTCTGGAGAGGGCACTGTGAAGACTGACCTTAATCTTCTTCTGTTTCTCTCTCTGTCTGTGTGTGTCTCTATGTCTTTCTTTCTCTCTCTTTCTCAATCTCTCTCTTTCCCTCTCCCTCTTCTCTCTCCTCTCTTTCTCTCTTTTATATTACCTTTTTTTCCTTCTCTTCTTGGGTGCTGACCTGTATCTCCCAGGACCAGTATGTGGCTATCATCCATAATGAACTCTTGATCAGAGAGACCTGCAAGTTTTCCCAAAAGAAGACAGATTTCTGTCAGAGTACTTGATGACCCACCAAAGTTCATTGGTAAGACCCAACTGCTGAAGACACTATATGCTGTTGGTACAGAACATGGAATGACATGGCTGGAAGCTGGAAGAGAGTCAGTCCCTAGACAGAACGTCTAGTGCCAAAAAGTGCTACATGAGCTACTGGGGTAAAATGACCAATATCTCTCCAAGCAACTCCTGGTCTAAACTACACAGCAGCAAATAACCTGATGTGACACTCACACAAGGGCCATAGTGGTTCACATCCATGGTGGGAAACCAACTGCTCTTGATTTGGCTACCTGATCTACTCAGTGGAACACATCCCAAAGCTGGAGCTGGAAATCAAGTCAGAACCATATCCGAAAGTAGCCCTCTCTCCATTACCAAGCTCCACCAATCATGGGCTACAAGAGGTCCTACACCTATTAAATTCTCTTAAAAAACAAAGGTTACTGAAGAATGGATAACTAAGATGTGGTATATCTACAGAATGGAATTCTATACAGCAGTAAGAAAAAATGACACAATGAAATTTGAGGAAAAATGGTTGAACCTGGAACAGATCATTCTCAGTGAATTTACCCAATCACAGAAAAAAAATCGCCACATAGTCTCACTCATCTACAGCACCTAACCTGAATCTACCGAAGATACCTTACATACCCAGCAAGCATCTCCTAGACTAGACACTAGGATGGAAGGGGAGGGAGGGGAGGGCATCAAAGGGGTGGGAAACACAAATCTAGACCCAAACGGCAATGGTACCATAATCTTCTACTTACTAAAAGACAGACCAAATGGCTGATCCTTCACCAGGCCCTTACAGGGAACACATGAACCACAAGACACTGGAGAGGGTAAGATTAAGACTAACCTTAATCTCCTACATCTTCCCTCCCTCACTTCCCCTCTCCCTGTCTCTCTCTCTCTTATCTCTAACTCTTGTATGTTAGTTATCTTTTTCCTCATTTTCTTAGTGGGCACTGACCTGTAACTCCCAGATCCAGCATGGGGCTATCATCCACAATGAGCTTTTCATCAGAGAGACCTACAAGGTTTCCTAAAAGACAGACAGATTTCTGTCAGAGTACTTGATGACCCACCAAAGGTTAGTGGTAAGACCCTACTGCTGAAGATACCTTATGTGATTGGCATGCAAATTAGAATGGCATGGCTGGAAGTTGGATGAGAGTCAGTCCCCAGACAGTCAGCGCGTCTAGTGCCAGAAGGTGCTACATGGGCGACTGGGGGAAATTGACCAATATCTATTGAAGCAACGCATGGTCTAACCTACTTAGAAGCAAATAACTTGTTGTGATGCCCACACAAGTGCAGTGGTGGCACACAGCCATGGTGGGGAACCAACTGCTCTCAATTTGGCTAACTGATCCCCTCACTGGTATGGGACCCATAGCTGGAGCTGGGAAACAAGTCAGAACCAGATCCAAACATAAGCCCACTCTCCAATATCAAGCTACCATCAATTGTGGGCTACAAGAGGGCCTACACCTATTAAATTCTCTATAAAAAAAAAGAAGGGTTATCTCATTTGTCCTGGTGCTAACTTACTCTTGTTGGAGAATCTGCTTCTCTTTTTCAGATAGATGTAGATCCTAAGGAGAGAGCCACCCCATCATACCTCAAAAGGACCCCGGCTGAAGCTAAGAAAAATTGGAGAAACAAGCAAGGGGGCTGTTTTCCTGATGAACTGGACACCAGCACAAGGGGGAAGGAGATCAGCACAGAGAAAAATCAACTCCTACCAAATCAGAGAGCCAGAGCCTCAGAGGCCCCCAACACCTCATCACTGAAGCAGACCAAAAATGAACCCAACATGGCTCAGGGAAATTTTGCGGAAGAGGGGGTGGAAAGAATGTCAGAGCCACATGGTGGGTCATGATATGCAGAGACATTTAGCTTACCCATAACTGTGGGCTAACTCCACAATGCATGACCCGTATACCTCAACAAGGAGGGGCCAAGGGCAGGGGGTAGGTCACGGCATGAGCCTAATAATGGTACCAAACTGACTGTATTTGCTGAATACAGAACTGACTAATAAAAAAAATAAATAAATAAAAAATAATAAAATAAAATAAAAAACAAAGGTTACCCCATTTATCTGGCACTAACTTCACTCCCCACTGGAGAATTTGCTTCTCTTTTTCAGATGAACACAGATTCTGAGGAGAGAACCAGCCCATCACACCTCAAAAGGACCGCAGGTGAAACTAAGAATAATTGGCAAAATGAGTAAGAACACTGTTTTCTTGGTGAACCTGGTACCAGCACAAGGGTGAAGGAGATAGAAATAGAGAACACTCAACTCCTACCAAACCAGATTTCCAGAGACACAGAGGCTCCCAAGACCTTATCACTGAAGCAGACCTAAAATGAACCCTACATGGCTCAGGGAAATTTGAGGAAGAGGGGGAAGAAAGAATGTCAGAGCCACAATTTGGGTCATTATGCACAGAGACATTGCCTCTTACCCATAACTGATGGCTAACCCCACAATGCATGACCCATGACCCATATTCCCCAATGAGGAGGTTCCCTGCAGAGGGGAGAGGACATGGAGGAAGCTAAGGATGATACCAACTTGACTGTATACACTGAGTACAAAACTAAAAAAAAGAAGTCTGGAGTGTGTTCGCAGTGGCTGGAGGCCCTGCCATACCCATTTGCTCTGTCCCTCTCTCAAATAAATAAATAAAATTTAAAAAAATTAAATTAGCTGTACAATTTGTTGTTTAAGCTAACAATTTTTTTTTTTTGGAGGTAGGATCTTGCTCTAGCCAAGGCTGACCTGGAATTCTCTATGTAGTCTCAAGCTGGCTTCAAACTCACAGTGCTCTTCCTACCTCTGCCTCCCAAGTGCTGGGATTATTATTTTGTTTCTTTATTAGTTATGTACATACACAGTGTGTAAACAGTCATGCTGGTACCATCATTAGCCTCCTCTCTGTCCTCCTCCCCCTTCTGAAGGGGCCCTCCTCATTGGGGAATATGGGTCGTGCATTGTGGGGATAGCCATCAACTATTGGAAAGAGGCAATGTCTCTGTGCATAATGACACAACTTGTGGCTGTAACAATCTTTCCACTTCCAGTTCTGTTAATTTCCCTGAGCCATGTTGGGTTCGTTTTGGGCTTACTTCAATGATGAGGTCTTGGAAACCTCTGTGTCTCTGGATATCTAGTTTGGTAGGATTTTTGATAGTGAAAAATAACTGTGATCATCATCATGCAGAATTAATATAAACTAAAGTTAACCTTGGAAATTTTGATGTGTAACAAACTCTATTTTTTAAATTAGATTATCATTTTCAATGAAGTGCCAGTGTGTATAAGTTGTGCAAATAGCAGACTTTTGGGCAGCTAAAGGTTGAATTGATATTATCATTTTATCTTCTCTATGCCTGAAGCAGGAGGAATGTGCACTTCTGGGACAATCAACAGAGAGGAAGGAATTGTGGCTATAAGCCCATTCTTTATACTAAGAACAGCTCTAGTAGCTAGAACTAAGAGAAAGAAGACAGACATTTTAACCAATTATAATTCATGATGATATTTCTGGTTGAACATGGACTTTGATGATTCAAAGGCATATCCAGATGAAATCAGAAATCCATTGGGAGACTTACTGACATGCACCTGAAAACTCATGGGCATTGTAATAAATCTTATAATTCAAATATTTTGCAACATTCTGAGTAAAAGAATACACATTTTTGGCTGAAGAGATAGCTTAGTGGTCAAGGGGCTTGCCTGCAAAGCCTAAGGACCTATTTTTGACTCTCTGGTCCCATGTAAGACAGGTTCACAAGGGTGAGGCAAGCGCAAGGCAACACATGCCCACTTAGTGGTGCAAGGGTCTGGAGTGTGATTTCAGTGGCTGAGGCCCTGGCATGACAATTCCCTCTCTCTCTCTCTCTGTCTCTCTCTCTCTGGGGATCTCTCTTACTCTCTCTAAAAATAAATAAAATAAAAGAGAATGAAATAAAATAGAATAAAATAATATAAAGTAAAGTAAAATAAAATAAAATAAAGGATAAATGTTTTAAAGAAGCAATCAGCCATGCTACCTGAGTTTTTGAGTCCTGATATTTTTAAGCTATTTTGAAAAAAAAAATATGTGAAGATTGTGGTAGTTTGAATAGATGGACCCCGATATATAAAATACCTCAGTATTTTATTACAGTTTGTAATTTAGATCTATAGCCACCAGAGTGGAGGAGGTGTCACTGGGTAGCAGTAGATTTGAAATTCCAATCTAAAGATATGCAAAGTGCCTGGATTTCCTGAAGTGTGCTGGTTTGTGGCATGGTTTTAGGGTATTTGAGTTCTCTCTCTCTCTCTGCATGGACTTGTGAAATCAGGCCAGCTCTGTCTGCCATTATTGAACTTCCCCTGGATCTGTAAACTTTAATAATTCCCTTCCTCCATCACTGTGCTTCATCTGGAAGTTCATATCAGCGACCTGAAGCTGTCTAATACAAAGGTTAAAAAAAAAAAAGAAAAAGATTATGTCATTATGACAGCAAATACAAATAGCAACTGAAAGATGCATTCCAATTTCAAAGAACCAGTAAGAAAAATATCAGTAGTTTTCTTACAGAAAATAAACGAGTCAGCAAAATCAACTCAAATAAATAAACTCAGCTAATAGGTTCAGTTAGGCCTGAAAATGTAGCTCAGTGTGAGAACAATTTGCTAGCATACACTGGGCCCTAGTTCCAACCCCAGGACTGAAAAGAAAAAGAAAAGAAAAAGATAATTTTCACATACCTGGAAAGGAGATTAAATGCCTCAGTCATGCCTCTTCTCACACTTATGCTGATGGATTATATTAAAAGGCATTTTAACTGACTGAGACGAATCTAGGAAATGGGCCAGGCCTGCCTCTGGATAGTCTTGGGAGTGTTCCAAAGGGGATTAGACCTTAGGCCTGGGCTCAATAGTGGTTTAATCCACAGATGAACTCAAAACATAAGTAGATGATCAATACAGGATAGAACTGCAGACAGCGAGGTCTAGCTAGAGAAAACAGGTTATTGGGGATGTATTTTTGGAAGCTATAACCTGCCCTCAGCCATTCTTTTTACTACTTCCCTCTGCTTTCTATTCACCATCATCCCTCTCTGCCAGGATAGACTGAAACCTCTGAAATTATGAGCAAAATAAGTCTTTCTCAAGTTTAGTTTTTTTTTTTTTTTTTCTGTCAAGTATCTGGTCATATCAACAAGTGAAGTAACAAGCTAACAGTGATCAGCTAGGTCTGCAAATGATGGCCAATGATTAGATTAATTAGGTAGTTATTACTGAAACAGGGATTTTGTTAGATTTTATATTCTTGGAGATTATAGCCAAATGGAATCCACATACTTAATTTGTAGGAATGTATTTATAGATGGTTTAGGGAAGACTATTATCAAGTGAGTTAATTGCATTGATATTGGAAAACTAATTAAAACAAGTGTTATGAAGATTTTGTCAATAAGGTCAGTCATTCAACACTCAACAAGTCTTTGATAATAGAATCAGTCATTTCTGCTTTTGTTTATAACATCAGAGATTTCATGGATGAATGTATATGTATGTATTTGGGTATGCATCTAGCTATTCAACAGAAGAGATATTTGAAATTCAGAAAAATTGAAAAGGGCAATTGTTGCTGTATTATTGTGCCTAATTCCTGTAATAGAGATTTCTATTTCGTCCCATTGCTTTGATTCCTACAGTGTCTTTATTCCCACAAACAATAATTTACATATTCCACAAACTGACACTGGTTTTGTCTATGTGATTGAATTTGGCCAATGGCTTAGGAATGTTCATAATTATGCAACATGAGAATCCAAGTCGCCATATCCTTTGGTCATAGCAAAGGTATGTCACCTGCAGAAGCTACTCTGTCATTCCAGATTAAGTAAAAGTGAGTCTTGAATCAAAAATGAGCATATATCATTGTAAAGCTCAATGTAATGTAGAACGTGAATTATGCAAGCCACTGGGGGCTTGGAAGTTATTTCCCTTTTTGCTACAAAGATATCTAATGTGAGTAATCTCAGAAAGAACCGTGATATCAATGTAATATAGATGTGATCACTGTAGGTTAAAGGACAGAGAATAACATACAAATAACATACATTCTTTCCACACTCTGTATTAATGTAATCTTGATAAATAGAAAAGTAATGCACAGAGGCAAATCAATAAATGCAGCCAATTTAGAAAGTTACCAAGCCCATTAGTCTTTAATTCTGTATGTCTAGATGTGCTTTCTTATGTGGAATCCATCATAATCACTCTTTATTCTCTTGAATCAAAAAAAAAAATAGAACTACTCATTGAGGAAGAGATGCCAGTGAGTTTCTGTGTCATATTAAAGCAATGAAAAGGAAATAAATTCTATCCACAAGCCTATCAAGTTATATGACTACTATTAAGAGCCAAACTAGCTTCTGTTACGTCAGAACCTTGATGATCTCTTATTAACACGCATTGGCTGTAAGTCCCAGGAATCTTTGAAAATAACCAGACGTATATCACAGGAATAAGTGGAAAATGATAGTCCAAATTGGAGACATGCATTGTTCTCAATGGAAATATAAGATGGATATTGTTAGGACAATATAGTCATTTTTGGCTAATTTTCAATAACAAACATTGAACGAGAGGTATCAAGTGATGTAGAAATTAATGATATTGATGATAGTCAAATTTGTGCTTTTGCTTCATTAACAAATGGGACAGATGAAGGATGTGCAGGGATACATGAATGGAAACGCTCAAAGCAACACTACCGATCTGGGTAATGGTCGTACTGAAAAATAGGAGATAGAAATTGACTAGGCAGATAAGAGTGGCAGGGCCCCAAAGTGAATAGTTACATCTAGACTAAATGCAGGAATTATCACTGGGCTCTATGGGAAAATCTTTGTAATTTCCATTTACTCTATGCAGAAATACCGGAAGAGTCCAGCTTTTTATTGTCTCTGCCCTCTAAGGAGTCCTTCCCCATCTTTCCTGGATGAAGAACGAATGTTTTTGGCAAGATTTCCTATTTCCAGAAAACTAATTCCAGGTACCTGACATGAGGACTAGACTGACTAGACCAGCCAGCACTCCAGGGTGCTCACATAAAAAAAAAAAAAAAAAAAAAAAAAAAACCTCAAATGCCTCATTTTCTAGGAAGCACCTCTTGACCCTTCTTGGGTAAGAGCTCTGAATTACTTCCTTCCCTTAAACTCCCCTTCTCTTAATGGGATACCTCCTAAAGCTGTAAGCTATAATATATACTTTCTGATCCTTATTATCTGGTCTGTAGATTTCATCCACTGAATTTATAAGGTAAGAGATTCAAGTGCCCTCTCTGACTCAGTGGAAGTTTCATGTGATCAAAACTGTCTGAAACCCTAATTCCAGAGTTATTGCCCACCTAAGGACCAAGAAAGGCTCAATTGCTCTCAAGACACTCCAAAATTCCTATATTGAGACAGGTAGGCCCATAGGGAAGTCGAGATGAAGCAACTGGTGGCTGCTTTGCACCTCACATTCACCCTGACCCTGGTATCTGTGGCAGCTGCTGGAGAGCTGGACTCGAGTGTGTGTGCAAGCCCAGCTCCTTCAGTATGCTGTAGCCAGCTGTGCTGATCTCTTCTGAATCCAGCCTCAGACCCAATAAAAAACCTGCTTGCTCATGCGGCCTGTGGTGAGCTTTTTCCTCTTTTCTAGCTCCTGGGCTTTTCATCTCTCAGCATCTGAGATTTTCACCACTGGTAAGGTTTTGGCCTTCCAACCTTGGCCACTTAGCTGCTGCCAGGGTGGGAAAGGATGGGCTCTTAGACTGTGTGGATATTTCTACAGCTTACCCTTTGGTTGTCAGATGAAACGCTGCTGCCACTCCCTTTCTTTGGTCTGCAGACTCTCCCTCACCCATCCTGAATAAATAAAATAATTCACAAAGATAATCCTTCTCAGCCTTACTTTATTTCAGTTCTTTAAGTAAAGCAGTCATGAGCTCAGGTTTGGGGTTTGCATTTGAGCCCAAAAAAAAGCAAGATCCATTTCAATATCAGTACTGGGAAAAACCCTGTTTTTAAAAATATTTTTGTTTTTATTTGTTAATTTATTTGACTGAGAAGGGGAAAGAGAGAGAGAGAATGGGCAAGCCAGGGCCTCCAGCCACTGCAAACAAACTCCAGATACATGCACTCCCTTGGGCATCAGGCTAACGTGGGTCCTGGGAATTGAACCTGGGACCTTTGGCTTTGCAGGCAAATGCCTTAACTGCTAAGCCATCCCTCCAGCTCAGCATACCCCATTTTTGAATGAACCAACGTAAAATAACTTATCTATTAGAAAGATCTATAAAAGTATTAATGTAGCTTATAGCCTAGACAAGCAAGATACTGCCTATGAGAATCTTTGATCATTATTGTTCAAGTTTATTTCATATACATAGGTCAATCTATCCTCTTGTGAGAGATAGATAGCTGATAACAAATAATTAGTGATAGATGATGGAAAAATATTCTGAAACATATGGATTAAACTTGACTTGTTTATAGCCATCTTGAGTTTTAACCACTATGATATCATACTTCTGTCATTAAATCCCCTGATAAATTGTATTCTGTATACTCCTCCTATAACTATCTGACCTTTCTTCACTCAGCCCGATGGAACTGGGAGGCTGATCTTCACCCAGCATGGTTGGGTTGTTCTGAAGCTATGATGGCAATTGAAAATGCTACTTGAACAAAGTGATTACAGGAACTTTAGTCACTAAAATTCCCAGGGAGGAAACTTCAGATACCTGGAAATCAGTCAGCCAGGGGAATTACATCAAGAGGCTGAATAGTTGTGCTGTGTTTCTTTTGGTAGTCCCCTGATGATTGGAAAATATTTAGTGACTCTGGGGACAATATGCTACTCTTATTTGATAATCAGTTTCTATGCCCACGTGAGCTGAGCATTGGGAATGTAGATTCAAGGTATAAGGCAAAATCGTGCATGCATGTGAGCACACACACGCACACACACATTCACACACACACACACACACACACAGACACACACACGCACACACACACAAATGAACATGTGAAAGGAGCTACTTGCTTATGTGTGGTAAAGCAATATTTGCAAAGGTGCTTTAGAAAGAGGCTTAATGCTCTCAGGTATTTGAAGACGATTATCACTCCCTAATAGAATTACATCTGACCTTCCTTTAACAACAAATAATCAAATGCAAAAGCATGCAAACAAAACTCACAAATATGCCCTATCCATTCATCAAAATCCGTCTCCTGTTACCCATAAATAGAAAGTCTAATGACACTTTTTTTTTTATTTAGAAAAGGTTTTCTTTGTATTTAGAGGTAAACATAGAAATGAACCTTTGAATATTTTTTGACTGACTTAAGGGCCTTGGTAGGGCAGAGTTATAGTAACAAAATAAATGGAGACACACTTACCTGATTGCAATTTGTTGATTTTATGCACATAAAGAACTAAAGAGTTTCCTGTATTCTTCTAATGGATTCATACAAGAGTCCCACCAGCAAATTACAATGGACATTCTATTTTAATAAGATTGATGGATTCTCCAGAAGGTATATAAGTTTTCCTTACCAAATCTCATTGGATTAATGCCACTGAGCAAATTCTAGTCAATGGATTTCCCTATAAAAAATGTTCTCACATCTCATAACCCACAACCAAATAGTGAATACCATCAATCCCACTGAGGTGGGAACCAGCGGAATGGGGGCAGGGAGGAGGGAAATGATGGTACTAAAACATACAAACTTTCTACTTGATAAAATAAATTTTAAAAAATCCAAATCATTGACTTAAAAAGTAGAATATTTATGGGATGATAGGCATGTATACATTCATTCTGTGTCCATGTAACCAGAAAGAAGCTAGTACATTTGAAAATAAAATTATCATGAAAGCTGAGAAACATTTGTTTTACTCTATCCTTATATCACTTTGATTTATTATCCTTTTCACTCAATTTAAAGAAACTATGCTATTCAGTTTGTGAATGACATGGAGATCTATAATATTCCTTCCACTTGCTCATTAAATATCCCCAAGTCACAGTGGTTTCTCAAGGAAGATGTCTTAAAGCCATTAAACCAGCTTCAGACATACTTCTGTGTATGGATTGCATGCATGGATAAATGTACTATGATATGAAAAGAGATATCTGTTTTCTGGGTTTAAGGAAAAACAATAGAAAGTCTAGGGAATTTCCATGCCTTTGCAATCTCTCAAGACAAAGTAAATTTCTGTTGTGGCTAAGAGAATGTCTCTAATAATAAAAGAATATAGCCAAGATTATTTACTATATAAGAATTATCCAAGAACATTGTGTGTAATCCTTAGTTAAACCCATGAAAGGAGTGCAGTTATTTGAAAACTGAAGCCCACTTTAGTGAATTTAACCCTGGAGGAGCTACAGGATCCCTTGAATAGCTAGATTTTTTTTTTTCTTTTTCCCCAACCAATTCACTCTCTCTTTTTCCCCCCTACCTCACATTTTCTGCACAAACCTACATTCTTCATATTTCCTTCTGCTTCCTTTTCTTCCCCTGAGGTTTGATTTTAAAGTTTAAGAGGATAAAGAACAAGAAACCAATCTGGACTCCAGAGTTATTGATTTAGAACAGGGATCCCAAATCCTATTTTGATTGAGAGTGAGACTTCTGTGTTAGCCATAGCTTCTCAGTGCTATGTGTGAGGAAAGTACCCAGGAAATGACCTGCAGGTGAACCTCTTAGATCCTGAGACCTGCTGGGATTGCCTTTGTTCTTTTGGTATGCATGCATCCCTAACCTACTAAAAAAAGATCATTGTTTGCCAAACAAAGCAAATTAAAGTCAAAAGGGGCTACCCAGTGGGAAAGCTTAAGGGAAAATTGAAAACTAAGAGATTTTAATTTTAACTCCAGAAGAGTTTACTGAAACAGAAAGAGTTGCATCTTTCATTTGACAGTTTGGTATAATATCCTAGATATTCTTTGAATACTCTATTATTGGCTGAATGCTCACTGAGTCCCCAAGATCCATTAACCCTTTCAAGGTATTCATGGGGAAACAATCTAATTTAAATTAGATAATTTTCCTCAGTATTCCCTGAAAAAAAGTTTGATCTTTTCATTGAGATCGAAATAAGTGGTTAGCTGCAAAAAAAAAAAAAAAAATAGAAAAATGGTTTGTATAGAGGCAGCACAGTGTGTGATACCTTAAGGCAAGGAGTAGTTTTCTTCCATTAAAGGATATAAAAAAATATATATAGGAAGCATGAAATAATAGTGAAGAAGACAAACAGTGAAATAGATAATGGTGGACCTTGTTGTGCTTTAAGCCCAAAGAAGCCATTAAAAGCTGATAACCAAGAAAGACACACTCAGAGTTGCACTATAAAATGACTGACATTGCCTACCTCACCTGTAAAGAAAGGATTTGAAGGACAAAAGAACGTAGAATCATTTAGGACATTGTTGCATTAATTTTAGAAAGAAATCATTATTACTTGAATTAGGAAACTGGCAGAGAGGATGGTAAAAGATGGGAAGTTGGCAAGAGATTTCGGAGGCAAAAATCAATAGAGCCCATGATTTACTGATCAGGGGTGGGGGGCTGGGGAAAACAGAAAGAAGAGTGTTTTAAAGGATTCTCTGGTTTCCAATATGCTCATCTGGCTAGACATTGTTCACTCAGATGACAGCCAATAGAAGGGGACATGATGAATTCTCTTGGGGAAAGGAAACAGAAACAGGCTGTTGGATAGGTCTTGAATTCAAATCAGCTGAGATGCAGAGAAATATTTATAAACTCAACTTGGGAGATGTGCTTGACAAGCTAAGCCATGAGGGTGGTATGAACACCTAATTGAAGACTTTTAAATAAGCAGAGACATGGGACCTTAGACAAAGCAAAGAGAAATTCACTAATTACAAACCAAGTAGAAGAAATGGGATGACCTAAGTGATTAAGCAGGGGGAGTCAGAAGTATGAGGGTGATGCCACACAAATGTGATTTCCAAAAATGAGGCATGAAGCTATATTTTTTATCCCTATTACAATTAGAAAACATCATTTTATTTAAATTGAGTGGGTAATTATAAGATGAAAGGCTTGTAAAATATCTGGCAAAGTAAGCATTGGAAAGTATTCCCTGCATATGTAATCAGGAGTCTCCAAAATGAGGGGTCCGTACATAGGTTGGGATGAGGTCAAGAATAAAAGGGGGATGAAGAAAGTCTTTAAGCGGTTGGGCATTGATGACAATACGATGTGATGAGAGATTGCAGGAAATATTGGTGAAGGAAGACTAATAAGAAGAAATAATTTAAAGTTTATACAAATCTCATCATTTCGTATAACAAGGGAGAAAATAAGGCAAGCAAATTAGCAATATTCAGAAAAAAGGACTGTGATAATTGTGTAACTAATCAAATAAAGAAAAGTTAAAATATAGTCTCTCTGCTACAAGGAGTAACAACTAAGGCAGGGGCATATCTACTGAAGGATTGGTTAGGATACACCACAGTCTTAAATGTTCAAACACATGAAGTCATCTCATTCCAGCTATGTGACTAGAAAATTCCAATAACTCCATTTTGTAGATGAGCGAGTAAGTAAATTAATTAAGGCCAATTATATGCCTGGTGAAGGCAGAAGTCAAACCTATAAATCCTGACACCAAGGTCCTCCCAATTAGCTACTACACTTTACTGTTCTGTGTGGACTTCTCTAGTTGATTTAGGAGATCAGAAAGGAAAGTCATTCTCTTGACCTCTGTCAGTTTTAATTAAAGAGGAATTTATTCTTTATGATAAAATATATATGACTGTTGAAATGGCTTAAAGAAATAGGCATAGAGGAGATATGAAATTTTTGTAATTTTGTTAAGTCAAAATTAATCCAGGTCTTTCTAACTGTGAAGATTTTGTTCTTCTTAAGATGAATGTTTTACAGGTTATCATAGTTTAAAGCTATTATCCTGTTCATCACAGATAAGACAATAAGATGAGACTGAAACCTCAATACCTCTTTAAATATATTTTTATTTATTTATTTGAGAGAGAGGGGCATATGGAGAAAGAGAGAGAGAGAGAGATTGGAATGGAATGGGTGTATCAAGGCCTCTAGTTACTGCAAATAAACTCCAGATGCATTTACCACCCTATGCATCTGGCTTACTTAGGTACTGGGGAATCAAACCTGTGTCCTTAGGCTTCGCAGGCAAGTGGCTTAACTACTAAGCCATCTCTCCAGCCCCATTATCTCTTCAGAGACAGAATAATAAAACAGTCTATCTTTTCTTTATTATTATTTCTATCACTCCTCTAGAGTGAACTACAATCATCAAATGTGCTGACCTTTTAGATGCTATATACGAAACCTGCTTCAGTCACACCCACTACTTTATACTGTAATTGTTTATATATACAACAAGAAATCATCTACCGCTTTTTTTTTTTTCTGGCAGAGAGAGAAAGAGATAGAGAGAGAGAGGGCCCCATTGCTAACAAAGTAGCCTTGTAAATGGTTAACATCTAAATCACATTTTCAAAGTAGTAGCCTTGCTTATTTTTTGGTGCCTCTGTCTTATGAAAGTATACGATAATTTCTGTGGTTCCCTGGGCTTACTACAACAAGGTTGTTGAGTTGTTACATTGTTCCAAATACATTTGCCTGGAGAAATAATGCTATTGTCTGATGTCCTTTGGAAAATGAAGACCTCAAAAAATATAAAAAAGATCAAAGGAAATTTAGGATGTAAGTGGGGCGTTGTGTTCCTGTCAAGAGCTTGCTGAGTTCCTGTGTATACAATCTTGTATCTGAGGCCGGAACACCTGTGAGGCTCATCCATTCAATTTGTGAGGCAATAATTGACCATGAGGGCTAGAGAGTTGGCTTAGCCGTTAAAGCTTTTGCCTGCAAAGCCAAAGGATCCTGGTTCAACTCTCCAGAAACCACATAAGCCAGATACACAAGGGGGCACACACATCTGGAGTTCTTCTGCACTGGCTGGAGGCCCAGGCATGCCCATTCTCTCTCTCTTTCTCTCTCTCTCTCTCTGCCTCTTTCTCTCTCTCAAATAAATAAACAAAATATATTTAATAATTTAAAAAAATGACCATGTGAGAAAGATCTAACAAATACCAAAATTAAGCCTTTCTAGTGGAATCCATTCTGGTTCTGAGCAGATTTTAAACAATAGGTAGAGTTTTTCCTCCTTACTGTACAGACTCACGTTACAAATTCAATAGTCTTAATTTTAGATTTAAATCAATAGTTATGAAAGAGGCACTACAGTTACAAACAACACAATTTGAAATTTTCTTTTTGTAGAGAGTAAAAACAAAATAGTACTTTGAGTTTTTCCTAGAGAAGTACAAATTTTTAAAGATCATTTTTTAGTTTTTCAAACTTTCATACATGTATGTATGTTGGTATTGTCCCTCCAGTGACACGTTCACTGAAACACATCTTTTCCCCTATTAATCCCCATCCTACTTGCTATCACATGAAACTTTTTCCAATGTGACTCCAAAATATTTTAACTCACCCAAGATAGGGCATAGATGATAGAACAAAGCACTCTTGTACCAGTATCAGTTTTAGTGAACAAGTTTATCGGGGGTACCTACAGACCAGGGTGAGGGACTGCTTACAGATGGATGGGTGACTCAAAGGCAGATGCATCACCAGAAAGTCTCATCTCATCCTGGGTGGTAATCCTATAGAAGTTGACTTGGGGATTTTTTTTTTAAGTCTTCAGAGGGATGGGGTATTTATAAAGATGCAGAGGATCCCAGGTCCATGGATTCCAATTTTTGTGTACTTGTCCAACTTTTCAAAGAATTGAACAGAAAAACTCAGCAAAGGATGAATTATGATGAATAAGGTTTATTTTAGAGAGCCTTAGGATCCAAAGGGATGGCAAGCAGGAAGGCTCAAGGCAAAAGGTTATCCTCTTCTCCGTTATACTGGGAAGAGGGGGATGGAAAAAAGTCTCCCTCATGTCCCTCACATAGATGTCTGGGGAAGAAGCCTCTGATGAATGGGCTTACACACATGGAAATCAAAGCAGGTGACCCAAACCCAAAAGATCCACCTCACATTGGGGGGTTCAGAGAGGTCTAAGACAGAGTAAAGGGCTCAGAGCTTAAAGAAAGATCACACATGAAGCAAACAGGAAAGCACCTTCAGCAAAACAAGAAGGTGCCAGTATGGTGGTTTGATTCAGGTGTCTCCTGTAAACTCAGGTGTCCTGAATGCTAGGTTCCCAGCTGATGGAAATTTGAGAATTAATGCCTCCTAGAGGCAGTGTATTTTGGGGAGTGGGCTTACGGGTATTGTAGCCAGTGTCCCCTTGCCAGTACTTGACACACTCTCTGTTACTATTGGCCACCCTATGTTTTCCAGTGGGCAATGTCCACCCTCAGTTCACGCCATCACTTTCCTTGCCACCATGGAACATCCTCTTAAATTTATATGCCAAAACAAACACTTTTTTTCCCCAAAGCTGCTCTTGGTCAGGTGATTTCTGCCAGCAATGCAAACCTGACTGCAACAGCAATGTTGGTACTGAGGAGTGGGATTGCTTCTAGATACCTGACTGTGTGGCTTTGTCTACTTGGAATTGATTTTCAAGAGAACTATGGAAGGATTTGAAACCTTGGCCTAAGAGAAGCTTGCAGTGTTGTAAGCCCAGCTTGATGGACTATTCTGGTCAGAGTTGAAAGACCCAAATGCAGTAAGAACTATAGACTGTGAGGTGTGGCTTGTGAGGGCAAGAAGAAGCTTTGCATGGCCTGCTCTAGAAGCAGTTTGTGTGAGAGGCTTGCTGTTATGTCGGTGTCCTGAGAAGTTGTGCAGTGTTGTATTGCATAGAAGTTGACTGGTGTAAGCAGAAGTATACGGCACAGAAAAAGTGAAATCTTTCTGCCTAAACTGCTGCCCATTCACCTGCAATTGTTTGAGAGATTACAACCATTCAGATCGGGCTAGATGAACTGCACTGGGGCAACAAGAAGAATGTAGACTCTTTTAAAGTGTTCTGAGTGCTCAAGGAGTGACCTGTTTTTCAAACTGTGCTTTATTCCCCCCTGGATTAACAAATTGACATTCTACCTGGAAATATGGAGTATAAGAAATGCAGGAAAGAGAGAGTCATTGAATTTGCAACATGGTCTTGTGTTTTAGACATGGCCATGGGAAGTATGAAGCAGGTTTGCTGGATGCCTACATGGAGACCCCATGGAGCTGTGAGGATGGACTGTGGATTGCAATGGAAAGGCACTCCTTTACATATCATGGGGTAGGATCTCTGGAAAAGACCACACACACACACACACACACACACACACACGGGGGGGGGAGGGGTGGTGAAGCATTAGAGCCCAAGCCTTAACTTATGCATACGGGTTCAGAAATAGTTAACAGTTCATTAACTTATCAGTTAGTAATATTTATTTCTCTTACATATTATATATATGTATATATATATGAAAGAAGAGGCTGCGAAGGTACTGGTAGGTAGACCAAGCCTTCGGCCTTACTTGCCAAGAGAGGCAGCTTTCCTTTTGATAAGAAAGTAATTGTCAAAAGTAATTTATCTTTCTTATTCCCCTCAGTTTATGACTTTTAAGATTTTGCTTATAATTCAATTCAATAGATTTTTTTCTAAAATTATTGTGTTCTAATTTTCTATTCAACTTCTCCCTTGATCACATTTTTATAACATGGCTTTTTTATATTATCATTTTCAGAGCAAGCTCTTTTACAACATAATTAATCTCAACGAGGACAAAGCATAGAAATTATAATGTTATCCAGGCTCTTCATCATAGCATGTAATCTTTCTCCTGATTTCAACTCTGTGTATCCTGTATCTAAAGTGAGCTTCAGGCTATATGCCTGGATCTTATATAACTGCAGAGTAGAGCATGCCTAGCATGAGGAATAACTGACTCTGCTTCAAGTATTTGTGTGATGGAGCCAGGTAGAGTTGAGTTTCAATGCTTTATGTTAGTTTATTTGGCAATGGTATGTTTCTTAAAATCTTTGGCCTTCAGTAAACTTTACCACAATAATAACAATTACAGTATGAATTCATTTGAGGTTTATGAGATATGACAAATATAAAGTACTTTGAATATTGCTCATTTTCAGTAAATGACATTTACTGTGTTCATAAAAGTTGTACTTGTTTCCTTCGTTGTTCTAGTAAACACTGGCTATGCATTGCCTTGAGCAATATCCCTTTCATACCACGTCTAGGTATATAACTTACCTTGCTAATTTTAATCTTCATTATGCTGACTTAAATCTTACCTGTTATCTTATCAGCCCCGTGAGACTTTATTTCTCTGAATTTCTGTTTCCACATCTGAAGAAGGGGTCAGTAGCTGTGTGGAACAGAACTATCCTGAGTGAACCTGAAACTGAATTATAAATTACATGTCACTGTATATTTGTTTAATATATGCTGACAGTTTTGTACTAATATTGATACTATAACATATTACAAAAATGAAGGTGAAGAGAAACTATAATCATATTAATCTGGAAATTCTAAAAAAATATATTACCAAATTACCATGCATAGCAGAATCTAGCCACTAATCATTGAGGTCATAAGACATTATTCTACTTTTTCAAATCAAATTAATATTAAAAGTCAAATGACATATGAATATATATACAATCAGAAAAGTTTCAAGATTAATTCTTCCTAAATGACATGTCAATCAGACCTATCAGTTTCTTAAATTGTTAAATGGTTATTATTCCAAAGGTCACACAAGTGAGCTTACTCAACATCATACAAGTTTGGAATGTCCTGAGTCATTGATGTGTATATTCACGAACTATAAATGTGTATGCATTATATTAACATATAACATATATAATTATATGTACTTCATAGGAAATGGCTATAGTTAAATTTATAAATGCCTAGTCACCAATGAATGCAAGTTTTATCATGATTTGAAAATATGGATATTCTTATGTGTTTTAACATTTCACAGCATATCAAATCACTTTATAGGAAGCTGAGACTTTCAGAAATATATGTGGTGATTTGATTTAGGTGTCCCCCATAAACTTAGGTGTTCTGAATGCTTATGTTCCCAGATGATGGAGATTTGGAAATTAACATCTCCAGGAGGGAGTGTATTGTTGGGGGTGGGCTTAAGGGTGTTATAGCCAGTTTCCCCTTGCCAGTATCTGGCACATTCTCCTGTTACTATTGTCCACCTTATGTTGGCCAGGGGGTGATGTCCACCCTCTGCTCATGCCGTCATTTTCCCCTGCCATCATTAAGCTTCCCCTCAAGCCTGTAAGCCAAAATAAACCTCTCTTCTTCCCACAAGCTGCCCTTAGTTGGGTCATTTATACCAGCAATGAGAACCTCCTGACTGCAACATATACCTTCATTAAAAAAAGAAAATACTGGCAAGTAGACTATGTTAAATAAGAAGTATTAATAAATATATCTTTGAAGCTTATTCATATTTTAACTATAGTTTGGAAAATCTACTTATAGTTCTAAGACAGCATTCCAGAGCCATATGAATACTTGATGATCCCTGAATATGACTCATAGAAGAATTTGGTATTTGTGAAAAAGGATTATGTATACAATAATATTTATCAACTGGTGATTTTTGTATTAAGTAACAATATAAGTGCTGAATTTCAAAGACAAGAACTAAAAATTGAAATTAAATATAATTTACTACTGACATATTAAAACAGTGCAATAAAGAGATCTTGGAGGTAAAAAAAAAAAAAAGGTAAAAGAAATATCAAGCTGGGTGTGGTGGCGCTCGCCTTTATCCCAGCACTCAGGAGGCAGAAGTAGGAGGATCACCGAGAGTTTGAGGCCACCCTGAGACTACATAGTGAATTCCAGGTCAGCTTGAACCAAAGTGAGACCCTACCTCGAAAAAAAAAAAAATCAAGAAAAAGACATAAAGTTTTAAATGTGTTTAAAATTGGATGACTTTGGGCTAGAGAGATGTCTTAACATGCTTGCCTGCAAAGCCAAAGGACCTAGGTTTGATTATCCAGGATCTACGTAAGCCAGATACACAAGGTGGTGCATGCATCTGGAGTTTGTTTGCAATGGCTGGAAGCCCTGGCACACCCATTCTGTCTCTTTCTCTCTCTCTCTCTCTTTCTCTCTCTGCCTCTTTCCCTCTCACAAATAAATAAAATAAAAAACTCACTACATTAAAAAAATTGAATGAATTCATTTGCTAAATTCTCAGCACCAAAGAAACTTGCCATATTATACTTCTCATGGGAATGTCTTCTTCCTGTAATAAAAAATGCACACATTTTATTTTGTTATTATCAAATTAAGCTTATATATTTTTTTACTTATTTATTTGCAAGCATAGAAAGATAAAAGAGAGACAGACAGATAATGGGCATGCCAGGGCCTCCTGCTGCCACAAATGGACTCCAGATTCATGGGCCACTTTGTGCTTCTGCCTTTACATGGGTACTGGGGAATCAAACTCTGGTTGTTAGGCTCTACAGACAAGAGCTTTAGACCCCTGAGCAATCTATCCAGCCTAAGTTACTTTATAAAAATCTATTTAAAATACATCTTTAAAATCATTTACTTTCTCTTGTGATTCAAGTATATTCCTGGGCTTCTTATTTGAGTAAATAGGTAAAAATTGAAGAGTATTTGGAGTTTACTGTAAAAGTTCCTTTAATGTAGTGAAAAATGTCCTTTATGTTCCAATACAACTGTTAAGAATAAATATAGGGGCCAGGCTTGGTAGCCTACGCCTTTAATCCCAGGACTCGGGAGGCAGAGGTAGAAGGATTGCTGTGAGTTCGAGGCTACCCTGAGACTCCATAGTGAATTCCAGGTCAGCCTGGGCTAGAGTGAGACCCTACCTCGAAAAACCAAAAAAAAAAAAAAAAAAAAAAAAAAGAGTAAATATAGGAGATAACCACATACAAGTAGATGGAGAAATTCATACTAGTAATGTCTACAAAACATAAAGATAAAACATCTATAATAAAAGTCCATTTTTGATTAAATAGTTATTATAAAGACAAATTAAAATTGAAAATATCTTTAAAAAATGAAGTGCATTTTGTCTTTGCTTTAAATCTTCCTTAAGTTAACATGTGCAGTGATGCGTTATGACAGCATTTTCATGTGTGGGGGAGGGGTGTACCACTGTACTTTGGGTTTACTCATCTCCTTCACACACTGACTTCTTCTGTCCACCTTGCCATGGTCATGAGGGTCACCTTCCTTCCCACAAATCATTCTCCATTTTGAAATCATATCACATGTCACATTGCTATCTCTCTTTTTTGCTAGCCTTGTAGCCCTTCTCTGAATCCTTCCTTAAGTTTTCTCCCTTCACTTTCATACTCCCAATTATACTTTGTACACAGACGTGCATGCACACGTGCACACACACACTTGGAGTAAAACAAACTTGATCATATGTTATAAATGTGTTCTTGAATTTGATTAGTAAATTCGTGAGAGAAAGTAGTTTTTATACTTTTTTGCTGTTAATTTATTTCTGCTTGTCCAAAATAGGCTAATTCTGGTGTCACAGAATGAGTTTGGTAGTGCATCTTTCTATCCTTCCATTTCTCTTTCTATTTAGCAGAAAATTTTTCATAGACCTTCTTTTACATACTGCAGAAACAAGCATTGAAGCCATCAGGCCCTGGCCTTTCTATTATGGTTATTACTGTTTCCATCTCACTACATATAATATATTTGATTCTTTATTGTAACTTTGGTATATTTATTGATTACTTTTCTCATTGCTTGAGGAAGGAGGGGTTTATTTTGGCTTATAGTTTGAAGGTGCAGTCATTCAGGTTGGGTTGTTTGAGGCTTTAGACAATGGAGTGGGGCACTGACATTACACCTGCACTTAGGAAAGAGAGAGAGAAATGTGGGTGCTTGGGTTGTTTAATCCTTTTATTTCAGTCCAGGATCATAGCTAGTGGGATACATTTAGGGTGGGTCTTCCCATGTCATTTAACCTAAACTGCAAAATCCCTCAGGGACATAGGCAGAGATTTATTTCCACTGTGTTCTAGATTCCATGAAGATGGCAAGATTAGCATCACAGCTCCACCCATTGTCAGTTGGGCACCAAAGAAATCACTGTACATTATAGCTTACCACTACTTGTCCCCACATGTGCATGACCATCTTATGACGCAAAATGCCTTTGGTCCAACTTCAAAAGTCTCCAAAGTTGCTAATAGTGCCAGCGATGTTAACTGAGAGCCTTATGCAATTGATAAACAAATTATCTACACTAATATCCAATGGAAGAGCATGAACATTCCCAGTCCAAAAGGGCAAAATGGGGCCATAACAAGGAAAGAGTAGCAGAAAGCAAGCCAGAATCCAGTGTAGAAAACACCAACTCCAGAAGGTCCATATCTAACATCTGCACAGAATCCTGTGGGGGTCACAGGGCCAGTTTCTGCTGCTGGCAGCACACATAGCCTTTATCTTGGCCAGCTTCTTGCCTAGTCTCAGTATCTCTCTGCACCATGGTAGTGCAAATGACCTCCTCAAATCCACACTCTTCATTCCTACCAAACAAATACTATATTAACAATGGTGTCAAGTTCTCCTGCCAGTTCAAAACCCAGCATGGTTCCCTTGGACTACAGTTTTCTAAGGGACTATGAACTCTCCGTGTGGACTCTGGAAAATACTTCCCTGTGCCAATGTACTAGTGCATAACTAAAATTCCCTTTATCTGTACTAATCCTTTTAACAAATACAGTTGCTTTTGGTTCCTGTTTATCTACACATTTGAATTTAGTCACACTACTTTCATCCCTAAACAAAATACTGTTCACATCTTTTTACTCCAGTTTCTCTTTCTCTGTAGACAGGAATAAGAGGAATGAACTGGAGATTATTTAGACATTTTGCTACCCTGTCCTGAGATTTCCTCTGCTGAACAAAATGGCTCATAACATTTGAATTCAGCCTCCATCAGGTTCTCAAGACATGGTCAAAATGCAGTCAGATTCTGTGCCAGAGTATCACACAAATGACAAAAGTTCAGTTCCCATTAGTCTCCTTCTTTCCATCCTGGGATCTCATTATTTGAACATCAATTCCCCTCATTTCTCTGTTATTTTATATTTCCACTGAAATTGTCCATTCAAATTCGCCTAGAGTGCTATAAAGCTTTTCTTTACCAAAATATTCCACATTCTTCCCAAAGAGCACTTCCAAAGACCTATTAGCCACATGGTCAGGTTTATCAAAACAGTATCACTTTGGGGCTGAAGAGATGGCTTAGCAGTTAAGCGCTTGCCTGTGAAGCCTAAGGATCCTGGTTGGATGCTCAATTCCCCAGTACCCACATAAGCCAGATGCTCAAGGTGGCACATGCATCTGGAGTTCGTTTGCTGTGGCTGGAGGCCCTGGTGTGCCCAGTCTCTCTCTCTCTCTCCCTCTGTCACTCTCAAATAAATAAATAAAAATAAACAAAATATAAATATCACTGTGGTACATGCTTCTATATTAGTTACTTTTCTTATTGCTGTGACAAATATATGGCAAAAAGCAGTTTCAGAGAGTCCAGTTTATAATGGTGAAGACGTCATGGCAGTGAAGGAGGAAGGCGAGGAGCAGGGTAGCATTTGTATAGGTAAGCAGTCAGGGTCAAGGCCCAAAGACAACATGGATGCCACCTTTCCTGGCCCAGCAAGACCAGATAGAAGCAGCATTTGATCCAGTCTCATGCAACATTACTGAAAACAATATTTCCTGGCAGTAAGTTCTGGTTTCTTTCTCAGTTTAGCACATCTGGGTGGACTGGCCCCTCCTGAGTCAACCTCTTTAGTCCACCAACCACTCAGGACTCTTCCTTACATAGCCGAGCCTGATGATGAGGCTCCTCTTAATTGGATGTTTTATCCATGAACAGGCCTGACCCATGTGTGTCACTATCTTAGTTGTTAATTCTCCTGTTGTCTGACTCTCCAGGTCGTTGCTTTGGTGAGCACTTCCCCTTCCCAGCCTGCTGGAGCCTTTTTTTTTTTTTTTTTTTTTACACATTTGTATCTTTTTCTCGGATGTTTTCTAGATTTGATGCATGTGTGACCTCTCTGTGATGTTTTATATACGGGGATAAGGTGGTCTGGGGACTCATGTTTTGCCCTCCCTCGCCCTCACACGCTCTCTCTCTCCTTATGTGTGTGTCTTTTCCAGTCGCTTCTCTGTGAAGATTCTCCCTCTTACTCTTTTCAGTTTAGCAAGAGAGAGAATTTAATTCTGGCTTGAATCTTTGAGCTACCCTTCCCCATAGATCCTAGTTCTCCCTAAAATAAACCTCATAGTTCATAATTTACCTTTCTCAGAATCTTATTTTTTTTCCAATTCTTTACTAAAAATTCAGATCCACAGACCTTGGATCTCTTGCATCTTTGTTTAATTTAATCCCGCCCTGGACCCAAAAATCCTGCATCAGCAGCAGGAGCTCAGGGAGTTAGTTATAGCTGCTGTCAGGAAGCAGAGAGAGATGAGAGTTTGTGCTCATATCTCTTTCTACTTTTTTGTTCAGTCTTGGATTACAATTCATCAAATAATGCTGATACATTAAGGGATGGTCTTCCCACATCAATTAACTAATCTATACACTCCCACACATAGTAATTTTAAATTCATTAAGTTGACAATCAAGTTTCACTATCACAATAGATTGCATGAATCTAAAATGGTATCCATTTCTTTAGTTTTTTTTTTTTAATTTTGAAATGCTCATCTTCTTCATTTCATTTGAATTTATTAGACCTCTTGATTTATGCATTATGTTTTTAATGAGTTGATACTCTCTTTGGATAGGGGGTTGTGAATCTTTGTTTAAGATTATTGTGTCATTTTTCTGGCTGATTAGATGAGTGTTTTTTTTTCTTTGTTTTCTAATCTTAAATTAAGAATCCACAAAAGGGGCTAGAGAGATGGCTTAATAGTTAAGGCACTTGTTTGCAAAGCCTAAGGACTGAGATTTGATTCCCCACTACCCGCATAAGCCAGATGCACAAAGTGGCACATGCATCTGGAGTTCCTTTGCAGTGGCTAGAGGCCTTGGTGGGCCATTCTCTCTCTTTCTCTATCTCTCAAGTAAATAAATAAAATATTTTCTTTAAAAAAGAATACACAAGATAGAAAATCTTTGATTAAAAAAAGAAAACTAAACTAAAAGCACACAGAATCTAGTCAATGAAATTATAGCATATAGTTTCTTGATCTAGAAGAAGAAATAGATGTGTAAACACAAGCAGGGTCTATAAGACAAAATAGACAGGAACAGGGAAAAACAAACATAAACCTGTAGAAATCTAGGGTCACCTTTTATTGTTCCTGTGCTAGATCTGTGTTTCACATCTGCTATGGTTTGAATATGAAATGACCTGATAGGTTTGTGTTTGAATATTTGCTCCCCACTTAATAGCACTGTTTCAGCATATTTCAGGATTCTTGAGTTTTGGAGCCATGCTGGAGGAAGTGGGTCACTGGGGGTAGATCTTGAGGTTTTACATTGTGGGCCCATTTGTTTGCCCCATGTTCCTGGCTGTGCATGCAATTTGGCCATCCTCCTTCTCTCAGTGCTATACCTTCCCAGCCATGTTGTAAGACATCTCCACAAAACTGTAGGCCACAAAACTTTTCCATCATAAGCTGCTTCTTGCCATGCATTTTGTCATAACAATAAAAAAGTCATTAAGGTCAGACATGGTGACACATGTTTTTAATCTCAGTCCTTGGAGGCCTAGGTAGGATAATTGCTGTGAGCTAGAGGCCACCCTGAGATGACAGAGTGAATTCCAGGTGAGCCTGGGCTATAGTAAAACCCTACCTCAAATAAATAAATAAATAAATAAATAAATAAATAAATAAATAAAATAGTAATTAATACAAATGAAATACTAAAAGAAGATTTAAGTCTTTTTTATTAGATATGGACATATTTTGTATGTAAACAATGTATTTGGTACCATTCTTTCCCTCCTCCCTGCCCCTTTTCTGAAGAGGCCTTCCTCATTGGGGATGCAGGGCAATCCAATGGGAATTGAGGGTCATGCATTATGGGGTCCAGGAGGGAATGTCTCTGTGCAAAACGTCCCAACTTGTGGCTCTAACAATCTTTCCCTCTTCTGCAAAGTTCCCTGAGCCATGCTGGGAGCATTTTAAGTCTACTTCAGTGATGGGCACTCAGGAGCCTCTGGAGCTCTGATTTGTTAGGTGTGGAATGTCCTCAGTGTCTATCTCCTTCATCCTTGTACTGATATCAGATTCACTGAGAAAGCAGCTCTCTATCTCATTTCCCCAATTCCTCTGTGGTTTCAACTGGGGTCAGGGTGGAGTACAATGAATTACTTATCTCCTCTGGTCCAGCTCCCACCTGAGAAAGAGAAGCACATTCTCCAATAAAAGAATGAAGTCAGCACTGGTTAAATGGGGTAACCATTATTGATTTAGAGGGAAAGAATGTTAGAGCCACACATTGGGTCATGATACACAGAGACATTTCCTCTTACCCATAACTGATTGCTAATCCCACAATGCATGACCCATGTACTCCAACAAAAAGGGTCCCTGTGGAGGGGGAAGGACAGGGAGGAGGCTAAAAATGGTACCAACTTGACTGAATTCACTGCGTACAAATCTAATAATGAAAAAAGCATGAATACCCTCATACTCTAAGGTTAGTGGAAGCTTGACAGTGGAAAGCAAAATCATTATCTGGATATGATTCTGACTTGTTTCCCAGTACCAGATATAGTTTCCTTTCCACTGAGTGGATATGTTAGCCAATCAAAGCTCAATTGGTTACCCACCATGACTGTGTGCCACTATTGCACTATGTGAGCATCATGTCAGATTGTTTGCTACTGAGTCACTTAGACTTTGAGTTGCTTGGACAGATGGTGGCTACTTTCCCCCAGGAGCTCATATAGCACCTTCCCTCACTAGACAGGCTAATTATCTGGGGACTGGCTCTCCTCTGGTTTCCAACCAGGTCTCTCTATGGTCTGTGCCAAAAGCATTTGGTGTCTTCAGCAGTAGGGTCTTACTATTAACCTCTGGAGGATAACCAAGTGCTCTGACAGAAGTCTGTCTTTTTCGTTTTGGGAGATCTAGTAGGTCTCTCTGTTCAACAGCTCACTGTGAATGTAGACCACATCCTTGTACAGGGATATATAAGCCAGCACCAATAGAAAAGTAAAAAGAAAAAGCCAGAGAAGAAATAGAAACAGGAGAAATTTGAGATTAGGTTTTATCCCTATCCAGGGACCTTTGATTCAGGTGCTCCCCCTAAAGTCTTCATGAGGGATTTTGTAGAACATTTTGAGAAAAATTGGTAGGAGTTCTTCTATGAAGGTTTGATAGAATTCAGCTGAGAAGCCATCCATCTAGTCTTGGACTTTTCTTTTGGGGGAGGTTTATGATTACCTTTTAAATCACATGGATATGGTAGGTTTTTTAGGAGGTTAATCTGCTCTGAGTTTAGTTTTGATAGGTGGCATATGTCTAGGAATTCATCCATTTCTTCCAGGTTACTTAATTTTGTTGTGTAGAGGTTTTGCAAGTATGACCTGATGATTTTTCCAATTTCATTGATGTCTCTTGTAATCTTACCTTTTTAATTTCTGATTTTGTTAATTTGAGACATTTTTGCTTTTGCTTGATCAATTTGACTAGGGATTTGTTAATCTTGTTTCTTTTTTCAGAGAACCAGGTCTTCATTTCATCAATTTTTAAAATTGTTTACTTAGTTTCCAATTCATTAATTTCATATATATATATATATATATATACAACTTCTATACTTTACTTACAGACAACAACAAACCATGGTATTTCCCTTCCCTCCCCCACTTTCCCCTTCATAAGTCTGCTCTCAGTCATATCCCCTCCCTCTCTCCATTATTCTCTCTTTTAATTTGATGTTATCATCTTTTTCTCCTATTATGAGGGTCTTGTGTAGGTATTTCTAGGCACTGAAAGGTCTTGAATATCAAGGCCAATTTATGTCAGAACAGTTGTATGTAAGGAGTGGTAGCCTTCCTTTGGCTCTTACATTTTTTCCACCGCCTCTTCCACAATGTACCCTGAGCCTTGGGGGGTGTGAGATGTTTCAGTGCTGGGCACTTCTCCATCCCTTCTTCTCAGCACTATGTTGCATTTTGGGTCATCCCAGTAGTCTTTGCCATCTGAAAAGAGGGTTTCTCTTAGCAGAAGTGAGAATGGCATTAATATATGAATAAGAACATTAATTGTAGTACTTTCAGGGCAATTTGGTGAGAGTTATATTTGCATTTGTCCAGACAAGAGCAGGCTTTATACCCCTAGGACTCATGACCTCCCTGCTATAGGCTTTTGATTAGGTTTTCAGTACCAGACATGTATTCTCTCCCATAAAGTGGGCCTTCAGTCCAATTAGAGAGCAGGTGGTCCCCCTCCCCATAGCAGACTTGCTGCTATTGTACTCGTTTAGTCATTTGGCCTATCTGGTCAAACTTGAGGCTTCCAGTGTCCACTGTTTTCACCGCTGATGACTTCTGTCTCCCATAAGGCTGTATACAGTGTGGCTTTTCCAGCTTTCAGCCAGCCTCCTTTAATATTGATTATTTCTTTCCATCTGGAAGCTCTTTGGGTTGGATTCTTCTTGTTTTTTCAGCAACTTTCGGTGGACAGTCAGGTTATTGATTTGGAATCTCTCTGTCTTTGTAATGAAGGTATTTATGGCTATATATTTTCCCCTTAGGACTATAGTTTTGGTAGATTGTTATTGAATTATAGGAATTTTACAATTTCTTTTTTGATTTCTTCCACAAACTGTTTATTGTTTAAATGTGTGTTGTTTAGTCTCCAGGAGCTGGTGGAGTTCTTGATGTGTCTCTTGTTGTTAATTTCTCGCTTTAATGCATGATGCAGGAAGTTACATCAATTTTCCTGACCTTATGAAGGCATGCTTTATGTCCTAATATATGGTCAATTTTGGAACAGGTCCCATGGGCTGCTGAGAAAAATGTGTATTCCGTAGAGTTGGGGTGGAAAGTTGTGTAGATATCTGTTAGATCTAGTTGATGTATGCTATTCTTGAGGTCTATTATTTCCCTGCTGATTTTCTGCTTGGATGATCTGTCTATTGATGATAGGGGAGTATTGAAGTCTCCAACTGTGATGGTGTTGGTGTTTATTTCTGTTTTATTTTCAAGTAGATACTGTTTTATAAACTGTGGTACTCCTGTTTTGGCGCATATATATTTATGATTGTGATGTGCTCATGTTGGATCATTCCCTTGATGAGTAGGAAGTGTCATTCTTTGTCCCTTTTTATTACTTTTGATTTGAAGTCTATTTTCTCAGATATAGCAACACCTGCTTGTTTTTTATTTCCATTTGTTTGGAATATCATTTTTCAATCTTTCAGCCCGAGGATATATCAAGCTTTAGTGCTAAGGTGGGTTTCTTAAAAACAGCAGATAGAAAGGTCCAGGTTTTTGATCTATCCTGATAACCTGTGTCTTTTGATGGGTGAGTTAAGACCAATAATATTTAAGATTATTCTGTGAGGTGAAAATTAATCTCTTCCATGATGAGGTGTTTTATAGGGTTTGGTGATTTCTTGTGTTATGCACTGTTTTAAGCCTGGTTTATTTTGTTTATTGTGATTTTTTTTTTTTGAGGTAGGGTCTCACTCAGGTCCAGGCTGAGCTGGAATTAACTATGTAGTCTCAGGGTGGCCTCAAACTCACTATGATCCTCCTACCTTTGCCTCCCAAGTGCTGGGATTAAAGGCGTGTGCCACCATGCCCGGCTTATTGTGATCTTCTTGTTGGCCCTTGAGATTGAATGTTTCACTGTTCTGTGTGGAGTATTCCCTCCAGTATTCTCTGTAGGTTTGGCTTTGCATTCATATATAATCATAGAGTTGACTTTTTCATGGAAAGTTTTCATTTTACCATCTATTATGAGGGATACTGTTGCTGGGTAAAGTAGACTGGGTTGGAAGCCACAGTTTTTCAGACTTTGAAGTGTTCCATTCCAGGTCCTTCTGGCTTTCAGGGTTTCCATGGAGAAATCTTATATAATTCTGATGGGATTGCCATTGTATGTTGTGGACTCTCTCTTTCTGCTTTTAACACTCTCTCTTTGTTTTCTTTTTTAAGAGTTTTAATTATGATGTGTCTGTCTTGGATAGTTTCTTCTTTGGTTCTGTTTGGTGTTCTGTGAGCTTCTGTTATCTGGATGGGCTACCCTTTTGCAAGATTGGGAAAATTTTCTTCAATAATTTTGTTGAATATGTTCTCTATGCCTCTGGTCTGGATTTCATCTCCTTCTGGTATAACCATGATCCAGATATTTGATTATTTTAGGGGGTCCCACAGTTCACTTGTATTCTGTTCACTTGATGTTTTGAGCTTAGCAAAGGTTTTGGCCTCCTGATCTATTCTTCTGTCTTACCTTCTAAGTCAGAGGTTCTGTCTGCCACATGAATAACTCTGTTAGTGAGTGGATCTAGAGAGGTTTTTATAATTTCTATGTGAATTTTGTTTCCTGTTGTGTTGTTTTGCACCGTCTCTCTTTTTTGAGGTATGGTTTCAATTCAAGTTCTGTTTTTCTTGATGCTTCCTGTAGTTCATTCTTGCATTTGATCAAGTCTTCCTTAAGGTTAATCAACTGGTTGTTGAGATCTTCCATGTCTTGACTTACCTTCAGTCTATTCATATCTCTTTAGAGGGTTCTAACATTTTCGTTAATTAGGCTAAGTCTACTATGAAAACCTGAATGCTCTAGGAGATGATTCTGTTCATTAATACAATTATGGATTCTTTGATAGTTTGCCTCAAGTTCAGCATTTTTTTTTAATCAGGGAGTCATTGGTTGTGTTTTCAAATTGGGAATGAATTTCTGTTGATTTCTCTGTTATTTCATTGGAAGCTTCCACTGTAGGACTAGGCATACTTGGAGATCTCTCTGATTTCTGGCTTTCATTGGCTTATTGCATTGTTATCTACCCATTTTAGGAAGACTCTTTATTTTATTGAGGAGGAAGCATGATTTTGTCCTTTAGCCCATTCAAATTCTGAATCAGATGAATAGGAATGTTGGTACCTAGTGGGCAGTCAGGATACCAAAGCAGAAGGTGTGATTCCACAGCTAACACATTTTCCTGGGCTCCCTAAGCAGGGCACAATGGGACCTACAAGGACCAGGGGACTGGGAAGAGCAAAGGAATAGTGATCTGGCCTACTTTTTGCTGAACCCTCCAGCACAGAGACCAGGGAGGTGGGAGGAGCCCAGAAATGGGTCTGGTCTACTCACTTCAGACCATAGCACCCATCCACACACTTTTCTTCCTATATATATATATATATATATTTAAACCAAAAGTGTATATTTAAAAAGAAACTGGGAAATGGAAAACAGGGAGAGATTATTAGCTACACACTAACTACAAAGACAGGCAGTAGATGTTTTGAAAGGAAGATTAGGTATAATTTTCCTCTGGAATCTCCAGTTTATGTTTAAATCTGAGGTAGTTGTTTTTTTTGTATTTCTAGGAATGTTATTTAAGTTATGCCAGTTAGCATAATGTTTGTCTCATACTTTCGAAAACATGATCCACACTAACAGAGGACAAGGATGAAAGTCAGCTAACCTAGAGTCTGGTGGACATTGAGTAACTTTGGTTTGAGGCTTGATTCCCCAGGACCCATGTAAGCCAGATGAACAAGGTCGGGCATGCATCTGGAGTTTATTTGCAGTGGCTGCAGGCCCTGGTGCACCCATTCTCTATCTATCTGCCTCTTTCTTTCTCTGTCTGTCACTATCAAATAAATAAATATAAACAAAATTTAAAAGAAAATAAAAGAAACTCAGGTGTTTCTGATGCAGGTGACCTATCGACTGAACATCTTATTAAATAATAACTAGAACACACCCCTTTTCATCCTACGTGTTGAGTTGCTTATCTACCACATAGCAAATGTATAGAGCAATTTTACCATCTTCTTCAGAACAGCTTTATTGCATCCCCAAAATGTCAGAGACATTTTGAAAAGAACTTTGTTAGAATCACAAGTGCAGAGGTGAGGGAGGCATATATGAGACCATCTTGGAAATATAACTATCTTAGTGTTGACTTTGAAGAAAGGCAAGCTAGAAATATGACAGAGTCATTTCTCTTCTAACTATACAAAATGATATGGAATGATTGCCAAATGTTTGACTAATAGAACATTGAGAGGTAATTTGCACTCTGGTTTCAATATACCAGTAGGCATCAGGGCTCTTCACTGTCGCCTCCACAAATGTATGGGCTTGAGAACACTAGATACAAAGTTATTGTAGTAGTTTAATAAGACTTTTCTCTACACTGTATTTTGGGAAGGAGAAGTGTATTTGGGTGTTATAAGGTGAACGCTCAACTAATATGAGCCCAACATCACAGAATAGCTATCAGGACTGCATTTAAGTAAAAATAATTTGAATTGCTTTACTTAACTGTCTTGTAACACTTAAAAGACACATTATTATTATTATTATTATTATTATTATTATTATTATCCATTTCCCCTCAAGGAAAATGCATATAGGAATCTGAAGTAATAAAGCTGGGACACTACAGATGTACATGTGAACACAGGATTTTCCATGAACATTATGTAAGAAGTCTGTCCTGACATTGATTTTGGAACAAAGGCATATAATTACCCCTGCTAAGCTTCCCACATCATGCATCTCTGGTCACACACCTTCAATTACAAAAATGGAATCTGGAAGTTTATTGCAATGTAGTCACAAGAATATATTATTCAATATAAGCATATTTATTTCCATACTGTATAATTTTAATTGTTATAGATGTCTTAAATGATAGTTGGGAGGGCAGAAGTTGACATAAAAATCTATGCAATTGGTTCGACAAAAATTTCTGAACCTGTAACTAGAACAATTTACTTTTAAAACAAGGAAAAACAAAACATGCTTTATTACCTTGACACTGTCCTCTCTCCAGGGTCTCATTATCTGACCCGGACTTCCCTGGAACTAAATGTCAAGGTCCTGTAACCTTGGCTTACCTATTATTTTGACTATAGACTTATACTCCCATTCCTTGCTCTACCCTGTTCACTCTCAAACCTCAGTACATGTTTTTCTTTGTGACTAGGTTTATTCAGCAGTGGGTCTATTGTAAAAGATTCAGGTTTGATTCCCTATTACCCCCATAAGCCAGATAGATGCATGAGGTGGCACATATGCCTGGAATGTTTGTAGTGACTGAAGGCAGTGGCACACCCATTCTCTCTCTCTTTCTCTGTCAAATAAATAAATTATATAAATCCTAAGAAAAGTAAAAATAATTAAACTTATGGTCATTTTTAGTAACTTTTTTTTCCAGCAGGGTTTGCTGCCAAACAAACCATAAGGGAATATTGAGTAGTCATGTGCACATAAAAAAATACATGAAGTATAAGGAAGATCACTTGAAAAATGGGAACCTTCCACCTTAGAAGATAAATAATGTGTACCTGAAAGAAGGAAAATAAACTAGCTTGGTTGCTGAGGGTAACTGTAAATGTCAATTCTTCCAGCATGACACTGTAAGGGAAGATTCATGTCTGCGCCTCTGCTACTTATCTATCTGCAAGTGATTAAAATGATGCTATTTTGAGCCAGGTGCTCACATAACTGCAAGCAATCATGTGTTGAGGAGCAGAAAGCTTAAACATGTGGGCTCACAATCAAACCCCATGTGTTGCTGAAGGCATGTGAGTGAACACCAGTTAACACCAGAAGGCAGAAGAAATCCATACCCTTATCAACCAGCCTGATGTCCCTGTCAGTCAGGCTGACAAAAATGTTAAAGAATACCCTGTGGTTTTTATAAAAATAAACATTGCTGTATAATAAAAATTACCTTTAATTAACTTGAAATATTTGTGGTGTTGGGTCAATTTGTCCAGATACCTGATGAAAGGTTTACAAGATAAATGATACATGCGAAAATAAATTAACTTAAAGTTACAATAAAAGTATCTCATAAGCATATGACCCCAAGTGGTTCAGATATTGTTTGGATCCTTGTTCAAGTGATTTTATAATTAATATTAGATAGCATCTAGGACAGATAAGTGTTTATAATTTTAAAATTAAAGCATTTTATTTTGTACTAGTGGAATTTGTACTGAAAAAAAATCATTCATTTTTATGCCAAAAAGATAAGGCAAATGACAACAGAATCAAAAAGATGAGCTGGGGTGCACACCTTCAATTCCAGCACTGAAGAGGCAGAGGCAGGAAGTTGCCATGAGTTTGAGGTCACCCTGAGACTACATAGTGAATTCCATGTCAGCCTGGGCTAGAACGAAACACTACCTCAAAAATCCAAACAATAAAATAAATAAATAAAAAGGATGGCCCATTGTAATTTTGATTTTCATGTATTCATGTAAATGAATTTGAGGTTACAAAGTGGAATAATAGACTAAGTTTTCCTTTTGGTCACCAGAGTCTAACATCCTTTGAAGGAAATGGATACTTTCACTTTTATATCTATTGCACCATCCAAGTGTTTGAGCAGTGCAAACTTTCAGTTCTGCTGTTAAACAATGGTTTTAATGCATCTGCCTCCGTTATTTTAATGGTAATATAGATATTAAAATCCAAAAAATTACTTGGTTCCTTATTCACTAAGGTCTAAAATCAGTCCCCAATTGTAAATATAAAAATGGCCTGACTGTGGAAAGGGACTTAAGCTGAGAGGACATAAAGCCGAGATAGTCACTATGTAGCATTCATTAACTTAGCACTGAAGCCGTCACTCATGTTTGCACCTGTATAAATGCCTCCAGTAGACCATTGGGCACAAGTGTACGGGTTCACCTCAACCAAGACTCCTAAGCAGATAAATGGCTGAATTTACTTCTCTGCGAAGACTCTGGGTGATGCTTTATGACCTTCTTGATAGAATGAGCTTTTCTACATTCCTAAAAATGGTGAGGTCCAAGTTCCCTCCCATTGTTCATGCCTGTGATGTATTAAAAAATGTCTGTGGCCTTATTTGGTTCATTCAAATCACTGTTACCCTTCCCTTAGGAAACAAATATAAGGAAGGATATTATATAATAACGTTCTGTGTTTACTGATAAAAGGGATGTTGGTGCTTGTTCCCAGAGAGATGTGATGAATTGACTGACTTCCACAAGCTCATCTTGCTCCAAGCATACAGTGGAAGAGATGCATGCATGCCTCACAGCTGGAGAAGATAATAGGTTTTGATAGGTGTAGTTTCTTTTTTTCTTTTTCTTTTTTTGAGGTAGGGTTTCACTCTAGTCTAGGCTGACCTGGAATTCACTCTGTATTCTCAGGGTGGCCTCGAACTCATGGCGATCCTCCTACCTCTGCCTCCAAAGTGTTGGGATTAAAGGCGTGCGCCACCACACCCAGATAGGTGTAGTTTCTTCATATCTGTACCCTGAAATTTTCATTCCAGTAGCCAGCTTGGATGAAGAAATATGACTACGGTAACCTTAGAAACCCAGGTGTTTCTGGGCTGGAGACCTGGTTTAGCAGTTGAGCTCTTGTCTGTGAAGCCTAAGGACCCTGGTTCAAGGCTTGATTTCCTAGGACAAAGGTAAGCCAGGTGCACAAGGTGGCGCATGCACCTGGAGTTCTTTTGCAGTGGCTGCAGGCCCTGGCACACCCGTTCTCTATCTACCTCTTTCTCTGTCTGTCACTTCTCAAATAAATAAAAATAAACAAAAAAATTAAATTTTTTATTTGTTTGATGCAGTGGACCTATTGACTGTACATTTTACTAAATAATAAGTCAAACACATAATTTTTCAGCCTACTTATTGAGTTGCTTATCTACCACATAGAAAATGTATAGAGCAATTTTACCATCTTTAGACCAGCTTTCTTGCATCCCCAAATGTCAGAGACATTTTGAAAAGAACTTTGTTAGAATCACAAGTGCAGGGGTGAGAGAGACATATGTGTGCTAAATATGCTCCTTTTGTTTAGTATTATGTAGCTCCTGTCCATGCACGTTGTCATGATTGTCAGTGACTCAGTTACCTTGGTTGAAGTGTTAAACATTGTTGTTGTACCTAAGTATTTTCTGTGTGCTCACATTCTTATTTTCCTTTGTCTTTATTAATTGATATTCATTCTCTCCCATTTTAATTTGATGTGTCTTTCATGGTTGAGTATAACTTGCTTGTTACCTCTTTCTTTTCTTCCTTTCTTCCTTATTGTTTGTTTCCAATGATGTAAGTCTGTTACTTGATTTGAAGGGGCTAATGTTTCTCTGAAAGTGGCGGAATCACGTTGTAGATCAACCAGCAAAGAATGGGCAGGTTTTGTTCTTTACTTAGGAATTGCCACTGTCAGATGGATCTTTTATCTCTCCCCCTTCCCTACTCCCTCACTTTGTTCCTTTCTTTCCTTCCCTTTTCTAAACATTCTGCTAGGTGAATAGTGGCAATTTACTGTTTCACTGCTGTTTCCCATAAGGACTAATGGTCCCCAGCATCTTCTCCCTCACTGTGTGTCAGCTCTTTGTCCTCTCTTATGGCATTACTGTTTAATTCTATTGAAATTTAAAATACTTGCTTTCATTTTCTTGTTGTTGAGATTAATGATTTTATGGTAGACTTTGGTTCCAAGCCCTCTGACAGATGTTTGATTGTTCAAATATGCTGCGTGTTTTTATTTCCTGTTTTAATACTGCTTTCATACAGAACAAAATTTTTAATTTTGACAATATTAAATTAAGTGATTCCTTTGTCAGATGATACTTTTAATGCTTTATGTAATAATTTATCAATAATATACTTATTTAGCTTCAAATAAAATAAAATAATATTTAGCAATAAAATATTTGGACATGAAACAAAATACTTCTAACCAATTCATGAATCAAGGAAGAAACTGGAAGAGAACTAAAAGTTCATCTTGCAGTACACTAAATGAAAATACTGTATAGTTAAGACTGAAGGATAAAATTCAAATTGTGCTTAGTAATTTTATACTTAATAATGGTCATTTTAGGGAAAAACTCGAATACATTATCTTGGCTTTTTAGCAAATTAGATAAAGAGCAAATTACATGCAAAACATTATTTGTAAATTTTTGTAGAGTCTATTATATTGCAGGATTAATACAATATAACATTATTTTATATTTCTTTAGAAATAACTGTTTTCTGTGTTCTGGATTTCTTAATTTATAATTTAGTGAATACCAAAATAGTTTTGCATGAAGACTTTTCTTCAGCACTTACATCAATAGACTCCTGTTGAAGTAGTTATATGTTTTGAAAAGCATTCCATGTGCACTTTCAAATACATTTTCTGTAGTTATAAAATACTGTGCTCATAATATTTTATTATTTTTTTAATTTGAGCTTTTTTTCTTAACTTGTGTTCTAGCTATTGAAGCTTTGAACAAGAACACTGCCATTCATTGTCTCTCTTACTTCTCCTTCAGGGTATTTTCTTCTTTAAATTTTTATTTATTTATTTATTTATTTATTTATTTATTTACTTAGTTTAGGTTTTTTTTAAATTTTATTTATTCTTTTTGCAATCAGAGAGAGAGAGAGAGAGAGAGAGAGAGAGAGAGAGAGAGAGAGAGAAATGGGCACACCAGGGCTTCTAGCCACTACAAATGAACTCCAGATACATGTGCCCCTTATGCATCTGGCTTACATGGGTGTTGGGGAATCGAGCCTGGGTCCTTTGGCTTTGCAGGCAATTGCCTTAACCACTAAGCCATTTGTCCAGCCCAGGGATGTTTTCTTTATGATTGTGTTTGGGGATTTTGATACAACCAATAGTATATGTGGGTTTGTGCATGACATCTGGATTTCTGTTTTTGTTTTTCTTAAATTGTGAGGGTGCTTACATACCATGCATATACCACATTTTAATTTGCTTTTTTTACACTTCCACCCATTTAATAATTCTTTCTATCATCTCATACATGCTGTCTATTTTTTCCAGTAGACTTGTAGTGCAATAGTGATAGTGATTTTAAATACCTTTTCTCATTGAACCAAAATCATAATATTTACAATTTCTATTTGTATTGACTACTTTCCCTCTTAATTGTAGGAGTGTCAAAATGCTTTTCTTCATTTCATAGAAAGCATAACTGAGTGCTGAGTTTGATAAAATGGTAATGAAATTTTTGGTTAAAAATGTTTATGGCGTGGTCCCCCTGTTGCTGGCTTGGGGCTACATGGACTCTGTGAGCTTTCTGTGGAAGCAGGTTCCTTCTTGCTCCACCTTCCTGATTGAATAGCCCCTGGGTCCCCCACTACTGTATTCCCTACTCACAAGTGTGCATGCACATATCGAGTAGGCCAGAGCTCCTGGCTTGTCCCCACCTCACACACAGTTGCCTGATACTGGTACTCCTGCTGCTGGCTTAAGTGGCCTGAACTCTGGGTGTGTGATAAAAATTAAAAAAAAAAAAAGAAGTCACCACAGAAACCAATAAAATTGGAAGAATTATCAGTACATACTTTCAAAACCTCTATGCCAAAAAAATTGGATAATTTGGAAGAAATGGATGAATTCCTTGCTACATACCACCTACCAAAACTAATCTCAGACCAGATTAATCTCCTAAATAGACCTCTCATGTCCATTGAGATTTAAAAAGTAATCCAAAACTTCCCCTAATAGAAAATCCAGGACCAACTGGCTTCTCAGATGAATTCTATAAAACTTTCATTAAAGAACTACAACCAGCTGTTCTCAAACTGTTTCATATAAATGGGGAGCAGGGACTGTTTGCCAAGCCCTTTTATGAAGGTAGCAACACCCTAATACCAAAACTTGTCAGAAATACAACAAGAAAATAAAACTATAGGCCTACAACCCTGATGAATTTAGATGCAAAAATCCTGAACAAAACCCTCACAAACACATCAAAAGCATTATCCACCCTGTTTAAGTAGGCTTTATTTCAAGGGATGCAAGAATGGCTCAACATATGGAAATTGGTCAGCGAAACATACCACATCAATAAGTGTAATCAAAAGAAAGGCATCGTCATCTCAATTGATGCAGAGAAGGCCTTTGACAAAATACAACACCACTTTATGATCAAAACTCTGGAACGAATAGGCATGGAGGGTTTAAATCTCAACACAATAAAGGTTACCTATAAAGCTCTTAAAGACCAAATAACAGTTAATGGGGAAAGATTCAAGGAGTTTCCATTAAGATCAGGAAGAAGACGGGGTTGCCCACTCTCACCACTGCTCTTCAACATAGTAGTAGAAGTCCTAGCCCAAAGAATAAGACAGAAGAGAAAAAAATAGAAGGGATACAAATTGAAAAGGAAGAAGTCAAGTTATCCCTATTTGCAGATGGCAGATTCCTATACATACGTGGCCAGAAAGTGACCATCTCAAAACTTCTAAAGGTGATTTATTCCTTCAGTAAAGTGGCAGGACACAAAAGCAATACAATATATATATATATATGTATATATGTATATATATATATATATATATATATATATATATATATATATATATATCAGTAGCCATTCTATATGCAAAGAAAGAAATCAGTGAAGATGTCACATTTTAAGTAGCAGCAAAAGTTTGAATACCTTGGAATAACACTAACCAAGGGTGTCAAAGACTTATATAATGAAACCATTAAAAAAAAAAAAAAAACTCAGGAAACAAATCATGGAGAACTTGAGAACATGGGAAGACCTCTCATGTTTCGGGATAGGTAGAATTGATATTGGGAAAATGGAAATTTAACCAGAAGCAAAATGGAGATTTAATGCAATACCATTTAAAATTCTGGCACAATTCTCAACAGAGATAGAAAAAAAATCTCAAAATTCATATAGAATGACAGCAGTCCTTGGATATCCAAACATACCATCATTAAAAGAAACATCTATGGAGGTACCACTATATCAGATTTAAAGCTATATTACAAAGCCATAGTAATAAAAGCAGCATGGTACTGGCATAAAAACAGAAATATAGACCAATGGAACAGTATTGAAGACCCAGAATGTAGATCAAGTAACTACAGCTACTTGATCTTTGACAAAGGTGTCGATAATGTAGCCTAGAGAAAAGACAGCATCTTCAACAAATGGTGCTGGACAAATTGGATAAGTATATGTAGGAAAAGGAAACTAGATCCAATCCTTAAGTCCAAATGGATGAAAGACCACAATTTAATACCTGAAACACTGCTACTGGAAGAAAATCAATGGGAGGAACTCCTCACAATATGGGAATGGGGAAAGAGTTCATGAACAAAATCTCAGTAGCCCAGGAAATTAAACAATCACTCAACCAATGGGATCTCATGAAACTAAAAAGTTTTTGGTTAGACAAACATACCATATCAGAACCAATAGATTACCCCCCAGAATGGGAGAAAAATTTCAATAGCTATATCACTGACAGAGGCCTCATATCTAGAATCTAGAAATAATTCAAAAAATTAAACAATAAAAAATTAAACAAGTCTCTCAGAAATGGGGAAGAGAACTGAATAGGAAGTTCTCATATGAAGAAATACAAATGGTTACTACACACTTAAGAAAACAAACAGCATCAGGGTGAAGGAGACAGAAGTGGGGGATTCTTAACACTTAACAAAACAGAAGTACAGACTTTCCTGAGAGCTCATCACCAAAGTAGTCTTAAAACACACCCACCAAGTCTTAGGGAATTTTGAAGAGGGACAGAAAGATTGTAAGAGCCACATGTTGAGACGTCATGCCCAGAGGCATTGCCTCCCCTCAAAAACTGAATGCTACTCCCACAATGCATAACTCACCATCCAATGAGAAATACCTGCAACCCCATTGAGCGGTTTCCCCAACGCAATGCGGGTAAGAAGGAGGAAAAAGAAGGTACCAACACATGATGTATGCACATAAAGTATGTTGTTAATAATAATAAATAAATAAAAATATTTTTGTCTGTGTGTTGGAGAGATGACACAGAGGTTGAAGACATTTACTTGCAAGCTTGCCCAGCAGAGTTTGTTCCCCCAGCAGCCACATAGAGCCAATCCATATACAAAGTGCAGTGCACTTCTGTAATTCCAAAACATGCACAAGGTCATACGTGCTGGAGCTAGGAACATTTAGAAGCTGGAAAGCAGCAATCATCACAAAATCAAAGAGGGAAGCCCTACCTCAAAAAAAAAAAAAAAAAAAAAAAAGAAAGAAAGAAAGAAAGAAAGAAAGAAAGAAAGAAAGAAAGAAAGAGAAAAGATAAAGAAGGGGAGGGAGGAGAGGTGAAACATCCCAATTGTTTCATGACCTCTACATGGGCGTTGTGGCACATATGAGCTTATATACAAACATTTCACACAAACTCACACACATACATAATCTATACATACATACACACAAATAAATCAGAGAAATAAGTACAAGAAACTTAATCAATAAAATCTAAAGTAGAGATCCCTTTCAGTTTAACATGGCTTGAGTCGTACAAAGTGCACAACAACATTCAACTTCAGCCTCCCCCTGAGTAGGCACTACTGCTGTTTTGGGTGTACAGTGAGATTCGAAGTGCCAAAGTTCCCCCCCCTCCCCCGCCGCCCTCTGGGCTCCATTTTCATCAAACCTGCAATCCCACATCACAGTTGGTAGTCCCTCTAAGCAAACTTGTCTCTTCCCTGTGTATAAAAATGCTGGTGTTCATTTCATAGTGTAAAGCTCACAGGAGCAACAGGACATTCTTATGTGTTCTTCAGGGGTGTGTTTTTCTCAGCATCATCACTCATCCATGATGAATGCTGAATTTTTGGGGCCTATGTCACCAAAGTTGTTCATTCGTGTATTTTTCCTGTTTCTTTCTCACCCAGTAGCAAACAGACTACAGCTCCTTTACCAGGAATAAGGGTTTTATATGACAACAGGCTTATTTATTTGCAAGGAGAGAGAGAGAGGAGAGAGAGAGAGAGGATATGAATGGGTGAACCAGGACCTCTTGCTGTTGTAGATAAAATCCAGAATCCAGACATGTGCACTACTTTCTGCCTCTGGCTTTATATGGTTACTGGGGAATCAAACCCAGGTCTTCAGGCTTTGCAAACAAGTGCTTTAACTGGTGAGCCGTTTCTCTGTTCTATGGTATTCGATTTAATGGACCATGACTATGTATGCTTTTTTCCTCCTTTGCTTAATTTTCTGGATATCTGTAATGACAACTTCTCATATACACATATGCATTCCTTTTACTCCTAGTAGAGTGCCAGAAATTGATTGGCAACAAAAGGATGGAAGCAAGGGTTTGGCAGTGAAAATAAATCTTTCCTCCCCATGGTGGCATGCCCAGCAAAACCCAGTCACCATTTGTCCTCTTGGACTATTAAGGAAACCTCTCTCTCCTGTCTTGGGCCCATACTTCTTTATATGTATCTTGTAGAAGCCCATGGAAGAGCAGAGAAACTTGGTGACTCTTGATTGTGGTTATTGGTGTTCCAAACTATCTTGTTAACCTATACTTGGCTCACATTTTTTTTATTATTATTACTTTTATTTTAGCTTTCCTCTCTCACTACTTTATGACTGCCACTGGGTCATCTCCTATGCTTCTAAATTCTACACATAATTATGTGTCTGTGTTTTTCCTAATACATAATGCCAGGCTCAGAATTTTGTAGACTGAGTTTAGAATACAAGTGTGTGGAAAAGCTAAAAGTAAAATTGAAATTCACAGAAATTCCTCTTGAAAAAATATCAGTAAAATATATATGGCCACATCTTACATTATTAGCTGATATAAAACATTTACAGGTGAAAGAATATTTTCACCTGAAAGACCTAGTAGTTTTCTCTTTCTCCTCAGATGTCTTGATCATGGAAAATAATTTATAGTCTCTGTCCACTCCATAGGGAATTGAGAATCACTGAAATAAATACATAATATTCAAATTGATCCAACTCTGAAATGACTATGACAATTTAAAGAAAATCCTTCCAATACTGAAAAGTGAAAGTGCTTATGACTTCCGATTAAATTACCATTCAGACCCCAATGACATCTAAGGGTGAGATATTTCATGCATTTAGAAGTCTGTTTGGAACAACTGTAGGACTTTAGCATGATATACTCATGAGCCCAGAGCGGATGAAGTGGTAGGACATGAAAACCATCAATATGTGCACATCCAGTGTCTTCCTCTCACAGTCATCTATGAGAACAAAAACCAATGAGTCTATAGTAATGAAATGAAACTAAACCAAAGAAACTCATCCTCTGTAGGAAGAGATGAAAAAAGGAACAGGTTCAGGAAGGAAGACAGAGGAATCTCTGTGAGAAAATTCAAGGGTGGAACTTTTGGATCATATAGAAAGGGCCTGGAACAAACACACAGATACACAGCCTTAAAGAGCCACAGAATTGGTACTTGCACATGCTTGAAAACAAGCTGTTTACTTCTTACCAATGTTTTAGGAAAATAAATAAACAAATTTTATAATAAGTGCATACTAGAAAATAAATTATATTATTAAAATTACAAAATATGTTATAAAATGTTAAATTTATTTATATCTAGCCTATGAAATATAAAATATTGATAGGAAATGTTCTTTTTAAATGAATGCTCAGAACAATATAAGATAATAAAAACTGGTAATCCTTGGTAATTTATATTTTAAATATACCTAGTGACTGTCAACAACAGGAAGTCATTATAAGGAAATCATAGACAAATAAGATGATACAAACAGTATTCAAAATATTAATTGAACCAATATTATAATTTTCTATCTTCTGTATAAGGATTCAGTGAAAGCATCTATCAATGAAATAAGATGCATTTTGCTATTTTCCACATTATTATTATTATTATTATCTACAACTTAGATGTAGAAACTCTTGATTAGAAGCATTGACTCATTCAAGCCCATTCAGCTATCAAGTTTTTATGTAGTGTAACAAAGGGCTTAGCAGTTAAGAGGCACTTGCCTGCAAAGCCTGAGGACATAGGTTCAATTCCCCAGTACCCATGTAAGCCAGATGCACAAGATGGTTTATGCATCTGGAGTTGATTTGCACTAGTTGGAGACTCTGGCACACCCATTCGCTTTCTTAATCTGTCTCTTCTTTTCTCTCTCTCCCTCTCTCAAACAAATAAATAAAATACAACATGTTTGTTTTTTTTTTAATTTGTTATGTAGTGTAACAAGATCTTAACCTAGGGTTGGGTAACTCCAAACCAGCACTGCTCAAAATTTATTGTGTGTTCGTATAAATCAAGGGTCTTGTTAAAAATCAGGTTATACTTTAGTATTTCTGTATTCTGCATTGATAACAAGCTCCTTGGTGATGTTACCTGCCTAAAAATAATACTCTTACTGGTATAAGAAGAGAAGATTACTTTTCCAATATTAAAGTATACTACTGCCTGCACTGATTTTAAGCACAAATGAAACGGAGGAATTGAGGTTTTTTTTTTTTTATATATATTTGAAAACCTGTACTTATGTGTGATAAGTGGTCTTGTTGTGTTCAGGAAAATCTATATAAGACATTAATAGCACAGTTTAGTATAAAAAACAACAAAAAACTATGTAGCTAATGTGAAAAAGCTTTCCAAAAATTTAAAATGTAAACCTATTTGAATTATTGAATAAGTGCATTTATTTTAGAAATAGATTTTCACAAACTCTGAAAAGTTTTTACAGCCACATTTATTATTCTGGTGCTGGAGATGTAACCCAGGGCCTTTCTCATTTTATGCAAGCACTCTACCACAGAAATGCATAGTCATCCCTTATATACATTGCATAGTCATCCCTCATATACATTGCTCTTAATTGTTAATCATATTTTCATTTGTCATAGACATAAATGGATTTCTACAAAATATGAATATAATAGGAAACTATGGACAATTAATAAACACAGTGGCCCCTCTGCCATCATGGACGCAAGTCACATGCAGACCATCACGGTGTCCCGGATAACCAAAGTGCTGGGCAGGATCGGCATGCAGGGACAGTGCAAGCAGGTGTGTGTGGAATTTATGTATGACACAGCTGCTCCATCATCTGCAATGTGAAAGACCCTGTGTGGGAAGGGGATGTGCTCATCCTTTTGGAGTCAGAGAGAAAGAGAGGTTCAGAGATTACACTGAATTTCCTGTGCCCTGGACCCACCAGTTGGCCCTCAAGATGACCTGCAATGTCAAATAAAACATTTGTATTGTTTAAAAAGAAATAAAAAAATACAACGAGATAAGGCCTATTTTGAAAAGTTACTTATCAAAATAAGGGAAAAATCTTTTCTTATTAGAAAAGACCTGCATTTTTTAAGGCATATACCACTATGCCCAGCTTTAATTTTTTTCTGATTTGTTTATTAGAGACAGAGAAAGGGAGGGGGGATAGAGAGAGAGAGTAGGTGAATCAGGGCCTCTAGCCTCTGCAAATGAGCTCCAGATGCATGTCCCCCATGTGCATCTGGCTTACATGGGACCCGGAGAATCGAACCTGGATCCTTAGGCTTCTCAGGCAAGTGCCTTAACCACTATGTCATTTCTCTAGCCCAAGATCTGCATTTTTTTTATAAATGCTAATCAGGTAAGGACAGTCCATTCTGTAAATGACCATAACATACATAGAAATGAACCATGCACTTATCAGAGTAGTTGTATAAATTTAGTTGTTCTGGGAGGCCTGCATGAATACTTGATTTATATGACATAATATGTGTGTGTCAGATTATTTTTGACATCTTATGGAGGGGTCCCTCTGAATTTAGAGTAGAGATAGAATTGTACTTTTACATTTTCCAGGACAATTTGATAATTTATTGAAAGGTTTGGTTTTATTAGGAAATAAAATTAATTAAAATTTACCAAAAGGGATATGAGAAATACAAAAACCATAGCATGTTAGGTTTGTTTGTTTTGTCTTTTTCTTTTTCTTTTTATGGTGCCAAGCATTAAACCAGGGCCTTAAGCATGCTAAATGTTCTAAAACTGAGGTCTACATCACGGTATCATTTTTGTTGTGTTAAAAGAGTACAAAACTTGCAATTTGTAATCTTTACCCTCATTACTTACCCAGTTGAGTAAGGTTTAGTATATACTCACATTGATGGGCAGAATATCTCTAGAGCTTCTTTATTTTTGTCTTTGTAAATCCATCCACAATAAAAATTGGTTAAAATATATATATAGTGGTGGTTTGAATAGAATAGATAGCCCCCAATATATTTCAGTTGTTTATTTGTTTGTAGTTTGCATCTTTAGCCACCTGGCTGGAGGCAATGTCACTGGGTGGATCTTTAGGTGTGGTGGTGGGTTTCAGATTTCCATCTAAAGATATGCAAAGTGTACCTAGCTGGATTTCCTGAAGTGTGCTGTGGCTTTTGACCTTTAGGCTTGTGCTTTTCTCTCTCTGCTTGGGTCTGTGAAAGCAGGCCAGCTTCTTCTGCCATTATGGAACTTCCCCTGGGTCTGTAAGCTTCAATAAATATCCCTTCCTCCATAACTGTGCCTGGTCTGAAAGTTCATCTCAGCAAACCTGAAGCTCTCTGCTACATATATATATATATATATATGGATGCATGTACACGCTCCAGATATCTTGCCAGTGTAAATGAATGCTCACACAGCTTTCAGTGTGTGGCAGGGGATTGAACCTAGGCTGGAATGCTTTTCAAGAATGTGCCTTTATCCACAGAGCAATCTCTTCAGTCTTTTTCAAAGGAAGCTTTTCAATCTACTGTGTATGCACAATAAACTGTTTTGAACTTTTCTACTACGTATTTCATTTATATATTTACATTTAAACATCAAAATTAGCACTATCTTCTTTTCTATGTTTTAGGAATCTCTCTCTCTCTTTTTAAAAGACTCAATCACTAAAGAACATAATCGAAGTGAATCATATAATAACATTTTGGATTATGCCAATATTTGGTTCTGACATCAACTTCATGCTATTAAATATTTTATAATGATTAGGTACCTTGGGAACTAAGATGGGAGATAAAAATCAAAATAAATGTTTCAGTATTTCTTCCAGATATGTTCATGTCTTTTTTTATTAGGTAGAAACTTTGTATGGACATATCCTGTGTTGGTACCATCATTTCCCTTCTCCCTGCCCCCATTTCACTGAGGACTTTCCTCTGTGGGATTGCTTGGATTCACCATGGAGTTGTGGGTTATGAGTTGTGAGAGCTCTGAGAAGTCTCGTTGTTGGGGAGGCAATGCCTCTGGATACTCCTTCCCGTCCTGTGGCTCTTACAATTTTTCCACCCCTCATTTGTAAGCAAGTGTGTCATACATCTACCTTAGTGTTAAACTGTCAGCAAATTCTGGATTTCAGCTTTGATGCATTTTGAGTCCCCTCAGTGTCTGTCTTCATCCTCTTTGCACAGATTTTCAGGCCAGGCATGGAATTCGAACTTTCGCTTATCTCACCAGTTCCTCTGTGGGTTCACTGGGACCCTGACTGTTATGGCAAGAGGAGGCACATATCATGATAGGGATATCGTCAAGTTGACAGATTTTGGTTTTCTCTGGTTTTCACAGCCCTATGTAAAAGAAAAACAGATTCTACAATGGAGAGTGAAAACATCATAATTTAAAGGGGATAAGCATAGTTTAGAAATATTTTGAAGGGTGTAGCTTCTCCCATAAGAATGTGACTTGGCTCCTACTACCGGTTATAAGTTCCTTCATACTGAGTGGGTAGGAAGCCAATCAGAGAGCCTTGGTTACTCAGGTAGACTGGGTGCCACTACTGCACATGGGTGCACATTTTGTCCTGCTGGTTGATTTCCTACAGCAGGTTCCTCTGCTTATTGACAACTTTTGTGGCCATTTTATCTGGCAACTCATGCAGTACCTTCCAGCACTTTTACAAGGTAGCCATCAGGGAACTGGCGTCTTCACACATCCCAGAACAATCTCACTATGTTCTATGTGGGTAGCTTGTGGTTTCTTCAGAAATAGAATCTTATCTTTTTTTGCTGGTGGGAGGTGGGTCTTAACTTTTATCTCAAGTGAATATTTAAGTACTTTGATAGAAGCTTGTCTTGTTTTGGGAAACTTATAAGTCTCTCTGACAAACAACTGTTATTTCTTTTTTTTTCCTTCTTTCTTTTTCTTTTTCCTCTCTCTGTCTCTCTCTCTCTCTCTCTCTTTTTTTTTTTTTTTAAGAGAGAGCGAGGGAGAGATAGACTGAGAGTGATTGAGCAAGAGAGAAAGAACTGGCATGCTAGGGCCTCAGTTACTGTAATCAAACTCCAAATGCTTCCGCCACCTAGTGGGCATGTGAAACCCTGCACTTGCCTCACCTTCCTGGGTCTGGCTTAACCTGGCATCAGGAGATCAAACATGGGTCCTTAGGCTTGGCAGGCAAGTGCCTTAACTGTTAACCCATCTCTCCAGCCCTATTACTGACTTTTTTGTTTTGTTTTGGTTTTTCGAGGCAGGGTTTCACTCTAGCCCTGGCTGACCTGGAATTCACTCTGTAGTCTCAGGGTGGCCTTGAACTCACAGCTAATCTCCTACCTCTGCCTCCCCAGTGCAGGGATTAAAGACATGCGTGGCCATACCCGGCTCCTATAATCGATTTTTGACACTGAAAGTTACAAGTCAAAGCCAAATGTTTTAGGATTAGGCTTCATTCCATCCTCTCCAGGGCCCTTTTGTCCAGGTAATCTCCCCACATTCCCACTGAGGATTATGTCTTTATTTGGATACCCAGGAGAAAAGTTACTATGGTGCTAATTCATATTGGCTTTAGGTTCATATATATCTACTCCTTCCATCCTATTCCCCTCCCCAGAAACCCTTCCATTACTACTGTGTCTTGACTTGCCTGTTAGGTGTGCATACAACTCAAGCTGTTCCAAGTTAGGAACCACATATGAGGGAGGACATGTGGCAGCTGTCTTTCTGTGCTTATGTGAATTTGTTAGTACTATTTGTTCTAAGTCAACCATGTGACCATAAACCTCATTATTTCATTTTTTATTAATGCTAAGTAGAATTCCATTGTGTATCTGTACCATATCTTCACTCTCCATTAATCAAGCAATGGCAATCTGGATTCGTTCCAATTCTTAACTATTAACAATTCTTAGCAGGGTTGAGCAAGTATTTCTGAAGTAATGAATGAAGCCTTTAGGATAGATGCCCAGGAGAGGAATAGCTAGGTGAGATGTGAGATATATTTTCATCTTTTTCAAGAATCTCATTACTGATTTTTATAGTGGCTGTACAAGTTTGAACTCCCCCAACAGTGAATGAGGGTTCCTCTTTCCCTGAATCCTGGTAAATATTCATTGTCATTTTATATTTTTAGTGATTGCCATCATGACTGGAGTAAGGTGAAATCCTATAGCTGTTTTGATCCCCTGTCTGAGTAGAAGAGGTGTGGAGGAAGGCCCACCCATCATATGCCTGGGCAGCTCAAACTCAGTATTTGTGAGTGGGATTTAGGAAGCAATAGCCCACCTCCGTGTGGCAGTCATGTAGGGTTCCTGATTTTGGGTCCTAGGTGTGCTGCAGAGTGTGTAGGAATAGGCAGGCTCCCATTTGGACAGCCCAGCACCCATCCAGTGGGGGTTTGCTAGGTCTCTTCTATTACTGGAGCATCCCCCTCCTAACTCTTGCCTTATTTCACCCCTGGAGTTCTAGCATGGTTTATAATCTACAATCATGCTCAGAAGTCCTCATATGTACTGTTATTTGCTGAAACTTTTATTCTCTGATGTTCTCATGATTGTGTTGTAACATGAAACCTGTTCACTATCATTAAGACATTACATTACAGGTGAAAATCCTAGATCCTTGACATACAATTTTTACCATTTAAAATCAGCCCCCCTTTTTTTTAATTAGAGAGAGTGAGAGCAAGGGCAAGCATGTGAATGAGATAGAGAGAGAGAGATAGAGAGAGAGGGCGAATTGGCACACTAGTGCCTCCAGCCACTGCAATCAAACTCCAGATTCATGTGCCACCTTGTACGAATGTGCAACCTCATGCACCTGCATCACTTTGTGCATCTGGCTTACATGGGATCTGGAGAGCCAAACATGACTCCTTAGGCTTTGCAGTCAAGTGCCTTAACCACTAAGCCATCTCCCCAGCCTCTCAGAAATATTTTTTATTAAAATTCCTACTTGAGCCCTTAGCAGGAGATTCCTGCTAGAGAGGGTGTGTCACTGGGGGCCATTCTGAGTACAGCCCTAAGATATTATTGCAAGCAGATCTTCATTACAGCCCAAAAGTGTGGAGACATTACTCTGAGCTCTGTTCATTTGTGCTTGACTGTGGTGCTTGCTGTTGGTAGTGTCTCTCTGCTTGGATCTATGAATGGGTGTCAGCTTCTTCCACCTGTGATAGAATTTCCTCTGCATCTGTGAGCCTGAAATAAATCCATTCCTCCCATATACAGTGTCTGGTTGGCTGTTCATCCCAGCAACATGGAACTGACTACAACAGTCACCATAGGTGAGCTACCCCTTCCCTCTTCCACTGCATGCTATCATATAGGGCACCACACCACACTACACACACACACACACACACACACACACACACGCAACATCTAGTTGAATATTTGTCTCAAATTTCTATAGTTTAATGTATAGCTTTGATCCCACTTCTGTAACCTTCACTATGTATTCATATATTTTCTTGTACAGAGAATTTGAAGATAGTGGTTAATCAATGTTAATTGTGACACCAGTAATTTCTGTTTCAAAGCTCATCACTTGAGGCTGCAGGTGTGGCTCCTCTTTGCTTGGGTTCCCACACAGAGTGCCCTCCACTCTTCATCTGAGCCCTGCATGTTGACAAGGCAGGTGTAGGACAAAGTCAATGTTCAAAGCTAATTTCAGGTACTTTTGTGAGACAGTGATTTTTTTCCCACCCCCACAAAGTAGCTAATTATGAAAAACACAATGCAATTGGTCCTCTTTGCCTTTCTGTTCTCCTTGGCACGCACGCTTGCTAGCCCTGGGGCTGCCTATGGGAATTTGACATGGGCCATGAGGATAACTCAAAAGGAATGCAACATTTGAACTAAAATATCCATGAAATTGCTGTAAAGACTAATTTAGGAATGGGCAATTTCAGGCAAATGTTGAGGATGTGAAAATAGTTTTTCTGGTAGTGTACTTATATAGGACTTATGTAACAGAGCTAGATTGGGTCTGAGAAGCATTCATAGAAAACCATTATTTTCTTCCATCAGGTACAGGCAGTCTAATTACCACTTAACACCTAGATGTGTATTGAAATAGCTGACATAATTTTCTGGTATAGATTTAAGATTGGTTTTATATGTATGTATGTTTTTGCACCTGAAATTAATAATGCTTTCTTTAGTTCAGGGAACACACTTTCAGACTTTCTTCGGACATCTTTCTAGCGTTTATGGTGATAATTGTGTTTACTTTGTGCCATTCAGTTTCATAATTAAATTTCAAGTACATATTGTGATTTTGTGAGAAATTCAGTTGGGTTTAGATCTGTAAACTTTTACATATCATGCACTTAGCCAGTATTAACCCACTTATGCAATATCTGAAACTGACTTCCATATTACAATACAGGAATTTCATTGAAATATAGAATTAAGCATTGGCTTCAGTAGAGCTCTGAGACTGTTCTGGGTAGTGACTTATTCAGTGTTGTCTGCAAACCAGCATTATGACACTCATGCATGTGTTTGTCACAAGTGAATAATCTTAGGAAGATATGGGGGGCGAACTGAAGGGCAAACCTTCATTGTTACCAAGGTTCCAACTGATTGGCACATGTATCAGGATTTCAAGTGCACTGTATTAAGGTAAAATGTAGCATATTCAGTTTATAACGTATGTTGCTCTTTTCCTTTAAAGACAAAAATTGTATGAAGCACAGTGATTTAAATAGTCAACCTGGAGGATATATCAGTATCACATTAGCATCAGTCTCAGAGAACTAAGAATTTTTTGTGTGTATTTTTCAACTATTTATTTTTAGATAAGATGTGAGTAAATTATTGAGGTTGGCCTTGAACTTACTCGATCCCATGAAGACTTTGAACTTGGAATCTTTTTTCCATAGCCTCCCATAGCTGATATTGTAAGCCTGCATTACCTGGACTAATTCAAAATAAATATTCTCACAGGCATACAAGCAATCCAAATTCCTTTAAGAGTTATTTGCCATTAAGGAAATTACTTTTTCTGTTCTTCATTTTCCTCATGTATAAGGTGGAGACAGTCATGATATTACTATTACAAACTCATGTGGGGATTACAGGAAGATAGAGTACTTAGAGAAGTGTCAGACACTTGTTAAGAATTCAATATTCTAATTATTTACCTTGTTTTTGGTTTCTATTGGCTTCTGGGGAATTACTTGTTTTTCATAGTAAGTAAGCCTGGGACAGGGAACCAAGGTGGCTGCGGGAGAGTTTAAAGGTGCAATGGAGAGGTGGAGTAGTGAGCTTTGATGACTAATGACACCACTTCCTGCTGGGGTAAAAACCAAATGTTAGGTCAGGTCAGTAGAGCTTTCCTGACCATCACTGGTGAATGAAGTTTTTGATCACAGGCTAGAGAGAAATGCACTTGCCACCCATGAGACAGCAAGTGCAGCTACAGCTACAAAAGTCATAGCTAGCAGCCCCCACGATCAGTCCTATTGCTTAGTATCCTTCATCAAAGAGGTAGAGCACACCCCAGCTAGTACATCAAAGGAAAACATGAAAAAACAATGAAAGAAACAGAGCCTTCTCAAGGATATATATATATATATATATATATATATATATATATATATATATATATATTTAAATCTAAGGGAAATTATAGAAAGAACAATATACTTAGAGGAGAGATATGGCCAGAGGGGATGAAATACACTTTGTATTCTAGACACTGTGAGAATTGACATGTATTTTTGTCTTAAAAAAATGTGATGCGTGTTTTACTTAGATTGATTTCTTGGGAAGATTATTCAGGATTAAATTTCTAGAAATATGATTATTTTTTTCCATAGTTATATCCTTTGCTTAAATACAATCTTAGAAAAAATAGTATGGATGGATCTTTCTTAAAAGGATTGTTTAGGTAATGTTTCACAGAGGATTATAAAGAATAACTGTGCTATTGTTTTCTTCTTAAAAAAAAAAAGTAGTAGTAAAAGACAGAACCTAAAAATACCTCTGAAAATGAGTGAACATTTTACTTCCTCTTGTAGTCAGTGCCATATTGCTGGGATGAACAACTTCCAAACCTGACAGTTTATAGGAGGAAGAGTTGATTTCAGCTTACAGATCCAAGGGGATTTTCCATCAGTGGTGGAAGAAGCTGGCTCAATTTCATAAATCCAAGCATAGAAAGAAACTACCAAGCACCCAGCACAAGCAACCACACTCTGAAAGCAACAACCAGCAGGGGCCTAGGCAGAGCTCAGAAATTTCTGCATACCTTCGAGCTAGAAATCAGATCAGGGCCAGTGAAACCTCTTCCAGACAAGCAGCTTGAAGCATGTTTTCATAAGAAACACAGATCTATGGGGGACATACATTCAAACTACCATTCTTACCATATAGCAAATGGCAATGGGTTATGGCATTTATGGAGTTGACAAAACTGTATCTGAACTAAAAGTTAACAATAATAATGGTGAAGGTCATATTAGAAATAAATGCCATTACATTTTTAGCTTTTAATTTCTGTGTCCATGTTCATGTGTGTAAATGTGCACAAAGATATTCTAGGGGGCATGTGTGGAGATCAGAGGACAATCCTGACTGTTGATTCTCACATTCTACCTTGTTTAGTGCCATGTCACTCTTAGTTCATGCACCGGGCGAGATTCTCCATTGTCTTCCTCCCATCTCACTCTAGGCATGCTACTATTATAGATACTTGCTTCAGCATCTAGACTTTGTAGAGATTCTGGGGATTCCAAAGTCAGGTATTCACCTTGTACAGCTGTTTTATCTATGGAACCCTGTCCAAAGCCTAATAGTCAGCTTTTGAAAAGTGAAAAGAACACCTTGTGCATTGTTTCTGATCAGAATACGGAATACAGGCATGATTATTATCATTTTCAGGTAATATTGATTTTATGTACATGGGTCCTTAGGCTTTGCAGGCAAGGTTTTAAAAAATATTTATTTGAGAGAGAAGAGGGAGGGAGAGTGAGAGAATGGATACACCAGGGTCTTTAGCCACTGCAAATGAACTTCCAATGCATGTGCAATTTTGTGCATTTGGCTTACATGGGAAGGAACCAGGTTTGATTCCCCAGAACATGTTGATAAATGCACCTGGAGTTTGCTTGCAGTGGCTAGAGGCCCTGGTGTTCACATTCTCTCACTCTCTCTCTCTCTCACTCTTTCTCAAATAAATAGATAAATAAAATATAGAAATACAAGTAAGTTTTAAAAACAGTTGTCAAAAATGTTACAGAACTTGTTACAGGCAAAAGTCTATGATATGGCAAAGGATAAGAAAATGGGTCAATACTAATTCAGTTGTCTTAATTCAAAGCAAATTTCCTTGAAGAAGAACATGTGGGCTTTCCCCAAACCATGTTGCTATACTCACTCTTTATTGGCACCCAGAGTGTCCACTGCTCTGGATATTGGGGAGGTATTCAAACCAATGGTGAGTATGTGGTTTTGACTTTTCAACACATCAAAAGCATTATCCACCTTGATCAAGTAGGATTCATCCCAAGAACTCGGGGGTGGCTCAGCATATGGAAATCTGTCAGTGTAATACACCACATAAATAAGTTTAAACACAAAAAACACATGATCATTTGATAGATGCAGAAAAAGCCTTTGACAAAATACAACATCATCTTATGATGAAAACTTTGGAGAGAATAGCCATGGGTGGTTTATATCTTAACATAATAAGGCAATATATAAAGATCCTAAAGCCTAAATAATACTCAATGAGGAGAGACTGAAGGAATTCCCATTGAGATCAGGAACAAGAGAGGGGTGGGCACTCTCACCTCTGCTCTTCAACATAGTATTGGAAGTTCTAGATCAAGCAATAAGACAGGAGAAAGAAATACAAGGCATACAAATTGGAAAGGAAGAAGTTAAGTTAGCCCTGTTTGCAAACAACACGATTCTGTACATAAGAGACCCAAGAATATCCATCTCAAAACTCTTTAAGGTGATTAACTCCTTCAGCAAAGTAGCAGGATATAAAATCAATGCACAAAAATCAGTAGCCTTTCTCTATGCAAAAGACAAAGATACAGAGAAAGAAATAAGTGACATTGCCCCATTTCCAATAGTAACAATAACAACAACAACAGAAACCTTGGAATATCATTAGCCAAGGAAGTGAAAGACCTATACAATGAAAACATAGAAATACTCAAGAAAGAAACTGAGGAGGACTTGAGGAAATGGAAAGAGCTCCAATGCTCCTGGATAAGAAGAATTAACATTGTGAAAATGGCAATCTTACCAAAACCAATATACAGATTTAATGCAATACCAATAAAAATCCCAACATTTTTCTTCACAGATATAGAAAAATATTTGCACAATTCATACCTAATAAGCATCTCGATGACCGGACAATAGTAAGGGTGGGGCAGGAGGGGAGCGTAAGGGTGGCAGTGGGGGACACAAAACCGGACCAAAATGGCAATGGTGCCATAAAATTCTACATACTAAATGATGGACTAAATGGTTGAATCTTCATCAGGTCCTTAGAGGGAACAGCTGAATCACAGAGCCCTGGAGAGGGTATGATGAAGACTAACTTTAATCTTCTCCTATTTTTTCTTCTCTCTCTCTCTCCCTCTTCTCTCTTTTCTATCTCTTTTATATTACCTATATTTTCATCTTTTTTTTTCTTGGCACTGGCCTGTAACTTCCAGTACCAGTATATTGTTAATGTCCACAATGAGCTGTTGATCAAAGAGACCTACAAGATTTCTGAAAAGAAGAAAGCTTTCTGTCAGGGTACTTGATGACCCACCAAAGTTTAGTGTTAAGATTCTACTGCCGAATACACTATATGCTGTTGGTACGGAACATGGAGTGACCTGGGTAGAATCTGGAAGAGAGTCAGTCCACAGATAGTTAGCTCATCAATGCCAGAAAGTGCTACGTGAGTAACTGGGAGAAAATGACCAACATCTCTCCAAGCAACTCGTGGTCTAAGCTACTCAGCAGCAAACAACCTGATGTGATGCTTACACAAGTGCAATAGTGGTGCACAGCCATGGTGGATATGCAACTGCTCTTGATTTGGCTGACTGATCTGCTCAGTGGAATGGAACCCATAGCTGAAGCTGGGAAACATGTCAGAAACATATCCAAAAAATGAGCCCGCTCTCCATTATCAAGCTCGACCAATTGTGGTCTACAAGAGGGCCTATATCTATTAAGTTCTCTCTAAAATAATAACAGTTATCCCATTTATCTGGTGCTGACTTCACCCTCCATTGGAGAATTTGCTTCTCTTTTTCAGATGGATCCAGATCCTGCTGAGACCATCAGTCAATTGCACCTCATCAGGGCCCCAGCTGAAACCATAGAGTTTTGGGGGGAATGAGAAAGAGTGCTGCTTTCTTGGTGAACCTGGTACCAGCACAAGGGTGAAGGAGACAGACACAGAGAACACTCAATTCCTACCAAACCAGATATCCAGAGACACAGAGGCTCCCAAGACCTCATCACTGAAGTAAACCTAAAATGAACCCAACATGGCTCCAGGAAATTTGTGGAAGAGGGGGCAGAAAAATTGTTAGAGCCACAAGTTAGGACATTATGCACAGAGACATTGCCTCTTACCCATAAGATGGCTAACCCCACAAGGCATGACTCACATTCACTAATGAGGAGGGTCCCTGGACAGTGGGGAGGACAGGTAGGAGGATAACATTGGTACCAAATGGGCTGTATATACACTGTGCACATAATTAATAAAAGAAAAAAAAAGTCCATATCTAATAAAAAAGTTAAAGAAAAAAAAAAGGGAGTCTCTCTAGAATGAAAATGTAGATGAGTGAAAGAATGATTACTGCCAGTCGTGGTGGCACACGCCTTTAATCCCAGCACTTGGGAGGCAGAGGTAGGAGGATCACCATGAGTTTGAGGCCACCCTGAGTTTACATAGTAAATTCCAGGTCAGCCTGAACTAGAGTGAGACCCTACCTTGAAAAACAAAACAACAACAACAACAACAAAAGAATGATTACTTTTTTCTCTAAATCGTACAATAGCATAATCTTTTACTTTTAGTTAATAAAGGACAGATAAGTTTATATTGCTTGAGTGTATATTGATTTTGGAATATACAAAAAAAGTTGCTTCATTTAATCAGAAATATTGTTTCTATGTTTTTGCTAAGACAAAGTTTAGAATAGCTGTGTTCCTTCATCTAGCATTTTCTACCTATCCTTATGAAGATTTTACTCCAAAGTTCTTCATTTTTTTGTCTTTTGGATAGATTTATTCTTGTTTTAAGTTATGTGATTTTAGGAGGACAATTACGTTTATATACATTTATATATCATTTCTGTGCCTATCTTAAATTGGCTCCTGTATCCCAGGAAGACATTGAACTTACATAAAACTGTATATGGTAGCACAAGTATCCATAATCCTAGCACATGTAATATAAGAGGGGAAGAGATGAATGATGAGACATCCTATTTTATACAAGGTGGGAGGTGAGGAATGACATCTGATGTTCTCTGATCAGCCAAACATTACAGTATGTGCCTGCTGGTACACACATACATGAACCTGGACACATGTACATGCATATCATAACACATATGCACATACATACCAAGGAGAAAAAAACACCTGGGCTGGCAAGATGGCTTAGCAGTTAAGGCACTTGGCTGCAAAGCCAAAGGACCTTGGTTCCATTCCCCAGGACCCACACAAGGCAGATGCACAAGGAGGAAAATGCATCTGGAATTCGTTTTCAGTGGCTGGAAATACTGGCATCCATTCTCTCTCTCTCTCTCTCTCTCTCTCTCTCTCTCTTTCTCATTCTCTCTCTCTCTCACTCTACCTCTTTCCCAGTCTCAAATAAATAAATAGATAATAAAATATTTAAAACTGTTGAGGGCTGGAGAGATGGCTTAGCAGTTAAGCGCTTGCCTGTGAATCCTAAGGACCCTGGTTTGAGGCTTGATTCCCTAGTACTCAGGTAAGCCTGATGCACAAGGTGGCGCACGCATCTGGAGTTCGTTGGCAATGGCTGGAGGCCCTGGCGCACCCATTCTCTCTCTATCTATCTGCCTCTTTCTCTCTCTGTCTTTCACTCTCAAATAAATAATAAAAATAAATAAGCAAAAAAAATTTAAAAACTGTTGAAATGCAACCTGCTAGTACTCAATACAAAATAAAGCCAGTGAAACTTTAGGTATGTTGAATTAACAAATAATCAAATGATGTAACAGAGATGCAGTAAAAAATATAATAAATATGGCAAACACAAACCAGTCTGCAAATAACAAATGAGAGCCAGAAACTTTGAAACATTGTTATTGAGAATGGGTGAAATACATATGATATGCATATGTGGAGGGAAAATCATTCTCTATGTGAAGGTTAAGATATCAATGACTTTGATATAGTAATTTTTAGAATGTATCACAGAGAAATAATTGAAACACATAATAAATCACTTAGAGGTGTTTTATTACAGCATTAATTTGTGCTCACGGAGAAGCAGGCAATGTTAGAGTTTATATGTGCTCAATAATTTATGATAAGTATTCGTGAATTAATAAAATGAATACTTAAAATCTTAAAGATGTGGGGGAATAATTATATATTTAAGTAACCATAGCTTGAAAATCAACATGCACCTTAGAAGATCAATTCTGTTACTGTAACGTAGGAAAACTCAAAACCAAATATGAAAAATGGTTGCACCTGGGTGGCAGGATGCTGAGTTAATTTTCTCATCACTATTTTAAAATTAATTTTATATATCTAAAGGTATCTAATATATATACTTATTTAAGAAAATAAATATGGATATGTCCATAAAAGAAGATAACATTTCTTTAACATTGTTTTTCTCTACTGAATATGATTTAGCTCATTTTTCTCACTCCCACATACTCTTTCCTTTCCTAGTAATAATCATCCCATGCAGTGTAACTTGTGGTTTTAAAATTATCAAAATAAATAAAAATTTAAATCATATTTCTATCTCAATTATGGTAATGGACTATTGATTACTTGTTTATGAGACAAGGCATGCATTTTACTATTCAGTTACCAGTTCCTTTTCTTCTATTCTATTTCTACCATTGATAGCATTGCATTTGCCTTGGGAAGAGAAAACCGGTTCTTTAAGCATATATGTATGTATATATATAATTTTTTGCAGTTTCAGTGGTACTTTATTTTAATATCTTTGGTGAGGATTTTCTTGACCACAAATATGTTATATTTATATCATACAGCTTTCAGTGTGTTATGGTTATCATTCTTCCTTCCTTAGTCTTTCAGAACATCTGGATCAGATAAACCAGAGTACTCATACGGTCAAATTATTTTTGTTACAGTCAATGATAGCCACCACATAGAACTTGTGAGCCAAGGCCCATGTGCACACCTAGCTGTCAAGAACTGTCCCTCTGCAATGATGCTCACGACACAGTCACTCAAGCTTCCCTTTTTAGGATACATAGAAATATTCTCATATCTTCTTCTTCTTCTTATTATTATTATTATTTGTTTTTCAAGATAGGGTCTCACTCTAGCTCAGGCTGACCTGGAATTCACTATGTAGTCTCAGGGTGGCCTCACACTCATGGTGATCCTCCTACCTCTGCTTCCCAAGTGCTGGGATTAAAGGCGTGCGCCACCACGTCTGGCTCTATATCTTCTTATTTTTAAGCAATTTTTTTTCTATATTTTATTTATTTGTCAGCAGAGAGAGAAGAAAGAACGGTCATGCTAGGGCCTCCACCTGCTGCAAATAAACTCTCAATGCATTTGCCTCTTTGTATATCTGCCTTTATGTAGGTACTAGAGAATTCAACTTGGGTCATGAGACTTTGCAGGCATGTGCCTTAACCATTGAGCAATCTCCCCAGACCAGTTCTGATATCTTCTTTTTGCTCACTGGGGTTAGAAGAAGTTGTCCTTTTCTTTCAATGATCAACCCCAGACTTTCTTCCCTCTTTTCACTGAGAGTCAAGATGGTATTCCCCTCTGACAGCTTCTCCAGCCTTCTCAGTTTCATTCCTGCATATCCTTACAATCATTTACCCTAACATAATCCTTGCAAATTTCATTTTGAAATGCTGTCTGTCTCCTTCTAGGCCACCCAGAATAACACAGATGCTATTAATTCCTCATAAGTATCTAACATTCAAATTGCTTTCTACTGTAACCCTTAGTTCAGCATATTTTATTCATTAACATTATGATATCAATTTAATCACATTACTCATTGTGTATTAGCTATATTTTAATATATAGTAAATGTATTAAAATATTAATCAATATCCTTTAATCTTTTATTAGGTAATAATTCTTATCAATTTTTCAATTATAATGTCACTTTTTGTGATCATAATGTTCCTTCCAGAGACCTTAGATTTTGACTTCAGTTCTGATGTTAGAATTTTATCTCACCATTTTCCAGGATGGAAGGACTATTGATTGAATCTCAGGATCTTTTTTATATTTTACTTATTTGAGAAGAGAAGAGAGAAAGAGAGAGGGACGGGGAGGTAGAGGGAGAGAATGGATACACCAGGGCTTCTAGCCACTGCAAACGAACTCTAGATGCATGTGCTACTTTTTTCATCTGGTTTTATGAGCGTACTGGGGCATTGAAACCAGATCCCTTGTGGGCAAGAGCCTCAACTGCTGAGACATATCTTCAGTCCAAGTGTCAGGATCTTATGAGAGGCTTATCTGAGGCAAAAAGATCTGCCCTGTATGTAGGCAACACTATTGCATAGGTTGGTACCTTAAGTTGAACACAAAGGAAAAAAAAAAAAAAAAGTAAGCAGAATAACAGAACTCCTTTCTCTTCTTGATTGCAGATGCATGTGACCCCATCACACTTCAACCACCACTCTAACAAGCTTCCACACCATCATAGGTAGTATTCCTCTGAACTATGAACCCAAGCCAACTCTTACTGCTTTCCCTTGCTTTTGCAAGGTACTTCCAATATGAATAGTACATTATTTTATAATCGAACATATAGTGTTGCTGGTAAGAATATTGTATTTATAAACTTTCCTGAGAATGTATTCTTTCTTTAGGACTTATCCATGTAATCCTTCCTATATTATTCACAAACTGAATCTCCTGGTAACAAAAACAAACAAAAAAATGACATTTCATGCTTCTTTTTGGTATAGGTTGCTAATTTTTTAAATTCTTAACTGAGTTTTTAACTGATACAAAACATTAAAATGTAATGTACATGTTAATGGGATGGTATGTGATGTTTTAATAGTAGAGAGTATGGTGAAATTTTAACTCAATTTAAATATGTATATCACTTCAAATGTTGATCATTTCTTTACAGGGAAAACATTAAAAAATCATTGCTTCTATCTTTTTGAAACATTCAGTACACAAGTGCTAACAGTCCTTTAAAGGTTCATGTTGCAGTCAGTTTCTCATTGCTGGTAGAAATCACCAAACCAAGAGCAGCTTGTAGGAAAAAAGAGGTATATTTTGGCTTACAGGCTGGAGGAGAAGCTCCACGATGGCAGGAAAAATGATGGCATGAGCAGAGGGTGGACATCACTACCTGGCCCACATAAGATGGATCATAGCAACAGGAGAGTGTGCCAAACACTAGCATGGGAAACTGGCTATAACACCCCTAAGCCTGCCCACAACAATACACCACCCCCAGGAGGCTTCAGTTTCCAATTGCCACCAGCTAGGGAACCTAGTATCCAGAACACCTAAGCTTATGAGAGACACCTGAATCAAACCACCACAGTTCATATTTCTTTTTAGCTTTTAGCAATTCTTATTATCCAGATCTCCTGATTCTTTCTTTCTTTGTCAATTTCCCTAAACCTTTTATCTTGTACTTTGTCCTTCCCTTATATTCCTTCTGTGCTTCCATTCTCAACTTAGCTTGCATTTGGCCAATGTAGAAAATATAGCTGCCATTTATTTGGTAGATGTAATATTTCACATGGATCTTATAATATGTCTAAAGATAGTTAACTATATCACAGTTCTTTCCTTTTAGCATAGACTATTCATAGTTCAATGCCCCACCAGTGATGGCTGAAATCATTCCTGTGATGTAAATTTGCCTATCAGATTATATTTTGCCTTCTCTTGCCTAAAATGGCAACAGTGGTTTATTGCTCCTATAACCTTGGGTCCTCTGACCCGTTAAGTTGGAGCTCTCCCAGGTTTGACCTCTTGACTCCCTCCTCACTCATAGAGGGAATATTTCAGTTCTGTGGGATTTGCTATACAACACTGACACAATGCCTATGTGTTAGTCCTCTTGAATTCATTGTTAGAAAGTTAGATGTTGACCAAGCATTTGGAAATGGTTGAGAACCTTTTCTAACACAGATCACAACATTACCTAGAAGCTTGTTAGAAATGCAGAAAAGAATGTGAAAGGCTAGAGGAATAGCTCAGAGGTTAAAGGTACTTGCTTACAAAGCCTGCTGGCCCTGTTTCAATTCCATAGCACCCACGTTAAGCAAAAGGCAAATTGATATGTGCCCCTGGGATTCCAATATTCCTATACCATCAGGGGAAGAGGCTATGCGAATCCACAGCTCACACAGCTAGACTGGCATTCATTTAAAATCTGGAAGTTTATTCTTTTGAGACCCTGTGTCAAAGAAAGTGGAGCACATATACCTCAAACTTGCCTCTCTTTTCTCCATTCACATACGTATGTGTACACACACATAAATGAATGAAAATTTTACAAAAGGAAAATATATGAAGAATGCCCAGCCCAATCTAGACCTACTTATTCTTACAGTTTGGCAGGATTCCAAGGCAATGTCTACACAGCTTAAAGTTGGAGAGGCAAGGATTTAGAACAAGTCATTAGAGTGACTTAAATTTGATGCTAAGCTCTAAGCTCAATATTTCCAAGTTTCCCAACACATATTATGCAAGACTACTGTCTTTAATATACCTCACCAGATAATGAGATAAAATTAAAGATTAGTGGATAAAATGCTCAGTGAGATTAAATTATGCAGATGTTAATAATCTTGAATGCCTTCTTTCAATATATTTCTCCACTTGTTCTCTGTATTTGAATTTAAGCTGCCCCTTTAAAAAATGGTAGGCTAAAAATTAAGTAAGTCCTCTTACTCTAAATTTAAAATACAAATATATTAAAACCTACAGTTATTGTTAAAGGCAAAAGAATAAATTTTCCAGATTTAAGTCTTTGACAAGGAGCTGTAGTCCCCAGTCGAGTTTCTCGGGTGGGTGAAGCTCCGATGGCCAGGCTTCAGCTGCGATTGCTATCCACTTACTCATCCTGACTCCTTACTAACAAAGTGGGATTTGAGGCATATGTTCCTTTCAGCAATGTGTGGAAAATTGTACTGATTGTGGCCCAGTTCCCAGATCTTGTGATTTTTATTCTTTCCTGTGCTATTGGGCAAAGAACCAAGAAAAAAAAAAAAAGTCTCCCTGGGACCATTATCTGTACACAACACCTTGAGGCTCTGTCTTTTGAATATGTCCAACCATGTCTAGCATTTAGTTTTTCTCTTTATTTCTCCACAATACTGAGATATGCCTTCATTTATTTTTTCTTTCTTTTACCCTCTATGCTGTAAGGAAAGTACAACTGAGATTTTGACAGTACATTCTATTTGAGTTGAATTTTTTTTTTTTTATCTACCATATATAGAGTTGCCAGTTTTGCTAGATATAAAGCTGTTTTTTTTTTTTTTATTTTCTCTCTCTCTCTCTTCCTATGCTGGTGTTAGGTCTTTGTATTTCCTAGTAAATATTCTAGATTTTTTTAAAGGTGCACTCTCTGGTGAGATAGAACAAAGAGGTAAGTTGTAGAAATACAATAACCAATGAACATTTGAGTGAATGCTTTGTACTTTTGCCTACTTGAACTTTTCATGAAAGAAGTTTTCCCAGCAGACAACGTAGCTCATTTCAAGGTGCCTCATCTTTGTATCTGTTTCCAAAAAAACAGAAGCAATGCACTTCCTGTCAGAGGTGCTGGGTCACCTTGAAACCCACTAAGCAACCCTGCTTATGTATGGTGAATTTCTAAGTTTCCCTTCTCAGATTTAACCTCATTAACCAACTTATTTTCTCAAAGTGTTTAGGTACTTGATGCTTATCTCTAAATCACAAGTTTTGAATTTTTTAAACTTAAATTAAGTCTTTAAGAGGATAAAGAACACCAGTCAACATTTTCTATTTCTGAAATTAGGTACCCAATAAATAGGATTGTGCCTGTTTTCTGCTTTTAACATTTTTTGGAAGCTTGGCACTACTTCTGATCTACTAGAAACCAGAACAGGTGTCCTTCTTTCAAGGCCTTCTTTAAAACAAATGACACCAGGTGTGTATCCTCTAATTGCACATCTGTCTTGCTTGACCTACAAATTTTCTGTTTTATATGTGCATGTTCTTTACTTCACACGAAACATATTTGTGTGGAATTTCTTTCCTTCCCTAAGTTAATTAGCTCATATTTGCTAGGTTTTAACTCTTTATTGGTCGTAAGACCAAGATCAAAGCAGATTTTCTCATCTATCAAGTCATTGATAGGTTTATAAAGTAATGAGATTTCCAAAGACAGATTGTTCCTATACAGCTTTTTCAAATTGCTTTCTTAAGTCTTTGCACTCGCAGCAGTTTTATTGGCATGTTATTTTTCCCTCAATCGAAGTTGATGGCTTCCTCGTTATAAATTAATGGAATCTATTTCTATCATAATTTATAAAATCTCCTGAGCTTCTAAGGATGGAAGCACAATCTGTACTATTGAGATCTAAAACTTTAACAAGAGTTTTGCAAGTAAACGAGGCTCTATTTCAGATCAATTTACGTGGACTAACTTAAGCCACAGACAGTATAAATGTTGCTGGAAATAATAACCTTTAGAAATTTTTATCTTTTAGAAGTTATTTTTTTTGTTTTTGTAGACAGTGGATACAGTCAAGTTGGTACCATTGTTAGCCTCCTTCCTGTCCTTCCCCCTCCACAGGGACCCCTCCTTGTTGGGGTATATGGATCATGCATTGTGGGTTACCCTTTAGTTTGGGGTAGGAGGAAATGTCTCTGCATGTCATGAGCCAACATGTGGCTCTGACAATCTTTCACCCCCACTTCCACAAATTTCCCTGCCGTGTTGGGTTCATTTTAGTTCTGATTCAGTGTTGAGATATTGGGCACCTCTGTCTCTCTGGATATCTGGTTGTAGGGGTTGATTGTTCTCTGTATTTATATGTGTTTTTCACCACTGTGCTTGTTCCAGTTTCGCCAAGAAAGCAGCATTCTTGCATGTTTCCCCAATTATTCTTTGTTTCACCTGGATCACTTTTGAGGTATGATGGGGTGGTTCTCTCCTTAGGATCTGCGTCTATTTGAAAAGAGAAGAAGATTCTCCAACGGAGAGTAAAGTTAGCACCAGATAAATGGGATAACAGTTATTTTTAGAGAGAGTTTAATGGAGAGTGGGCTTATTTTTGGGTATGGTGCTGACTTGTTTGCAGCTCCAGCTTGGGTTCCATACCACTGAGCAGATCAGTTAGCCAAATCAAGAGCAGTTGGTTTCCCACCATGGCTATGTGCCACTATTGCACTTGTATGAGCATCACGTCAGGTTGTTTGCTACTAAGTAGGTTAGACCATGAGTTGCTTGGACAGATATTGATCATTTTCCCCCAGTCACTCATGTAGCACCTTGCAGAACTAGACATGCTAACTGTCTGGGGACTGACTCTCTTCCAGCTTCTAGCCATGTCACTCCATGTTACATGCCAACAGTGTATGGTGTCTTCAGCAGTAGGGTCTTACCACAAACCTATGGTGTGTCCTCAAGTGCTCTGGCATAAATCTGTCTTCTTTTGGTAAACCTTGCAGGTCCCTCTGATCAAAAGCTCACTGAGGGGCTGGAGAGATGGCTTAGTGGTGAAGCACTTGCCTGTGAATACTAAGGACCCCGGTTCGAGGCTCAATTCCCCAGGACCCACGTTAGCCAGATGCACAAGGGGGTGCATGCGTCTGGAGTTCATTTGCAGTGGCTAGAAGCCCTGGCGCGTCCATTCTCTCTCTCTCTCCCTCTTTCAATCTCTGTCGGTCTCAAATAAATAAGAATAAACAAAAAAAAATTAAAAAAAAAAAAAGCTCACTGAGGATGATATTCAACTGCTGGTACCGGGGGTTACAGGCCAGTGTCCAAGAAGACAAGGAAGAAAAAGATAAGTGATATGATAGAGAGAGAGAGAGTGAGAGAGAGAGAGAGAGAGAGGGAAGCAGAAATAGGAGATAATGGTTAGTTTTTGAGATAATGGTCAGTTTTCGTCATACCCTCTCCAGGGCCTTGTGAATGTGGTGTTCCCTCTAAGGGCCTGGTGAAGGTTCAACCATTTGGTCTGTCTTTTAGGATGTACAGTTTTATGGTGCCATTACTGTTTGAGTTCAGTTTTGTGTCCTACACCTCTCCCTTGCCCTCCCCTCTTTCCTCACTCTGCCTATTGTCGGGTCTTCAAGATGCTTGCTAGGTAGAAGTATTTATTTTTATTATTTATTTGCAAACAGAGAGAGATAGAGATAATACAGACAGAGCGAATGGCTGCCCCAGGCCTTCCAGCCACTGCAAACGAACTCCAGATGCATGCTGTACTTTGTACATCTGACTTTATGTGGGTAGTTAGGAATTGAACCCCAATCATTAAACTTTGCAGGCAAGTGCCTTATATATCGAGCCATACCTGCAACTCAGACATTTTTTTTTTTCTTAATGGGCTAATATCTACATAAAACAAATACAACAGGTAACATCTGCTTTGGTACCATGTGTTCCCAATTTGACCACCCTGAAACTCCTAAGTTCTTACTTGGATCAGAGTGAATGTAACCATAGGTATAATTTCTTATCTGATATAGTGGTTAAATGTACTGCAAAGTGCAGAAAATCAATTCACACTTCAATGACATATATGTTAGTGTAATAAATTGTGTGAGGATAAGAGAATGTAAGGGATGTTTCAAAATCTCCTTTGACGCTAGGGAGATAGTGTAGTGGCTAAGGAATTTGCCTACAAAACCACAGCAGCCAAGTTTGATTCTCCAGGACTCACAAAAGCCAGTACATGCGTCTGGAGTTTGTTTGCAGTGGATGCAGCCCCTGGCATTCCCATTCTCTCTCTCTCTCTCTCTATATATATATATATATATATATATATATATATATGTAGGTAGATAGATAGATTGATAGATAGATAGATAGATATAGATATAGATATATATATATATACTTCTTTCTCTTTCTCTCTCAAATAAATGAATAAAATAAAATATTAAAAAATATTACATATTAAAAATAATCTCATTTGATGCACTATAACTCACTTTCTGGGGAATAACTCTTTATCTTCAGTGAGTTCTTGTTCATGCAGGACAGAGCATCTCTTGCCTTAGGTCAGATCAATGCCAAATGCAGACAATGCTATTTCTACTTAGAAAAGCTTGTGAAAAACACACTTAATAATTTAAGAGTCCTTTTTAAAACAGCAGTGAACTTCTAAACATAGCTAATTTCCTATGGACAAATCACTGTAAAATTTTTAATTGTGAAATACAACATGATTTTCACTCTCTAAGGCTTTTCACTAACAGCAGAAACTTCCACCTTCAGTCAGTTTGCACATAACAGTCCTTGCATACTCTTAGGATTCGGGTTAGTTCTAAACTGTTAGATAAGAAGGTAGACACTGGCCTGAGGCTATTTCCCAACCTTGAGTTCATCCGCAAATAAACCACAACCCAATTTAGAGCCTAAGCAGACCAAATCCTAATTGAGGTTGCTTGTACCAAACAGCTGAGTTCCAGTCAAGCAAAGGCCAATGCATCACCCCATGCCCAGATAAAGCAGACTCCTATGTGAATTCAGTCTTGTGATATTTTCTACTTTGCTTCAGTGTTCAGTCAATTAGAGCTCTCTGCCCACCTCTTCTTGCCTTAAACGCTGCCCCATTTGATTTGTGAATCATTTTTAAAATAATAGGGTGCTGAGATTTTTCTGGAAATATAAGACAGAAACCCCATTCTTTCCTATGTGTTTGTGATATGAAACAAGACAGACAGAATGATGAAAAGCAATAAGCTAGGTATATCACTAATAATGCTGAGCAATTTAGCTATTTTTGGCCAAATGCACTTGCTTCTCATTGACATTAGTGTTAGTTAGGTAGACTGCATCCTGCTTGCTGGTGTCAAGTGGATATCAGCATCTCCCCCCTGCAGGGCAAGAGCCAGACTAAGCTGACTTCACAAAGAGTGGAGGATGCACACATGTCTTGCAGACCAGCTGGGTGCAAAAGAAAACCTAGGAGACACTGAGTCAACTACACTCATTTCTTTTCTTAAATACATTAGTCAGATGCCTTTCTCCCACACATGTCTTTCCTGAGGAGATGAGTGTAAAGCAACTCTTTTCTAAGAAGGCAAAAGTAACCAGAAATAAATACCATCACTGTGTAGTAGTATAAGAGATGAGCAGAGAGAAACAATGGTTTCTTCCCTCAGTTGATTATTCTTTTCATCTCCTTTTTAGCCGGTTCTTTTGAAAATAATTGAAAGTCAATGCTGTTTTCCCTAAAACATGCAATGATAATTGCTATTATGTTGACAATTTGTGTCCAAAAACATTTCTTAAACTTTCATCTACTTAGAAGATATGCCTGAATTAATTTTATAATCAGCTTTTCTAATTAGTAATATATATTGGTCACATAGGTACTATGTGACTTTAGCCATGTAACATTTTCTTTATGCTTTTTTCCCTCCCATCTATAAGTATGAACATAAAAGGTTCATTAGGATATTAATTAGATTAAATTTGGGCCTGGAGAGATTGCTTAGTGGTTAAAGGTGCTTCCTCACAAAGTGTCGCAGCCTGGGATTGATTTTCCAGTACCCATGTAAAACCAGATGTACAAAGTGGCAGGTGTGTCTAGAGTTCATTTGCAATGGCAAGAGTTCCTTGTGTGTTACTTCTCTCTCTCTGTTCTTGTCAATAAATCAATACAAATATTTAAAAAATATTACTAAGTTAAATTAGAAAATTTAAGTAGGCCTCATGGTATACCTCACTTAATATGTATGCCAGAAGCCCTGGCTTTTAAACTCCAACATCCCTGACAGAAAATACGTCAATTTCATAGCATAGTACCTAATTTATTAAGTAAAATCATCTATTAGTACTTAACCATAGCACTATTAAAGACATATTTTTATCTTACATAGATGTTACCATTTTCATATATATTGTCGTGATTTGAATCAGATGTTCCTTGTAAACTCATGTGCTTTCAGTGCTTGGTCTGTAGCTAGTAGCAAGTTAGGAGGAAGAGCCTGTCTCCAGGAGGTGTGTTGCTATAGGGGGCTTTGGGATGTTACAGTTCAGTTTCCTCCTTGCCAGAGTTCAACTCTCTTGCTGCTTTCTGCCAGCTCCTTATAGCAAGAAGTGATGTCCAGCATGTGCTTTCCCATCCTTTCCCTGCCGTGCGGAAACTTCCCTGTCCATTGTCAATCAGAATAAACCCTTGACTCCTATCCGCTGCTTTTGCCAAAGTATTTTCTCACATCTGCAAAATAACTATGAAAATTGTATATATTATTCATAATTACATAAGCAATTACCTTAGCTATCTCACTTTTCTTTAACCTACTCAATATATCATCCCCACTACTCAGTAGTTCATCAAAGAGAGTATTTCTCCCTGAATGTTTTTTTTTCTATATAGTCAAATAATAATTGGTACAATATATCTCACAACATGTTTTTATCTCTTTTTAGTTTAGAGAGAGAGAGAGAGAGAGAGACAGAGAGAGAGAGAGAGAGAGAGAGAATTGGTGCTCCAGATCCTCAGCCACTGCACTTGAACACCAGATGCTTGTGCCACCTAGTGGGCATGTGCAACCTTGTGCTTGACTCACCTTTATGCATCTGGCTTATGTGGGATCTGGAGAGTTGAACATGGGTTCTTCAGCTTGAAAGGCAAGTGACTTAACCGCTAAGCCATCTTCTCTAGATCAATATTGCTGTCTCTTAAACATTATAAGGAGCATTCATCTGAACAGTGTAAGGAGTGAGTGCCTCTTTGATGAAGCAAATATAATTTTGGTGATCTGATTAGGTAGGGAACATAAAGCATGATTAGTCATATAAAGAAAAATAATCAAATGGATTCCCTTTCACAAGGAAATCAGAAACCATAAAAATTGCAAAGATATGTGGTGGAATACCAACAGGATTGCCTGCTGTTAGGTAACCTTAGCTTGGGTACACTACCTGAAGTCATAAAGAAACAAATGAACTGGGAGTTTTAACCATGGTTGGATGTAAAGAGAACTCTGCAAACTTCTTCTAGACACAGGCTTACAGGACAAGATGATCTTTGTCACTGCCTGAGGCATAGATATCCTTGACCAAATATTAGTTCCAGGAACTTGTGAGGCAATGACCTCTGTGATTATTTTCAGCCTGGGGTCAAGTTGAAGGTGTAGTCCTTAGTAGTGAACAGACAGCCTTACCACTGCTTCAGGCACTCATGTTTCTGCTCAAGAAAATATCTGTCAAAAGCAAGAAGAACTATTTCATAGAGTTTCTTTGTTTGCCTGAAGCACATCTTTGAAGTATTGGTATAATCAAACTAAGATGTAGATTATTCTAAATGTTCTAGAAATGCATATGCTATTTCACTTTCTTAGGTAAAAACATGAAATTAACTTGTATAAACACAGACTACCTTTTTCTTTCTTTTTCATATCATTTGGAGAACTAGTTGTTCTCATTATATATTCCAGTCATACCTTATAAAAAGAATAGAAGTGATCTAGGAAGCACTATATTATTACTGTTTTTCAATATCAAGACATAAGAAGCAGAGTGCAGAGTCAATACATACATGGGGTGAGAAATCTCCAGCACTTGCAGGTATTTTTGTTTTAAGAGATCAGAATCTAGTTAAGATAATCTGGAGTTCTTACAGAATTTCTGCAAAATATCAAGCCCTCACAAAAGATCTTTGTAAAGCTAGGTGTTGAGGTAGAACACCAGGAAATATTGGTATTTAGTAAGAATACACATTAATTGACCCTTTTCTGACCTGGCTACTTCATTGAATGGACACATAATTTTTTTTTTTACCATAATTTTGCAAAACATTGTGGAATGTAAGTGATGACTTTGTGTCAGAGAAAGTTGAAAGTTTCAAGACTTATTTAACTTTGCTTAAAATTAGATTTCAGCCAGGCGTGGTGGCGCACGCCTTTAATCCCAGTACTCGGGAGGCAGAGGTAGGAGGATCGCTGTTAGTTCAAGGCCACCCTGAGACTACAGAGTGAATTCCAGGTCAGCCTGGGCTAGAGTGAGACCCTACCTTGAAAAAACAAAAACAAAAACAAAAAAATAGATTTCAAATACGAGATGCAGATGGTAAAACACATTGATAGCATTGCCCTTTAGTTTTAGCTCTTAGACTATATAAACCAGACATTTAAAAAATGTAATTGTTTAGATAGCAAAATACACTAGAAATATACTCTGTTGAACATCTTTCTTTCTTTCTTTATTTTTATTGACAACTTCCATGATTGTAAACAATATCCAATGGTACTTCCCTCCCTCCCCCCACGTTCCCCTTTGAAACTCCATTTTCCATCTTATTCCCTCCCTCTCTCAATAAGTTTCTCTTCTATATTGATGTCGCGATCTTTTCCTCCTGTTATGATCTTGTGTAGGTAGTGTCAGGCACTGTGAGGTCAGGGATATCCAGGCCATTTTGTGTCTGGAAGAGCACATTGTAAGGACTGATATCCTTCCTTTGGCTCTTACATTCTTTCTGCCTCCTCTTCTGCAATGGACCCTGAGCCTTGGAAGTTGTGATTTGACTGGAGGTCTGCTTCATGGGAGGTAATACATCCCTGATACTGAAAATCTACAACAGGGATAGTCATGAGCCACAAGGGTATAACTTCTGCTGCTATTTGGCTAAATGTATATACTATGCTCACCAAACTGCCCAGTAAGCACTTCTTTTAATGTTCATACCCACATATGAATGCTACTCTCACTTTTGGTTAGAGAAACTTCTCTTTTCAGATGTTATCCCAGTGACCTAGGGATTACTTAGAAGGCACCATGGTGCTGAGAAGAAGTGACAGACAAGTGTACAGCACTGAAATATCTCTGTTGATCTCTTACAAACACAAACCACACTATAAATGTATAAGTCAAAATTAGAAACTACTACAGTATACAATGAAAAAAAATTCCAGTACATTAAACATATATATGAGCTGATGTATTTCTAATTGTTTTTATAAAAGAATGATTTGGTACTATGATATAATGAGTCTACTATTTGCTAATTTATATCCTTAGATTCTGCATAAACAAGGGCACACTTGAGCCAATAATTCTTAAATTTACATAAGCAATTGATAGCACTGCAACCATTCTAGTACATTAGTTAGGGACTGTAGGGTGATAATCCAAATTATTGATTTATTAGTTTATGTCACTTATATAAGTCAAATATCTAAATTGCATACATGAGTTTTCTATCTTTTTCATAAACATAACTAATTTTGGTGAACACTGATAAAGATTCATGATTACTGAGTAACGCTTAGTTAAAAAGTAGGTGGGCAGGGGAGATGGCTCATCAGCTAAGGGCGCTTGCTTGCAAAGCCTGCCAGCTTCAATTCCTAAGCCACCCACATACATCTGGACTCAAAAAGTAGCACTAGTTTCTTGAGTTTGCTTGCAGTGGCTAGGGGCCTTGGTGTGCCCATATACTTACACACACACACACACACACACACACACACACACACATACACACACGAGCAAATAAATAATTAAAACTTTTTTAAAAAGTGAAGAACCCATGGTTTGGAAGTAGAGAAGTGGCTCCTTGGTCAAAGCACTTGCCATCTAAATATCTGGATGCTATAGTAGGTATCTGTAATCCCAGCGTGCGTATAGCTAGAATGGAGGCAGAGAGGAGTTAATCTCCTTGAACTTTGTGGGACAGTGAACCCGGTGTGCTCAGTGCTGAATAACAAACAACAAAACCCTGCTTGAAACTACGTGGAAGACAAGGAGTGACACGAAGTTATTCTCTAACTTCCACATATATGCAATAGCACATGTGCATGTAAGTTCATGCACACACACATGCACACAAGCCAAAAGTTTACAAAGAAATCACAGAAAGATTGCTCTGCAACTCAGAACAGTAAGAACCAGGGAAAGGTGGCCGTGTTCAGTAGTTTCTTTAAAGTGCTCCAGAGACAGGTGACCATATCTTGACATCTCTGGATTTAAACATCAAAGTGGGGCTGGTGAAATGGCTCAATGGAAAAGAGCTCTTGCTGATCAAGCATGAGGACTTGTGCTCAGCACCCATGTAAAAGGCTGTGCATGCCTGTAATCATAGTGTTAGTGGGGGAAGACAAAGAAGGGTTGTCCTGGTCAGCTAGTCTAATTGTAGAAGAGGGAACTTCAGGCTCAATGACTAAGTAAAAGGAAAAGAAAACGAAAGAGCAATAGAGAATACTACATGTCCTCCGGTGGTTTCCACATGTGCATCTGAACACACACACACACACACACAAGCACACACACACACACACAAGCACACACACAAACATACACATGTATAGACCTCACAAGCACACACACACATTCATACCACATATTACACATACACACGTGCATAGACCACACATCCAGTTAGACAACATAGTACACACACACAAACACATTCACAACACATATTACACACACATACACATACACAAATCCACACTACATGATACACACAGGTATGCACACCACATATTACACATGTGCATAAACTAAACAAGCATATACACATTCATATCACATATCACTCACACACACACACACACATACACAGACTACACAAGCACACACATTCACACCACACATCACACACACACATACACGAATTCATCCCACATGCATAGAGTATACAAGCACACACTCCACAGTAAACCCTCCTTATGTATAGAAAAGTGTGATAGAAAACTACGATGAAATAAATGTGTCTATCGCATTGGTCCTTCACCAAGATGACTGTCACTGCATGCCAATGAGTGCCAGCAAGCTGTGTGACCTTCACGGTAATTTCCAACAGATAAGTAATTTGGGGTACTTCCTCTGTATTCATACTTTGGAATGTTTAGTAGCATGGTCTTTTCTTTCCTGCATAAACAGATTCTTTTATAAGATAGCATCATATGTCATGATGGTTAGAATAACATCAAAGGAAGGAACTTGATTGAAAGTCATAAATACATTTCCTGCAGTAATGATTTCTGAGGTATTTTAGCTCAGAAAACAGTAATGTTGAAAAGAAATGTTAGCTATGACAAACAAGCTCATTAACTTCAGAAAAGATAAATTAGTTTTAAAATCTAATTGTGTGCTATGTAAGACAGTATTAAGGAAAAAAATTCTATAGTCATAGTAAGAACAAATAAATAAGTACAAACCACGGTGGCGGTCTTAGTATTCTTTTCAAAGTAGTATAATAATAGAAAAACAGAAGCAATAAAAGTTAGTAATGTGGTTTGTACCTTGAAATAGAGTTATGCAATGATTCAGCACCACCGAGTAGATACAAGTCCTGCTTGGATGAGGAATATTTTACTTAGTATTTTAAATGATTTGCTGTGGCAAGGCAGAGTAGAAATCCTGTGTTTTTATTATTCATAAGATCCTACATATAATCATTTTTTGTCTATTGCTTAACCATATTATTGTCATGTTATGAGTAAAGGATTATCTCCCATATGAATAATTTCACTTCTCAGCCTATCAGTTCTAGTGTAGAAACAGACGATCTCTGAAAACAATGTGTAGAGAGTAGGTTCCTTGATCAATGCACAAATTCTCTCCCCTAAGAAAACTGCTGTCCTTCATGGAGAAATCAAGCTGGAACTGAGCTGGAGGCCTCTCCTCTTTTGAGTAGTTGTCATCATGTTGGAAAGCGCTACACTGGCTGCTGCAGGGGAAATGTCACCAATAATCATAACCAACAGTGGACCCTGGAAGCCACACAATGGAACAGCCTAGAAAAATATGGGCCACTGGTGCAATAATAACATGTCTTTACTGAGAGTAGCCCACCCCTATCTGATTGAATTTGAGGCCTTTTCTCTGGAAGAGAATTCATGCCTGGTACTGAAAACATAATCAAAATATCTGGGAAGGTGATAGATCCTAGGGTATGAGTAAATGGGTATAAGATGACCCTCAAGTTGCCCTCTACATATTTATGACTACATATTAAGACTATAGGTTTGTGCTCATCTAAGCTTTGGTCAGAGCTGTGTCCGATGGCAGTGATTACTACGGAGACTGTATCTCATCAAAGTGTGGAGAATAATGGGCATGTGAATGCTCAGTGCCAAATGTCCATTCCTCCTCCAAGGCTCACAGGATGCTGTAGGGGAGGAGGTGGAGAGAATGTCAGAGCCAGAGGATGGGGAGAAGTGCTTTGTAGTGCTGTCTTCCAGACATGAAATGACCATTTCATTCCTGACCTCACAGTGGCTGTCCTTTCCTGAATGAGACCTACATAGCATTTATCCTATTAGCATTTTATTATGGAAGAAGTAGGAGAGAAAAAAAAAAAGAAGGGATTTAGGGTTGGGGATATGAAGAAAGAAAGACAGAAGAAGGTAATAGGGAAGGATATTTTGATCAAAGTGCATTTGTACATGTATGAAAATAAGTCAATAAAAAGTTTAAAATGAGCCAGGCATGACGGTACATGCTTTATCCCAGCACTCAGGAGGCAGAGGTAGGATCGCCATGAGTTCAAGGCCACCCTGAGACTACATATGGAATTCCAAGTCAGCCTGGGCTAGAGAGAGACCCTACCTCAAAAAAAAAAAAAAAAAAAAAGTTAAAAAACCTGCTATTCTGATTGATATGAGTAAAGTGAATTGAATAAAATAGATTGAGCTTATAACTTAGAATCAACATATATGCAGATTTTATTATATAAAATAAGTTTAGATATACATAGTAATAGAGTCTAGAATTAGTTTGAGTTTTGTTGTTTGTTTCTGTGTTGTGTTGTTTTGATTTTTGAGACATTATCTACTGGGCAACCCAGACTGCACTAGAACTAAAAAACCCTGCCTTGGGTTCTTGAGTAGGGCAATGATAGGCATGTGATACCATGTCTGGGTAGAATTAATTTTAAAGTGAATTAAAGACTTAATTATCAGATGAAAGATAACATTTCACTCACTGTTTGCCAGGGAATTATACATGTGCATGAGAAAGAGAGGAAAGTTTTGAGAATGCTTTCCACAGGATGTCCAAGCAGACATGCCTTTGATTGTTTTACAAATAAAAGACATCTACAAAAGACAGTATACATTTAAGTTTTTAAATTTTATTTTCAGTTGAAAATTATTTTTAAATATCAAGTGAATATTTTCTAAAAGCATGTTTTTGTTCTGGGAGCAACTTTATACTTGGGGATATATCACAACAGAAATTCTCATTTATTTTGCTTTATGTAGATGCCTAAAGATTTTTTTTTTTGTTTCAATATAAATGTTTACAAGAGTTATAAGAATTATTGTCATGTCATTCTCAAGGCAGTCATAACTATACCACTGTCTAGAGCTTTCATATTGGGACAGTGATATATGCGAGTCAAGTAACATTGAAACCCAGATGAGACTCATAAGGAACAGTAAACGGCAGTGAGAGTAATTGGGCTTTTCCCAAGTTAAGTTTAAGATCCTTTCTTTATTTAGCATTTCTCATATGTTAGACAAGGTATTGATAGGCTTTTCTTTTTTCTGTAGCTCATATGAAATGTAGATAAAATGTATACAAATTCAATGTTTCCCTTGTGTCATGCAGGAAACATACCAGATTTTTAGCCCTGAAAATCACAAGTGACATATTTAGAGGGGTTGTTCTGTTTCTTAACAGGTTAAATGAACTGATTAAATAGGAGATTTTTAATAGATATTTTCCTTCTAAATTCTATATGACCATCATATTCATCTCCACAATCAGACTTTATGCATCTGGCTCCACCTAGGTACTGGGGATTTGAACCCAAGTCAGTAGGCTTTGCAATCAAGAGTCTTTAACCACTGAACCATGTCTTCAGTCATTTAAAAACATTTTTATTGTTTTATTTGAAAGAATGAGGAGGTCGCAGAAGAAGGGAGAGAACAAGACTACAGGTATGCCAGGGCCTCCTGCTGCCTTAACAGAACCTCATTCAGTACCTTGTGCACGTGACTTTATATGGATAGTGAGCAATCATCCTGGGATGGTAGTCTTTGCAAGCAAGTGCCTCTCAGCACTAAGCCATCTCTCCAGCAGTTGAGACTCTTTATTTTTTTATTTAATTAAAATTTTTTTTGTTTATTTTTATTTATTTATTTGAGAGACCAGACATAGAGAGAAAGAGGCAGAGAGAGAGAGAGAGAGAGAGAGAATGGGTGTGCCAGGATCTCCAGCCACTGCAAACGAACTCCAGGCGCATGCGCCCCCTTGTGCATCTGGCTAACGTAGGCCCTGGGGAATTAAGCCCCGAACCTGGGTCCTTAGGCTTTATAGGCAAGCGCTTAACTGCTAAGCCATCTCTCCAGCCTGAGATTCTTTTTTTTTTTTTTAATTTTTGAAAATGTTTTATTTATTTATTTATTAGAGAGAGAGAAAAAAATGGGCATGCCAGGGCCTCCAGCCACTGCAAATGAACTCCAGAGGCATGTACCACCATGTGTATCTGGCTTGCTTGGGATCTGGGGAATCACACCTGGGTCCTTAGGTGTCACAGGAAAGTTCCTTAACTGCTAAACCATCTCTCCAGCCCTGAAATTTTATATAATAATTAGATTTATATAAAACAATGGGCATGATACATAGTATTCACTAAACATTGTTTTAAAAATGAATGGGGCTGGAGGGATGGCTTAGCTGTTAAGGCACTTGCATGCAAAGCCAAGGGACCCGGTTTAGATTCCCCAGGACCCACTTTAGCCAGTTGCTCAAGGGAGTGCACGCGTCTGGAGTTCGTTTTCAGTAGTTGGAGGCCTTGGCTGGCTTATTCTCTCTCTCTCTCTCTCTCTCTCTGTATCCCTCTTTCTCTGTCAAATAAATAAATAAAAATAAAATATTTTAAAAATGAATGAAGACAACAAAAGTGAAGAGGCAATCATTGAAAAGAGGGGGTCCAGTGGAAGGCTTGTGGGAAATGGGAAATAAAGTAAGGAATTTTTTTAATAAAACAATTTAATTTAAATATGAAGGAATGCATGTTTAATTTGGAAAAAAAATATTGTAACTGCTAATGCTAAATTTCATTTTGAAAAAGTAAAATGGGACCAGGAGATGACTCAGTGGTTAAAGGCACTTGCTTGCAAACCCTGCCACCCTAGGTTCAATTCACCATAACTCATATAAAGCCAGATGAAAAATGTGGCACATGCATCTGGAGTTCTCTATTTGTAAATAAATAAATAAATAAATGTGTATATTATTCTCTCTCACTTTTTTTTTCTTGTGTGTGTGTGTAAATGGTAAATTCAGGTGTTTTCCAAAACTATCACATCCAAAAAATATCCCATGTTAATGCAAATTGAAACCACAACTAAATGATTTGAAATAATATGGAAATTTCTAAGGGTAGAAAATGTAAAAATATCTCAAGTGCTAGTGTTAAAATGTGATAAATATATCTAATATGGTGCAGTCCTTTTTGCCCATTTGGCCTCCAGCTGCTATTGGTATTTAGTAGGTAGTGGAATCTTTTGGACCCATGGTCTGGCTGGCAATGAGGCTGAGGGTTCTAGGTCCCTTGTCTGCTGTTACAGTGAATTTCTGGGACAAACACCTGACCAGAATCAGCTTATGGGAGGAAAGGGTTTATTTCACATTTACATCAGGGCAGCAGAAGCTGGCTCACTTCCATAGATCATAGCAGAGAGTCACCACCAAATAACCAGCAAACAGGAATAGCCAAGGATCCAACTGGCATTGAACACACTTTAGGGCTGGACTACAAGATCCTCCCCCAGTGACACTCCCTCCAGGAGGCTCAGAGAGATTAACGTAGGAAGCTTAACCTTAATCAAAGATCCCTAAGGCTCTAGGGGGCATAACATTCCCATTCAAATCAACACATCTGCCTGTACATGAGGGGACCCATGATCGCAATCTTGCCTGAATGCACCATGCCTACCCTTCCTTGATGGCTGGAACCTTTGAAATTGTGACCCAAACAAATACCTTAATTTGCCTTAGTGTTGTTTTATTTTCACAGCAATGAGAATATTGAATAATAAATATATATTAATTTATATTAAATTTTATAAATAACCAGTTTAAAATATTGTAAAAAACAGTTTATTGCATACATTTTATTGACTAAAGATGCAATTTAAAACACTTAAAAGACAATTTATCTTTTTAAAAAATTATTTATTTATTTGGCAGAGAGAAAGAGGTAGACAGAGTGAGAGAGAGAGAGAGAGAGAGAGAGGGAGAGAGAATGGGAACACCAGGGCGTCCAGCCACTGCAAATGAACTCCAGACACCATCTTGTGAATCTGGCTAACGTGGGTGCTGGGGAATCAAACCTGGGTCCTTTGGCTGTGCAGACAAACACCTTAGCCACTAATCATCCTTCCAGCCTTATAATTTTACTTTTATTCATTTACAATTGTCTTCGTTTTGAAAGAGAATTTCAAAAACTGTTGGCCTATTTTAATATCTTATTAAAATATTCTAATTTTAATAACTATATGTGCATATTAATGAATGCACACACGCATACACACATGCACACTATATATATATATATATATATATGTTGAAGGTCCATAATCCCTACACTGTCTGGTTACTAGGCAATAAGATAATATATAATATATAGCCATTAATAGAAATTGGTATATTTATATACAAAAATTTGACTTTCATGAATAATTTAGGTTTTCTAAGAACACAGATAGGTGTTTCTGTGTACACTAGGGAACATAGATATACTACTTGGCACATCACTTGACATTAAGCTTTCTGATTTACTTTCTCCCCCAAAAGATACATGTCCATTATATTCTTTGCTAACTTGTGAGCCAATAATTTTGCTGACAAATCATTAGTATAAGATCATCACCATAAATAATTAGTACAAGATCATCACCATACTTACCAAATTCTTCAATACAAATTTATGTTGCACTAATTTATAACTTGAACTATATATCTGCTTTTTTTCTTAAAGTCAGTTTCTTAATGTAACGAATACAAGGATCCTATTGTTCCCCATTGCATAATAAAGGCTCTATGTTTTCTGGTTATTTGTTTTGCCTTTTTTCCCTATTTTTAGACAAAGTCATATTACAGTGCAGGCCGGCCTAGAACCCACTATCTTTCTGCCTCATCTCTTTCAAAGTGCCAGGATTACAGATGCACACAATACCAGATGTCTCTGTTTATTAAGTCAAAATCATGCCATAACCCAGATTCTTGGTGCACTTGAGGTAGTTAGAAGATATGGTTGATGTGTGGGTGTGATATGTAATAGATTTGAAAGGGCCATACTTCTTTTAGCACACCTGTGAATAATAGTATTAGTTATATATGGTCATAGTACTAATGAAGCATAATGTATTAATAAGTTTATTCAAAACCAAAGCAGTTACAGATCTCTGTTCTATGGGAACAGATTACGAATTTGTGCCCCAGTACATTGTATCAACTGACTCAGGAGGATTTCAAATAAAAGGTTATTTTATTTTATTTTATTTTAAAAATATTTTTTAAACTTTATTTTATTTATTTATTTATTTGAGAGAGAAAGAGGCAGAGAGAGGGAGAAAAAGAATGGGCTCTTCAGGACCTCCAGCCACTGCAAATGAACTCCAGATGTATATGTCCCCTTGTGCATCTGGCTTATGTGGGTTTTGGGGAATCAAACCAGGGTCCTTTGGCTTTGCAGGCAAACATCTTAACTTCTAATCCATCTCTCAAGCCAAAGTAAAAGCTTTATAAGTAACATTTATCAACCTTCTTGTCAGAACCATGGGAGTCCAGAACTAAGAAAGCCAAGTTTGGCGTACTCTCATTATAAAAGTCTACTTTTCATAACATACGGCAGATTTCAAAACATGAGGTAGATATTCCCTTGAAAAGTCTAGCTGTATTGGAGCATCCATTTATAATGGAAATTGAAAATAATGATAAAAATTTCATCATTTTTTTAAGGAAAAGAAAAAAAATTGGAAGTAGATAAACATTTTCAGAATTTTTCTTACAAAGTCTCCATGATTGAGAAACACTTTAAAAAGAGATAAAAATAATGGATTTGAAGTCAAACTACAAAAAAATCCAAATATTGGAAATGCCTAAAAAAAAAAACCCACCTAATTAAAAAGAAACTAGTGTGAAAAACAAATGTCTTTGGCTCAAATTTCCATCTTCAAAAGATACTTGTTTGTAAAACCTCTCTTTTTTCAAATTCTTTGAAATTTTGTCTGTTCCTATTATTTAAAAATACCAAGCCAGGCATGGTGGCACACATCTTTAAGCCCAGCACTAGAAAGGCAGAGGTAGGAGGATCACTGTGCATTCAAGGTCAGCCTGAGACAACTTAGTGAATTCCAAGTCAGCCTGGGCCAGAGTGAGACTCTACCTAAAAACAAAACAAAACAAAAAAAACTAATAATTCTTTATTTTTATGCTATTTCTAAGCATTTCCATCTGTAATTTTATTTTGGCACTGGATCTATTGCATTAAGAGATTAAAATGGATAATAATGCCAGTATTATTAAAAATGTTAAAAAATGATTTTGTGGTATTTAGTGAGGAAACATGAGATTTGCAGGCAGCAGAAATAATGAGTTGCCTAATTTAATGCAATTTAATCCCTTTCTTTATAAAACAAAAATGCTAAAATCTGTTTATATTATTGTTACAAAGAGATACAGAGAATGTATAAAATGCTTGATATAATAATAGCATGACTATTAGCCTTTTAACCTTTTAAGAGAAAAAAAATGATCTAACATTTATCTAAGAAATTATAGACTCTAGTCTACAGTTTACTTATGTGTAAAGTTAATTATAAAAGGATAAGTTATTTTATTTAATTAAATAATGTGATTGTTTTACATATTTCTTCAAAAATTCTCTAACAGATGCATATATTCTGATCAGTATGCCAGGTGGATATTCCATAGTAGATATAGTTTTCATTTTTCCTTCTTGTGTGCATATTAAGAGTTCTTATGCTTTAAGTGTATCTTTGAAAACCAAAAATTAAAAAATTATAATGTCTAAGTTGTTATATCTGTATCCTCTAAGAAATTCCTTATACTATTGTCACTTTAAGCAATAACTTATTAGAGAGTTTTTGGGCTGTAAAATTATGACTATGAAAAATGAAGCAAGAAAGTCCAAGAACCCAAGGAATGATAATGCTGGTGGAAGAAAACTGCGTTTGTGCTTGTGCAGTTTTCTGTCAGTGAGAGGGTTTTCTGGGGATTCTACTGTTGGAAAGGAGCCCAGGTCATTCCTGGCAGATGCCCCTGACTGGGGCAGCAGCTGGTTCATATGCTTATACGTTGATTACCCTGCAGATGGATTGAAAAGATGAAGTAATTATGAATTATTACAGAAAATTAGGTTTTAAATTTTGACAACATGAAGAAAACAAACTCCAAATCATGGTATTACTTAATTGAAATGATTAAGAATTTATCTTTCATTTAATATCAATAATAAAACATTTTTAAGTGAAAAGCCATATTCTGTCACCACATTCACTTAAAATATTTATTCAGTGTTAATAATTAAATTGAACAACTTGTCAGTCCTTGAGAAGAGATGACAGATGTCTGTCCAAACGACTTCCATCCTTGAAAGTTCTGAGGCCTTCGCTGTTTTTGGTCAGGCACATTTTTTTTTTTTTTTTTTTTTTTTGCCTTGAAATTTCATTAAGGAGGAAGACACTCTCCCAGAGTTACTACATGATTACTTTCTGTGAGTCTTGATTTTAATGCATCTGCCTAGTACTTTATTCACAAATACTTAAACATATTGCCTTCAAGTAGAAGCAAGAACCATATAACTGTATATTAGCTCAGAAAAAGTTGAGAAATTTATCAGTATTATTAAGATTTCCCATACATATTCATATCCTAGGCTGGGAAAAACAGGCATGTGCCTTTTAAATTAATAGTTTGGAAGTAAAAGCCAATGCGAGTACTAAAAGAAGTTGAAAATTGGAGAAACAACCATGCACACATGCTGTGAAGAGGTTGTAATTAGTAAAAAGAACATCAAAAAGATTTGTGTAGGGTGCAGAAGACTAGTGTCCTGGTTGCTGAAATTATCTCAGTGAGCAGTCTATGATTCAGTAAGGATTTCTCAGTGAAAGAAAGATAAATAGGGGCTGGAGAGATGGCTTAGCGGTTAAGCGCTTGCCTGTGAAGCCTAAGGACCCTGGTTCGAGGCTCGATTCCCCAGGACCCACGTTAGCCAGATGCACAAGGGGGCGCACGCATCTGGAGTTCGTTTGCAGTGGCTGGAGGCCCTGGCGCGCCCATTCTCTCTCTCTCTCTCTCTGCCTCTTTCTCTCGCTGTCTGTCGCTCTCAAGTAAATAAATAAAAAATACAGAAAAAAAATTAAAAAAAGAAAGATAAATATTACAGAAAGGAGAATATTCTAAAACATTTCTCCAGCTATAGTTCAAAGTATCACAATTATATGCAACGATTAAAACATTGGATGTCAAAACTCTATGTCCAAAAATGTACCAAAAATAAGATTTTTATGTTTAATGAATATGCAGTGATGACAAAAACAGCTCATTGACTGCTTACTGTATGAAAATCTAGGTCCTTTCACTATGTTCAATAGGAACAGTATAATCTCTCTTATTGAGAAACTCAACGTTCATGTGTTTCATAACACATATGTACTAGCCCTATAAAAGTAAATATTTGAAATTAAATGAGCATACATACACATCAAGTTTGTTAGTTATCTGGTCTATAACAAATACATTGATGAGATCAACGTGAGAAAAGGAAAGACTTATTTTAGCTGACTTTTTTCATGGTTTTGGTCTAATCTGCTTGATTATATTGATTTTGATTCTGGCCACAATCCTAAATTGTGATCTAAAACAGGGCACCTATGAGAAGGATGAGAGGGAGGAAAAGGCTCAATGTCCCAATACAATTTTGTAAGGGATGCTCTCATGAACTGAGATCTCCAAGTATGGCCCACCTCTTAACATTTCTATCACATTTAAATAAGAGCCTAGCTAGGGATTAATCTATTAACACATGGCTCATGGAGGAATATTTAAGATCAAACCACAGTGTAGATACACAGGTATATGTTTCATGGTTTGCATGTGTTCATCTTTATCTTAGAAATTGTAGTGACATTTTCTCCTGTTCTAATTCTATAACTAATTGCCAAGTCTTGATTGTAAGACTCAGACACTGATATTTTCTCAGTAATTATTTTTTTTAAATATCTTTAAATGGAAGCAACAGTCTTAGAAATATACAGCAGATTTCTCCATTCAATTGTTCCTGATTAGGGCATTCTTATTTGGTTGACCAGAGCCCAAAAGGATATTATGAGACATGAACAAGTACAATTAGTATTATGTGAATCTGTTTTCACTGCTATCACATAAAATAAATAATTTTCTCCAGCTAGACACAGATTACATCTTCAGTGTATAGTAGATTTCCTTGATGAGACACTCTTGAGTGACATAGCACTTGTGTGTTGCAGTCTTATTTCCCCATGGGGGCAACTCTGGAAGATGGCAGATCTTTAAAATTATGGAGCCTAGTATGAGTAATTAACTCTCCAGAGGTCTGGCCCTTGGGAGATATTAATGTTAATATCATAAATTGGGCTAGTTCTTGTGAGAGAATGAGTTATTATTAAAAAAAAAAGAAAGGCCACTTTAAGATCCCCAACTTCCTACCTCACTATGTGATTTCTTCTAAGCTTCTTGCTACTATTATAATGTCGTTTGTTCATCATGAAATCCTTGTATCAGGCCAAAAATATGAGACTGTTTAATGTGAGAATTTCATCCTCTAAAACACCATGTTCTAAATAAGCATCAATTTTTCAGAACTATTCAGCTTCAGGTATTAAGTTATCATAAGAGCAAAAGGACTAATATATAAAATAATTTCAGAACAATAGCAGCTTAAAGTGCCTTTCTTTTCTTAATACATCAGAGATTGAATATAGAACTGTAACTTAGATTCCAGTGACAATAGAAGTGCATGTGTTGAATAACTATTTAGGTGTCACTGAATTTTTCTGTGCATTATATGGACAGTGAAACTTGTGCAGAAATGTTCTGCTGATATTTGTTCTTTTAGAAATCATGGGCTATTAAACTAATCATCTAAAATGATACAGTTTATCAGCCTTATTTCAGTATATTTAAGAACAATTTAAAAACTTCTTGTCTTCGTTTTCATTTGTTCCATGCCTGCTTTTTGTTAACAACAAGGGCTTTAAAATAGGAAGAAAATTAATACTTTGCGTTCAAGTTTTTTCAGGATCATACTAATTTCATTGTATGTAATACAATCTTATAGGTGTTGAGGATATAGCTTAATTAGTTGAGGACTTAACTAGCATGTACAAAAGTTTGGCTTCAATCTTTAGCACTGCATAAAACTGTGTTTAGATGTGCATAATTGTATTCTTAGCAGCTGGGATGTGGAGGGAAGAGACAGAGAAATTTGGGGTCATTTTTACATATACAGTCAATTTAAGGTAACCTGGGCTACATGAGATACTCTTTAAGTAAATAAAGAATTAATAAACAAAGAAACAAATGAATAAATAGATCAATTTGAAGAGTCATAATTTTTACAATAAATGAATTAAATCTATTTTACTCTATAACAATCATACAATAACAGTTAATGTGACCTCCCTACTTCTTTTTTTACCTGAGTGCATAAATTTAAAAAAAGGTAATTCAAAGAATATACTAAAATTATTAAAATCTCTCCTATAAATTTTTGTGAAAGATAAAAATCATAGATAATAATGTGATACTGATACTTTATTAAACAATACTTCACTTAAAATTGTAATCAACAATTTTCTTTCAAATAAATGTGTTTCAAATAATGTGATGAGATTTTGTAGGCTTCCTTAGCATATGCCATTTTTACAACATAGGGAATGATTTCTCTTCTAAATTTTAAATTCTATGAAGAATTGTCTTTCAAAGACATATGATTCTTCTCTTACTTTTCAGGCTTCACAGCCCTTTTAAAGTAGAAGGCAGATGAAGGAATGTCATTAAATAAAATTTATCCAATTTTGGTATATTCAGAAAGAATATCTCCACATGGTATCCCTGTATTCTTGTCGAATAAAGGAAAACTTTTTTCTTTTAATCTATGACTTTAAGATTTCAAATTCCAGAAGAAACAATACTTACCTTTCTTACATATCTGATTCAAATGTATGCACTTTAAAACATTATCTCTCACTGTTGATATATTGATTTTATAAAAAGTACATATAATTCAAATACCTGTGTTAAATATTAATGCAAATGTACAGAGTTGGTTGAAACTTTGCTTCTTTAAACCTTTTTATTATGTGAAGGACAATGAGAGAATTCAACTAAGTACAAAATTTTATTAAAAAGTTTTGACACGTGCCTGTGTGTTGCTTGTGTGTGTATGCATATTCACACACAGGTACACTGGTGTGTGAACATATGTGCATGTATGACAGTCAGAAGTTAACATTGGTGTGTCCACTTAAATTGCTCTCCACTTTTTTTTTGAAGCGAACCCAAGAGACTGGCCTTTGTTTTTGTTTGTTTGTTTTTAATGAGAGTGAGAGCTATAGTGAGAGAGACAAAGGGGGAGAATTGGTGGACCAAAGCTTCTAGCTACTAACTCCAGATGTATATGCCACCTTGTGCACATGTGCGACCTTGTGCATCTGGCTTACATTTGATCTGATGATTTGAACATGGGTCCTTAGGCTTTTTAGGCAAGAAACTTAAATGCTAAGCCATCTCTCAGCATGCTCTTCATAGTTTTTTTAAATATATATATATATATATATATATATATATATATATATGTGTGTGTGTGTGTGTGTGTGTGTGTGTGTGTGTGTGTGTGTGTGTATGTGTATATGTATACACACACACACACACACACACACACACATATATGCTTGCAAGAGAGAATAGAGTGGGAGAGAGGATTGGAACATCATGGCATCCAGCCACTGCAATTGAACTCCAGACATGAGCACCCCATTGTTCACATGTGTGACCTTGCTCACTTGTATCACTGTACATATGATTTACATGGAACCTGGAGAGTCCAACATGAGTCCTTAGACTTTGCAGGCAAGTGCCTTAACCACTTAGCCATCTCTTAAGCCCCCTAGTTTCCACTTTAAAAAAATATCTTTATGTATTTATTTGAGAGAGTGTCAGAGACATAATGAGGTAGATAGAGAAATGAAGAGATAGAGAGGATACAGAGAGAGAGACTGAGTATGGGTCATCATACTAAGGCCTCCAGCCACTTGAAGCAAACTCCAGACTTATGTGTCACTTTGTGCATCTGACTTTACATGGGTACTGGGGAATTGAACTCAAACCTTCAGGATTTGCAAGCTAGTACCTTTAACTGCTAAGCCATCTATTCAACCCACTATTTATTTATCTATTTTTACTGAAGCAAAATTTCTCATTTGGACCCAGAGTTGCTAACATCACACTAACTCTAACCCCTGAGATACCCTGTCTCCACTTCCCATGGTTGAGAATAGAAGTGGACTCACATGACCCCTTCTCTCAAGCATTAACTGGTACTGAGATTCTCCATTGTATTTGTACTGAAATTCCTCACATTTGCTTGGCAAGTATTTCATCTTCTGGACCATCTCCAAATCCCTCCCCCCTCCACTTTTGATTCAGTTTCTTGTTAAGTATCACAGACTAATCCTCAGTCTGCCATCCTCAGACACAGGCCTCTCAAATACTGCTGTATAGGTGTGAGCCTCTACAGTGAGCTACAAGGTTATTTTATTAACGATTTCGTCTTATATTTCTTTCAGGTGGTTAACCTCTTTCCTTTTGGTGAGAAAGACTTTTCACCCGTGGTATACCTGAAGATTAATCTCTATGAGTCTTCAAAGGATTCTTTCTAAAATATGCCTTCAATTTTATTACACTTACAATAAAATCCATCTATATATGCCCAATGCTCAGATGAAAAAGTTCACATGCCTAATCATACTTTGCCAAATGTTTGTCTGGCCCCATTTTCTCTCTCTACCTTGTAAGTTTTGTTCTTTGAATACAAAGTCACAAGAAACAAACACAAAGTAAATAAAGTAATTTTACTCTGCTTTCCTTTTTCTAACCCATCTATGTTATTCTTTAGACCATCAATGTGTGGCCCTCTTCTCTCACTCATACTAATCACTGCACAGCACACTCATCAGTGTTTCTTTACACAGCTTCTCTAATCAATACAAATCGTTTTGAAGTGCCCACCTTGTATTTTATTTCTTTAATTTTTATTTCTTTTATTTTTAAAACAATTTTTACTTATTTCAGACAGAAATGGAGTGAAAGAGAGACAGGGAGGGAGGGAGATAATGTGGGTTTGTCAGGGCTTCCTGCCACTGTTAACAAACTCCAGATGCATATGTTACTTTGCACATCTAGTTTTATGTGGGTAGCAGGGAATCAAACCTGGGCAATCAGGATTTGAAAGCAAGCACATTAATTGCTGTGACATATCCCCAGCCCCCCACCAATGGTATTTTATATTTCCTGTTTCTCCACCTAGAAAATGAGTGCTATGAAGGTCATGGGCTTTGGAATTTCTTTTATTTTAATTTATTGCCTCCTGTAAGTGCCACTTGGTGCATCTGGCTTTACATGAGTACTGTTGAATTGAACCCGGCCCATCAGGCTTTGCAAGCAAACACCTTTAACTGCAGGGCCACGTCTCCAGCCTACTGGGATTTTTAAACATCTGCATGTGTATTACAAAGGACATCAATGCAGAAAATTAAGTATAGGTAAGAAAAGTGTATACACTTGAGTGGCATCATTTGGCACAGACTGGCATGGATATTGCACTAAAGTAGGAGAGATGAGCAATGTCAAGTCAGAGACTTTCAGAAAAGAAAATCATTGAAACTATTCAATAGATAACATCCCAAGCTTACATATAATATATGTATTATATATTACATTATATTATATGTATTATATATTATATATGTATTAATATATAATATATAATTATATATAATATATGTATATTATATATATGTATGTGTATATATATATATATATCAGGAATGAAAGGACAGAAATGTTATAGAATGGGATTAGGATTGGAATTATAGCTTTTTATACCTGGATCATCAGCATTTCATTGCTTTAAATCTATTTTATTATTTACTTTTAGTTGTATGTGGGCAATTGTCTGTGTACATCTGGAGGCCAGGGCTTGAAGTAAGATATCTTCCACAATCACTGTCTACTTTATGTTTGGGCTAGGGTCTCTAACTGAACATGGAGCTCACCAATTCAGGTAAACTTTCTAGCCAGCAATAAAGTAGCCAAAATGAACTTTTTTTTTTCTTTCCCCATGAGCTGCTCCTTGTAGGGTGATTTCTGCCAGCAATGCAAACCTGACTGCAGCAATAACTGAAAAAAACAAAGCAGCTCAAAAATAATTAAAAATGGGCTAGATTAGAAATGGGCTAGAGATGGCTCAGCAGTTAAGGTACTGGCTTGCAAAGCCTGACATCCTTGGCTTGATTTTCCAGTGTCTACATGGAGCTAAGTGCACAAAATGAAGCATGCATCTGGAGTTCATTTGCAAAGATAAGATGCCCTGGAGTGCCCCTTCTCTCTCTCCTTGCCTATTAATAATAATAACAACAACAACAATAATAATAGTAATAAAAATAGCAGCTGACAATACATGGAAAAAGCATCAGGTTTTCTGATTTCTCAAGCAGAAAGAGATTTATCATTTATAAGAAATACTAAGGATCTGCTTAACACACATAGGAGTTTAAGTGTATGGTTATTTTCTCCTATGTAGTTCCTTATATACACCACACTATGCATGAAATATAGAGCAGAATATTCTCCTTGGCATCCTTAAGGAAATCATATTGTCAAAGTTTTTGCTTCCCTGCTTTATAGTTTCTAAAAATAAGGTCCTGGCACAAAGCCATACTGCAGTGGCTAAGTGCACACCTGCAGGCTTAAATGAGCAACTCTGCTTTTTGTATTGCACTCGCTTAAAGCAAAATTGAAATAATAATCGACAGTAGGAGAGAGATGGCTCAGTGGGTAAGGCTCATGCCTACAAAGCCTAGAAACCAGGGTTCAATTTTCCCAGTAACCATGTAAAGACAGATGCACAAAGTGGCACATACATCTGGAATTTGTTTGCAGTAACTGGAGAAATCACCTGGACAAAAGCAGCTTTTAGGGGGAAAACATGTTTATTTTGGCTTACAGACTTAAGGGGAAGCTCCATGATGGCAGGGGAAAATTATGGCATGAACAGAGAGTGGAAATCACTCCCTGGCCAACATAAAGTGGACAATAGCAACAGGGGGGTGTGCCAAACACTGGCAAGGGGGAGCTAGCTATAACATCCATAAGCCCGCCCCCAACAACACACTCCCTCCAGGAGGTGTTAATTCCCAAATATCCATCAGCTGGGAACATAGCATTCAGAACACCTAAGTTTATCGGGGACACCTGAATCAAATCACCACTTTCCATACCTGGCCCCAATAAAATGATAACTATATGTGATGTAAAATAGAATGCATTCAAGCTAACTTTAGAAGTCCCCATAGTTCTTATCAATCCTAATGATGTCCAAACATCCTCATAATCCAGTCTTTTAACTGAGCCATAATACAAAAAAATCCCCCCCAAACCCATAAATGCACAGAAGAAATACTCATACTGCAAAAGATGGCACTGTGTATAGCAAAAAAATATTCAAGCAAAACAAGATTTAGACAGGACAAACAAACTCTACTTCCAAGTCCAACAACTCAGTCTTCAAGTTCGATAATCCTAACAAGCAACAAGTCTCTGGAATTCCATTTCTGTCCCCCCCCCCCCCCCCGCCCAGCTAGGCTACTCATGGTCCTGGAAAACTTCATCTTGGGCCAGCAGCTCTCCTTGGCAGCAATCTTGTTGTCCCAGCATCTCCACTGGGTCTCCTCTGCAACTCATGGTTCATTCTCATGTCCCCATGGGGTCTCCATACAGGCAACCAGCACACCTGCTTCACACTGCCCATGGCCATTTCCAAAACACAAGACCGTGTTGCAAATTCAATGACCCTCTTCTGCATCTCTAATACTCCACAATATCAGGTAGAGTGTCAATTTGTTAATCCGGGTTGGGGGGGGGGCGGACAATAAAGCAGACTTTGAAAAACAGGACACTCCTTCAGCACTCAGGCCCCTTCAAATGAGTCGACATTCTTCCTGTTACCCCAGTGCAGGTCAGCTGGCCCAATCTCAAAGGTTGTAATCTCTCGATTGCAGCTGAGTGGGCAGAAGTTCCCCCAAAGACATATATATATATATATATATATATATATATATATATATATATTTTTTTTTTTTTCTGTGCCATATCCCTCTACTCACACCAGTTCATTTCTACACAAAGCAACCCTGCAGAACTTCTGAGGACAGGGGCATAACAGCAAGCTTCTCAAATAAATTGCTTCTAGCCCCGTCAAGCAAAGCTCCTTCTCACCCTTATAAGCCAAACATCAGAGTCCATAGTTCTTACTGCATTGAGGTCTTTCACCTCTGACAAGAATACTCCATCAGGTTCACATTGCTGGTAGAAATCACCAGACCAATAGCAGCTTTTGGGGAAAAAAAAAAAAAAGGTTTATTTTGGCTTACCGACTTGAAGGGAATTCCCATGATGGCAGGGGAAAATGATGGCACCAGCAGAGGGTGTACATCACCCTCTGGTCCACATAAGGTGGACAATATCAATAGGAGAGTGGGCCAAACACTGACAATGGGAAGCTGGCTATAACACCCATAAGCCTGCCTCCAACAATACACTGCCTCCTGGAGTTGTTAATTCCCAAATCTAAATCAGCTGTGAACCTAGCATTTAGAACACCTAAGTTTATGGGTGACTCCTGAATCAAAACACCACACAGGGCACATTAATAATGTCCAACAACTTTTAATTCTAAATATTAAATATTCTAACCTAACAGTTTATTTTATCAGATATTAATATAGCAATTTTGGAGAAGGTTCCATGGGCTGTTGAGAAGAATGTGTATTTTGTAGAGTTGGGGTGGAAAGTTCTATAGATATCCATTAGGTCTAGTTGATCTATGGTGTTGTTGAGCTTTATTATTTCCCTGTTGATTTTCTGCTTGGATGATTTGTCCATTGACAATAGTGGAGTATTGCCAAGTATCCTACTATGATGGTGTTGGTGTTTATTTCTACTTTGTTGTAGAGTGGATTTTGTTTTATAAACTGTGGCCTACCTGTATTCAGCACATATATATTTATGGGTGTGATGTGCTCCAGTTGGATCATTCCCTTGATGAGTAGAATGTGACCTTTTTTTGTCCTTTCTGATTACTTTTGGTTTGAAATCTATTTTATCAGATACTAATATAGCAACACCCACTTGTTTTTTATTTCCATTTGCTTAGAATATAATTTTCCAACCTTTCACCCTGAGGAGGTGTCTATCTTTAATGGTGAGGTGGGCTTCTTAAAGACAGCAGATAGAAGGGTCCAGTTTTTTGATCCACCCTGATAACCTGTGTCTGTTGATGGGTGAGTTAAGACCATTAATATTTGAGGGTATTACTGTGAGGTTTGAATTAATCCTTGCCATGATGAGGTGTTTTATGGGTTTTTTTGCTTTCATGTGTTATGTACTCTTTTGAGCCTGGTTTATTTTGGTTATTGTGATCTTCTTGTTGGCTCTTGAGATTGTTTGACTGTTCTGTATTGAGTATTCCCTCAAATACTCTCTCTAGGTTTGGATTTTTGTTCATATATCATTGAGTTGACTTTTTTATGGAAAGTTTTTCTCTCACCATCTTTTATGAGGAATACTATTGATGGGTAAAGTAGCTTGGGTTGGAACCCATAGTTTATCAGACTTTGAAGTGTTCCATCCCAGGACCTTCTGCCTTTCAGGATTTCCTTGGAGAAATCTGATGTAATTCTGACAAGATTGCATTTGTATATTGTGAATTGTTCCTCTCTTGCTGTTTTTAATACTCTCCCTTTGTTTTTGTTAAGAGTTTTAATTATGGTGTATCTTGGAGAGTTTCTCCTTTGGTCTTGCCTGATTGCTATTCTATGGGCTTCTTTTATCTGGATGGGCCTCCCTTTTGAGAGATTGGGAAAATTTTCTTCAATAATTTTGTTGAATATGTTCTCTCAGCCTCTGATCAGGATTTCTTCTCCTTCTGGTATACACATGATCTAGATGTTTGGTTGTTTTAGGGTGTCCCACAGTTCCCTTGTGTTCTGTTCATTTGATTTTTTTTTTAATTTACCAAAGTTTTTGGTTTCCCAACCCATTTCTTCTGCCTTACCTTCCAGGTCAGAGGTTCTGTCTTCCACATGAGTAAACTCTGTTGGTGAGGGGTTCTAGAGAGGTTTTTATAATTTCTATTTGATTTTAGTTTTCTGTTGTGTTATTTTGCATTGTGTCCATCTCTTTCATTGTGGTATGTTTTCAATTTGAGTTCTTATTTTCTTGATGCTTCCTGGATTTCATTCTTGCATTTGATCACTAAGCTTAATCAACTGGTTTTTCAGGTCTTCCATTTCTTTACTCACCTTTAATTTATTCATATCTCATTGGAGGGTTCTAATATTTTATTCCATCAAGATAAGCCTACTGTTAACGGTTGAATGTTGTAGGAGATGATTCTGTTCAATTTTCTTGATATTGTTGACTCTTTGATGGTTTGCTTCAAGTTCAGTGATTTTTTTTTTTTTGAACAGGGTCTCATTGCTTTTTGTGTTTTCATTTTGCAAATAAATTTCTGTTGATTTTTCTATGAATTCATTGGAGGCTTCCATTGTAAGACTAGACATCCTTGATGGAGATCTGTCATTTTTCTGATTTTGTTGGCTTTTTTTTTGCATTGTTGTCTATCCATTTTAGGAAGACTTTTTATTTTATTAAGGAGGAAGCAAGTTTTTACCTTTGGCCATTGTACCCACTGACTCAGGTCACTAGGGATGTTGGTACTCAGTGACCACACAGGACACCAGAGCAAAAGATCTGATTCTGCAGCTCACATAGGGACCAGGCCTCCCCAAGCAAGGCACAATGGGACCTACCAAGACCAAGGGACTGGGAGGAGCCAGGGATCCGGATCTGGCTTACTTACTCCATGCTGTGCTCTCCAGCACACAGACCCACTCAGGGATCTTGGACCAGGGGACTGGAAGGAGCCAGGAAGCAGGGATCTTGCCTTCTCACTCTCCACCTCTGGGCCTGCCCATGCACTGTCTGTGCAGGGAACCCAGACCAGGGAGAAAAACATTTATTATTCATTCATTTGTTGGGGGGAGGGCATCAGAGTCTCTTGCAGCTTTAAGTCAATGCCAAACACTTGAGCCACTTTTTTCTTCTCACTTTACTTGAGTCGCTTGGGAATTAAACTTGGGGCTTATAGGCATCACAAGCAGGTAACTTTAAGTGCTGAATTGTTTCTAATCCCAATATTTTTTTTAATGTGTTGATCTTTTCATAGTTTAAACTTATTTTCCTTTTCTATGATTTCTAATTTTCTCTGTTATACTTTGTTTTTTACTTCAGGCTTCAATTTATATTCTATTTTGAACTTTACTAAATGGAGAACTGAAATTGTAGTTTATATACACTGTTACTAGTTTCATCAAGGTTTGTTAATTGCATGTCTTGTTCTTATTCTAGTTAAAACTTGATTTCTATTTTAAAATGTAGATTAATTATATCTCAAAATTTAAAAAAAAAACAGAAATTAAGTGGTAGTTTTGCTGTTCAGACTTTTTTATTAAAGGCTACTTTAGTAACACAATTTTTCACAACAAAATTGCAAGAATATTAAAACGATGCCTAAAATTTGTAATATACATGCTATTTTTTATTTATTTTAAACAATTTTTGAGACAGTCTCACTCTATAGCCAAGAATGGCCTGAAACTCAGTATGGTGGTTCATACTCATGCAGCTCTTTCTGCCTCAGCCTCCCAGTGCTGAGAACTAGTATAAAACAGCATGCCTGGATTTATTTTCTCATTATAAAAAATATTTTCTAGAGTTAATTCTAGTTATAATTGAATCTCCAGATCGTTTTCAAAGTGTATGTTTATGTATTCAAAAATGCTCATTACGCCCCATCTCCATGTTCTTACTAAATGTCATTGCTTATACAACATATCATTTCCCACCTTTTTTTTTTAAATTAAGTAGAAACTTTGTATGGACACATCATATGTTGGCATCATCATTTCTCTCCTTGCTGCCCCATTCCACTGAGGGCCCTCCCTAGTGGGATTCCCGGTATTCACCATGGAGTTGTAGTAGTTTTAACAGATGGAATCTCATGTGTCTTATGTTGGCCTTGAAATAGACAAAGACGATCTTGAATTCTTGATCCTCCTGCCTCCTTCACCCACGTTCTGGTGACACAAGAGTCTGTCACGACTCCCTGTTTGGCATTTTCACTTGTCTGTATCCCTCATAATTTTCAAAACCAAAATCAGCAACTTTAGACTGATAATGTTAAGTAATTATTTCTGCATTCTTTAGTTTTCCTTTTCCAATAATACAAACCTCTGCAATTGAGTTTTGTGTATACTAAATCTATTTCATTTGCTTTAATTCTATGCTCATAACCCTTACTGCCATTTAATTTTTAGCAGAGATGATAGTGTTGGCTAACTCCATATCTGTTATTATTATTTTTGGTCAATCTGATTATAGAAATTTTAAGAAAAGCCAAAAGGGTCATGTGAATAGCTAGATGGTACTGGTGGACTCAAAGCCCACTGCTGACTACTCCATTGGGAGTTTTCTCCCCAGTACACTGAATAGCACCTAATGCCACTGTGAGAGAAGGCCACCAGGTCAGAAGCTTACAGCGAAGGCCCAGCTTGATTTCTTATGACATGCTACCAGGGCAGTGGTATCTTAAACAACAGGATCTTATCTCCTTGTCCTGGTGAGCAAGCAAGAGTAGAGGCCATAGCCCATGTTATTTGGGGACCTCAGTGCCCTCCTAACCAATAAGTCATGGGAAGTTATCCCACACCTGGCTCTGTTAGTAACTTAGGTTTTTAGTTTTAAATAGAATGTACCTCTGTATTATAGGCTGGCCTTGCATTCATCATGTAGCTTATGATGGCCTAGAACTCATAATTTCATTAACTTCATAACCTCAGTCTCCAGAGTGCTGGGGTTATGAGCATGCACTACAAATAAAATGAGGTTATTTAGTTTTATATTCTATGAAAATGTAGCCTTTGAATATTTTGTAAGATTTAAGAATTCTTTTGATGGTAGACTCCAAATAGTGACTGACACATAAAAGGAAATTAATTTCTCATGAATGTTTAAATCGAAGATAACTGCCACAGAGGGCAAGAGTGCCTATGACACTCTGCTTCTGTGCAGCTTAACAGAGGGGTGGGTTCTCGAGAACATCTTCTATCTCTCAAATTGTGTTGTGTAGCTAGGCCTGATGACTTTAAATTTTGAAGTTTCGTCATCTTGGAGTTGACCCTATCCTCAGGACTCTGAAAATCAGGGCAATTAGGGTGTGTGTACACAGGTCCTGAGCGTGAGAATTCTACAGGTCAGCATTTTGATTTTGACCTGAATCATTTCTTCAAGAAGGGGAAGTGAGTGGCCATTAGCCATAGCCTCACAACCAGGGCCAGGCAGCATTGAAAAATAATTTACAATGTGATTAGATAATAAAACAAAACATAAATTCCATTTCTTCTGGGTTTTCTGTGGATTTAAAATGTACTGAAGCTTTACTGTTTCCTTGACCTCTTTTCCTCTTGCACAGTATTTTCACATCAGTTTATACCCTCTTGTTATTTCAGATCAGTCCTTGAATTATATCATGCCTACCAGACAATATCCTGTCTTCTGGCATGTGTCTAATAGTTTCTCTGATAGATTTGGAGGTGGAAAATAGAAATGTTATCATACTATTATTTGGGAAGACATAAATAGTAACATTTTAAAATGAGCTTCAAAGATATCTTTTGATAACGAGTCTAGAATTACAAAAGCCTATTATTGTGATTTTTAAATTTTTCTTGTTGTTAGATGTTGTGACTGATAATCTATTTTTTTCTGAAATTAAATTTTGGATTATTGTTACCTATACTATTTCCTGTGTCTTCCTTTCATAAACTACTGCTAAATGCTGCACAATCAAAATTGTAAATAGTGGAAGCACAATAGGTGGAAGAGTTTACAAAAGTTACATAATTTATGCCTGTTAAAGCTCTGAGTCAATTCATAATATCCTAATGCATTTTTCCTAATCAGAAATCATCCTATATGCATAAAAATATATGTATAACAGAGTGTTTTACAAAATATCCAAATGTGGTACAATTGTTAGGCATTCTCATTCTGCTCATATTCTCTGGCATATGGGTGTAAATTAGATTTAGTATAAATTTTATTTAAATTATTACATTCCAGTTATTTGCAGCAAAACAACACAAGGAAATAAAAATGTTCTCATCTTCCAGTTGTTATAGAGAGGATTGGTAATTTTCACTTCAACATTAACATTTAACAAAATGTTTACTTAAAAGCCACTGAGATAACAAGAAGAGTGCCTAAAGTTGTCCTATTTCGTTAGTTCATATACTGTGATTTTTCTGTTCGCAGAATTTTCTTTCTGTTTCTCAGAAACATTAACATCACAGATATGGGGAATCTTTTATTCTCACCTAGGCAATCATCTTTATTTTATAAATGAATTATTCATGGCATAGAAAATGAAATTGCTTTGGTAAAATTCACCAGTGTTGGTTACAGGGGAAAAAATACCTCAGTCTTTCAGTCTTTGCACATTATACTCTATACTACCCACTGTTCTATGGTTGGCCAGAATGGGATATAGAAAGATTATTTGAAATCATAACATTTTAGTAAATTTGAAGGTTAATTTCAATGAATAGTGATGATGATTTTGTAGTTTGACAGTTTCATCCTAGATAATACATTTTTAGGATTTATAATCATTCTGATCCATTCTAGAAAAAAAATATTCGATAAATATTTTAACATTAACAAAATGAAAGCAAGTGCTTTGAATAAAATATGGAACATAAAATTCTATGAGGGAAAAAGGAAGGATGTGAAAGTTGACTGGCTATCATGGCTATACTTCTGTGGTTGCAGATTATATATATATATATATATATATATATATATATATATATAATTTCCTAATAATGACACCCATAGTTTTGACACAAAGACATATTTAAAAAAAACCTTAAAGTCTTCCAAATATAATGAGAAACACTGAGGATACTTAAAAATCCCACAGATATGCTTAAAAATGAATGAGTAAAATGGGTTGTAAATTACTGATGGATAGGGTTCATTTTGAAGATGATCTTTCATATTTTCCGTGCATATTTAAACTTTTATGAAAATCTTCAGGTTGAGGATCCAGCTATAAATATCACATCTTATTCGTGTAAGGTAACTGCAGCTCCAATTTTTGTAAAAAAAATTATCTCTTAGGAAGCAAGCCTCTTTTCTCTCAGAAAAGCATTTTCTTCTAACACGTGTTCTGTAGGCTTAGTTTCCTCCTTTATACATTTTTCAACATGAGTGACCCAGATATGATAGTTTTATCATCATTTACATATACCAGCATAAATTAACATCTGAATATATACAGTAGAATATATTCTTTCTCTACATGGGTTTTTCAATTATCTTAAATAAAGGGTTAATGCTTCCAATTCAAAATCTAATAGGACTAATCATAAAACATATTCTTATGTGTGCTGCAATGTGATTTATTGATGTGTTGAAAATACATATAATATAATGAAGAATTTGGGGGTCTAGGAGGGGTGCCCCAAATTTTTGAACCCCAAGTTTTTGGTTCTGTCCTACTTTTAATAAAGAATTAATAAAGACACTCAAGAAGGATAAACCATGATTTATCAAGTTTATTTAGGGGGAAATCACAAAATGTGGGGTATATTTAAGGGAGATTAGGATGTAAGAGAAACTAAGGCTTTTAAAGAGAGACTAAATCTACACACATGTGGGAGAGAATCTGAGGCCTTTAAAGAGAGACTAGAGCAAAGCTGCAAGCACATGTAGGGTAGAATCTAGGTGCTTGTGTAAGGAGATTTAGAAGGAATACCCACAGTATCCACCATGGCTTTCCCCACAGAAGAAAGTTAAAAGGTTAAATGGTAGTGACCTAAGAAAGAATAGGAGCGGGAAAATATTCAGATGGGAAAAGAACAGGGAAGAGTGTTAAGTCCATGGCTACCCTGAGTTTAGGAAATTACAAAGGTAGCAAGACTAGAGTTGGTGTGAACACCCAAGTGGTAGATCTGGAATGTAAGGAAAGGAGACATGTGGTTGATCTGGAGACCAGAGGATACTTATGCAAGTAATCAAAGTAGGAAACTATTTCAAAGTATAAAACAAAAGCAAGCAAAAAAGTTCAGATCAAGAAAAAATGTTATCTTCTGCCACCTTACACCAAGCCAGGCTGCGTGGGGGTAGGGGCCAAACTTGCATGTGTCTAAGCAGAGATAAGAGGGAATCCAATGACACTCACACACATACACTGAGGGTCATTTCCAGAGAGAGAGAGGGGGACCAGAAGGCTGCATTCTTTATGGCTTCAAATTTAGTTACTCAAGAAAAAGACCTGATTGGTTTGAAAATTTGGAGGGTGGATCCCAGAACCAGGCCAAGTAGCCCATTTTACTTAGATAGCATGCTAGACTGTGGACAGCAGGGGTTACTGTAGATAAATCTCAATCAGGCATGAGTTCTATTCCTGTCAAAAGGTCCATTATTGAGTTCTTACACATAACTTATTAAAATCATTATTCAGATTGGGGAGATAAATTTAGTGATGGGTTATGTGGTTATCGACTAAGAGAGAAAATTAAGCTAGCAGAGGCTCTATTCCATCATCTCATAAAATCAATGTAACAAGTACATTAAATAATTTATTTTAGCAGGGCGTGGTGGCGCACGCCTTTAATCCCAGCACTCGGGAGGCAGAGGTAGAAGGATTGCCGTGAGTTCGAGGCCACCCTGAGACTCCATAGTGAATTCCAGGTCAACCTGGGCTAGAGTGAGACCCTACCTCGAAAAACCAAAAATAAATAAATAAATAAATAAATAAATAATTTATTTAAAAAAGACACTATAGAGTCGGGCGTGGTGGCGCAGGCCTTTAATCCCAGCACTTGGGAGGCAGAGGTAGGAGGATCGCCGTGAGTTCGAGGCCACCCTGAGACTCCATAGTGAATTCCAGGTCAGCCTGGGCTAGAGTGAGACCCTACCTCGAAAAACTTGAAAAACTAAAAAAAAAAAAAAAAAAAAAAAAAAAAGACACTATAGTATATTATCTGGAAAAGAACACAATTGTTATTTGCAGCCTATAGCATACTTTTAACTTGATAAGTTATACATCAAAATAGTTATTATAAATTACAATGAATATTCATTACCCATAATAATTAAATAAAATATTGTATATTTTTAACAATGAAATGCTAGAATTATTATTATTAAAGGAAACAAGATTAGCTATTACCAATCGTGTGGCTTTCATCTAATATTATTTGAAACATCCTCTATAATGTTAATAGAAAAACAAAGAGTATGAAAATATAGAAACACAATGTAAATTAGTATTTTAGGGGGTTATTAAGTGAAAATTCCTGGTTTTTAACCTTAATTAAAGGCCACTTCATTGGGTCATATGGACTCAGCATTTATTGCAGAATTTAGTGAATTTAATAAATGTTGATACACATTTCTTATTCCTTATTTTATTTATTTATTTATTTATTATTATTATTTTTGGTTTTTCAAGATAGTGTGCCACTCTAGCTCAGGCTGACATGGAATTTACTCTAGTCTCAGGCTGGCCTCATACTCATGGTGATCCTCCTACCTCTGCCTCCCAAGTGCTGGGAATAAAGGCGTGTGCCATCATGCCCGGCTCTCAACACACATTTCAAACCATTCTGTCGTTTTTTTTCCATTCTGCACTTATCACTTCACATTATAGCTTACAATTGGAACGTCTGTGTCATGGTAACTTGTATGTACCATTAACCAGAATCTACCTCCTCCCTCTAGCTTCAGAAGACTGTTAAATTTTACCATTATTCAATTGTATTAAACTCATGGTCATCCAAGACAGAACATTGTATGTACTTCTCAATATTAATTTGCTTATGAGTAGTATGTCACCTGAAATCCTGAAACTTACATATTAGGAATTTATTGTGACTAAGAAAAATTTTAGGTGAGAATTTGGAAAATGTTGTGGCCTTATTAATCAGATTTTAAGGGATTTAAAGAATGTTCCGCTGGTGATCAACTGTCTGAAGAAATCCTTGCTCAGAGATTGAAGAGTCCAGGCCATCATAATGTTTCCCTAGTTAGAATGGCACCTAAATTCAAATCAAACCCAGTTGTTTGGATGTAGCTTAGAGGCATCTTGCTACAAATCTTCATGTATTGGAAGTTTTGTGTTCAATGTAGAGGTACAAAGTGATAGTTCTTTAATAGGTAAAATTCTATGACTGCGGGTCAATTAATCAATCATGTGTTCTCAGCAAGAAGGTTGAGATCTATTTTTCTTTCTTCCTGTTTGTCAGTTGTGAGCTCTCAGTCCTATACAAACTCCTGAAATGCCGTGACAGCAAGAGAGCCTACATGAGAGTTGAGTGGAAATCATCTCATGCCTGAATCACCAAATCAGAGCTAAATGAATTTGTCTTGATTGCCTCATGTATCTCACACAATATAAAAAGCAGAATGTATAAAGCAGAAAATTGATGTCAAAGTATTGAGTCATTATTATGAAAATACGTGAAAATGTCAATCTGGTTTGAAACCAGGTGACAGAAAAAGAGTAGAATATTTTGATGGGGTAGGGTAGAAAAAATTTTTTTAAATGTCGGGTTAGGGAAATGGTTTAGTGGTTAAGGCATTTGCCTGTGAAGCCTAAGGACCCAGGTTCAATTCTCCAGGACCCACGTAAGCCAGATGCACAAGGTGGCCCATGCATCTGGAGTTGATTTGCAGTGGCTTGAGGCCCTAGTATGCCCATTTTCTCTTTCTTTCTGTCTGTCTTTCTCTCTCAAATAAATAAATTAATTAAATATTTTCTTTAAAAATTCTTTAAAAATAAAGAGAAAAATCTAAAAGGCTATACATGACAGGGTATTCTCATGAAGGCTTAGAAGATGTAGTTTGTTTGGCAGAGGAATTTCAAAAGAAACTTTCAGGCAACAGTATGAGTATTATAGGATAGTTTTAAATTTTCATTTGTAGTGAAATTCAGGAATGAAAGCAAAGTGTTGCCAGAGAGAACTCTAGGTCCTGGGTGAACTTGGGATGGTTACACAGAAATTGGCTAGGCAGTCAGGGTAACAGAACACCAAAAGTGAATGTTTTTGTTGTTGTTGTTTGTTTGTTTGTTTTCTTTATCCTTGACTCAAAGCTGGATGGTGGTGGTCATGCAGCTGCAGCAGTCGGCTCTGGAGTATGATGCTGACGGGTCTCCATCATGCAAAGCTGCAGAATCTGAGACTTCCCTTGGCAAAGCTGGGAGTCTTTCAGTAGCCTCCTAGAATGTCTGCTGCTTGACAGCCTGTGCTACTGCTATCTCTTTCTTGGAACTTTTTGGAATTATAATAAGTATACGGATCCCCTTCTCGGTAGTAATAGGGAATCCAATTCAGATGTGTTTATACAGTCATTAATAATTAAAGAGGAAAAAATGCTTCTACAGAAATTTCTGAGGCTATAATGTTTAAACAGGTAAACACATTATGGATCCTGAAACTATTACTACTTTGAATGAACAAAGTTTCCTAACACCACAAATATATATATTTACCTAATGAGACATGTTCCTTGAAATGCTATGTCACAAGTCTTACCAATTATTCCCAAGAAATATTACTTATAAGAAAAATTCTTGTTGTCATGATGACTACAGGAATTAATGGGACTATTTCCTGAACCTATAGCTGATTTACTAGAAAAGGAGACTGGAATGCTAGGGAGCAAAAATAAACTTCTTTCAAATAATTGGGTTAGGGCCCACCCAAAGAAGTAAAACAGAATATGTAACTTCCAGAATTAACAATAGAGTTTGGTGGGATCCTAAAGAAAAAACATAAATGTGCAACACTGGTTACCATATACAGGGGCATACATTAATGGAGTTACTATGGTCTGGAAAGATGGGAAGAAAGTTAAATATCAAAATCTTCCTTTTATGGAGAGACTTGCTAAGTCAGGACCAAACTGGAAAATGGAGCAAAAAAAAAAAGAAAAAAAGGCATAGAGAGACAATTAAATAAGCAATGGATTAGAAATTGAGAAATGTACTGTTATTCAGTATGCAAGATAATATTATGTAGAGAGTGGCTAACATAGCCCTTTTTGATCACCTTATAACTGCAAGAGCTACCTACCAGGGCTCTTGACTAGTTTCTGTGAGCCTGGGTAAGATGCTAACCAGCTTGCAATCCTTGACTTTCCTGTTTAAGATGTTATCACAATGTCTATGGGGCAAGAGGTTAATGAGCTAAGCAGAAACAGGGGAAACCACGGAGAATATTGTGCAAGATTTCTTAGAGAATAGAAGCCATATGAATAAGTTACTATATCTTGCTTGCATAAAACATAATGTATTGGGGCTGGTGAGATGGCTTAGTGGTTAAGGCACTTGTCTGCAAAGCCCAAGGACCCAGGTTGGATTCTCCAGGACCCACGTAAGCCAGATGCACATGGTGGCTCTTGCATCTAGAGTTCATTTGCAGTGGTTAGAGGCCCTGGCATGCCCATTCTCTCTCTCTCTTTCTCTTTGTCTCTCTCTTTCTCTCTCCTCCTTCTCTCTGTCTCAAATAATAAAAAATAAAAACATAATGCATTATAAAAACATAAATAAAGAAGCAGAGCTTTGCTCTGCATCCAGTATGCTTCACCTGAACTACTGGTCCAAATAATTTCCTAATGATGCCCACGCCACACATCCTCTTCGAGTTCTACAACCCCACTGAGGCTGGACCTCAGCAGCAGGAAATATCACTAAGCTTGTAGAAACCTGGATGTTACACCCTCCAGAAAAGATTTTTCTATTAAGCTTGCATCCTTCCTACATGACAGAAACTCTAATCCTTACCTAAGATTACTGGGAAAGCTGTAAAATCTGGCTTTTATTCATAGTAACCTGCCGACCTGGTATTCCTCATGTAGCCATTCCCCATAAAAAACTCAGATCTGAGTTTCAAGGTGGGTTTCCTACACTCCTTCTTGCCTCTCTGGGCCAGAGCCCCAACTTTTCTGTCTTCTCTAATGCTCTAGGCTTTAACCCCCTGTTCTGTTCGTACTCATAAAGTCTTAAGCTATAATAAAATATTTCTCAACCTTATTCTTTAGTCTGTGTTTGTCATTCTTCAAATTCTTAGGACAAAAATCTGGGAACATGCAAAATTATTGGCACGCTGGCATACAAGGAACCAAAAACTTCTGTATCAAGATCTTGAGTCTTTGGCTCTAAAATCCTATGTTCTTGTCCACTTAAGCAAAAAACTGAGAAAAATTTACACAGCAAAATCCCAAGTCAAAAGGAGTTCCCCTGAGAGAAAATCAGGAAAAATCTCATACGGAAGCTTGGCTCAGTTCCATTTATATAAATTAGATAATCAATTAGGATAAGTTCTTTGCCAAGTCTAAATATACATAAAAGATCTTGATTTATTGTTGGGCTAAGGAAGAAAACTGACTTAGGAATGGTCTCCCCATGAGTAGTGCTTGCCCCCAGAAAATTATAGAGAAAGTTTCAGTAAGCATCCACTTATTGCCATTTTAAATCAGGCTAGAATTCTAGTCTTCTTGGGCCAGTATCCCTGATTAACTATCTATTAGGAAGCTACCTTGGGGCGCGGGAGATGGCCTAGCAGTTAATGTACTTGCCTGGAAAGCGAAAGGATCCAGGTTTGATTCCCCAGGACCCATGTAAGCCAGATGCACAAGGTGGCACATGTGTCTGGAGTTTGTTTCTAGTGGCTGGAGGCCCAGGCACAACCATTCTTTCTCTCTCCCCTTCCCACGTCTTCCTCTCTCAAACAATTCATGTGAGGCCAGAAAAACATGAAAAGCAACAACTTCATTACATGCATTTGTGACAAAGACTTCAGTGATTAGAGCTTTCAAAAACAATGGGCAGTTAAGCGCTTGCCTATGAAGCCTAAGGACCCCGGTTCAAGGCTCAATTCCCCAGGACCTGCATAAGCCAGATGTACAAGGTGGCGCATGCATCTGGAGTTCGTTTGCAGTGGCTGGAGGCCCTGGCACATACATTCTCTCTCTTTCTCTCTCTTCCTCTTTCTCTCTCTGTCACTCTCAAACAAATAAATAAAAATAAACAAAAAATTTTAAAAAAAGAATAAAAATCTGTTTCACTATTAAGTGTAAGAGTTCATTAAAATGGTAACTAATATGATGAAATCAGGGCAACTTATATTTAAAGTTCAAACAGTAGTCTGTACCCACTGTGGCATTTTTCTTAAAAAAATATTTATTAAAAACATCTGGTCTTTGCTCCAGTATTCCTCTTCTTATTTCAGTCAAGCATTATCATTCCATCACAATGACAAGATGCTTGAGATAATTAACTAGCTTCCAGTTTGAGGGTTCTAGTCCATTGTATGTTGTTACCTTTAATTTAGGCCTGTGGCAAGGTTGCACATCATGGCCAGAGATTGCTGCAGAGAAACACTGCTCACATCATTCCAAGGAGCCAGAAAAGGAAGAAGAAGGTGCAGGCCCCTTCAAGATTATGCTCCCAGTGAGATGATGAACCCCAATGAGGCTTCAACTTTCGAAGATTCCACAACCCCAATAGTGCTACCCTAGTGACCTTTTCTATCCAAACTGCGTAAGGTAACAAATCTTTTCCTTGTCTTTTTTGTCAACTTTGTACTCATTTCTTGTACCTAGTTATTTATCCACCAAGCTATCTCCCCAGCCTCTGAAAGCAGTATTTGTGCAGCAGAGTTCTCTTCAAAAAACAAAGCACTAATAATGCCACTCTCTTACTTTTATAATCTTTCCCAAGACTTTCAATGGAATTCAACCCAAGTTTTATCGCATAAAAGCCACATTCTTTGATATGTCACTGTATTAGTTTCAGTAAAGAATGTACTTCATAGCCTGATGTGTTTAAATATTTGTTCCCTTGGGGCTGGTTTGGGAAGACTTTGGAGCCTTTAGGTGCATGATAAAGGAAGAATGCCATGGGGGGGGGGGAACTACACCTTGAGGTGTCTTACTCCAATCCTGCTTGGAGGTCTTTAGATTTTCTATTTCCTCCCTGTTGATTTGAATGTGTGACACTGGCTGCCTACTAGTTCCAAACATTTCCACCATAATAGATACTTCATCTCAAATCTGTCAGCTGAAAATAAGTCCTTTATTTCTTTAAGCTCATCTTATCAAGTATTTAGTACAGCAACAAAAAAAAATTAACTGATAAAATAGCTTGGTTCCCTACAGATCTGTTTTCAGTGTCATAGTGCTCATTACTTGAGTTCAACATGATTTTGCTTCTGTTATAAAAATTCCTAGATACCTCAGCTAACAGGATTCTCTCCTTCTTCCTAGAAAGGACTACAATACCCTTGTAATATTTATTTAAATATTTCTACGTATTCTCCAGATGTAGTTAAATGCCATTTATTTTCCCAAACTCTCCTCACTTACCTATAATGGGAATAAGTACCTCAGCTCTAATGGTTCTTTCTACGCATCACATGTTATCTTGTTTAACAGATTAAGTACATTATTTCTTTGACCTTTTCATAGATGGCTTTCAAAAAGTCCATCTCTTCAGCACAAAAGGCACATTGTTTTGCATATTTAGACTCACAATTATGGTTTGTTACATTCTTTTCATAAGTGATTTACCCACTTACTCTACCACCGTTAGTTCTTCTATCTGTATAATGAGGGAGTTGGGCATCGTCCCAAATGTGCCTTCCAAATTTAGTGTAACATCATGGAAATGGTGAGCTGTCCTCTCTTCAAATAAGAACTGGAAAATAAGATTGCCTGTGAGAGCTAAATTACTATACAATAGATGTAATTAGCCATCTGTTGGGAGTAACTCAAATTGCCTTTAAATGTATTACTAAAAAGTTTAGGAATTCCTAAAACCCCTTTCAAAATGGCCTGTAATCATCTCAGGAGGCTTTACTGGAAGGGGCAATGACTTAAGTAGAAACCTAATAGACCATATGCATCTCTTTCATACTGGCAGCAACTACTACTACTTAGAATAAGTATGCCAGAAGATGCTAATCCTCACCAGTGCTTACTACTTTGAAATACATAAGCATGTAGTAAACCTACTCCATCATAAATGTTAATATATAAGTATTTGAATTTTTTCCTTTTATGATCTTTTATCACCATCTTGTCAAATCTCATATTAATTTATGATAAAGGAGGAATTGTGTTTCTGTATGCATTTTATTTGTTGACAGAACATTTTTTTAATTTTTTTTATTTTTTATTAATTAGTTTTGTATTCAGCAAATACAGTCAGTTTGGTACCATTATTAGGCTCATCCGTGACCTACCCCCTCCCCTTGGCCCCTCCTTGTTGAGGTATATGGGTCATGCATTGTGGAGTTAGCCCACGGTTATGGGTAAGATAAATTGACAGAACATTTATAATAAAAAGGATTAATAATAAAGTTAAAGTGAATTTCTGCTGAAAATTTCAGCAAAATATTGAATCCTTCTCCCTCAATAACTTGTTCGCATAAGGATCTCTGTTTACAATATAGCAGAAGAGTATGAAATTTCCAGGTGCATGCTTTAAAATATTGCATTGATTTATTTTGTTTTATTGCAGTAGTTGCTTTGAGTCAAGTGTGGTAGTATGATACCTCAGTAAAATGCTGAAACTGAACCTGGAGTTCTGAGAGAATGCACAGAAATATAAATGTTACTTAACTTTGCAATGTTAAGTGTTTGGAGAGGGAAGAGATAAAGATAATTTTCCAGAGGTTATGCAGCAAAGGCATTTTTGTTTTACAAATATTTTACAAAAATGTTTAAAAATTTCAAACAATTATTCCTTTTTGTAACCTTAAGATTGTACATTATTTTAGCCTAAACAAGGAAATAATGATGCCCAGATAAACTAAAATATCTACTCAGTGTCTGTTTGGGAATACACAAATAAATACAAAGAATTTTAAAAAATCACTTGAATTGTGCTTAAAGTGGTGTTTCTTATAACTGAGGAGCATTCTAATTTGCATGTATTATTATTTATACACAATGTCTTTTCCTTGCTATTGTGTATAAATAATAATACATGTAAATTAGAATGCTCCTCAGTTATTAAAAAAGGCATGAAATTGACATCCTGTGCATCGTGTAATTTTATTTGAGAACTGGTATATGGACCATAGTAAAGGTCAGATAAATAGTTACTGAATGAAAGAAAATTAAGTGTATCTTGTGTAAAATCATTACACCAAATTCATGAAATATTAAATTCTTCTGTTAAAATAATTTTACAACAGGGCTGGAGAGATGGCTTAGCGGTTAAGCGCTTGCTTGTGAAGCTTAAGGACCCCGGTTCGAGGCTCGATTCCCCAGGACCCATGTTAGCCAGATGCATAAGGGGGTGCATGCATCTGGAGTTCGTTTGCAGGGGCTGGAGGCCCTGGTGCGCCCATTCTCTCTCTCTCTCTCTTTCTCTGTCTGTCACTCTCAAATAAATAAATAAATAAATAAATAATCACTGCCTTAATAAAGTTTAAAAAAAATAATTTTACAACATATGAGGAATGAGAGGACTAGGAGGAAGTGGCTTAAGTATCCAGTTGTAGGAAAAGCAACTTGGAAGTGATATTCTTACCTCATGTCACCTGCATCCCATATCCAAATTGCAAGTTACTACTTTTAATATTATTCTTGATAAAAACCTCACTCTAATCATTTAATGATATGCCTTCTATGTGAAAATAGTAACTGACATTGTGAACATGCTTTTCAAACTGTATCATAGAATACACTAAAGTTTACAGCACACTGAAGCTTGCATGAAGGAAAGGTATGTTAAACCTCATGCCAGAAAAATCTTTTGACCAAATATATTAGCAGATATTGATATGTAAAGTCGTATATTTTTTCCATAGTATCATTTTTTGTTTTCAAAAGATTTATTTTATTTATTTATTAGAGAGAGAGAGAGAGAATGGGCACACCATGGCCTCTAGCCACTGCAAATGAACTCCACATGCATGTGCTACCATGTGCATCCTGTTTACGTGGGACCTGGAGAATTGAACCTTGGTCCTTAGGCTTCTCAAGCAAGTACCTTAATCACTATGCCACCTCTTTAGCACATCATTTTGTTTTATAATTACTGTTATATCTGTCACTATTATAAGTGTATTTATTGTTTACACTGATAAAGTTATTATCTGCAATATTTTCATAGACTTTTTGCATAGCATCTACCATAATGTTCATTTACCAGAAAATGTATGCCTCAAAGATTAGACCTCTGAGATTCAGAGAATGTAAGATCCTTAACTGAAAATTGAATTAGGTAATATTAGGTTCTGTAAACTCTATTTTTTCACCTGTTCCCTGTTTCCATTTGTGATACATGAAACATAATGGTACCACTTTATATAATTATTCTGAATATGTAGGTGATTAAATTTTACTTTCTATGAAAAATGGTTTGGAAACAGGATTTAACGTTTAGAAGATTAGACATTTTATTAACTACTTCCAAGTCTGTGAAAAATGACTGGACTCAGTTTTCTTTACTTATTCCTCAATCTTTGCTATGTTTGTCTATTCTGTGTGATACTGTTTTTGTCTTTATATTTGCATGTGTGGACTATGGTATGTGTGACTGGACAGAGAAACTAGGATCTCAAGTATACTAGACAGGGGCTCTACCACTGTGCAACATCCCTGGCCTCAAATATCTAAAATTATATTGCCTTTTCTTCTTATTTTTTAGATTTCATTTTTATTTATTTATTTATTAGAGACAGAGAGAGGGTGACAGGGAAAGAGAGAGAGGGGGGGGGAGGAATGGGCATGCCAGGGCCTCCAGCCACTGCAAATGAACTCCAGGTATGTGCACTACCATGTGCACCTGGCTTACAAGGGACCTGTAGAATCAAACTTGGGTCCTTAGGCTTTGTAGGCATGTGTCCTTAACCACTAAGCAATCTCTTAAGCCCACCTTTTCCTTTTGAATATCATAAAAGCAAACCAATGTTCTAGGAAATTTAATGTGAGTCTTAGCCCATTGACAGCAAGAATGCAATAGTTTAAACTTGCCATACAGCAAATGAATTGATTAATGATGACTCACAAAAGCATGGATGAAATTTTAGATGCCATATAAAACCATTGTCATGTCTTCATTGTTTTGAGTACACAAAGTTAGTTATGCCAGTGCCTAAAGGACTTATGCAGTATGTGAGGACTGTGGTGATTTGAAAGTCAGATGTCTTCCATTGTCTACCATGTTAGTGATTAAGCCCCATACTCACTTCCCAGCTGGTGAGCCTCTGGGAAGTAGAGTCTTTGTTGTAGGGTGTGTGTTACTGAGGGCAGACCTTGGAATTTCATAGCCCTACCCTATCTGCTAATGCTAGCTTAGCTGACTCCTGCTTTTGCACTGACGCTATAACAATGATGTGACAGCCTGGCTGTCTGCTCTGCCTTGCTTTCCCTGTATGGTGGTTTGATTCAGGTGTCCCCCATAAACTTAGATGCCCTAGATGCTAGGTTCCCCAGCTGATGGCAATTGGAAATTAAAGCCTACTGGAGGCAGTGCATTGTTGCAGGTAAATTTATGGGCGTTATAGCCAGTGTCCCCGTGACAGTGTTTGGAACACTCTCCTGTTGCTGTTGTCCAGGGGGTGATATCCACCCTCTGCTCATGCCATCATTTTCCTGTGCCATCACGGAGCTTCCACTTGAGCCTGTCAGCCAAATCAAACCTCTTTTTCTCCCACAAGCTGTTCTTGGTCAGGTGATTTCTACCAGCAAAGCGAACATGACTGCAACAGTAAAGTGGTACCAGACTGGGGTTGCTTCTTGAATCCTGACTGTGTGGCTTTGGCCTTTTTGCAGCTGATTTTCAAGAGGAGTGTGGAAGAGTGCCTAAGAGATACCTTGCAGTGCTGTAAGTACAGCTTCATGGACTATTCTGGTCCGAGTTGAAAGACCTGAATGCAGTAAGAACTATGGACTATAAGATTTGGCCTATGAGGGTGAGAAAGAGCTTTCCTTGGACTGGGCTAGTGGTAAGTTGTGTGAGAAGCTTGCTGTTATACCCATGTCCTGAGAAGTTGTATAGGGTTGCTTGCATAGAAATGAACTGGTGTGAGCAGAGGGATGTGACACAGAAAAAATAAAATCTTTGGGCCTAAATTGCTGCCCACTCACCTGCAAATAGTTTGAGAGATTGCAATCTTTCATATTGGGCAAGCTGACTTGAACTGGGGCAACAGGAAGAATGTAGACTCTTTTGAAGGGGCCTGAGTGATCAAGGAGTATCCTGTTCTTCAAAGTCTACTATATTACCCATGGATTAAAAAATTGGCACTCTACCTGGTAATGTGGAGTATAAGAAATGCAGGAAAGAGAGGGTCATTGCATTTGCAACATGGTCTTGTGTTTTGGAAATAGCCATGGGCAGTGTGAAGCAGGTTTGCAGCATGCATGCATGTAGACCTGATGGAGCCAAGAAGATGAATTCTGGATTTCAGTGGAGACCGAGTGGAGATGTTGGGACCATGAGATGGGTGCTAAGGAAAGCTGTCAGCCCCAATGAAGTTTTCCAGGACTATGAGTAGCCTAGCTGGAGGGGTGGAATTGAAATGCCAGAGACTTGTTGTTGGCTAGAATTATTGGACTTGGAGATTTGTTACTAACTAGAGTTGTTGGAATTGAAATTACAGAGTTTGATGTTTCCCTGATTGTTTTAAATCTTGTATTAGTTGAATATTTCTTTGATATTCCCAATGTCATCTTTTGCAGTGTAAATGTTTATTCTGTGCTGTAATGGATTTTAAAGGTTATTTTTTGGTATTATGGGTCAGTAAAAAGATCTTGGACTATGGGGATGTATGAACATCATTGGAATTGATAAAGACAATGGGGACTTTTAAAGTTGGATGAATGCATTGCATTTTACATCATGTATGGTTATCAGTTTGTGGGGGCCAGGGGTGGAATGCAGTGGTTTGATTCAGGTGTTCCCCATAAACTTAGGTGTTCTGGATACTAGGTTCTCCATCTGAAGGTAATTGGAAATCAATGCCTATTGCAGGCAGTGTATTTTTGGGGGTGGGCTCATAGGTGTTATAGCCAGTTTCCCCACGCCAGCAGTTTGGCACTCTCTCCTGTTGCTGTTATCAACCTGATGTTGGCCAGGGGTGATGTCCACCCTCTACTCATACCATCGTTTTCCCCTGCTATCATGGAGCTTCCCCTTGAGCCTGTTATCCAAAATAAACCTCTTTTTTCCCACAAGCTGTTCTTGGACATGTGACTTCTACCAGCAATGCTAACCTGACTGCAACACCGTGCAATGGTACAATTTCCCTCAAAACTATAAATTGAAAGAAAGCATTTCCCCCCAGAAGCTACTGATTGGGTGTTTTATCCTAGCAACAAGAAGGCATCTACCACAAAGACTTAATGAAGTGGTCCACACTTGTTGAAACAATATTCTAATCAAGATAACTGAGAAATATTGTTGTATTTCTAGGGATAACATCACCAAATTGTTTCAAGTCCAATCACATCTTAGATAACAATGGCTATGTTTATACAAAACTGGTTATATCACTTCAGATCTCTGGGGACAAAGTCAAATGTAACAACAGCCAGGCATGGCTGGTGCTCATGTTTAATACCAGCACTGAGGAGGCAAAGGTAGGAGGATCATGATGACTTTGTCTAGGCCACCCTCAGAGTACATAGTGAATTCCAGGTCATCTCAGGATAGAGTTAGAGTGAGACCCTATCACAAAACAAACAAACACCCCCAAAAAAAAAAAACAGTAACAACAAGGTGAAAACCCCATTGAACTTAAAAAACCTGAGGCTGCCTGTACTCATTTAACCTTGTACACTTGACCCATTGAGCCCAATTCTAGCTGTATCTGCATAATTAAAATGTAGACAGGAAGAATGGAAGTTAATGTATGTTGGTACTGAGGACTGGTGTCATTTGCTGCTGGACATCTGACTGTGTGGCTTTGGCCTTTTGGAGCTGATTTTTAAGAGGAATGTGGAAGGATTTGAAACCTTGGCCTAAGAGATGTCTTGCAGTGTTCAAAGTACAACTTGATGGACTATTCTGGCCAGTTGAGACAGAGTTGAGAGACCTGAATGCAGTAAGAACTATGGACCATGAGGTTTGGCTGATGATGGTGAGAAACAACTTTGCTTGTACTGGGCTAGATGCAGTTTGTGTGAGAGGCTTTGTGTTATGTTTGTGTCCTGAGAACTTGTTCAGGGTTTCTTTGGGTAGAAACAGACTGATGTGAGCAGAGAACTATGGCACAGAAAAAAAGTGGAATCTTTGGGCCAAAACTTCTGCCCACTCATGTGCAATTGTATGAGAAATTAAAACCATTGAGATTGGGATGACAAAAAAAAACATGCAGTTTTTTGCAAGAGTCTGAATAATGAAGGAGTATCCTGCTCTTCAAAGTCTATCTAATTCCACACAGAATTAACAAATTGGCACCCAACCTGGTATTATAGAGTATAAGAAATGTAGGAAAGTCATTGAATTTGCAACATGGTCTGGTATTTTGGAAATGGCTATGGGCTATATGAAGCAGGCTTGCTGGCTGCCTTCATGGAGACCTGAAGGAACCATGAAGATGAACTGTGGATTGCAGTGGAGACCCAGTGGAGATGCTGGTCCATGAGATGTCTGCTAAGGAAAGCTGCTAGCCGAGCATGAAATTTTCCAGGACTGTAATTTGTTGCTGGTTAGAATTATCGGAGGTGGACATATGTCACTGACTAGACCTGTTGGACTTGGAGTTACAGCGTTTGATGTTTTCCCTTGTTATTTTACATCTTGTATTGGTTGAATATTTCTTTATTATGCCCAATGCCATCTTCTGCAGTGATAGTGTATATTCTGCGCCATTATGTTTTTTTTTTTTTTTTTGGAGTTTTTGGTATTATGTCTCAGTTAAAAGATCTTGGACTATGGGAATGTTTGAACATCATTAAGATTGATAAAAACTATGGGGTCTTTCTTTTTTTTAATATTTTTTTAATTTATTTATTTGAGAGCGACAGACAGAGAGAAAGAGGCAGATATAGAGCGAGAGAAAGAATGGGCACGCTAGGGCTTCCAGCCACTGCAAACGGAACTCCAGATGTGTGTGCCCCCTTGTGCATCTGGCTAACGTGGGTCCTGGAGAATCGACCCTCGAACCTGAGTCCTTAGGCTTCACAGGCAAGCACTTAACCGCTAAGCCATCTCTCCAGCCCAACTATGGGGTCTTTCAAAGTTGGATTTTAATCCATTGTATTTTATATCATGTATGGTTATCCTTTCAGTTTAAGGGGGCCAGGGGCAGAATGTGGTGGTTTGATCCAGGTGTCCGCCCATAAACTTAGGTTCCCAGCTGATGGAAATTTGGGAATTAATGCCTCCTGGAGGCAGTGAATTGTTGGGAATGGGCTTATGGGTGTTATAGCCAGTTTCCTCATGCTAGTGTTTGGCACACTCTCCTGTAGCTTTGGTCCATCTTTTGTTGGCCAGGAGGTTGATGTCCACTCTCTGCTCCTGCCGTCATTTTCCCCTGCCATGATGGAGCTTCCCCTTGAGTCTGTAAGCCAAAATAAACCTTTGTTTTTTTTTCCCCAAAATCTGCTCTTGGTCAGGTGATTTCTGCCAGCAATGCGAACCTGAATGCGTCAATGAATAACATAGATTTTGCCAAATGCCCTAATATTTATGTTCAGGAGGAACCAATCTTTAGATATATGATTAGTATTTAACAATACAGCATACAGGCTGGAAAGCTGGCTCATTGGGTAATGTGCTTTGTTGCTCACATGTAAGAACCTGATTTTGGATTCCCTAGTGCCCAAACAAATGCCAAACATTGTGGCCATTCCCTACCTGCAATCCCCAGCCTGTAGATGCAAAGAAAAAAACCAAGTAGTCAAATGACTAGCTAGACTAGCTCAATCAGTGAATTTTAGGTCCATTTGAAAGACTCTGTCTTAAAGAATAATGTACAGCTTGATAGAGGAAGACACCCCATACCAAAGTCTAGTCCTCACATGGATGCACACATGTGCACACACTCATGCACACATTTACCCACACACATTTGAACATGCATGCCAACAACACATTCATGTACAAAATTATACTCTATATACATGGTTTTATCAATAATCCTATAATTAGTTCTATGATAGATAAGGAAATCTTTTGTTATTAAATATTGGACACTGTGATAGTTAAACTCTATGTCAACTTGATTAGATCTAGAAGACAAATCTCCGGGCATGTTACTGAAAATTTTCTAGATTATATTAAATGAGTTGATAAAATATACCATAGCTGTGCAGGCATCACCTAATGGGCTGGGGTGCCTTATTCAATGAAAATCACAGAGAACTGAGCCCAAGCATTCATTTTCCTCTGTCTCATCAGTGCAGATGCAATGTGGTCAGTTGCCCCAACTCCCACTGCCGTAACTTCCCTGCCATGATTAACTCTTCCCTGTAACTGTGAACCAAAATAAACTTTATCTCTTAAGCTGCTTATCCAGTATTTGCACAATTCAACGAAAAACTGTAACTAATACAGAATATAATAATAAATCTATATCAGGAAAGATAATCCCAGCACTGTCTAATTTTTTTCTCATTTATATCACTCCAATTTTATTAACGTAAATATTATTTTATTTCCATATTTCCATGTGATTAAAAGGTTATATTTTTCCCATTAACACAGAAATAGAAAGCACCTCCTAGTTTTTAAGAGATGCTATTTTAATGAAGCATTCTAGTTAGGAATACTAGGTTTATAAAATATTAATGAATTAGTCTAATTGAAATGAACAAACCATGTGGTGTGAATGAATTCATAACCTGTTGTGTGACACACTCCTCTGAGCAAAACTAGTATTTCTATCTTCTTTCCAGCATCTGTTACTATTTGCACAAGACCCTCAATATTGTACCAGTGAATGATCACTCATAGGAGGATTGGAGGAGTAGAGTCATCTAACACTCATCTGGAGTCTCAAGCACTACCGCTGCACCTTCCTGTCAGTTCTGTGTGATTCTGCCCACATTGCATATGAGTATCAGCATGAGGCAAAGGATATGTGAAGGGGCATTCCATCTAGGCAATTCTATAATCAGGTTGTCTTTGAGGCCAGGAAGAGATGTTGTGGTTGCTTTGGGGTCCTCCACATTCCTGTAAGTACCTACTTGCCCATTCATACTATGTAAAGATGGCAAAAAAAAAAAAGTAATTTATTTGCCAGTTTAAACTTTGGTGGTATCCTATTTTTGTATTTTGTTGTCAATCTACTATGGGGTAACAGGCACTTTTGGATGTCCCTCATAGATTTGAATCTTGGCTCCCAGGTGGTAGCTATGGTTTTGAAGATCTTTGAAACTTTACAACTTTGAGCCTCACTGAAAGGAACTGGTAATTTTATGCACCTCTTGAAATTCATTTGCCTTGTCCTAATTCATGTTCATTTTCTTTGTCTCCTGATCAGTGGCTTAAATGTTACCAGCCACATATATATTGCTCCTGCTACCATGGCTTCCATGTCAGGATTAGGTATTTCACTTGAAATATAAACAAAAATAAATCCTTTCTCCTATTAAACTATTTCTAATAGGGTATTTGATCATGGTAATGAAAATAGTAACTAACACAAAGTGCATATCAACTGAGAAAGAAAATGTGCTACACATCTGGAAACTTATTCATTTGTAAAGAAAAATGGAGTTAAGAAATTTGCAGGAAAATGGATCAGCTTGGACAAAGTAATACTAAGGGAGAAGCTCAGGGATACAAAACTGAATTTTCTTTATTATATGAGGATTCTTAGTTTTCATGTCTATATGTATGTAAATGAAGGGATATGAGATTGATTCAAGTCAGGAGACCATGAGAGGGAAAGAAGAGATGGTGGGAAGAAGGAAAGGATCAAGGGAAACACATAATATGAAAGCAGAAAGAAGGCTATAGGGAAGAAGTGGAAGAGGGAAGAAAAGAAAAGGGAAATTAAAACTTTGAAAATAGCATAATGAAAGCTAGTACTTTCAATACTAATGAAAAATAATAAGAATTTTTATTAACTTTACATAGAAAGGCCTCATAAGCTTTCTAAGAACTACAAATAAATTATAAAAGTTATTATTCTTTATCATTATATTTGAACTTCATAATTAAAAAACACATTACTATAGTATTAAAAACCTCTCAATAAAAATAGAATAAGTCACTCATGTCTTATTTCCATGGCATGAATTGTCAGTACAAAATGAACAAGCAGGCATATCAGGAAGTCTTAAGGAAGTCATTTGTTATTCCATAACAGTCTCCCAGTTTGGTCGCTTGAGCCCTGATCTAGGAATATGTAATGAAGACTTGTGACAGGGAACTAGTTGATATATAAATATTTGTGGTGATTTATATATAAAATGTGACCCATAGCCTCATGTGTTTAAGCTTAATATTTGATCCTTAATAGGTAGATCCTCGTTGAAGGATATTTGTCACTGGGAGGGGGCACTGGCATTTTGTAAACCACCCCCACTTGGCAGTGTTAGCTACTCTACTCTTGCTGTTTCCTCCCAGCTGATGTGGATGCATGACACCCTACTGTTTGTGCTTACTGTTTGTTATTCCATGATGAAACTTTCCCTCAAAGGTACAAGTCAAAATAAACCTTCCATAAGATACTGTGGATGGAGTGTTTTACCCAGAAAAACAAACAAACGAACAAAAAAACAAAGAAGTTAACCAGGGCTGGAGACATGGTTTAGTGGTTAAGGCAATTGTCTGCAAAGTGTGAGGACCCAGGTTCATTTCTTCAGTATTCATGCAAGCCAGATACACAGGGTGACACTGTGTCTGGAGTTCATTTGCAGTGGCCCAAATCCTGGTCTCTCTCTCTCTCCAATAAAAATATGAAAATACTTTTTAAAAGAAGTTAACTGCTATAATATTAAAACTAAGTTGCTCCTGGAAAACAAAAATTGGCACTATGTTTGCAATTATTAAATTCTTTCTTTTCTAATTATTGTTTTAGTAATTTTTAAATATTTTATTGTTATTTATTTTAATTAGTAAATTTATTTTAAAGACAGAGAGAAAGAGAGAGAGAGAAAGAGAGAGAGAGAGAGGGCTCTAGGACCTCTGGCCATTGCAAATGAACTCTAGATGCATGTGCCACCTTGCTTTACATGGGTCCTGGGGTATCGAATCTTGTTCTTAGGCTTTCCAGGCAAGTGCCATAATCACTAGACAATTACCTCAGCCCTCTTTTGTATTTATTTTGAATTGGACAAATAGTATTTTATAACAGCTATAGTAATCATGAGTTACATAGAAAACATCCATGTAAGGACCACTGACAACATTTTACTCCAGATGAAGTAAAAATGTTTCTATAATCATCCAGTTATATAAAGTTATATCAGTCGTGTAAATTATTTTTAAAATGAGAAACTGAATGATTACAGGTAGATAGTCTGTCCCTTAGATGACAAGTATAAATTTCCATAATTTCTATTAATAAGAATTTCAACATCAATATTTTGGGTGATTTTATACATAGGAAAACTAGACAGATCTTGATCAGATCTTGTAAGTGGCTTTGATATGAAGTTCATTCAAAATAGTATGACATAGCCAAAACTTTGTAAAAATCACAAAATTATTTTCTCAGGGTTTTGAATATAATGGAAAGGTGTTCAATAGCAGAAGACAATAAGGATGGTTTGATGTCTAACAACCACAAAACATAACTCATCCTTGAAGCAACAACAGAAAGTGAGATTTGAGTCTCAGGAGAAATGATGCTTTGTAAGTAGGAAGAGCTTTATTAATTTAGAGGTGAGTCTGGAACATTAAAATGAGTAAGCTTTGTCATTAGTTGTAAAAGTGAATATAGTATAGAAGCATATGTCTTAATTAAAACCCCTCATCCCATATTACTCCATTTTCCCTTATGATATCTGATTTGTAGATATTCTTCAAGCACTACAAAATTATATGAAATGCACAAATATGTCAATCAAATAAAGAAAGTACATTAAAAGCAGATATCATTTTTTGTAACAGTGTATGGCTACACTGGTGCTCTGTAGTCTTAAAATAATTTCAATCAGCAGTCTTTTCTTTCACATTTTCCAATTACATGCTATTGTGACTTGTGGCCTCTTGAGTAAGTTTATTTAAATTGGCATCAATAGGTAGAGCTCATCACTTTCTATTCATATGTACATTTTTTCCTGGTCATCTTAATGCATAAGTGCTTCAGATATTCTTTAGGGTAAAAGGGACATCATCATTTAGCTCACAGATGACACCTTCATCCTCCTATATTTGTGCAATATTCTGTATTATGATCTCACCTTAGGAACTCAAATTCCATAAGTGTGTTCTTATTCTCTGACTCAACTACATTATTAACAGATATATTGTCTGTATCCTTAAGATCCTACTACCCTGAAAGTCCAATCTCTAAAATTCAGTTAAATTACTATCTCTTCTTAAGATTATTATCTGACAGTTTGGAGTGAAATTTCAGTTTTCTCTATTTCTAGGGAACTCTATTTTCTTTTAATACCAACAAAAGTATATTTTCTTTGTGCTATTTCACTTTATTTTTTTCTCTGTAAAACGAACTGTTTGATTACTAAGAGACAGTATGTTTCATTTCATAATTATGATGTGTATAAGATTCAAGTCTGAGGGTCTACAAAATATTTATTGAGTAATCAGAAATTTTGCCTTATGCCCTAAGTACCCAGCCTCTTATTTTGACAACCTCAAACATTATCACCTGTTTGCAGACTCAGGTTTGGATGTGCTCCCATGTGCTTCTGTCTTCTCCTCTCGCTACTGAGGGAGAGGAAAGTGGAGGGGGAAATTTGAGTTTCAGATTAGGCTGTTTTATCTTGCCAGTAGTCATCTCATTTATGTATGAAAAGACTCACATCCACTCTTCCTACATAACAGCTTCCTTTCAGTTCTGATTTTCAAAGACTACTGAGAAGCATGAAGCCTTAAATGCAGTTTGATCAGGTCAGTAGGCGAGATCCTTCTCTCCCTGTGAAGTTTCCTAGTATAGGCCTTTTATCTGAGCAAGTTGCTTTTTCCAGTGTATTTTGTATATAGTGTTTCTTTCACAAGAAGTTACTTCATTCACCTTACTCATGGAGTGAGGTTTGTATAAGTATATAAGAATTTAATTTTCTACAGTCATGTATACATTCTACTACAGGGATAAAGATGCATGCTCTTCAGGAGAGAGGCTGTTAGGAGGTGCGGAGTAGAAATTCAACCTAACATAAACAATGGCCCAAAGTGTCCTATATGACTTAGAAGACGTTATAAGTGTTTGTTAATTTTGATAGCCAACTTGATTGGATTAGGGAACACTAGGATGTCCATGAGGCATACCTTAGCCTATATCAGTGAAAGTCTGTGGAGAGAAGACTGAAAAGGAAGCTCCACCCTCAGTGTGGATAGGACTGGCCAAGTTTCCAATGTCCTATGGCCTACATGGAGCTGCAGGTTTTGATGTTTTTCATGCTCGATTTTTGTCACAACATGACCCAATCTTTCATAGCTGTGCTTTTGTTTATCCCTATCAGAATGGGGACATTTACTTTGTTCCATTTTATACTGGATTTCTGTTCAGTTTATTTATTTATTTATTTATTTGAAAGTGACAGAGAGAGGAAGAGGCAGATAGAGAGAGAGAGAATGGGCGTGCCAGGGCTTCCAAGCACTGCAAACGAACTCCAGACGCGTGCGCCCCCTTGTGCATCTGGCTAACGTGGGTCCTGGAGAATCAAGCCTTGAACCAGGGTCCTTAGGCTTCACAGGCAAGCACTTAACCGCTAAGCCATCTCTCCAGCCCTATACTGGATTTCTATAAGCTTTTTTTTTTTCCCTTAGGGGTACATAGTTAAGGATTACCTTAAGTCTTAGAATACACTTTAAGCATTTGGATAAAGTTGGAACTGCTATGACAGAGGAAGACTTCAGGATAGAAACTGTGCTTTGCATGACCATGAGCCTTTGAGGACCAGAAGTGGAGTGTTGTGATTTAAAGGTATGTATATGGGTATCAAGTTGACAATGTGTAGAATTATGATGTTTAATTTTGATTATCAACTCAATGCAATTTAGAAATGCCTAAGACTTTAATGAGGTTCACCTTTGTGATTGCCTTCAAGGACAATTTCAGAGAGCATTAACTGAAGAGGAAAGACACACATCGGCTTAGGCTCCAGACTGAAAACAGTATAAAAAATGTAGACAAGCAGCTAGATGCTGTCATTTTTCTATCTCTGCTTCCTCACCCTTCAGGTGTAAGCTAGCAGCCTCACTCCTGTTGCCACATCCCAGAGCTGGGCTTTAATCTCACAGATAAATAATCTCTTCCAAAACAGTCACTTCTACTGCTACAGTTACAAGATGTAGTATTGACAACTGTTAACTCTTTCAAGTAAGAAACTAGAATATTCCAAGTGAGTTGCAAATAATTATGTATATCTTCAAACCATACTATATGAAAAAATCCTTGTACAAAAACCATTTTGCATTTGGCTTTATTAACTTTCTTATTGCTGGGACACAGTACTTGACAAAAATCAATTTAAGCAAGGAGGTTATAGTCCATCATGAGGAGAAAGCCATTATATCAGAAACATGGAACAGCTGGCCACACTGCATTTTAAGTCAGGAAATAGAGAGTGATGAATGCTGGAGCTCAGCCAGCTTTCTCCTTTAACAGTCCAAGGACTCACTTCATGGAATGGTGCTGCCTATAGTGAAGATGGGTCTTCCCATTGCTGCCTAATAAAGGTAATCCTTCACAGGCATGCCTGGAAGGTAGTTTCCTAGGTGATTCTAGGGCCTGTCCTGTTGACAAGCAATATATGCTGTCACAAAATTCAATACCATAATAAAATAGGTAAATTCAAGATAAATACTAGTAATTTATTAAGCACTTAAAAGTCCAAAGGAAAATAATGACCCACACTACTATTTTATTTTTTGGGGGGGGGGAGGTAGAATCTCTCTCTATAGCCCAGACTGACTAGGAATTCATGATATAGTCTCAGAGTAGCCTCAAACTCTTTTAAAAAATACTTTTATTTATTTATTTATATTTGAGACAGAGAAAGGATGAGAGTGAGGGAAGAGAGACAGAGAGAGTGAGAGGGAGACAGAATGGGTGTGCCAGGGCCTCGAGCCACTGCAAACAAACTCTAGATGCATGTACCACCATGTGTATCTAGCTTATGTGGGACCTGGAGAATCAAACCTGGGTCCTTATGCTTCACAGGCACACAACCACTAAGTCATCTCTCCAGCTTCCCTCAAACTCTTAGAGAGCCTCCTACCTCAGCCCCCCGAGTGTTGGGATTAAAGGCATGTGCCACCCCACCCAGCTCCCCACACTACAAAATATTTTGAGTGTATAGAAAACTTTCTTTAACACTGAACATAGAATCATATAATGGCAAACTTTCTAGAAATCCAACTTTATTTCATTAAAAATTAGAAGACTGTCCTTTTTCAGTAGAAACTTATGATAAGTAATTTATTAGGATTATATTCAAATTTTAATGGGAATGATAATGATGTCTAACAGAAAAATGAAGCTGTGTAAATGTGCATACCTAGATAAATGTTTGAATAAATGATATAAAATTATATTAATGATAATTAAGGTAAATATAACACATTTCAAAGAATAATAAATGGTATTAGAACAAGATAGTATAACTGGGAAAAAGATATGGTCCAATGATATTTTAAAGTTTAATATCTCAATATCTACACACATCCTACATATAAATGCATAGTCATCTATTTCTATGCTAGAATTCTGAATTAGTTCATGTTTTTACATATTTAAAAAATTTAATAATGCACTTTGTTACTTTTGCAATAATAAAAATACAAAACCATTTAAACCAATTTCTAATACAAGAACATGTGTTATATATAATTCTATACATTAACTCTAGGGAACATGTGTCTCAAAATATTAATCAAAGCACCTCATCTTTAGGGTAAAGATTTAGAGAATTAAAATTCTGACTACCAATTGTTAATGTGAGTCCTTTGAAAGGATATACAATATTCCGGTTACATTTTGGCATTAGCTACTTTCATTTTTTTATTAGTTATGGACATACTCAGTATGTAAATACCACATGTTGGTAACATTCTTACCCTCATCCCTGACCCCCCTCCAAAGTGGCCCTCCTTGTTGGAACATTGGTCATCCCCATGGTGATTGTGGATCGTGCACTGTGGGGGCAGCCGTCAGTTAGGGGGAGGAGGCAATAGCTCTGTGCATAATGTCCCAACTGGTGCTTCTAACAATTTTTTTGCCCCCTCTTCTGGAAATTCCCTGATTGATGTTGGGTACATTTTAAGTCTACTTCCATGATGGGTTCTTAGGAGCCTCTGGATCTCTGGTTTGGTAGGTGTTGAGTGTCCTCAACGTACATTTCCCTTCGCTCTTGTGCTGACATCAGGTTCATCAAGAAAGCAGCACTCTTGCTCAGCAGCACTCTCGCTCATTTTCCCAATTCTTCTATGGTTTCAGCTGGGACCCTGGTGTAGTGTAATGGATCGTTTCTGTCCCCAGTTCCCACTTGCATCTGAAAAAGAGAAGCAGATTCTCTAATGCAGAGTAAAGTCAGCACTGGTTAAATGGAATAACCATTGTTAGTTTAGAGAGAATTTAATGGATGTAGACCCTTTTGTAGCCCAAGATTAGTGGAAGCTTGATATTGGAAAGCAAACTCACTATCCGGATATGATTCTGACTTGTTTTCCAGTTTCAGATATAGGTTCTTTCCCACTGAGCAGATCTGTTAGCCAATCTAAGGACAGATGGTTACCCACCATGGCTGTGTGCCACTATTGCGATTGTGTGAGCATCATATCAGGTTTTTTGCTTCTGAGTAGCTTAGACCTCGAATTGCTCCAACAGATGTTGGCCACATTCCCCCAGTAGCTCATGTAGCACCTTATAGCTGTATATGGGCTGTCTGGGGACTGGCTGTCTTCCAGATTCCAGCCAGGTCTCTCCATGTTCTGTATGGACAGCATATGGTGCCTTCAGCAGTAGGGTCTTTCAACATGGTATACTATATTTATAATTATTTTTCACTCTCTGTGAACCATAGATCTTGAATACCAATTAATGCTTAATTGTGTACATATGGGCACATTATTTTCTGGACACAAACCGGCTGTTCTACTCTCAAGGCAAACATTATTACGTGTTTGAAAATTTGGTCTTCAAAATCTTTAACATCCTAAAGCATTTGACTTCTATTCCATTTAAAAGGAGTCCATGTAGCTTGGGTAACATAAATCCGAAGAATAGCCCAATATGGGTCTAAAATAATTGCAAGTTGTTCATGATTTCATAGAGACAGGATATGGTGAGCGTTAGAGCTGGGATCATTAAATGCAAAATTGAAGTCCAAAACATTAGTGATATGATTACATAGGAAACCAGCTTTATTAGTTTGGACTCATTCCTAGAATGACATTTTTAAATGCCTTTCAGAGTAACATAAAATATTACTAATATAATCACCTCAGGAGAGAAATTGAGAAGTAGTAAGTGTGTAGTAAAATGTATGTACATATATGTTCATACACATGCAAAAGCTATCATTATACTATTATGCATAACATTATTTTGAATAGCCTACATCATTATGGCTTGTTTTATTCTGATTAATATTATATTATTATGGTTAATATGAGTAATAATTATTACATTATCCTAGAGAAGTTATATTATTGATGGTAACATTTGTGTAAATTATTTTTATCAGAAATTTCATATTGACTGAATTGGTAGTAATCACACTTCCCGTCAAGGTAATGGTTAAAAATTAGTTTTTATATTTGCACTTTTCCCCACAGTGCTTGAAATTTAGCCCAGAACCTTGAGTATGCTAGGTCAGGGTTTTATGACTGAAGTATATCCTCAGCCCTTTTCAACAGTTTTGTTTGGAAACAGTGTCGCCATGTCGTCCTTGACTTTATTATGTAACTCTGACAGTCCTTAAACCTACAATCCCCTGGCCTGAATGTCACTTGTATTTAGGATTTTAAACATGTCCCAATATACCTGGCTCCTTCCCTGTTTTACATACATATAAATAGTGCAGGATTCTGTTTATCAACTTAAAGTTTCTTATCACAAATAGACTAAAACCAAGTTTTAAAAGAAATAAATATGCATGCGTGTGCATGCCTCTGTGTGTGTGTGTGTGTGTGTGTGCGTCTGTGTGTGTTTGTAATATAATTGAGAAATATAATGACATAGGAGACAGTGTTTGTTAGAGGATCAGAACCAAGAGTCTGCATGTAAAATTATAGCAAGGGATTTATTAGAGTGGCTTCCCCTGAAGGAACTAAGATGTCATCTGCTGGATGCTTGCACACCGTAAGTATTAAAAATTGGGTTCTAGCTCAGTCCATGAGGCTTCATAACTCAGAAGTCAAAATTGGTAAGGATGGCCTGGAAGATTCCTATAAAATGCATGGCTTTCTCAGCACCAGACTCACTAGAACACAGTCCTTCTGTCTACGATTTGGTTAATGTCACCAGCTCCTTCAGAACTGAGCTAAGCAGAATCCATGTCGTGTCCCAAGGTAAATTCCTGCATCAAGAATGGTCCCCAGTGTTTGGCTGCTGCAGAACAGAACGTGTCTCCGGAATCCACATCCTCTTGTTCACTTGAACTTTTCAACCTAGTGCAGTGGCTTCTGCAAAATCCATGTTCTACAGTGGGCAGTGGTTACACAACTCAGAAGCCAGCAAACTCCATGAAAGCAGACCTTGAGTCACTTCATAGTAAGTAGACACCAGTGAGCTGGGCTCTTTCTGTGAGTACATGTCTCTGGTACATAAGAAAGTAAATTTCCACTGTAAGACACAGAGACCTCTCTGTAGTCAGTGAGCCTTGCTGTGGCCACTCTAACTAAGGCTAACCTAAAGCTTAGTGGACAGCCATTGCCTGTAGGCTACATCTCATGCTGAATTATGCAACTTACATATGTGTCCCCATATTCTGTAGCCATCTCTTCACTTCCCTTACTCATCACTAAATTCTTATGCTAATCTATTTTACAGTTAATAATTTTTATTCCCTTAGATGACTATATGACTATATCCTGGTGGGCATACTATTAAATAAATACTATTAAATAAATAGATTATATTAATAAGTCTAATAGTACTTATATGTTCAATTAAAATATATATTTTATTTTTTTTATTTATCTGAGATAGAGAGAGGCATATATATGGAGAGAGAGAGATTAAGAATTCCAGGGCATCCAGCTGCTGCAAATGAACTCCAGATGCATGTACCGCCTTGTGTATCTGGCTTATGTGGGTCCTAGGGAATTGAACCTGTGTCGTTTGGCCTTCAAGCAAGCACCTTAACCACTAAGCTGTCTCTCCAGCCCTTAATTTTTAATTTCTTGTTTATATTTCAAACTCCTTATTACAGCCTGTCCTTAGACTCACGTGTTTGCACACTTGATCCTCAGTGGGTGTCACTTCTCAGAAACTCTGGGGGACCTTTCTGAGGTGGAGCTTTGTTGAACGAAGTGTGTTGCTGATATGTTGTAGTCCAGCCACACTTGTTGCTCTCTTGCTCTACTTCCTCCCAGATGGTGTGGCAATATCAGCCATCTTATTGCTCCTGTCATGCTTTCTCCGAAATGATAGCGTTTGCTTCAGAACTGCAAGCCAAATATAACCATATTTCTTTCAAACGTTGCTTGTGGTCAGATATTTTGTACCATGAAAAGAAAATAGCTTGGACAGCCTTTAATACCAAGCGTGCTACAAACATTTTTGTTCCTCTTTCTTTTTAAAAAAATATATTTTATTAATTAATTGATTTATTTGAGAGAGAGAAAGAGGGAAAGAGAGAGATAGAAAGATAGAGAGAGAATGGGCACACCAGGGCTTCCAGCCACTGCAAAAGAACTCCTGATGCATATGCCCCTTTGTGCATCTGGCTTACGTGGGTCCTGGAGAGTCAAACTGGGATCATTTGGCTTTGCAAGCCAATGCCTTAACTGCTAGCCATCTATTCAGCCCCCTGTATCTCCTTCTAAGAATAAACACAGGGGATGGAGAGATGGCTTAGTGGTTAATGTGCTTGCCTACTATGACTACGGACCCAGATTCAATTCTCTAGTACCCACACAAGCCAGATGTACAAGGTGCAGCAGGCATCTGCAGTTGATTTGCAGTGGCTACAGGCCCTGGTACACCCACTCTGTCTCTATCTGCCTCTTTTATTTTCTTTCTCTCAACTAAATAAATAAATTTAATAGTAAGAAAGAACAAATGCTGCATTAAAGTTCTGTTGTTTTTTGCAATTACTACTACTATTATTATTATTATTATCAATATATTTTGTATGTATATATCATGTGTTGGTATCCTCTTTTCCCTTTTCCCTGCCTCCATTCTGCTAGGGACTCTCCTCGTGGGGTTATAGGTATTCCTTATGGGGAGCAGCAGTCAGTTATTTTGTGAGGGGACTGAATGCCTCTGGGCAATGATGTCTCCAAGTTTTGTTTGAAGTGGGCAGGCTGATGAAACACTACACATATAAGATTAATTGGGAAACTCAGGCTTTTCCTCTGAAATACTGGAAATATTTGTCTTTAAAAATTTCAAGGTTTATTATGTTTTTAAAGAATTGGGTGTTTTGTATAATTCCATGGGGAGAAAAATGATTCATATTTATAGAAAGATACATGCTGCTATTATAATAAATGACTACTAATAATTTGCTATACTAAAATTGGATTATAATTTCTTGGTCTCGAGAAATGTTTAAATTAAATAGAGAGGTACCTGTTCCAGTTAGATATTATTGAAGGATGATTGCATAACAAAGTTGATGCTGCTGAAGTCATTTTTCTCTGAAAAAAACATTAATCTATGCATTACTAACTATAGCATGATTAATCATCATGTTGCACAAGTTAATTTGTGAAATATTCGATCTTTATCATTTTAGGGAACTTGTGTATACTTTTGTCATTTCAGTTAACATTTTCATTTCTTCTTGTTCATTTTACTTTATGTAGGTCAGTGAAAAAAAGTGTTTATTCAAATATATTTTTGTAACTGAAGTCAAATCACTTGAAATACACAGGCTTTCAGTAGCAACAATGATAAAATCAGCGAAAAATTCTCATACAGAATTCAAATAATAGGACATCATAACAACGACAACTTCTTGAATATTAATATCTTGGTACAATCTCACATACAAAATGATGATTTTTAATTATGGTACAAAATTTTTTTTATCTTCATTGTAAAATTGACACTGATGGGGCTTTTGAGACATACAGGCTACTGCTTAAGTAGTTAGGTAACAATTCATGAACAGTGGTGTTTGAGTAAACTTTGGAAGTAATTTAAAGACTGAAAAGAATGAACTAAGCTGGCATCTGTCCCAGACATTAGAGTGACATGTAGGCTTCAATGAGCACAATCAGTCAGGAATCGGATTTCACGTTTCAGACTTACACTTGGGCCATTTTAAATCCTTATATAATCCTTGAGCAGTGGTGCATTTCTAACTTGTTTGGAACTGCAATATCTGATGATTCACAAGAACTATTATATACTGCCCTTAAATGTTCTTCAAAGATCTTTCTTATTTTATTTTCAAGTTTAGAAATTTGGAGTCTTCCACATGTGTTTCTGTTTCAATGAAGGCCTCTGTTTTAAAATTAGATGAGTAAAGATGTCTGAGCTTGTTTATCAAATAAATTGTACAAGTAGATAATTTAATAATTCAAGGCTCATAAACATTTCTGAACTATTAACATACAGCCACATTTTCTCATCTTTATAGATACTCGCTCAATCTTCATTTAATACATGCTATACTCCCAGAATTTTGTTAAGTAGTATTTGTACAAAGATAAAAATATTCTTGTATTTTCCCTAATTGAATGGTTAATATCTATTAGAAAAAAAAATGTATTGTAAAGACTGAATTAGAGAAAAGTTATGCTTAGTTTATTATAGATTACAAATAAAATAGAGCTATGTCCCATGTCAGAAGGCCAGGGTATGATTTACACAGATTTTACATAGTCTCCTTAACAAGGAGGTAGAGCAGAAGAAATCCTATGGATCAAAATGTGCTCCGAAGCATGTCTTGGTTTAGCAATATATATTTGAAAGCTAAGGGAAATGTGAGAAAGTGAGGTAAGATGAATATGAAGGTAAATGAACCCAAAATGGCTCAGAGAAATTTGCAGGAGAGGGGGTGGGAAGAATGTTAGAGCCACAAGTTGGGACATTATGCACAGAGATATTGCCTCTTCCCCATAACTGATGGCTACCCCCACAATGCATAACCCACATTCCTCAATGAGGAGGGTCCCTGTGGAGGGAGGAGGACAGGGAGGAGGTTAATGATGGTATCAACATGGCTGTATACACAGTGTGTACATAACAAATAAAAGTATAAAATAAAAGATAAGGGGACATAAAGGAGAGAGGCACATCAGTTCTAGAAAAAATATAAACTTACATTGTTTTTCTACATGTCTTATTTAAGTACAAGCAGCAAAGGTTTTAAAAGTCACTTTTCTCGCCTCATTTTTACATTTTTAAAAACTTGTTCATGTGCAAGGAGAGAGACAAAAAGGGAAAGAGAATGCCAGAGCCTCTAGTGACTGCAAATGTAGTTCAAATGCATAAGCCCCTTTGTGCATCTGGCTTTACATGGGCAGTATGGGTTCAAACCCAGGTCTTTAGGCTTTGGAGGCAAGTGTCTTAACTGCTGAATCATCTCTACAGCCCTAAACACTCCTTTTTTCCCTTCAGTTACATTGTAGTTACCATAAAATCATTAACTATTAGAAAATTCTAACTCAAATAATGTGGAATCAATTTAATAAAGAGATAATACAAGGTTAAAGACCAAGGATAGAGGTGATATGGAGACAGTGTTGTATTGGAAGATAAATGAAAGATAACGACAAGGACCTTCCTGTAAGAGTCAGAGATAGTTAAAGGTATTTCTTTTGCTGAGGATATGTTTGGAAATGCGAGGCCTTCTGCCTTTCCATATGAAATTTGAGATCATTGTTTCTATCTCTGTGAAGAACACTGTAGGGATTTTAGTTGGAATTGCATTAAATCTGTATATTGCCTTTGGTAGGATTGTCATCTTCACAATGTTAATTCTGCCTATCCAGGAACATGGGAGGTCTTTCCATTTTCTCAAGCCGGCCTCAATTTCTTTTTTGAGTGTTTTTATGTTTTCGTTGTATAGATCTTTCACTTCCTTGGTTAACGTTATTCCAAGGTAAAGGATGAAATTAGGAAGGCATAACACTCACACTCTCCTTTCACTGATTTCTTAACAGAGTTGTTCCTCTTCTTGGTACCGAATGTCTTAATTGTCTCAAAATACAAGTGCTAAAAGTTATACCCAAAGGTGAAGTTATTATGAAGTGGGACAACTGATTACATCCTGAGGCAAGAGCTTTAAGGAGTGAGATTTGTGTCTTTACAAAAAAAAAAAAAAAAAAATGCAGACAGCTAGCTAGTATCATATGCCTATTATGTGAGGTAATAGTTGTCTACAAAATAGACCTTCATGGACAGTGAATCTGTTTTAATTATTGCCCTCTAAGTGTCCACAATTTGAGAAAAGAAAAAACAACTACCATTTTTGTATATTTGTTTAAATACTGTAGACTATAGCATTTTAGTACAATAACTTGAAGAGAACAAGGCATGAACACACTAGGAAACCAAAGACAATAGTTCCAAATGGAAAGATATCCAATTTTTAAGGTTTGTGTGAATCAATATTGTGAATATGCTTGTCTTACCAAAAGCAATATACAGATTTAATGCAGTACCCATAAAAATTCCAATGGCACTCTTCAATGAAAAGACAATCCTAAAATTTCACTTGAAAGCTTAAAAAATGCTTGAATAAGCAAAGCAATTCTGAGCAACAAAAATAAGGCTGGAAGTATCATTCTTCATAACATAATCATCATATCAGATTTTAAGATATATTACAGAGCCATAGTAACAAAACCAGCATTGTATTAGCACAAAAACAGACATGAAGATCAATTGAACAAGACAGAGCATGCAGATGTAGCCCAAGCCTGCTATAGTCATCTTATTTTTAACAAAAAAATCCAAAAATATTCACAGCAGAACATACAGGCTCTTTAACAAACTATTTTAGGAAAACTGGATATCTATGTATAGGTGGATGAAAATAGATCCCTGTCTTTGTCTGAAGGGGAAAGTAGAGCTCTATTCTGCTGAATCGGATTTACTTAGAGAATTACAAAGAATTGGCCCCAAGGTAGGGTGAGAAGATCAAAAAGCTGGTAGGAGAGAGTGAGTGAATGTAATAGGTTTTATTAAACAGGATTCAGACATACAGTACAGACAGAAACATCAGAAAAGCAAGAAAGCCTCAAACGTGCGGAACCTCAACTGAGGGCTGAATTTGGGAGGTTTCAATGTGTTGGGACTCTCCCTACATGAAATTGAAAGTGCCCCAGGCTGATTAATCTTTTGTTGATGGTCTAACAGTAACTTAGAATTACATTGAGATAATAAGACTGACATAACAGGTATGTCTGAGCTGCAAGTGCACCCAGAGAAGCATTATAAGCAACAAGCCAGGACTGAGCCACAGCGGCAGCAGTGTTTCTGGATGAATGCCCAGAGCCTCTGTGAACTCCTAGAGCCCGGGCCCATCCCCAGCCAACACATACTTTGTCAGTCTCCAAGTCAACTATGCAGCTTTGAAGTTTTCTTACTATATAATTCCCTGAATCAGGAGATTTCCCCCTTATCTATACGCACAAAGATCTACTCCAAAAGGTTCAAACACCTTTACATCACACCTGAAATTCTGAAACTGCTAGAGGTAGAAGTAGGGAAAACATAGGCATAGGTACATAGGCTTTCTGAATAGAACTCCAGTCACTCAGGAAGAAAGACAACCAACTATTTGGACCTCAAGAAATTAAATAAAAAGCTTTTGCACCACAAACGACATTGTAAATAGAGCAAAGAGGCAGTCAACAGAATGGGAGAAGTTCCCTGCCAGTCATTCATCTGACATGGGATTAATATCTAGGATACAGAAAAGAACTCAAAAAACTAAATAATAAAAATAAAATAAACCAATCAAAAGTGGGCCATAGGTTTAAATAGAGATTTCTCAAAATAAGCAATATGAAATAGCTGATAAATATTTAAAACATACTTACATCCTTATCCATCAGACAATTAAAACTAATTTGAAGTTCAACCTCACACCTGTCAGAATGACTACCATCAAGAGAACAAATGAGGACTGGAGAGATGGCTTAGTGGTTAAGGCACTTGCCTGTGAAGCCTAAGGACCCATTTTCAGCTCTCCAGATCTCTCATAAGCCAGATGCACAAAGGTGAGGCAAGACCAGGTTGCATATGCCCACTAGGTGGCACAAGCATCTGGAATTTGATTTCAGTGGCTGAAGCTCTGATGTGCCAATTCTCTCTCTCTCTAAAATAAAATAACTTAATTAATTAATTACAAAAAAAATGACAATGAGTGCTGGTGATGGTGTAGCTAAAGATGAACCCTTCTTTATTGTTCGTAGGAATGGAAACTGGTACAGCCATTGTGGAAATCAGTATAGAGACAGCTAAAAATAGATTGACCATATAATGCTGTTAGACCCCCCCACATTGGCATATATCTTAAAGACTGTACATATTACAAAGAGATACTTGCTCATCTAGGTTTATTGCTGCTCTATTCACAATAGCTGGGACATTGTGGCCATCAATTGATGAATGGACAATGAAGATATGGTACATTTACACATTGGAGTTTCATTCAGCTGAAAGGAAACAAGAAAATGGATGCATCTGGAAAAAGAAATATTAAATGAAGCAACTCAGAAAGTCAAACACAGCATGTTCTTTCTCATACATGGTTCCTAGCATCAAATGTTTGAATGTGTATGCCAGTTGGAGAAAAAATCAGGAGTGGAGGCCAAGAAGCTATAAAACATCCAGTGAGGAAGGGAAGAGAGAGGAAAGCTTAAGGGGAAAGTATAGTAGATATGAATGTAGAGGGATAGGATACTGGGTTTGAAATGACCTAAGTAAGGTAAGGGGAAGAGATGGAGAAGTGGAGGGGTTAGGAGGAAGGTAAATCCAAATTAAAGAAGTTATGAATAAGCCATATGGTTACCTACTTCTTTGCTACCTAAATAATATATACGTTAAAGAAAGAAAGAAGTTATACAGAAGTACGTTGTAGGGGTGGATGTGGATATTGCTGTACCCACAAAACATAGATGGTAACAATAAAAATTCAGTGCTAGGTGTTGGATATTTTCCAGGGAGTTATTGGTCAAGGAAGCCCATGGAGCTATCAAAACATTACACGCTATTGCCAAGATTGTTGGTTGCCCACCAGAACTAAATGGTAATATTCTGTTGCTGAAGATACCACATGCTTGGGCTACAGATCACTGAGAAATCAAGCTGGAGCTCAGCTGGAAGCCTTTTCCTATTGACTGTCTATCATGATGCCCGAAGAGCTATGTAGATTACTGGGAGACAAAATTCATCAATGGTCTTAAATTTACATCAGTAAATTCTGCAAGCTTTACAGCTGGTCAGGCAGGCCAAATAAATGAACTGGTGCCATAGTGGCATGCCTACTATGGGAAAAAAAGTAACTCCTCTCTGATTAGATTTGTGGCCCACTCCATAGGAGGAATTCTTTACTGGTACTAGAAACCTCATCAAAAGCCTATAGCTGTGGAGGTGATAAGCCCTAGATAGGAATCTACTACTGTTGTCTGGTTAACTAGGTATATTATGCCTCAAAACTACCCTATGAATATTTATGTTTTTTTTCCCCATGTGTAAATGCTACTCTCACTTTTGATTAGAGAAGCTTCTCTGAAAAAGAAGGTAAACTTATGAAATATACAGAACTCACCTAACTTCTAGGAAGAAATGGCATCAATGCATGCAGCACAAAGTGAAACATCCCTGTCATACCCTCCAAGTCTTCAGGACCATTGCAAAGAAGTGGAGGAAAGAAGGTAACAGTCAAAGGAAGGGGAGAAGTGCTTTGCAATATTGTCTTTTAGACACAGTGGGGCTGTGGTATTCATGACTTCACAGTGTCTGATGGGACCTATGCAAAAGGTGCATAATTGGAGATAAATTTATGATATCAGGGTCTAGAGAGATGTCTTAAAGGTTAAGGTCTTTACCTGTGAAGCTTAATGACCCAGGTTAGATTCCCCAGTACCCACGTAAGCCAGATGCACGAAGTGTCAAATGCATCTGGAGTTTGTTTGCAGTGAGTGGAGCTCCTGACGTGTCATTCTTTCTCTCACTTTCTTCTAGCTCTTTCTATTTCTCTCAAATAAATAAATAAATAAATTTAAAGTCAAAAGAATATTAAAATATTAAAATATTAAAAATTTATGACATCAAAATAGAAGTGAGACTAGGAAAGCAGTTATTCAGTGGGAAGGGAGGAAGGGTTGTGTGAGTGGAATGGGATCAGGGCATTTTTCCCATACGTATGGAAGTTGTCAATAAACAGTTAAATAAACAGTTTACATCTAGTGCACAAGGCACATTGGATGCTCACAGGGATGATCCAAAATTAAATAGTGTTTGCAAAATAGGTGTGTGTGTGTGTGTGTGTGTGTGTGTGTGTGTGTGTGTATGTGTCTTTGATAGTATATCTAGAAGGGTCACATTGTCAGTATAGTATGAAATTAAAATTGATTCTGTGAATTCATCTTAGAGGTACTGGTCATGACATTGACCTAGATATAGGGGAAAGCACATTTGCTTCTTTGTAAATTTAATAGGGATGCTGATTTTGAGATAGATGTCTATGAAGGATACAGATGCAATGAGTGATAACTAGTCAGAAATATGTATCTGAAACTCACAGGAGAGATTGGATCAAGACAAAAATTGAAGTGGAAATCATGAAAAAGGGTAAGATTTCTCAAGGAGATCAGCTGTAAATTAATAGGTCCTGTTTATATGATTCACATGTTAAAATTTACTGCATATAAAAAGGTAATAAAATATAGCGATTCTAAAGACACAAAAGACTATTACTCATAGCTGATACAGTCATATGAGGATTCCAAAATTTTTTAAGTGAAAGAAAACAAATATGCCCTTCTATGGGAAATCTGTGATTTTCTCAGTGTTGCAGTGTATAAAGTTAAGTATATATCCATATGCTCACATAATTTGGAAAATTTGAATAATCACCATGCATAGAAATACCGAACACCATAAGGCCTTTGTGGTTACATTTGATTTTTACATGAAAAATATTATAAAACATGGCACTCATAATTTTGAGCATCCATAGAACATGACAGCTATACTAATTCACAGATTCAGAAACTCAAGCATCATGTTGCTAAAATGCTCTATTGTTTCAATGCATTCCCCACACAAAAATATCAGTAAGTAATTTTAGAGATAATCTCAAACTGACTAAGAAAATTAAATGGGAAGGGACTGGAGAGACCATTCAGCAGTCAAATGTGCTTCCTGTATGTGCATGAGGGTCTGCATGAAGACATGAGGGGACCTGAGACTGTCTGATTTTTATATTACTGCATAGAAAGAGCTGGGAATGACCATGCTTAACTTGGGAGGAGAAGACACCAGAGAATTACTGCAGCTAGTGAAAATGGCAAGCTCTAGAATCAGTTAAGGACTCAGTCTTGTCTTAAGGGAACCAATTGATGAATAATCATGTATAGAGGAGGGCATCCAACATTTCTGTCTGAACTTCTTAGACAGATACTCAGGGTACAAGCCTCTGTTAAACACTTCTGTACACTACAAACACACATAACAACACATAATATACATACATACATACATATGATAGATACATGTAAATAAAAGAAAACATAATTCTTTGTGATTTAAGGTAGCACATCTTTCCAAAAATTTATTGTTTTTAAAACCTCAAAGTTAAAAATTTTTCTTTACTATATTTCTGTATGGGCTTCTACTTGTTAAACAGATACTGGAAATAACATTTTCACACATCTGACAAAGTACCTGCATTCTTAATATATAAGGAACCTCTGCAACTACTTAATAAAGTTGCTAACAATACAAAATATGTTCCCAAAGCCTGGAACTGATACTTCACAATGAACAGAAAATGGAAATGTCTGCTAATCCCAATAGAAGTTGGTTAACATTATTAGTAATTGGAAAAGCTCAAGTTAAAATGCAATGAAATTTCAATATATGTGCTTTAAGTTGGTTAATGAGAAAGAGAAATAACATTCAATATGATTAAAGATAGGCAGCAACCAAAATTTTCCAGTATTTTCAGAGGCAATTAAAATTGTACTACCACACTGGAAAATTATGTTATGTTATGTAAAAAGCTAGCCCACAGGTATTTTTCTAAGATACACATGTCCATTCTTATATGATTATCTTGTGTAAGTCAAAACATTCATTTACACAGAGTTATTCATGGACATTTGTTCTAGTTTTAGTCATATGAATCTATAAATGGGAATAACCCAGACAAAAGAACTAGATAAGCAGCTAAGGCACATTAGCCATTGGATAATGTTCTGTAATTCAAAACAAACAAACAAACAACAATGAATCTACTGACAGTCTGCAACAACACACATCTCAAAAATGGATAATGAGAGAAAAATCACATATATAATATTCCATTTATAAGACTATATTTACATGAAATATTATCTTTATTTTTTTCTGTTTGTGTATGTGTGAGTAGTATGCATACTTGGGTGTGTGTTTTCAGATGTGCACATGAATGTGTGTTGGAGGTGAGAGGTTGATTTCAGGTGTATTCCTTATTGCTTTCTACCTTATTCTTTGAGACAGGGCTTCTTTCTGAAGCTACAGCTCACCAATTCAGCTAGACTGCCAGTTAGTGAGCCCCAAGGATTCCCTATCTCAGCCTCCCTTGTTCTTGGGATTATGAGAAGACATCACCATGCCCACCATTTTATGTGAGAACCATGGATCTTTCCTTAGGTCCTCCTTTTCCACTGTAAGCTCTTTCCCCGCTGAGCCATTTTTACAGCTACTACAGAAGTTTTAGAAGACGCTAACGTGATTGTAATCAGATGAGTGTTTTCTTCAAAAGAAGAGTGTGACCTACAGGAGAACTAATATACACAAAAAATTTGAGTTGTCATATATGGTGCACATTTTGATATAGGTAGGTATTGCAAAATATAAACATTTGCAAAAAATGATCTTATCATGTGCTAAATATTTGAACAGTATATTACATGAAAACCACACTGCAAAGATTCAACTGGTCAGTTTACCTAACACAGGAAAAATATAATTACCCTCTTAAATCAACCTTAGACTAATTGAAAACAAAAGCCAACAACACATAAAGCCTTATAATATGATATGAATAATTTATTTTTGGAGAAATTAAAGTATTACTGTTATTAAAGCAGTTTAATTTTTCTATACATATGATGAAAAATTGAGGATTTGATAAACAACAGTCATTATTGAATGTGTTATTGGTATTATTATTTGAAATAATAATAATTTGAATATAAGTAGACTGAGAAGAGATAGAAAAGGTTAGCTGATCTGGATTTGAAATATTTTTTTACATTTGTTTTAAATTTAAATAAGGAATTAATTTTCAAGGGAGGGAAAAATGATAGAGAATGGGTGGGCACATAGGAGCCACTGGCCACTATAAATAAACTCCAGATGCGTGCGTCACATTGTGTATCTAGCTTTATGTGGATACTGGGTAATCAAACCTGTGCCATCAGGCTTTTCAAGCAAGCACCTTTATCTCAGAGCCATCTCCAGCCCCTTCTTTCACATTTTCAATAAGAAGAAATAAAATGTTGTCAGAAAAAAATCACTTTTATGTGTGTTTTAAAATATTATCAAAACTGTGTTTAATAGTTGCAGTCAAGTTCACATTGCTGGTAGAAATCACTCAACCAAGAGCAGCTTGTGGTAAAAAAAAATAATAGGCTTATTTTTTCTTATAGGTTCGAGAGGAAGCTCAATGATGGCAGTAATAAGTGATGACATGAGCAGAGGGTGGACATTACCCCCTGGCCAAAATAAGGTGGAAAATACAACATAAGAGTATGCCAAGCACTGATATGGGAAAACTGGCTATAACACCCATAGCATGCCCCCAACAATACACCACCTCCAGGAGGTGTTAATTCCCAAATACCTATTAGCTGGGAACCTAGCATTCAGAACACCTAAGTTTATGAGGGACACCTGAATCAAACCACCACAAATAGAGATAAAATGGATATCAGTTTCCCAAGTGTAATTTGGCTTTCAAACTCAAAACATACAGAAAAACTGAAACAACATAAGTTTTAGAGAAAATAATTTTGTGAAAATACATTGTATTTCAATGAAATGCTTTGCATTAGATGACAAATAATCATTTTTTAGCATTCAGTGTAAAATCTTTTCTGAGTAACTATTTGTCATGGACATTATTAGCTTTAATGTGAATGGGTATGCATATGATTAATTTCATTGTTACATCATACTTATTTCATTCTACTGTGTTTTCTTTTTTAAATTTTAATTAGTATTGTACTCAGTGAATACAGTCAAGTTGGTACCATTGTTAGCCTCCACTCTGTCCTCCCTCCTCCATATGTACCCTCCTTATTGGGGTCATGCATTGTGGGGTTATCCATCAGTTGTGGGAAGGAAGAATTGTCTCTGTGTATCATGGCCCAATGTGTGGCTCTGACATTCTTTCTGCTCCCTCTTCTGCAAATTTTCCTGAGCCATGCTGGGTTCATTTTAGGTCTGCTTCAGTGATGAAGTCTTGGGAGCCTCTGTGTCTCTAGATATCTGGTTTTGTCGGAGTTGATTATTCTCTGTGAATATCTCCTTTACCCTTGTGCTAGTATCAGGTTCACCAAGACAACAGCACTCTTGCTTGTTTTTCCAATTATACTTAGTTTCATCTGGAGCCCTTTTGAGGTATGATGGGATGGTTCTGTCCTTAGGATCCATGTCTATCTGAAAAAGAGAAGCAGATTCTCCAATGGAGAGTAAATTTAGCACCAGATAAATAGGATAACCATTATTTTTTTAGAGGTAATTTAATAGGTGTTGGCCCTCATGTAGCCCGCAATTGGTGGGAGATTGATAATGGATAGCAGACTCATTTTTGTATATGGTTCTGACTTGTTTCCCAGATCCAGCTATGGGTCCCATACCACTGAGGGGATCAGTTAGCCAAATCAAGAGCAGTTGGTTTCCCACCATGACTGTGCGCCACTGTTGCACTTGTGTGACCATCACGACAGGTTATTTGATGCTAAGTAGGTTAGACCATGAGTTGCTTGGACAGATATTGGTAATTTTCTCCCAGTCGCCCATGTAGCAACTTTTGGCACTAGAAGCTCTGACTGTCTAGTGATTGACTCTCTTTCAACTTCCAGCCATGTCACTCCATGTTACATGTCAACTGCATATGGTGTCTTCAGGAGTAGGGTCTTACCACTAACCTTTGGTGGGTCATCAAGTACTCTGACAAAAATCTGTCATTCTTTTAGGAAAACTTGTAGGTCTCTCTGATCAAAAGCTCATTGTTGATGATAGCCACCTGATGGTACTGGGAGTTACAGGTCAGTGCCCACACAGAGAAGGAAGAAAAAGATAAGTAATATAAAAGAGTTAGAGGGCTAGATGGCTTAATGGTTAAGCACTTGCCTGTGAAGCCTAAGGTTCAATTCCCCAGGACCCACGTTAGCCAGATGCACAAGGGGGCACACACATCTGGAGTTCATTTACAGAGGCTGGAACCTCTGGCGCACCCATTCTCTCTCTCTCTCTGTCTCTCTCTCTCTCTCTTTATGCCTCCTTCTCTCTGTGGCTCTCAAATAAATAAACAAACAAAAAAATTAAAAAGTAATGTAAAAGAGTTAGAGAGAAGAGAGAGAGAAAGAGAGAGAGAGAGAGAGAGAGAGAGAGAGAGAGAGGGAAGCAGTAGAAGACTAAGGTCAGTCTTCATCATACTCTCTCCAGGGCCTTGTGATTCAGGTGTTCCCACTAAGAGCCTGGTGAAGGTACAATCATTGGTCTGTCTTTTAGGATGTAGAATTTTATGGTATTTGCCATTTGGGTCCCATTTTGTGTCCCCTACCTCCTCCTTTGCCCTCTCCTCCCTTCCCTCCCTCCGCACCTACCCTATTGCCTGGTCCTCAAGATGTTTGCTATGTATTTTGGCATCTTGGGTAGATTCCGGTTAGGAGCTGTAGATGAGTGATATTATGCAGCAGTTACCTGCTGTGATTGGGTGAGTTCACTGAGAATGATCTGTACCAGGTTACATCATTTTTCTTCAAATTTCATTGTGTCATTTGATCACTTCATAATCAAAATATTAGAGAGAATTGGCATGGTCGGTTTTTATGTTAACATATTAAAGGCTATATATAAAGCTCTTTTAAGGCCCAAATAATACTTAATGGAGAGAGACTGAAGGAATTCCTATTGAGATCAGGAACGAGACAGGGCTGTCCACTCTCAACTCTGCTTTTCAATATAGTACTGGAACTCCTAGCTCAAGCAACAAGACAGGAGAAAGAAATAAAAGGGATACAATTTGGAAAGGAAGAACTTAAGTTAGCTCTATTCACTGATGACATGATTCTATATGTAAGCTGAGAGCCTCCATCCCCAAACTCTTAAAGGTGCTTAACTCATTCAGAAAAGTAGCAGGATACAAAATCATTGTACAAAAATCAGTAGCCTTTCTATACGCAAATGACAAAGATACAGAGAAAGAAATAAGTGACATTGTCCCACTTTCAATAGCAAGAAAAAAATAATAAAATACCTTGGAATAACATTAATCAAGGAAGTGAAAGATCTACACAATGAAAATATAAAAATACTCAAGAAAGAAATTGAGGAGGACTTGAGAAAATGGAATGACATTTCATGCTCCTGGATAGGCAGAATTAACATTGTGAAAATGGCAATTCTACCAAAGACAACATACAGGTTTAATGCAATACTGGTCAAAATCCCAACATTGTTCTTCACAGAGGTATAAAAAAATGATCTCAAAATTCAAATGGAAAAGCAGAGGGCCTCAGATATCCAAGCATATCCTCAGCAAAAGAAACACATCTAGAGGCATCACCATATCAGATCTATAGCTCTATTACAAAGCCATAGGAATAAAAACAGCATGCTACTGACGTAAAAACAAGAGTAGTGACCAATGGAATAGAATCAAGGACTTGGACTTTTGATCAAGTACCTATACCTACTAGATATTTGACAAAGGCCCTAACAATATAGGCTGGAAAAAAGACAGCATCTTCAACAAATGGTGCTGGACAACTGGATAACCATATGCAGGAAATTGTAACTTGATCCACACATTTCACCGTGCACAACAATCAATTCCAAATGGATCAAAGACCTACCTCAATATAAAACTGGAAACTGAGCTTCTACTGGAAGAAAATATAGGAGGAACTTACCATGACATAGGAATGAGAAAATACTTCCTGAACAAAACCCCAGTAGTACATAAACTTAAGCAATCACTCAACCAATGGGATCACATGAAGCTGAAAAGTTTCTTCACAAACAAACAAAATAAGCAGAGCCAATAGACTACCCACAGAAGGGAGAAAATTTTTGCTATTTATACAACTGACAGAGGCCTAATTTCTAGAATCTACAAAGAACTCAAAAACCTAAAAAATAAAAAAGTCAAACAACCCACTCACAAAATGGAGCAAAGAGCTGGACAGGCAGTTCTCAGAGAAAGAAATACAAATGGCAAACACACACTTAAGAAAATGTTTATTATCCCTAATCATCATGGAAATGGAAATTAAAACAACTATAAGATTCCACCTTACCCCAGTAAGTATAGGAAACACTAAAAAATCAAATGAAAATAAATCCTGTGATGATGTGGAGAAATAGGAACCCTCATCCACTGTTGGTGGGAATGTAAGATAGTACAACCACATTGAGAAGCAATATGGAGACTCCTAAGAAAGCTGAATATAAAGTTACCAACAGACTCAGTAATACCCTTACTCGGTATGTACCCTAAAAGCTCCAAGCCTCAGTCCAGATAGATTTGCTCAACCATATTTATAACTGATTAATTTGTAATAGATAAGAGCTGGAATTAACCAAGATGTCCATCATTTGACAATTGGATAATTAAGACGTGCTATATCTACATGATGGAATCCTACACAACAGTAAGGAAAAACAACACAATGAAATTTGAAGAAAAATTGTTAAACCTGTGTTTTATTTTAATATTTTATTTATTTGAGAGAGAGAGAAAGAAGCAGATAGAGAAAGAGAGAGAGAATTAATGGCCATGCCAGGGCCTCTAGCCACTGTCAACTAAATCAAGACGCATGTGGCACCTTATGCATCTGGCTAATGTGGATACGGCAGAATCAAACCTGGGTCCTTGGGCTTTGCAGGAAAGCACCTCAACAGCTAAGTCATATCATTAACTCTCTACTATGTTTATCCTTTGTTATTCTTTTTTGCTATATAAATCTATAAAAATGAGTGCCAACAATAAATGTTTATTTTTTAATTCAGATTATATCAGGAAGCTCATATTTTTAAGAGACAAATATTAGTGACAGGAAAGCATTGTTCATCCAAGTCAGAGAGATATTTAGATAGATTTTTGAAGAGTCAGAATTTTTTTTTTCTCTTGCAATCAGGTTGACTTTGCTCGCAGAAATCACCTGAACAAGAGCAGCTTGTGGAAAAAAAAAAAAAAGTTTATTTTGGCTTACTGACTTGAGGAAGCTTAATCATGGAGGGGAAAACAATGGCACGAGCAGAGGGTGTACATCATTTCCTGGCCAACATCAGGTGGATAACAGGAAAAGGAGAGTGTGCCAAACACTGGCATGGGGAAACTGGCTATAATGCCCATGAGCCCATCCCCACTAATGCACTGCCTCCAGGAGAGCTTAGTTCCCAAATCTCCATCAGCTGGGAATCTAGCATTCAGAGCACCTAAGTTTATGGGAGACACCTGAATCAAACCACCACATTCTGCCCTGGCCCCCATACACTGATAGCCATACATGATACAAAATGCAATGCATTCATCCAACTTTAAATTTCCCCATAGTTTTTATCAATTCCAATCATGCTTATACATCCCCATAGTCCAAGATATATATATATATATATATATATATATATATATATATATATATATATATATATATATGTTGGTTTTTCAAGGTAGGGTCTCACTCTGATTCAGGCTGACCTGGAATTAACTATGTACTCTCAGGGTGGCCTCAAACTCACGTCGATCCTCCTACCTCTGCCTCCTGAGTGCTGGGATTAAAGGTGTGCGCCACCAAGCCCAGCAGTCCAAGATCTTTTAAGTGAGCCGTAATACCAAAAAATAATTCTCCCAACTCCCATATGGCACAAAATAAACATTCACGCTGCGAAATATGGCATTGGTCATAGCAAAGAAATATTCAATCAATACAGGATTTACACAGGGCAAACACCAAATTCTGTAACTCTAGTTACAACAACTCTAGTGACCGACACATCTCCAAATCTGATAACTCTAACCAGCAACAAGTCTCTGGAGTTCCAATTCCACCACTTCAGCTACACTACTCACAGTCCTGGAAAACTTCATTTAGGGCCAGAAGCTTCCCTTAGCATCTGTCTCATGGTCCTAGCATCTCCACTGGATCTCTACTACAACCTATAGTTCATCCTTGTGGTTCCATTGAGTCTCCATGCAGGCATCCAGCAAACCTGCTTCACACTGCCCATGGCCACTTCCAAAGCATAAGACTGCATTGTAAATTCAATGACCCTCTCTCTTCCCTGCATTTCATATACTCCATAATACAAGGTAGGGTGCCAATTTGTAAATCCAAGGAGTAATAAAGCAGACTTTGAAGAATAGGACACACTCCTTTAGCATTCAGTCCCCTTCAAAAAAGTCTACATTCTTCTTGTTGCCCCAATCTCACAGGTTGTAATCTCTCATATAATTGCTGCTGAATGGGCAGCAGTTTCAGTCCAAATATTTCATTTTTTTTTTCTTTTCCATTTTCCTCTGCTCACAACTGTCCATTTCTACACAATGCAACCCTGCACAGATTATCAAGACATGGGCACAACAGCAAGCCTGTCACATAAACTGCTTGTAGTTCAGTCTAGGCAAAACTCTTTCTCACCCTCATAAACCAAATCTCACACTCCATAGTTCTTACTGCATTCACGTCGTTTAACTTTGACTGGTATAGTCCATCAAGCTATGCTTACAGCACTGAATGGTGTCTCTTTGGCCAAAGTTTCAACTTCATCCACATTCCTCTTGAAAATCATCTCCAAAAGGCCAAAGCCATACAGTCAGGTGTCAAGCAGCAATCCCACTACTCTGGTACCAACTTTACTGTTGCAGTCAGATTCTCATTACTCATAGAAATCATTTGACCAAAAGGAGCTTTTGGGAGGAAAGGGTTTGTTTGGGTTTACAGACTTGATGGGAAGCTCTGTGATGGCAGGGGAAGAACAATGGCATGAACAGAGGATGGATATGACTTCCTTGGCAACATCAGGTAGACAAAAGGAACAGGAGAATGTGCCAAACACTGATAAGGGGAAATTGGCTATACTGTCCATAAGCCCACCCCTCCCAGCAATGCACTGCCTCCAGGAGGCATTAGTTCCCAAATCTACATCAATGGGAACCTAGCATTTAAGTTTATAGGGACACCTGAATCAAACCAAAATAGGTTTGAAGCACTTTTTTTTTTTTTTTTTGTAACTACTGTTCGAGTGAAATAATAGGATGAAAGGAAGTTTTAGATGTATTCGTTGTATTGAACATCATATGCAACTACACTGAACCTCAGAGAACCCAGGTAGTCAAGTCTTTCTCTGGGAAAGAGTGTGAAAGTAAGTCTGTAGGTGAGATTAACATGAAACTGGGCTTTAGAAGCTGAATGTTGCAATATGGATTGACCACAACTGAGTAGTCAAGGGCCTAACACTAGAGAAATGGATCCTCCTGTGAAGGAGAAACTACTATGGCTAGATAGCATTAAGTTTGAAGAAGTCTTTTCAGACTTTCAGCTATACCTGCCTTTTTTATTTCTTGAGACTGTTGTGTTTCACTGCCATACTATGAACTTCTCTACTTATCATGCCTTCCTCATGGGTGTGCACATTGCTGGCTGAACATTTCTGGACTTAGTACTGATTATCAACAAATTTCTTATTATAAAGCCTCTTTCTATGTTTACACAAATATCCCATTGGTTAAGTTTTTCTGGAAAATCCTAATAAAGTGGCAATTCTTTAAAAGAGCAAAATATTGCTTGTTAGACAAGAGAATGGGCCCATTATTTTCCTATAGCAGACTCCAAACATTGAAAACCCATGGGTTTTTCACCTCCTAACAGACTACAAGAAATGGATTATGTCACTTGATTCCATTCTTAGGAAGGATGGTGTGGTAGTTTGAATAGAATAGATGGCCCCCAATATATTCAGTTGTTTATTTGTTTGTAGTTTGCATCTCTAGCCATCTGGCTGGAGGCAATGCCATTGTGTGGATCTTAAGGTGTGGTGTGGTGGGTTTGAGATTTCAATCTAAAGATATGCAAAGTGTGCCTAGCTGGAGTTCCTGAAGTGTGCTCTGGCTTTTGACCTTTAGGCTTGTCTCTCTCTGCTTGGGCCTGTGAAAGCAGGCCAGTTTCTTCTGCTTTTATGGAACTTCCCCTGGATCTGTAAGCTCCAATAAATCCCTTCCTCCATAAATGTACCTGGTCTGAAAGTTCATCTCAGCGAACCTGAAGCTGTCTGCTACAGATGGCAATGACAAGGAAGATAGAAGTATGGGAGAATGTGATCCAGTTACACACATAGAAAAGACCCAGGTTAGTGCATAAACCCTTAGGATGCTTCCATGAAACAGTGATGTATGTTAAGCCCTGTACTGAAAAATAAGAAATGTATTTCTTCGAAGTTAGCTAATGCATAAGTCTTCTATGTTAAAACTTTTGGTATAGGGATGGAGAGATGGCTTAGCAGTTAAGGTTCTTGGCCTGCAAAGCCCAAGGACCCAGTTTTAATTCCCCAGGACCCATGTAAGCCAGATGCACAAGGTGGCACATGTGTCTGGAGTTCGTTTGTAGTGGCAGGGAGCCCTCATGTGCCCATTCTCTCTATATATATTCCTCTTCTTCTCTCTATTAAAAATAAATAAAATTATAAAATAGATGGTAGAGTGCCCAATCAAGATATTTCCCTTGAATTTTAAAAACTGAGTGTTGGGTTTATTTACCGAAGAGTAGGCTAACTGCTCTTTTAAGCACAGTCTAAAAGCAGGAAAACTAACCCTTGGTTTAAACCAAGGTTGAACCTGAGGCTTCTGATGCCCCTGCCACTTCTCTGATATACTTGAAAGTGTCGTATCTATACACTGTCACTCACTGGTGTTTTTATTGAACAGAAAAAAATAGTAATATATGAAGATTGGCATGATATGGGCAAAATACAGGCAACACATGGGTGGGGGGCAAGTGACCTTTGACTCCAAGTACTTTTTAAACATTTGATAAAGTAATGGATTTATGGGTATGGCCTATTGAAGTCTGATGATTCAGAACACACACACACACACACACACACACCATTCACAAATGAAATTTCACTAAGCCCACCTGTAACTTTCAATATTCCTGTGGTCAATTCATGAATTTCAACACCTCAGATGTTTTCAACATATGGCTAATATATCTCATGCATGCACACATTTTTCTGGGTCAGGAATACAACCAGGCACTACGAAAATAGGAAAAGAGCATAGTTGAAGTTAAGTTAGTATCTCTTAACAGTGCTTGTCAATATTGGCCACATGTGTTGTCCCGCCAAACATACATTAAAGCAGATACGGTCTGCTTATGTTGCTCTAAGCAAGTGGGTCACACATGGTTTTAAGATTAACATCAGTACCAATTACAAGACAGGAACTCAGCAAGAAAGCATCTCACAGAATTAGTCTTAATAAAGTTTTGTAACATCCATAAGAATTATTCCCGCACTTTTCCCCATACTACATTTCCATATCAAATTCTTATGGTTCATTCTTACATTTTAAGTCAATTTTATAGAAAACAATACAGATTATAACCTCACTTCTCAGATTAAGAAACTATGTTTACATCAATAAGTTTAAGATAATTTATGTGTATCTCCCTCATTCAATGATGTTCTCCCCCCCCCAAACTCTCAGTGGAAACAAAATCATTGTGAAGAATTTGACAGACATCATTCCCATCAGTTGTCTCAAAATTGTACTAGTACAGTTATGATAAAATAGCATAAAAGTGCCTTATGCTCTTTTAACCCTTGAACTCAGTTGTATTACCTAAATCTTCTTGTAACACCCTAGTTTTTACTGGGTACTCTAAGGAAGGCACTCTTTCATTCTGATATTTGTTCCTTCATTGCACTCATTCCCCACACCTTCAATTTGTTCAACACTTTACATTTGTCAGGAATAATAGGTAAACTTTTATTTTGATTATTTTCCTTTTTTTTTTTTTTGAGAAATTGAAAGTACACTGATGAGTATTTCAGGAATTTTCTGGGTGAGAGCTCTGACTTTGGCAGGATTTTGTATGCCACAGTTGTTTTCCCCTTTCTACGCTGAGCTGAAGTGTTAATTACTTATTCCAACTGGCAGTCTTGCAAAAATATTCTTTGAAAGCAAAGGCTAAAATTGTGTAGATAGTAGCTGTAGAACAATTGCAATACAACCCACACTTAAGCAAAATAAGGTAACAAAAATGTACTAAAGTACTGCTCCTAAAAGTGACCGAAAATCTGAACAAGAACAAAAGAAAAAATACATATCTATGTATATCCCAAATCATTGGCAGTGGCAAAGCTAGAGTATGCTTTTATAATTTTATCATGGAATCCAAATAGAAGTATGAAACTCTCTTTTCCTGCTCACAGAATGTGTGATGTTCTGGAGACACTACCAAAAATACTGAATCAAAGCTCTCTAGTCCCCATCTGCACATCTGGATAGTGTGTGCATTCGGTGGGTTGATGGAGTGATCATAACAACATTGTTTGTGTACTTATTGTGATGCTATTAGCATTCAGATCACTTTATATATAAATATTTAACTTCTCAGAATAATTCTATTAAGCAGAACATATTAAACATTCAATTTACAAGAGAGGAATGTAAGCAACAGATAACATGTACATCTAAGCTATGCAAATCTTTGTTTAATTAGAAACTTCCATAATATAGACAATATACCATGATCATAATCCCCTCCTACAGTCCCTACTTCCCCCTCCCAATTCCTCCTTCTACTGTATGCAATTGAAATCCATTCAATAGTTTCTGATTTTATTCAGAGTTTGACTGATATGCCACAACTAACATTTCGGTATATCCCTGTGGAAGAATTTCATACTGTAGGAATAACCCTATCTAGAGTTGTTTCCAATTAGTTAACATAGAGACCTCAAAGATATGTATAATAAGTTGTCACATGTGGAATTTGTGAATGAGGTGTAAGAGTCATTACTGAGAACAAAATGTGCTAAGGGCCCAGTTTTGTGGGTTCATGGAGCTATCATCTTAAAGATACCTAAAATCACAAAGATATGGTAGTAAGAATTATTTCAATAAAATGAACATCTCTATGAGTATCTGAGAAATTTAGGTAAAAAACAATGAAAGGGCACCAGAGACATCTGTGCTGTTCACGTCATACACACACACACACACACACACACAAAATAATCACCTTGCCTCTATTTTCTTCTTTTTCCTTTCCTTTCCTTGACACATCAAGAAAAGATTTCATGAAGTCTATGACTTTCTGGATAATATTTATTCCATGGTTGAATATTTGCTTATTCAGAAAATATGTTCATGATCTTGGGGCTTCTGGAAATGGGGAAAATATTCAACACCTGACAGGACGCAGACTTAACAGATGAGAAGGCAAAGTTACTTTCCACTAAGACCTAGTTTCAGAGTCACTGATAATTGATGACTTTATGGGTTTCAAGATTTTGATACATAAAGGAGAGGAGCTATATATTTAGGGAGATCAGACAGCCTAGAATGAAGAGGTGCTTACTTAATTTATCATGGCTACTTCTAGAGAGAAAAGTCAGACATTTATTTGAATTGTCAATGGTCATTTAACACTTACATATTTTTCAATTCCTGCTGACAATGACAGTGCATATTTCTATATATTGAAGCTGCTGTCTAGGTTATTCACACCAACCTGAAGTTTAATTACTAACCAACCAGGAGAGTGTTGTCCAGAGGTGTCTCTGAGCTTGGGGCATTTCTTCTGTCAGAACTGAGAGTCCAGATGAGGAACCAGAAATGAGTATAGACACATGTCTATAAAAATTCTTCTTTCATGGGTATGTGAATTTGATGGTAATATATTATCATCGCCAAAATTTTTAATTAGATTTTACTTCCAGCCTTCACTTGCCATTCAATTTAGCCATATCATAGCTATTCTGTTACTTATTTGCCTTTATACTCCTTGAAAAATATCCTGGATATCACCTGAGAATTATATGATGTCCCGTTGTTAAATAAAGTAAAATCTCATCCTGCTGCAGGAAGACAGATGTCACTTGTGACAGTGAATCTGAAGCCTGTAATCTTTGAACATTTTATATTTTCATACTGGGAACTCCTGGGTAACAATTATTTTCTAAGAATGCCCTTCAATCGTCTTAAAGCAATCTCTAATCACTCTCATGTTTTTTTCTATTCAGGTAAGACATTACATAAAAATGAGACAGACCTATTTCACCATCTTTCATGTATGAGTGAACAAAAATTTTGATTTTCCACAATTTTGAGCCTCCATATAATATAAATGCATTATTTTCATAACTAGTTGCAGAGGAGTTTGGGAAAAATGTATTAATGTAACTAAAGAAACCATAAATAAGACAATAGAGGGAGAGCAAGAACCATAAACAACAAAGATCATTTTCTGTCATATAAATATGTACTCATGGGACTGGGGAGGTAGTTCAGTGAGTAAATGTTCTTGCTGTGAAAGCAACCTGAGTTCAGACCCCGAGAACACATGTAAGGCTGGACTTAGTATCACATGTCTATAATCTCCCCATACCTTCTGCAAGATGGAAAAGAGTAGTTCCCCAGAAGCTCACAGGTCAGCTACCTTAGTGCACATATAGTGTTGATAAGACAGACTCTTTAAAATATGGTGAAAGGTGATGGCCAGGGCCTACATCTGTCTTCTGAACTCCATTTATATGCCCTGACTAAAATAAATAAATAAATAAATAAATAAATAAATAAATAAATAAATAATAATATACTTTACTGAAATTCTAAGCATAGAAATATATATATATATATATATTTGCGTGTATATGGGTCATGGTGTTCTCTACTAAAGTACAATCATTGTGGCATCAATTATTAAAATTTAGGCTGACTTTCTTTTCTAGAAATCTTTTAGCTGCTTTTAGTCTTACCCTGTGAATAAATACAATATGAAACACATGAGAAAAGTTTATTTATTCTAAATTTTATGCATCCTGCATATATGCATATTTACTAAGTACCTAATTTCATTTTTCCTGGTTACTTACACATTTAAAATCCTAATTGATGCCAGGCTTTACAAGTGGAACAGGGGGAATGGAAGAGTACTAAAGGTACTTTCAAAATTCTAGATTCTATTCTAATGGAGTTATACAGATGCTTATAAGTGTAAAAGATGTTTATGGTGCATCAGAAATTAAAGAATATCATGAAGAAGAACCAAAGAACCATGCAGATGGATGATTGTGCACTTGTGTGTGTGTGTGTGTGTGTGTGTGTGTGAAGAACACTAAAGACCATGATGGTACATATCTGCTTTTCTTTCCGTTTAGCATTATAATTGCAGTAGATTTTATAAGTGACATATTTAGAAGCCATTGGCAACTAATTTCAAGGAAGAAAATATTCCAATTAATCATACAATCAGAAAACCTGAATAACATGCTGTTGCTTGGCAATGGGATAGAAAGAGTACGAACAAGGTTGGATTCTGTAGCATTGAGAAGAGTTTAACAGACTTCACTGATGGATTTGGAAGCAAACACCTTTAAGCACGGAGCCATCTCCCTAGTCCCCACTAATGGATTTGGTATGGGATAGATGGAACAAAAAGAATTGAGACATATAAATATTACTTAACAGCTTTAATCACCTAAAATGATTTAATCACACTATTTTAGTTTTTTTCTTATAGTGTACACTATAAATTTATTTAAAATAATTTTGGTAGCAATAACAATTGTGTTTTTTTCTTCATTTTTAATATTAGGAAACCAATAGATATAGTGGAGTGACATTTTAGCCACTTCAGTATCCGGTGAGCCTGTGAAGATCTGAGGTTACCATCAGGCTGCCTAGCTCTTCTGCTCCATCCACAATCTCAGGGCTCTGTGGATTATCTCAGATGGCTTTTGTTGTTTGAGTGTGAATTGTCCCCCATAGTCTCATGTGTGTAAACACTAGGTCCCCAGTGGTGCTGCATTTGAGAAAGTTGTGGAACCTAGGAGATAGAGCATTTCTGGAGGAAGTCGATTACTGCAGGCATGGCTTGAGATTTCATAGCCCAGCTCCACTGCCTCTCTGTCCTCTGCTTCCTGACAGAAATGTGAGGAAGTGGCTTGTGGCTCCTGCCACCATGTGTTTCCCACCATGATGGAATTTATTTTATCGTAAGGTATTTGTTCCCAGCAATGAGGAAGTAACTCATATGATGGCTATCAGATTTCAGTTTGAAAAACTGAAATCATGTACCTTCAAATGAAAAGCATGTGGAATTCTTGAAAAGATTTTCCCTCTTGAAAAGAGGGAAATTAAAAAAAAAATCAGTGTTGGTGATGTGAAATATGAGATGTCCATAAGGCAGAGGTATATAAAGGCCTCTCAATAAAAACATAATCTATACTTGTTGATATAATATTTGGCAATATGAGACAACAAGGTTCTATTTAAGGTAAGCCATCACCCATGCTTTATGATGTATGAATGGTGATGCATTGTTCTGTTGCTGGGAATACTCTGTATTCTACTATTATATTTTTAAAACCAAACTAAGGAAAGGAAAAATTGGCTGTAACAATAATAAAAAGGAAAATAAATTGGAGCACATTATTTTCATATTAGAAATTCCCTGCTGTGAATATATTTTACAGTTGTGATTTTATTGTGTTTCATGTAGTCTATGAGAATAATGACAATTGTGGCCAATAACTTTCCCTTACTCTTATATTTCAATATGTGAATATTAAATAAATATTAAAAGTTCCACTTTGAAATATATGGGCATGGAATTTCAGAGACTTTCTTCCTGTCAATGAAACAGTAATTTGGTAACAAGTAGTTATTCTCACATAATGAACTAGTAAGGGCAATTCTTATGGAACCTCCATTCATATATGTGTCATGAAGAACATGAGAGCATTTGATTACATCACTCTCTTACTGGCTTGGAAATTTTATCACATAGAGAATGTTTATTAAAAATAAATGTTTAAGCAAAAATTATCTTATTTAACCAAGGTATTGTAGTAAATACAATGTTCTAGAATCTGTGTTGGCATGTGACACTCATCAACTCATTTCACCATTGTGGCAATTCCATAAGGTAGGAATTGTTTTATTACTAAGTAAAGATAAAAATATAGAAATGCAGTATAACAAGAGACAAAGTTGCAACTGGTATTGCCAGGAATAGAAGGAAAGTAGAATATGGGTAAATTGGGATCTTCACATGGGAAAAAAAAATTTATCCTCATTGATCATTGACATTTTTTCTTTTTTTTTTCTTTGTATGTTGACACCTTGGGTGTGTACAGGTCACTGATCTGTACCGTTTGCTAATAAATTTTCACTTATCTATGCTTTTCCTTTCTTTTCCCATCCATTAGGAAACTCTTGCTTTCCTTATTCACAATGACTGTCAATCATGTGTAAACTGGGAGGGAATTGGGGATTCTTTAATCCAGTTACCTACTTTTCATGTGACAAATCGAAGACAATTAAAATACAAGCCTACTCATATAATACTTGATTCAGTGAGGAACTAATTTCCAACTACGTCCTCAAACTTTCTCTGTCCATTCAGATAGCTAGCAACTGAAGCTTCCCCTGGATGCATATTATCTGCTCTGAATTACTTTAACAAATACTTACTTACTGTTTGTAAATTTCCCAAACATATAGACCCACGCACCAATCCCCCCCCCCCTTTTTTTTTCCTTGCTAGGGAAAAATATCCAACCAACAGCAGCTTATGAAGGGAAATGAGGGATGCAGGGGATAGGATCCATTATGGTTGAGAAAGCATGGCTCATGATCACCTCACCAAGAAGGACAGAGCAAGAACAGCTCAAGGCTGCCACCACTGGCATACTTTCTCCAGCAAGGGTCCAACTCCTAACAGTTTTATAACCTCCCTGGACAGCAACATCAACTGGAGATTACATATTCAAGCACATGAGTCTAAAGCAGACATTTTACACCAAAAGCACTATACTCCCATTAGTCCCTCTTAGCCCTTTTCCCACTCCTACTGTGGTACTTATTTGCACCACTTAACTGTAAATATGGCCCTGAAGAGAAAGGCTCGCTCTATGCCAGTAACTCTTAACTAGCATTAGCTTCGCAGGGTGGGGTGGGAGTCTCATAACTCTCTCTCCATTGATGTTGAGATGTTGACTAGCCTTAGCTTGTACAAGTCTTGTGCAGGTAACCACACTGTTTCTGAATACGATGGCCATTTCATGTCTATACAGCAGAATTCCATAGCAAACTTCCATGCTTTCCAGCTCTTACATTCTTTCAGTCATGCTTCCTGGTCCACGAAGGGGGATGGTACAGATGTCCCCTACATGGCAGTGCAAACAGCAGTCACTTGTTTTTTTTTTTATTTTTTTATTTTTTTTCTTTATTAGTCAGTTTTGTATTCAGCAAATACAGTCAGTTTGGTACCATTATTAGGCTCATCCGTGACCTACCCCCTCCCCTTGGCCCCTCCTTGTTGAGGTATACGGGTCATGCATTGTGGAGTTAGCCCACAGTTATGGGTAAGCTAAATGTCTCTGCATATCATGACCCAACATGTGGCTCTGACATTCTTTCCGCCCCCTCTTCCGCAAAATTTCCCTGAGCCATGTTGGGTTCATTTTTGATCTGCTTCAGTGATGAGGTGTTGGGGGGCCTCTGAGGCTCTGGCTCTCTGATTTGGTAGGAGTTGATTTTTCTCTGTGCTGATCTCCTTCCCCCTTGTGCTGGTATCCGGTTCATCAGGAAAACAGCACCCTTGCTTGTTTCTCCAATTTTTCTTAGTTTCAGCCAGGGCCCTTTTGAGGTATGATGGGGTGGCTCTCTCCTTAGGATCTACATCAGTCTGAAAAAGAGAAGTAGATTCTCCAACAGAGAGTAAGTTAGCACCAGGACAAATGAGATAACCCTTACTTTTTTTTTTTTAATAGAGAATTTAATAGGTGTAGGCCCTCTTGTAGCCCACAATTGATGGTAGCTTGATATTGGAGAGTGGGCTTATGTTTGGATATGGTTCTGACTTGTTTCCCAGCTCCAGCTATGGGTCCCATACCAGTGACGGGATCAGTTAGCCAAACTGAGAGCAGTTGGTTCCCCACCATGGCTGTGTGCCACCACTGCATTTGTGTGGGCATCACACCAAGTTATTTCATCCTCTGAAAAAAAAATAAAAATAAAAATAAAAAAGCAAGTTTTTCTGACTAAAGATGAGAATAGCACTAATCTGTAATCTGTAGGTAAAAACATGACTACTTAGTAGGTAATTTGATAACACATCTGCAACTTTATTAGGTTTCTTTCCTAGCCTATAACCTCCTCAACTATGGAATTTTACCTGTTTACAGTGCTAAGGATACATTCCCATTTGTGGTAGGGGCCTCAAATCCAATTTGAAAATGTTTGGTTACCACACTATAATCATGCTACTCTTGCACCAGTATGTATGACTTAGCCTGGCATAAGAGTCTTGTAGCAAAAGAAAATATTCACTGATAGGTAATAACATAGATGTCTTTTCTTCCCCAGCAACCTGCAGAGCGCCTTATAGAAATATGAAAACTAGCTAGCAGTGAGGGGGCTTCTGTTTCAGTTCCAGCTTGATTTTTCTATACCCCACAACCAAAGTTTGTGGTGTTTCAGCAATAAAACCTCACCACTCAGCTATGGTTTCCAACCAAGAGCAAAGGGCAGTTGTTTCAACTGTAAATGAAAACACATTCTTAAAATCAGGATGCAGCCATGACTTATCCACTGGTCATAGAACACAAATTGCTGATCTACATGTATACTTTTCAAAAATTGTCACTTCCATGACACATTTTGATTCTGATTCAATTTTTTTCTTTCACTCAAATTTCTAAATATTGATCAACTCCATACTCCTAGCTAGAGTCACATCTAAAGAGTAAATATAAATTATATATTCCCAGGAAAAGTGAAGAGAATGATGCAAGATATTAAGATAAGTGGGACATGGAATAGAAAGCTTATTTATCTACTGTCAATAACAATAGCTTGTCTGAGAACATAGAGATATATATGGACATGTCAGTAGAAAAAGGAAATGCCAATGCATGGGTTTGTAGTGATTAATAGTCTAATATCAGAGATGAACACTTATGTACATGTTAAATTTCAGTTATTTTTTATTACTTAATTAATTTATTTATTTGCAAGCAGAGAGAGACAGAGAGAAGAGAGACACAGAGAGAGAATGGATGTACCAGAGCATCTAGCCACTGCAAATAAACTCCAAATGCATGCTCCACTTTGTGCATATGGCTTTAAGTGGGTATTGGAGAACTGAACCCAGGTTGTTAGGCTGTATAGGCAAGTGCCTTAACCACTGAGACATCTCTCCACCCACCAAACTCACTTCTTTTAATTGAGACACAACTGCAGGCATATAACTTTTGCATTTGTAGTCTGTGAGCTAAAGAATTCAATGAACAGAGTCCCTGAATCAGAACAGAAAGTGTTTACCAAACAGAAAAGAAGTTAACTGACATCCTTGCACCATAGTTAATTGGGAAGGGCTATGATAAATGAGGTGGTTAGTAGAAATGACTCTATTAAGGAATTTGCAATTTATATTAATTGAAATGGTAAATTATTGCAGAATTTAAGAGAGTGATAATACAAACTCAATGCTTTAAAAACATTATTCTGAAGAACATATTTTAAAGTGCACAAGGATAGAATATGGTAGATTCTAATAGAAATAAAAGTCACAAAAATAATAAAAATGTTCTATAATAAATACTGTGTTTTAAGAAGTAAAAAGGTATGCCTAGGTTTAACAGTTATGGCTTCTGTGAGGTTCCACATTTTCTAACCACTTAAAAAAATAGAAGAGTACTTTTTTTTTTTTTTTAGATATCACCAGTTTATTATAAAAGGCATGGAAATTATTTACATGAGACATTTCAGAATTTCAGCGGAATGGGCAGCTTCATATGGTGCCATTTCAACGGTGATTTCAGTCTACATACTTGCCAAGAATGTCACCATCTCTGAATAAGAAATAATCCTTGTCGTCTAGAACTACTTTGGTGCCTCCATATTCTGGGAGAAGAACTTTATTTCCAACTTTCACACTAACTGGTTGAATCTCTCCACCCTTTCCTTTAGAGCCTGATCCCACAGCTACTACTGTTGCTTGCAATACTTTTCCTTGAGATTTTTCTGGAAGCATAATGCCACCTTTGGTTACAGTTTCAGCTTCACTCCTTTCAACCAACTCTCTGTCAAAGAGCGGAAGGAACTTTCTAAATGCTTGTCCCGCCATGACTCTCGCTGCCGCAGCTCGCCGCCACCGCAAGGAGAGAGAGAGCAGAAGAGTACTTTTGTAACATAAGTAAATGCTGTAAGGAGAGTTTACAAGTTTACAAGTGTGCTTTTTCTAAAACATTAGAAATTGGTAGATTCTGAAAACCCAGGTAGCACATCAAGTTGTATTGATTTTGTTGGGGTAATTAATTGGTGTTCCTTTATAAAGAATTGTTTAATGCTATTTTAACTTAAAATTGAAAATGCCCAACAACAGTTAACCATTCTGAGTACACCAGGAGTTCCTCTTCCTTTAGGTCTATTGATTTTCAGTTTATCGTAAGCATAATTGGTCCATTTTATTCAAAAGGAAATTGAAGTTCTGCTTGCTTGTTTTTCCAGAACCATACTTATGTATTAAGGGGAAAGAGGCAAAAAACAAATTAGGAAGGAATAAAAATCAAAGTAAGGTAGGTAATAAATAGAAACTATCAATTTCTGACAAATATAATTATTTGAATTACTGTTTATGTGGTATGTGTTTGTTTGATGCCCTCATAGAAATCTGCTTTTATATTTTGTCAGATAAGTCTGTTTATATATGAAACTGCTTTTAACCTGTCCTACTAATATTCTCTACATTAGAAATCATCCAAATACTCCAACTGTTTCTATTCCTACCCCAGTATATACATATTGTCTCTACACATAGTAACTACAAGCAGAATAGGCCATTGAAATGTCAAAGGAGATATCTCAGCAAGTTTTCTTTAAATTCTTGTCCATAGCTCCTTAGAATCTGTATTGTTCAGTCTCCAGAATCTTGTTCACACCAGCCATGTTCCCTCCATCTATAGTTCAAATTCCCAGACATTCACAATACCATGTTATCATTCCTGATGTCTCAGTTCACATAACTTTTGCATAGAGAAATCTCTATGTTCATAATTTAATTCACTTTATTGTACATCATAGCATTAATTTTATTTCTTCTCAATCTTGTTCCAACCTGTGGTTGCCCAACTTTGTGTTTGCTTGCATTAACTTCTTTCTCTCCCTGTCTGCTGGTTCCATAATGGAAGAGACCTTATTGGTTACTGTGCACTTCTTCATTTCTTGTGTAAGATAATGCTGTTTGGCAAGTGGATAAATAAATAAAATGATGATCTTGAGAACATAATATACCTATTGAAAATAATATACCAGGATATTTTTAGTAGCCTGTTTCAGAAATCTAATATGATACATAATTACACTAGCCCATGTTTCTGTGAAAATATCACACATTGAGCATGGTATCTTTTTGACATTACTGATTGTCTCCTCACTAAATACTACCTAGTAATATGTATGATACAGCACAAAAAATAAATGCTAACGCTGTGGAGTCCTGCTAAACTAAATTGAAGTGCTATTTCCCTGTGTGTTAAACACTGAAAAAATCTCTCTACGTCTTACACTAAGGAATAATGAGCCCTAATTTATAGTTTATCAGGGAAAAATACAGCAGGACTATCAAGAGAGTCTTGTAGAACCCCATGGAACAGCATAGGAAGAAATTAATTTAAGCAGATAAAGTCAGAAAGTGAAGCAAATTATGGAGTCTAGGGAAGGGAGCCATTTAAAAATACAGGTTTTTAGCAATGGCACTTTGTGAAGTGCCTGGGGTCATGATATAGTAATTACAACAAAATCTTTTTGGTAGATCAGAGCCAAACACTAAAAAGGAATGAGGAATAAATGTGATCTTGAACTTTGCATTAAGGGAGATGCAACATAGGCAGAGATGAAAGGAGACACTGACCTCTTCCTTATGATCATTATGATAAATCATAATTACAGTGGACAGATGTACTTTTCAGAACACAAGCTATCGTTAGCATTTGCATGAGTTTTATGTTCATGAGTTTTAAACACTATTTTATAGCATAGTTCCTGAGTTTATGATGATTTGCAAAGAATATTTGCTTGTTGAAGTATATTTAGCTCCATATCCTCATGCTTTGGGTTACCCGGATCATTTCTAGGTGACACAACTTCTCTGGTTTTAAGATGTGAGAGGAAAATTTCCACATCTCTCAGGAAACACAAAAGGACAACGAGGGTATGGCAATGAGATTCCCAGTTGTGGGTTATGCTTTCCCTGGTTAAAAGAAATAGAAAGTGAAAATAAGTCATGCAAACATACTGCTGTCACAATTGTGAAACAAAAGACTCAGGTTCGAGTGTCTGGGTGGGTTAAACTTAGCCACTGGTTCCAATATGAGGCAAGTACAAGTGAGTTGCAGAGAAAGGAAGATTCATCAATATGATCGAATGGCAAGATAACAGGGTTTGTTGTATAACAATTTCCTACTAATTGAAGCCTTCCCTCCTCAAAGGAAGAAGTCAAGAGGTCAAGAAGTGTAGGAAAACTGAAACTTGAAGGTCATAGACAACTCTACACTTCAAGGGCAGAATTTGGCCAAAGTTATGTAGCTGTTGCAACATTCTCTCCTGGTTGAGGTCGGGGGAGCGGTCAGCTCAGGAGACTCAGAAAGTCAGCAAGTCTGGGAAAAGGTTGCAAAACCCCACCGTAAAGTAACATAAAGGGAAAACAACTGCTTGGGACTAAGATTCTCTGAATTACCTACCTTCAAGCCTTTAAGCCATGATGTATGCTGTACACTCACCAAGTGGCTGAGATGCCTGCAGACTGTGTAGTATGTTTCAGAGATCCCGCTTCCATGAGTCTTCATCTATGCTGTGGTGGGCTATGTTAGTATGGTCTATTCAGTGATGCAGCTGCCTTGGGGAGGTCATCATCTAGGATGGGATGAGACCTTCTCAATGTTGCAACTGCTTTTGAGTCATCCATGGTATTGTAAGCATCTTTGCACCCTGTTCTGCAAGCAACCCCAATAAACTAATGATTCACTCAAACTGGTTTTGATATAACTGTTCTTTGTTCTGTTGTTTGAGCTGTATCTGAGGGGAAGATGTGTGCTCGTGTCACATCAGGGAAAACCTGTCCTGTGACAAAATCCAAACACCACATACCCATTTTTAGGGAACTGGCATGAGCTTTAGGTTTAAATATAGAAAGATTGATGTGTGTGAGAGTTATATGCATAATTAACCAGTATGGGTCAAAGTATATGGTTGGGGTGATTATTTTCTCAGCTCTGGTTCTGTCCATGGCCAGAAATCTTTGTTTGACATGTGAGCATAATCTGCTTTTCCTTGAAAGTGATTTCAGGATGGGGTGATCTTTAAGTGTCTTGTACTCATGCAATTCAGTTTGCTTCTCAGACATCAGGATACCATAGAATCTACTGGTAAGTTATTCTTAACATTGTGTCTTTAATGTTGCGGTAGATTAGAAATCACACCAGTTTTTAGATATTGTCTGGATGATTCACATGACCATGTGTAGATATGAGCAAGTGAATGATGCACAGTGGTAGAGACAGGTTGGAATGTCAGCAAGAATGTCCACTTTCATCATGCCTTTAGTTTCCTTGTGGACCCAAGTGAAAGACAGTGCTTTCCAAAATGTAGTTTCCAAATGTCTATGCTAATATCATAAAACAAATAGAAATACAAACACATAATGTCTTAACATAGAGCCCCTTGAATGGTCTTTCATTCTGACATGGAAAACGATGAAGATATCTCTCAGAAAGAATTATATTCCCTGTCCCTCTACTTTCTTTCTCCCAGTAGCTGCCAAGGTCCAGAACTTATTTTTCTTGTTGTTTTAGATACCCTTTTCTCTCAGTATAACTCTTGCAATCTGTCCTTGAGTTTTCTTTTTTAGGTCATTTTAAATTTCTTGATCTATGAAATTAAGAATCTGTAAAAAAAAAAAAAAAGGAGTCTGTGTCTCCTCTGCTTCTAGCATTGGAACATAAAGCACTATAGAAAGGTAGATCATGACATAAATTTCATATGGAAAGTAATAACATAATATTAAGTCATACTTTGTTACAGTGAAATAATCATAGGGCCTAACACTGTGTCTGACATGACATTGTATAATAATTAAATTTGGAATAAATGAAGGAGGTATTCCAGATTGGCTTTGAACTCACTATAAATTACACATTATGTTTTTAAATATGCCTATTAAATGAAGCTGATTATATAGGATAGGAGTTTAGCTCAGCTATAGAGCATATACTTAGCCCACTAGAAGCACACTTGCACACACATGTATGCACATAAATCCATATTGGTGTTTTTTGATGTAATCCTAAGAAACACACTATTACAATTATTATTTTGATACTGTGGGGAAATAAATCAGATCATTAAAGTGTGCCAAGACTTCATATTTTCTATTTAAATTGTTATCTTACTGCTTACATTTTATTTTCCTTTTACTGAACAGCTTGTGGATGAGGGAGACACACACACTTCGGCTCAGCTCTCTGCTGCTGAGCACAATATCCTTGAATTGGCAGTGGCTGCTTTGAGGAACCCATTATTTTCCCAACACTGAATTTCATTAATTAAATCCCTAAAGGATGAGATCTTTACAAGGCAGGGATATGACGAGCTGTGGTGAGGGCTCTGATATGCTCACCTGAAGAATGTTTACCATAGAGGAAAAGTAGCTGGCTAGCTTAGAGAGCAGATGAATTTCCACTGAAAATTCTTCATGAAAACACAAAGCTTTCAGTTGTTACCATGGAATTAATTAATATTAAAAAATAAATCTCTTTATGACATACACATGTGACTAAATTTCATTTTCTAATACATTTTCTGTATATACTTGTAGCATGCAATATCACTTCACAAATATTCAATTAAAAATATTCTGGGGCTAGAGGGATGGCTTAGTGGTTAAGGTGTTGCCTGAAAAGCCAAAGGCTCCAAGTTTGATTGATTCTCCAGGATCCATATAAACCAGATGCACAAGCACAAGGTGGTGAATGTGTCTGGCGTTTGTTTGCAGTGGCTGGAGGCCCTGGCATGCCAATTTTCTCTCTCTCTCTCTCTCTCTCTCTCTAAATTAAAAAAAAAAGTTTTGTAAGATTTGAAGATTGAAGTAAACATTGTTGTCTATAAACTCTGCAGATACAGAGAACATATTCCACAGTAAATATTTCTCCCTAAGCCAATTGCACTTACGTTTTCTGGAACATTTCACATGCAAATGATGTATTTCCTACACATGAGAAATTAAAAAAAATAGTGCATTTCCTTGATTGCTCCATCGCTGTATCACTATAATCAAACATGTTTCTACCAGCATATTAAGGAAGATATGAAAAGTAAAATGGTATTTTTTAACTTGTAGAACAAATATCATCTTAGACTAAAATCTCCTCTAATCCTACCAACACAAAAATACATTCACCCACAAAATCATTATATTTATGTTATTTCGGGCATCATCTATGTTTATGATATATTTGACATAGTTCTAAGTAAAATATACTTGAAAATTCTATCTAAACTCTGGATTTTTATTTTCTTTCTAACTCCTTCCTGGCCCTTCCCTATCTTTCTTTTTCCCTCTTCCTCTTTCCCTTTATCTCTCCCTTCCTTCATTTCTCTCCTCTTCATTTTTTTTTTTTTGGTTGTTGTAGTTTGTACTTGTGTGTGCATCCTCACATGTGTTTGTGTGCATGTGTCTGTGTAAGTCAACACTCAGCTAAGCGTGCAGCCATGTAGAATCTAGAGGGAGCTTCGAGTGTCATCTTAAGAACACTGTCCTCTTTTTATTAATTATTTAATCCATTTATTTGAGACAGGATTTGAGAATGAATAGCATTTTTGTTGTTGTTATCATTGTTTTAAATACTGGACATTCAGCAGTCACTAAAACTTCCCCTTCGGTGACCCTGGAGCTCCTTGTCTCCCTTCCCATTGAATAGTGCACAAGAACAGAAGGAGGGTGTATAAAAAAGGGAACTCAAGTAACATTTATTAGAAAGAGATAGAATGATATTCTCAAAGGTGAGGTCAGGCTCAAAAAGTTGTTGTGACTACATTGGTTTTTATAGTTATAGAAGGCATCTGAGTATTGAATGAAAACTAGGCATCAGGTAGGCCTAGTTAAACACATCTAGGCATCTTTGGTAAGGTGAGATTGTGCAGGCTCAAGACTGCCTGTCAAAGTTCTAGGAAAGCTGAAAAAAAACCAAGAAGTAGAGAGAATAACAGGCAAAAGCAAGTGGTCAGCTCGTGTCCTGATATGACAGCAGCCACTGTCTTATGAGTAAGTTTTCCTTTTTCTTTTTTCTTTTTTTTCTAATTTCAGTGCCTGGACTTGAATTACCTTATTGGGCAGAAGGTACAGTGAATTACTTTGGGGTATGATTCTCAGATATGAAGTTACTGATTTATCCTGACCTTACAATGGAATTCAATACCTTCATAAGATCTGGATAGTGTTGCGCCCATGTACGTTTTGACACAGATGTTGGAGGAGGGCAAAAAATAAAAAAGAAAAAAAAGAAACAATGTGTCATAAAAACAGAAATGTGAGTACATGGAAAGATGTAAGGGTTCACTGCAATGGGAAAAAGTAGGGGAGGTGAAGTGGACAATGTGTGGGAATTATTATCAAGCTACAATACATTCGTGTATTTTAACATTCTTAATAGCATGTATACATTTGTCCATTTTGCTTTTGAGAGAACTCTGAAGGGGAAATGACCAGGTATGCATCTTCAAGGCAAATTCTCAAAATGCATTTCTAGAATATGACTTTCAGATTGTGACCAGTGTCTCATTATTCTATAAATAAAAGGAAAAGCTGTTGCTATGCTGCAACTTCCTAATTATTGGGATTAGATAGAGATGACATGGAGCCAGTGTCTTGCACGGTATTGCTAGGGCTTAAAACAAATGGAACAATGAAAATTTGAAGGACTGAGAAACTGGCTGGCTTTTGGTTATTCTCACAGAATAACTTGGAAGCATCAAGTATACTTTAACTCTTCTATTAGTTTAGACCTTGCTGTGAAAGACAGACCTACACAGCATCATTTGGTAAAGTCATCTTCTGCAACTGGAACACAAGTTATGAAAATAGGCTGGATGTTTCAACCTAAACTTGAGAAAATTAATACCCTGGTATATAATAGTAGCAGGAATCTATGAGAAATGATGGTTATTTTGGTTAGATGCAGTTGATAATGCTGAATCCACAGATACTCTTCTGATAATAGCCACCACACCTACCCTTTATTTTTTATTACTTAGTTATTATTTTATAATGTTTTACAGACAGAGCCCAGGTGAAGCTATGCCTTAAATGCTGGATACCTTTAAATTTTTTGATTATCCTCTTAAATTCTTGCTCATTATTTATTCCCATCCATCCAAGATCAATAATGAAGATCAAGACTCAGCTTGGACATAAAGACTAAATAAAAGGGAAAGATTACTAATGAAAGGGACTTCAGAACATCATGAATATTTACTATAGGAAACGAGAAAGGCATGTAAGTAAGTGCTTCTTAAAACACATGAGAATCAGATGTATGCAAATAAGTGGCAGGACAGGACACTGGGAATTCCTATGTAAAAATTCTTACGACTCAGAATTTAATTTCCTGGCAAGGATACAGTAAGTTGATTCTTGAGTCCTGGACATATAATTGCTGAAAGAAAATGGTGGACATTTAGGAAAAGACTTGGCAGAGGTCAGAAACTTAGAGATCTGAGCATAATAGAATTGTTTAGAGTAATTATGATGGACTAGAGAAATCTCCTATTATTGTGCTCCTCAGTAAACACCAGAATACTCTTCACAGAGCCATAAAGAAATGGCACATGAAGGGAGCACCACACCTGCAGAGAAGGTATGTGGGGTCTTTCTACCACAGCCCCACAGACTAGAAAAAATATTCTATGACAGTGGTCTTACAAGTGTTTGTATGATTAAAGCAATTCTGGAAAAACAGAGGATAGAGAGACCACATCAAGTTGGGTGCAGTTCTAATGTGTAAAGCCAACCTGAAATAGCAATCAGGAACCTTATCTACCAGGAATCTGTGGCAATGCCTGACAGAGATCTGAGCCCAGGTAAATAGCCAGTGAGTGGCATAAACCCTCAGTTAAAAGGGAGATTGGGAGACTAGGGTTGGGATATAACTATGTGGTAACACATTTGACTAGCATGCATAAGGCATTAGGTTCAATCTTCAATAGCGTAAAAAGAAAGAAAAAGGAAAAAAATACTAAAAACAACAAGGACAGTGACTTTTATGAAAGGTCATTCTTCACTACAGGTTGACAAGCTTCAGCTTAACAGCTTTCTGATTAGCCATGAAAAAGTCACCTGAATCACTGCATTGTCCCCTATTTGCTTCTTGTGAGTGAGCAGATATTTCTGAATCTGTAGAAGATATTGAAGTATTATTCTTTAGTTCGTTGCACAAGCTTTTCCTCTCAGTGACAAAACAGTTTGATCCACATCATCAACATTTGGCATAGTTACATGTTTAAAAACTTGTCTGACATATTTAAATTTTTGCCCTGTTATAATATTCAAAGCAAAATATATTTAATCCTATTTTTATGGAGAATTTAATAGCTGTAGGCCAGCTTGTAGCCCACGATTGGTGGTAACTTGATAATGGAGGGAGGGCTCATGTTTGGATATGGTTCTGACTTGTTTCCCAGATCCAGCTATGGGTCCTGTACCACTGAGGGGATCAGTTAGCCAAATTAGGAGCAGTTGGTTCCCCACCATGGCTGTGTGCCACTATTGCACTTGTGTGAGCATCACAACAGGTTATTTACTGCTAAATAGGTTAGACCATGAGTTGCTTGGACAGATATTGGTCATTTACCCCCAGTCACCCATGGAGCACCTTCTGGCACTAGACGCTCTGACTGTCTGGGGACTGACTCTCTTCCAACTTCCAGCCATATCATTCCATTTTACGTGTCAACCACATATGGTGTCTACAGCAGTAGGGTCTTACCACTAAACTTTGGTGGGTCATCAAGTACTCTGACAGAAATCTGTCTTTCTTTTAGGAAACCTTTTAGGTCTCTCTGATCAAAAGCTCATTGTGGATGAAAGCCACATGCTGGTATTGGGAGTTACAAGTCAGTGCCCACTAAGAAAAGGAAGAAAAAGATAACTAATATAAAAGAGTTAGAGAGAAAAGGGACTGAAAGAGAGAGGGAGAGAAGCTATAGAAGATTAAGGGCAGTCTTCATCACATCCTCTTCAGTGTCTTGTGGCTCAGGTGTTTCCTCTAAGGGCCTGGGAATTATTCCATTTTTCTGGTGCTAACTTTACTCTCCATTGGAGAATCTGCTTCTCTTTTTCAGATAGACACAGATCCTAAGGAGAGAAATAGCCCATCATACCTCAAAAGGGCCCCAGCTGAAACTAAGAACAATGGGCAAAACAAGCAAGGGTGCTGTTCTCTTGGTGAAATAGGTACCAGCACAGGGTGAAGTAGATTGACACAGAGAATAATCAACTCCTACCATATCAGATATCGAGAACCACAGGCCCCCATCACCTCATCACTAAAGCAGACCAAAAATGAACCCAACATGGCTCAGGGAAATTTTGCGGAAGAGGGGGTAGAAAGAATGTTAGAGCCACATGTTGGGTCATGATATGCAGAGACATTTCTCCTACCCATAACTGTGGGCTAACTCCTCAATGCATGACCCATATACCTCAACAAGGAGGGTCCAGGGGGAGGGGTAGTACATGGATGAGCCTAATAATGATACCAACTTGACTGTATTCAAGTTGAATGAGTACAAAACTAATTAGTAAAAAAAGTTAAAAAATTAATTTTAAAAAAAGAAAAAGAGGAATGTCATAGCCACATGTTGGGTCATGATACACAGAGACTTTTCCTCCTGCCCACAATGCATGACCCATATACCCCAACAAGAAGGTTCCCTCTGGAGGGGGCGGGATAGGGAGGAGGCTAACAATGGTACTGACTTGACTGTATTCACTGACTACAAAACTAATAAAAACACTGAAAAATTAATATATATATATATTTTTTTTCTAATCCTTCATCATATAATAAATATGAAAATTTCTAAGATACATTACATTATTTCCTTGGTGCCAACTTTCCAAAGTTGGATTTGTATCTTACAGCACATTTTAAACTAGCTTTATTATTTTTAAAATTTTTTAAAAATCTTTTTAAGTTTAGCTTGTTATATCATGGGTTTTTATTCATATTTCATTTTGATTAATTCTATCATCTCCATATTCCCTTCTTTTTTTTAATTTTGTTAGTTTTAATTAATTTATTTATTTGAGAGTGATAGACAGACCGAGAAAGAGGCAGAGAGGGAGAGAGAGAGAATGGGTGTACCACGGCCTCCGGCCACTGCCAAAGAACTCCAGACGCATGAGCCCCCTTGTGCATCTGGCTAACGTGGGTCCTGGGGAATCAAGCCTTGAACAGGGGTCCTTAGGCTTCACAGGCAAGCGCTTAATCGCTAAGCCATCTCTCCAGCCCCCATACTCCCTTCTTATCTCTGAGTTTTTATTATATTGAGAACAAATGAACCCCTTATTTTTAGAGTAGTAACTCTCTCAAAAACTAAAGTAATGGTAGGACAAAGCCCAAAAGGCCTGGATTTAAAGGTGATTTTGTTTTAAGTCTGTGTGTTTTAAATTGTCTGTACATACATATCAAACACCTAGTTTTACCACAATAAATGGTTGTTAGAAATTGTGGTTGAATTCTCAATTAAATTTGAGTAAACCTGAGTGTTGTATTGAATTATGTTCAGCATATTTTTGGTATAGAGAACATTCAATGTTAACCATCCATAAGAGACACTATATCTTGCTGTATAATACTTTTTTCATACTTATTTGTCTGCAAGGACAGAGAGAGAGAGAGAGAAAGAAAGATAGAGAGAAGAGCACATGGGCACATCAGGTCCTCTTGCCACTGCAAAGAAAATCCGGATGCAAGTGCCATTTTATGAATCTGCTTTATGTGGATACTGGGGAATTAAACTCAGGCCAGCTGCCTTTAGAAGCATTGAGTTTAATCTCTGAACCATCATCTCAGCTCAGTCTTGTATGTTCATGCCTCAGAAAAGTCAACCCACATTCACATTTTGGTATTTAATAAGTAACAATGGATTCAGTTTCACTGCTTTTATTGGATTACAGTTCTGGTTATATAACTTTTCATATCCCCTTAAAGCAAATATTTGAATCAATTTTCTTTCTTTTGTAAGATATGGAATCTTTGTCTTATAAGAATATTTTGCAATTGGATGGACACATATCATTGAATAAAATTAGCAGTTTCTGGAATGGATCCACCCATGCTATGTGATCTTGTTGAATACCCCATCATCTAGCATTCTGAATCACTAGCATAATGATAATTCTTGTTGATAATGAAGCTCCCAAAATGTGCCCTGAATCATCAAAGAAAGACGAGATTGGCTTCAGAATAGTTTTAGTTCCAAGTGACTCATCTGTCTCATTAATCTACTAAATTAAGCCTCAAAGTCCTTTGGCATATTTCTTCAGAGAAATTTATACTTCATAGTGTTCATATTAAATGGTGCTGTAATAGGTCTCCTGTTTTAAAAGGTCTATATTTTTCACAACCTGCTACATATGTAGTTTTTAATTTTTTTTAATTGACCAACTTCTGTAATTACAGGCAAAAACCCAGGGCAATTACCTCCATCCACCCACTTTCCCCCTTGAAACTCTACTGTCCATCATACCCCTTCCCCCTGTCAATCAATCTATCTTTTATTTTTATGTTAAAGTACATTTGAATTATTTTTACATTTCCTTTACCTTTTATATTTTTAATTTTTTTTATTATTTTTTACTTATTTATTTGAGAGAGAGAGAAAGGAGAAGAAAAAGGGAGACTGGGCATGACAGGGCTTTCAGTGGTTGCAAATGAACTCCAGATGCTTGCACCACCTTGTGCATTTGCCTTATGTGGATCCTCATGAATTGGCCCTACTTCCTTTGGCTTTGCAGGTAAGTGCCTTGACTTCTAAGCCATTTCTCCAGGCCTAAATTTTCTTTATTTTGCTGTGGGAGTGTGTATACATGTGTGTGTGTGTGTGTGTGTGTGTGTGTGTGTAGTTTAGAGTATAATGTTTGGGTAAGAATTGCTTTCCATCTCGTTTTGAGCCAGGATCTCTTATCATTGTCCACCAATTGGTTCACACTCTTCCAGGAACTTCTTTTTCATTCTTCCTTCTGCCCATAGGCGCCCTGGGATTATAGCACAGGTTTAGCTTTTTAAGTGGGGTTTAAAAATCCCTACATATGCAATTAAAAAAAAAAAACAGAGAAAGAGAGAGAGAAAAGAGCACACATGTATGTCAGGGCCTCTGGCCACTGCAATGAACTCCATATGCACAGCCACATCAGTTTGAGCATCTGGCTTTATACGGGTTAGTAGGAAATTGAAACCAGACTGGCAGGCTTTGGAAGCAAGAACTTTTAAGTGTTATGCCATCTCTGCAGCTCCATATGTAATTTTAACAGAAATAATCTTCGCACATACTTGTTTTCATTGGTAGGACTGATCCAAACATGCTTTGTTCAAAATAGCTTTGATAATGCATACAATTTTCACACGGTAGGGCTAGCAAGGTAGTACACACTTTTGCTCTCTTAAATGCCATTATTCTAATTCTTTTCAGCCATTATTTAAGACATACTTCTGTTGTTTCCAGTAAGAAAACATAAATCCTTACTTTCTGTCATATTTGATCTACAGGCTTCCAACCTACTAGCCAGGATGTTAAAAAAAAAAAAAAAAGAAATGTTCAGGTAGCAGACACAGTTTTACACTACAGAATCTTCTTCTGTGATCTGAAGATTCTAGTTTTCCCATCCAAAATGTCTAGGTTTTTTTTGTGTGTGTGTGTGTGTGTTTTTAACAAAAATTTTATTTATTTTTATTTATTTATCTATTTGGTTTTTTTTTCATTTTTATTTATTATTTTATTATTTTTTTTACACTCATTTGGTACCATTATTAGGCTCATCCGTGACCTACCCCCTCCCCTTGGCCCCTCCTTGTTGAGGTATATGGGTCTTGCATTGTGGAGTTAGCCCACAGTTATGGGTAAGATAAATGTCTCTGCATATCATGACCCAACATGTGGCTCTGACATTCTTTCCACCCCCTTTTCCGCAAAATTTCCCTGAGCCATGTTGGGTCTGCTTCAGTGATGAGGTGTTGGGGGCTGAAACTAAGAAAAATTGGAGAAACAAGCAAGGGTGCTGTTTTCCTGATTAACCGGATACCAGCACAAGGGGGAAGGAGATCAGCACAGAGAAAAATCAACTCCTACAAAATGTCTATGTTTTATTAGTGAAAATCAGAATTAATGTAATTTTGAATTTATCTCTCTTTTTTAAAAATTTTCTGTCTCTTCCCACCCACCTGAGTTTCAGTTTGTTATCTGAACCATGAAATTAATGAGTTATTGAATTCAGAAGATTGATTCTTGATGATATCTCTGGAAATCAAGTGTCTAAGAAATAAATGCTATAGACTATTAGAAACCTTCTAAAGTCTATACAGCATGATAAGAACTTTTGAATTAAACCTCATTTCACATTACACCAACGTCACAGCACCTGGTTCTTCTTGCCACAGTCCTCTTGCTGTGCATTCTCATTCATTCAGTGTACTAAAATTTGATAATTATATGAATAACTTAATGACTTTTAATGGAGGAACCGAAGTGGACATTTTCATAATATTCTATCAGTACTAAACACCATTGCTATTTGCTTTCACTAAAAGCTTGAAATTTCACTTATTCGGTAAGACTTTTTTCTACTTTTTTCTACTAATGTATATTATAAAAAAGGAATAAGGTAAGAGGTTGCATTTACCAGTTCCAGTCTTGAAATAAACAGTAGGCAAATACATAGGGGCCAAGCAAAAAAAAAATTATGCTCGTAAAAAAAAAACTTAGAAAAAAATTAATTCATTGGATAGAAAATTGACTCATTGTGGCATTTATTTGATGAAGAGAAAGCCATGTAAAGATGACCCCACCCCCCACACAAAACCAAAGCAAGTGCAGAAATTAAACACTAGAAGCCAGAGTGAGTTATTCCAAAGAAAAAGTAACTGGCTAATTACCATGTATTATTCCATTAATTACCATGTATTATTCTACTGTCAGTTCAGGAGTGGCTTCCCTTAGAGCTCTGAGCTTGTCTAGTGCTGTGCCTAAGCTTATGTAGTGAGACTGTCGTGAAGCAATGTAATCATTGTGCTACCATCAGGATGGAGAGTCCACAGAGCAGAGCTGGCTGACCGACTGCAAGTGCTAAAGGGCTAGAAGCTGTTCCATTCACTTCTTGCAGGTCCCAGACTCTTCTGTCTTGCAATCCATTTCAAGCTTCAGGCTTGGGCTACTGCAGTGCAGTCATGCTCAGGGATAGTAAGAATAAGCGAAAATTTCTTATATTGGAGTAAGAGCTCCTCCACCATCTCTTCCTGCCTATCTTTAACATGAAATCAGTACAGCCACAGCACCACTTGTCCATCATTCCTAGGTCCAACCAAGCTCTGGAGCTTGCCACTGGCTATTCATCTTCCATCAGTCTCTAATTTCCTAGTAGTTACCTAAACCCTTCCCTCCTTTAATTTTTTGCTTAACTCTCCCCTCACCCTGAATAGCTTTAAATCCCTTTATCATGATCACATTCTGTGCTCCTGGTGTCCTTGAATTCTTTTACATTTTTTTTCTTATTATTCCCAAATAACAGTTATTCTGTGACATATGCTATCATTGTGTTTACTTGAATTTACCCTTTACACTACATTAGACTATAAACTGTACCAATGGGCCCATGACATTCACATTTCACCTCTGACCTTTCCTCTAATTTTGATGAAATCACTGATTATGAAAAGACATTGAAGGCATTAAAGTGGATTCCAGATGTCACCATATAGATGGGCTTCCATTTGCATATGATAGTTACGTGCTTGAAAATATGCTACATTACATGAGAGGCCCAGGACTCCCACATCTGATCCACTAATCTCCAGCTGCTAAACTTAGAAACTTCTCTTCCTGTGATGAATAGCATACATCTTTATTGTCTACTATAAGCCACTTTCTCCATAGTAGGTTCAAAAATTATTCACATGTTTGATGTTTATTATAGAAATGTTACAGGGAAACTATCAAGGAATAGGACCACTCAAGGAGTAAATGAAGAAGCAAGGGTGTAATTGGAAAACATGTCCAGCTTCAACCTCAACATTTGGTGAGACCTGGAATTTTATCTTTGTACTTGTCCAGCTAGAGACAACATAAATGGTCTTCTTATTCCCATAAAAACATGAATCTCTACCAATTTTGACAATGTTACCATATATAAGGTAGGCACAGACTCCTACCCAGTCATAGCTGTCTAGATAGAGTGGGTCTAAAAGGCCAAGTTGTAGTAGAAGGAAGTTGGTGACACTGGAAATGAAGCCTATGGATGCTTAAGGAGTAAGTTCACAAAAATTCTAAAGTGCATTGAAAATATCTATTCAGAACACTGACAGCATCTACTATGTCCTTCCAAAAACTAAATGGCTTGAGAGCCCAGCAAATTCCATAACTTTAAAGTCTATAAATTTGCAGAGGGCAGATACTATTCAATGTCACTCTCACTGATGCTGACAACTGAAATATTCAAAAGGAAGTCACACAAACACATCTGAGAGGGTACCAATATTTGCCCAAAGCTGAGAGGGACCAATATAATTTCTACTCTACTATAACATACAGATTTTTCTTTATCTCATACAAAATATCTGTGGAGTCACTTCCCAGAAATCACAGATTTCAGTTATATTCCTGTTAAATTATCTGTAAGAACTGCATCCATAATAGGGACTTGGCATTTGGAAATCCCAGAATGATCTTTACAAATTAAAATCCATGTTGTTAGGAAAATTAGTTAATATAATGAATCATGAATGCTAGATAAGTAGAGATAGAAGAGGCAAGCCAAGGAAAGTTTTATTTATTTACTTAAAGTGTCTACCAAAGTGTCCAATTTGCTCAGTGAATTGTGGCTAATGGAAGGTGCAGTGAAGATTCAAATGACTGTTTCCAAGCTTCATTTCTTTCTATTTCCACTACCTACTGCATGGCAGGAATGGAAAAAAAAAATAAAAAAACACTGCAGTAGAGATGGGCAAAGTCAAATGTGGAAAAATAATTACAGAGGGTTCATAATTAAGGAACAAAAGTTAGAAAAATGGATATTCAGAAGTTTTCTGGTGTTCTGTTTATTATCAAGTGCAAACAAGATCTAAATGAGTGGATATGTGGAATGGATGATTATTTCATTTTATTGCAGATAACTGAGTTCAAAATTAGTGAATTCATTGATTAATATGGTCATTTCTCAATCACTCAAAAATTGTCCTTTCAAGAAATCTAATATATAAAGTGAACACTTTGTAAATATAATGGCAATTTTTATTTGTGAGTTTTTAATAATAAAATAAAACTGAGAAAGGATACCACAGTGCTTTGATTCAGGTGTCCACGATAAAAGTTAAGTTTTCTCAATGCCATGTCCCCAACTGATGGCATTTTGGGGATTAAACCCTCTTGCAGGTAGTGTATTGTTGGGGGCAGGCTTATGGGTATTATAGCCAGCTTCTTGTTGCTAGTGTTTGGCACGCTTTCCTGTTGCTGTTGTCCACCCTTCTGTTCATGTCATCATTTTCTCCTGAAATCGTGGAAGCTTCCCCTTGAGTCAGTAAACCAAAATAAATCTATAAATCTCTCCCCCCTCCCAACAGGGGCTCTTGGTTGGGTGTTCTCTGCCAGCAATGCAAACCTGACTGCAACAGTAAAGTTGGTACCAAGGAGTTAGGATCAATACGGCTAGACACAAGAATGTGTGGCTTTTGGCCTTTTGGAGCTGATGTCTGAGGATGGAGATTTGGAAGAATTTTAAATCTTGGCCTAAGAGATGCCTTGCAGTACTGTAGTAAAGCTTGATGGACCATTCTGGTCTGAGTTGAAAGACCTGAATGCAGTAAGAACTATAGACTGTGTTGTTTGGCTAATGAAAGAGAAAGAACATTGTCTGGACTGGGCTAGAAGCAGTTTATGTGAGAGGCTTGCTGTTATGCCCATGTCCAGTGTTGCATTGCATAGAAATGGACTACTGTAGCAGAAGGATATGGTACAGAAATGAAATCTTTGGTCTGAAACTTCTGTCTGCTTAGCTGCAATTGTATGACAAATTATAACCTTTGAGATTCCGCCAGCTGACCTGCATTGGGACAAAGAACAAATGCAGTCTTTTGAACAGCCTGAATGCTGAAGGACTTTCCTGTTCTTCAAGCTCTGCTAGATTTACAAGTTAGTAGCCCACCTGGTATTATAGAGTATAATAAATGCAGGAAAGAGAGGGTCATTGAATTTGCAACATGGTTTTATGTTTAGGAAATAGGCATGGGCTTTGTCAAGCAGGCTTTTTGGACTATTTGCAAGGAGATGCAATGGAGCCATTAGGATGAACTGTGGTTTGCAGTGGAGACCCACTGGGGATGCCAGGACTATGAGTAGCTGCCAAGGACAGCTACCAGAACTAGGCACAAGATGAAGTTTTCTTGGACTGTTAGTAGCCTAGATGGAGGGGCATAATTGGAATTCCAGAGACTGTTTCTGGTTTGAATTATCAGACATGGAGACTTGTCACTGGCTAGAGTTGTTGGACTTGGAGCTACAGAGTTTGATGTTTGCCCTGGTCATTTTAAATCTTGTATTGGTTGAATTTTTTTTTTTTTTTTGCTATGCCCAGTGCCATCTTTTGCCATGTGAATGCTTATTCTGTGACATTATGTTTTTTTTTTTGTTTGTTTGTTTTGTTTTGTTTTTTTTTTTTTTTTTGTATTCTGGCTCTGTTAAAAGACCTTGGACTATGGAGATGTTTGAACATCATTGTGATTAATAAAAACTATGATGACTTTTAAAGTTGGATGAATGCCTTGCATTGTGTGTCATGTATAGTTCAGTTTATTGAAGTAGGGGTGGGATGTGGTAGTTTAGTTCAGGTGTCCCCCATAAACTTTAAGTGTTCTGAACGCCATGTCCTCAGCTTATGGCAATTTGGGAATTAAATCATCTTGGAAGCAGTGTATCATTGTGGGTGGGCTTATGGGTAGTATTGCCAGCATATTTTTGCCAGTGTTTGCCACACTCTCCTGTTGCTGTTGCCCAACTGATGTTTCCCAGGAGGTACTCTTCACCCTTCTCCTCATGTCATCATTTTCCCCTCATGGATCCCCCCCTCAAGTTTATAATCAAAAATGAATCTTTTCAAATTATTTTTATTTATTATTATTATTATTATTTCCACAGGCTGTTCTTGGTCAGGTGTTATGAACCTGACTATAACAGACACCCACTTTGAAATGAGCAGCCATTGACTAAAGTTGCTCAAAATATGTTAAAAAACATGTTGGGACATATGAAATAAACAAGACTAAAAGTCAAATTATGAATATTTACTTATGAAAATGCAAGAAAATACATTTTAATATTGTCACTTTTTCTCTGTGATTAGAAAATTTCCATGGGATGAAGCAGAGCTGTTAAGAATCAATGTCTTATAAATTGGAGTAATAATGTCCATTCAGCAAACACATGCCCTATTTCAACCTTTCATAATGATGGCAAATCAATAAAACCATACAGGGCTGGAGAGATGCTTTAGCAGTTAAGGTGCTTGTGTACAAAGCCTAAGGACACATGTTCAACTCTCTAGATCCCACATTAGCTAGATGCATAAAGGTGAGGCAAGTGCAAGGTTGCACATGCCCACTAGGTGGCACATGTGTCTGGTGTTCAATCGCAATGGCTGAAGCTGTAGCACACCAATTCAATCTCTCTCTCTCATTCTCTCTCCTGCTCTAAAATAAAATAAAAACTTAAAAAAAGAGAAAACCATACAATAACAAAGATTCATTGAGTAGAAGCAAATAAAGATAAGAGCTATTGTAGGTAGGTTTTTTTTTTTTTTTTTTTTTTTTTTGTGGAAGCTTTGTCTAATAGACCCTTCAGAGCTGAATGGTGTTTTCAGCTGTAAATGGCTCTATAATTTTCTTGGAATGTCTGCTATTCATCAGAAAAATGAGTACCCCTATAAAATTTGTCAAACAGTATGCTAAAAATTAGATTTGTAATGACTGCTCCATTGCTGAAATGTGAAATATAAACAGCTCTAAATTGCATGCAATTGAATGAAAGGCAGGGTGCATTATGGTTTTTGCATTTGGTTTTCTGACTATTTAAAAACTCATTTTGGCTAATACTAATTTTTCATTTCCGGAGTTGGTTAGGTGTTCAAGGATTTGTGGGAATATAAATGCCAAAGTAAATATTTGACTGTTTTTATTAGCCTAACAATAAGTTAATATTTTATTTATCAGCTAAAATCAAGAAAATTTGGCAGTGAGAGTACTGGCATAGAGATACTTATTTAACATAAGCATTCATTGAGCAAGGGGCTTATTATTATAGACATGTTAAAGGGAAAGAAATGAGCATTAACAAATATTATGTCACTATTAAGTATCATGTTATATGTATTCATTGTTGTTTTTAATTATTAAGGAAGGGTTTGTTAGTACTGGTCTGCTCAAAACAATATATATATTTTTGAATCAAACATCTTGATGTATCTTAAAGTACAACAATATATGATTGAAAATATTGGATACTTGTTTTTCTGAGTCTGGTTTATTTCACTTGTTAAGATCTCTTCCAGTACCATCTATTATCTTTTAATGATTTTTTTTTCCATTTTTGTGGCTAAATAGTATTCTTTTGTTTATATAAGTACATTTTCTTTATTCATTAATTTATTGATGGTCATATAGGCTTATTCAAAACTTGTATGTATTGTGAAGAGTTTGAATTTTTGTTTAAATTCTTTTTCTGGATATATTTGAGCGTTCTTTCTTCATTATTCTAATCATATATGTAATTGATAGATTCAAATTTTAACATAAACTTTGAATGGTGTGGTCATTGAAATTTGTTAAGGAAACTGATTCCTTTAAATGTGTATTATGCATATATCCACATATAATATCTATATCTATCTATCTATCTATATAACATATATATATATATACATATACATATACTAATAGAAATGTACATCTAATACACATATGTATATCTTTTATACACACACACACACATGTATATGTGTGTGTATATATATATATATATATGCTTGCATGCATTATTGAATTCATTATACTAATATTATGGTTCTTATATTTGTGTCTATTCAGAAGAAATGTTGATCTTTGATTTTTATTTCATATAATCCTAGCCAAAATTTTGCAACAAAATTATACTGTAACAGGATTCTGAGAGACAGACAGATAGAGAGAGAGAGATAGAGAGAAGACATTGAAGATTTTCTACCAGGAAGCAGCTTTCATTTTGCAGGCACAGGCTCAGTGGATTTATATCTAAATACTGAGTCATTGCCTTACATAATCTTTGTCTTTATATACAATTTGTCTCCCGTTTTTAGTAACTAATATCCTGATTGGTTGCTAGCAATTTCATACTATGAAGTTGCTATGTGCATAGACGTGCAGATACTGCTTGTGTCATCTTGCACTTCCTCAGACCTATAAATGTTGGAGTATAATCAAAAATCATGTAATATAAATTGATTTCTCTTTGCTACTCACTAAATTAATTTGCCAAATTAGGTTTTACTTCTTATTTTATTCTTTGATAGAATTCATCATTGAGATTAAAGCTAGGTCTCGAGTTTTCTTTATCTTATTATTATTACTTTTTATGTTAAGATGATTGTAATCAGTGTGAGAGAAAATGGAGAAGTAATTGAAAAGAAAGAAAAAGGAAGGGATAAAGAAGGAAATAGGAGAGTGGGGTATGAGAGAATGGAGAATAAAAGATAAGAAAGAAAGGTACACAGAGATGGAGGAGTTATATACACAGGGGGAAAGAGAAAGGCCAAAAGACCCTGGAGTTTTCTTTGTGAAAATAGTAGATATAATTTATTTCTGTAATGTTTATACACCTTATTTTTCTTTTTCTTCTGAATTAATATTCAGAAATATTTACAAAAATCTAACCCTAAAATTTCTAATCTCCTAGCATAATTTTAAAAATTATATTTATTTGAGAGAGAGAGAGAGAGAGAGGCAGAGAGAGAGAGAGGCAGAGAGAGAGAGAGAGAGATAGAGAGAGGGAGAGGGAGAATGAGCATGACAGGGCTTCCAGCCACTGCAATTGAATTTCAGATGCATGTACCACCTTGTACAACTGGGTCCTGGGGAATTGAACTGAGGTCTTTTGGCTTTGCAGGCAAGTGCCTTAAACAGTAAGAAATCTCTCCAGGCTGCTTTTTTAAAATTATAGCCTTAATCTCATTTTACTATACATAAAGAATGAATTGATATTATTTGTGCACTAATAATGTACTATAAAATCATTTTTTTCTACATTCCTTACTGTTTCTTCCCCATAAACTACATTAATCTTTTCATAAAGCCAAGGTTTGGCTTTTCTTTATTAGGTATTTCTTGTTTTTTAATTTTTTTCCATTTAAAATTTACTATTACATATTTTTTATACAAATTCGTTTTGTACTCGGCGAATACAGTTAATTTGGTACCATTGTTAGGCTCATCCATGTCCTGCCCCCTCCCCCTGTTGAGGTATATGAGTCATGCATCCTGGAGTTAGTCCACAGATATGGGGAGGATAAATGTCTGTGCATATCATGACCCAAGGTGTGGCTCTGACAGTCTCTCCGCCCCCTCTTCCACAAACTTTCCCTGAGCCATTTTCATTTTTAGTCTCCTTCAGTGACGAGGTGTTGGGGGCTTCTGGGTCTCTGGATATCTGATTTAATAGGGTGTTGATTTTTCCCTGTGTTGATCTCCTTCACCCTTGTACTGGTACCAGGTTCACCAAGAAAACAGCACCCTTGCTTGTTTCACCCAATTTTTCTTAGTTTCAGCTGGGGCCCTTTTGGGATATGAAAGGGTGTTCCTCTCTTTAGGATCTATGTCTATCTGAAAAAGAGAAGCAGATTCTCCAATAGAGAGTAAAGTTAGCACCTGACAAATGAGATAACCCTTACTTTTTTATAGAGAATTTAATAGGCATAGGCCCTCTTGTAGCCCATGATTGGTGGTAGCTTGAAAATGGAGAGTGGGCTTATGTTTGGATATGGTTCTGACTTGTTTCCCAGCTCCAGCTATGGGTCTGGAATCACTGAGGGGATCAGTTAGCCAAATCAAGAGCAGTTGGTTTCCCACCATGGCTGTGCACCACTATTGCACTTGTGTGAACATCACAACAGGTTATTTGCTACTAAGTAGGTAAGACCACGAGTTGCTTGGACAGATATTGGACATTTTCCCCCAGTTGCCCATGGAGCACCTTCTGGCACTAGACTTGCTGACTGACCGGGGACTGACTCTCTTCCAGCTCCTAGCCATGCCATTCCATTTTACATGTCAACCACATAAGGGATCTTCAGCAGTAGCGTCTTACCAATAACTTTTGGTGGGTCATCAAGTACTCTGACAGAAATCTGTCTTTCTTTTAGGAAACCATGTAGGTCTCTCTGATCAAAAGCTCATTGTGGATGATAGCCACATGCTGGTACTGGGAGTTACAGGTCAGTGCCCATTAAGAAAAGGAAGAAAAAGATAACTGATATAAAAGAGTTAGAGAGAAGAGAAAGAGAGGGAGAGAAGGTGTAGAAGATTATGGTCAGTCTTCATCATACCCTCTCCAGTGTCCTGTGGCTCAGGTGTTCCCTCTAAGGGCCTGGTGAAGATTCAGCCACTTGGTCTGCCTTTTAGGATGTAGAAATTTAAGGTACCATTGCTGTTTGAGTCTGCTCTTCAATATTGCCAAACTGGAAGTCCTAGCTCAAGCAATAAGAAAAGAGAAAGAAATAAAAGGGATACAATGTGGAAAGGAAGAAGTTAAGTTAGCTCTATTCGACTGATGACATGATTGTATATGTAAGAGACCCAAGAGACTCCATCTCAAAACTCCGGAAGGTAATTAACTCCTATAGCAAAGTAGCAGGATACAAAGTCAATGCACAAAATTCAATAGCCTTTCTATATGCAAATGACAAAGATACAGAGAAAGAAATAAGGAACATGGTCCCATTTCCTTTGTATTTCTTTTTTTTTTTCTTTTCTCAATTTTTATTAACATTTTCCATGATTGTAAAAAATATCCCATGGTACTACCCACCCTCCCCCCACTTTCCCCTTTGAAATTCCATTCTCCATTATATCCCCTCCCCCTCTCAATAAGTCTCTCTTTCATTTTGATGTCATGATCTTTTCCTCCTCTTATGATGGTCTTGTGTAGGTAGAGTCAGGCACTATGAGGTCATGGATATCCAGGCCATTTTATGTCTGGAGGGAGGACGTTGTAAAGGAGTCCTACCCTTCCTTTGGCTCTTACATTCTTTCTGCCACCTCTTCCACATAAGACCCTGAGCCTTGGAAGGTGTGATCAAGATGTTACTCAGTACTCCAGTCACTTCTTTCCAGCACTATGACACCTTCTGAGTCATCCCAAGGTCACTGCCATCTGAAAAGAGAAGATTGTCTACCCAAAGTGAGTGTAGCATTAATATAAGGGTATAAATATTAAGAGAAGTGCTTACTGGGCAGTTTGATAAGCATAGTATATACATTTTTCCAGACATCAGCAGATGTTACACCCGTAGGGCTCATGACTACCCCTGTTTTAAGTTTTCAGTATCAGGAATGTACCCCCCCCCCCATGGAGTGGGCCTCCAGTCCAATTGGAGGGCAGTTGGTTTCCACCATGACAGACATTCCACTATTGCACCCATTGGCTCATTTGGCCTGGCTGGCCAATTATAAGGCTTGCAGTGTCCACTGTTGAGTATCTTCACTGGTGGTATCTCTTTCTCCCATTGAACTACATGTAGAATGGCTTCTTCCAGCTTTCTCTCAGCTGGTCTACATGGAGGAGGTTATCAGCTCAGTTCCAGCAGAATTTCTCAGTGGCCTTGCAGCCCAAGTATGTGGATTCTTCAGCAATAGGTTCTTACCATCTATTTATGGTGGGAAACCAAGGGCATTGGCAATGTCCTATAATGTTTGGAGGGCATCAGGGACCTCCCTGGCCAATAACTCACTGAAGATATCCCATCCCTGGCACTGAAAATTTTCTAACAACGATCTATGGCTCCTGAGTGTTCCATTGTCCAAAACTGGAGAATTCCATATGATTTATTAGCATCCTGTTAGATTTTGATTAGCCCTCCCTCCACCTTTCCTTTACTCAATCTCTAATATCTTCAATAGTAACAAAAAAAAATATCTTGGAATTACTTTAACCAAGGAAGTGAAAAGATCTATACAACAAAAACATAAAAACACTCAAAAAAGAAATTGAGGGGGACTTAGGAAAATGGAAAGACCTCCCAGAATTAACATTGTGAAGATGGCAATCCTACCAAAGCAATATACAAATTTAGTGCAATTATAATTAAAATCCCAACACTGTTCTTCACAGAGATAGAAAAAATGATTTCAAATTTCATATTGAAAGGCAGAAGGCCTCACATATCCAAGCATATCCACAGCAAAAGAAATACCTATGGAGGCATCACCATACCTGATCTAAAGCTATATTACAAAGCCATAGTAATAAAAACAGCATGGTACTGGCATAAAAACAGGAGTATAGACTAATGGAATAGACTTGAAGACCCAGACACTGGGTCAAGCAACTATAGCTACTTGGTATTTGGCAAAGTCCCTAACGATATATGCTGGAAAAAAGACAGGATCTTCAACAAATGGTGCTGGACAAACTGGATAACCATAGCAGGAAATTGAAACTTGATCCACACATTTCACCATGCACTACCCTGAAGTCCAAATGGATCAAAGACCCCAATACAAGACCAGAAACTTGACTACTATTACATATTTAACTCAATACACTTATTAGTCTGGTTTCTTTTTTATTATATTTATTTATTTTTTTGAGAGACAGAAAGAGACATTGGCAGATAGAGTGAGAGAGAGGGGGGGGGGAGAATGGATATGCCAGAACCTCCAGTCACTGCAAACAAACTCCAGACACATGTGCCACCTTGTGCAACTGTCTTAAATGAATCCTGGGAAATTAAACCTAGGTCTTTTGGCTTTACAGGCAAGCACCTTAACTGCTAAGTCGTCTGTCCAGCCATATTCCAGTCTCTAAAATGAATACCTAGGTGATTGATTTAAAAAAATATTAGTTTTAAACACTTGTTAAAATAGTTCTTTACTTGAAAACACAGTTTACCTATATATTGCCAGCTTAAATAAGCAGTATTTTTACTGTTAAGCATTTCATTGCAATTTTCATTTTCATTTAACTTGTCCAATAGTTTATTTAGAGGTAGATGTCTTAATTTATAAGCTTTTGGAAAATTCTAAATTATCCTTTATTTATTTAACTTCAACTTAATTTTACTTCGTGAAATAATGTTACATATGGTGAGACCTATTTAAGTTCAGTTTTGGGTCAATGAAGATAAAGTTGCCATTAATATCTAAAGCAAAAGTTTAGTCTAATGTGTAAACGTTTGTTCTGACTTACCCTTGCATTAATGAATTTTCATACATGGAATCCTTGGCTTTCCTTCCAAAGAACATACTTAAGTGTTTTTTTCCCCTTATTCACACCCACCCTATATCTCTCAATGCTTTTCTTCTTTCTTTCCTTTCTTTCTGGGTATTACTGAGAAGCAGGAAAGTTGGATGTAGGTCTGGATTATTAAGGTGTGGTTAATTTTGGGAACCCAGATGTATATGCCACTTGGCTTCCAGCTTTACATGGATGCTGAGGAATTGAACCCAGGTTAGCTAATTTGGCACACAAGTGCTTTTAACTGCTGAACAATCTCCATAGCCCTGTATTACTCAATTTCTAAACATGTAGATGATAGGTAACATGATCTGTTAATTTACAAAAATAAAAGCATTGTAAAAAAATAACTAATGGGGGCTGGAGTTATGGCTTAGTGGCTAAACGCTTGCCTGTGAAGACTAAGGACCCGTGTTCAAGGCTCAATTCCCCAGGACCCACGTAAGCCAGATGCACAAGGGGGTGCATGATTCTGGTGTTTGTTTCCAGTGGCTGAAGGCCCTGGAGCACCCATACTCTCTCTGTCTATCTGCCTCTTTCTCTCTCTGTCTGTTGCTCTCAAATAAATAAATAAAAATAAACAAAAAAAATAATCAATGGATTGTATCAGGTTCTGGATATATCATATATGGAATATTTTTTTAAATATGTTTTATTTATTTATTTACTTATTTATTTATTGGGAAGAGGCAAAGAGAGAGAGAGAAAAAAAATAAGAATGGGCACGCCAGGGCCTCCAGCCACTGCAAACGAGCTCCAGATGCTTGCACCCCTTTGAGCATCTGGCTTACATGGGTCCTAGAAAGTCAAACCGGGATCCTTTGGCTTTGCAGGCAAACACCTTAACTGCTAAGCCATCTCTCCAGCCCCTGGAAAAATTTTTATTAACATTTTTTTTATTTTTTATCATTTCTTTCTTTTATGACTGGAATTTAGGTTTCTCGTTTTCTATTTATCATTATCTTCCTCCTAATCTCTGCATATCCCTACAGCCTTGTACTGCTTCTTTTTCTCATTATTCTTCTCAATAATTAAAATTTTCTGAACGTTTTTCTTAATCAGTAAAGCTATAGCACTGACTTTGGTACAAACATTGATAGAATCTATATTTGTATTTCTGTGTGCCACAAGAGAGATGGCTCAGCAGTTAAGAAACTTGCTTGTAAAATCTAAGGACCCAGTGTTGATTCTCCATTACCCACAGAAAGCCAGATGCACTAGGTGATGCATACATCTGGAGTTTTGCTTCAGTATCTCACTAATTTTAAATACTAGAATTATGGTAGATATTTATTTTATACTCAGTCCAAGGTTATAATATGGTTTAGAAAGCATTTAAAGATGATATGCACATCTTTTCCATTAATTAACTTAATATTATTACATAAAGATCACAAACTTTACTAACTCTGTATAAATTCTTTAAATTTCTCTATTATGTTTGTGTGCCATATCTTGGGAAATTTCTTGTATTTCTTATGTAATAGTTCCTTTAATTCAGAGCCCATTTGCTATTGAGTATTACACATTCCACACCTAGAAATAATGGAGTTAACACACAATTATCTCTTCTGTGTTAACAAGAAAATTTGCTGAAAAAAGCAAAATAGTTTTCCTACATGAAATATTATTGTTAGAACTTCATTTGTTCAAGGATTATTTCAAAACACAGAGAAGCAATAGACCATAAGCAAATACATATGAACTTGTGCTCTGAAGTTAGAGAGAATTCCACTGAGTGAATGTAGCAGATGCTCTTTAGGCTGAACTCATATGCATGTCTCCTCTGGTTTGTTTCTAACTGCCTCATTTGCATGTGTATATGTGAGGGCTGGTTCTCACTTATTGGATATGGGAACAATACTATCCATATATGATCATCCAGGGATTAAAACTCATATGGATTTGCCTAAGTGTATGCACAATATCTGCCCCTATATTTAGCCAGCTTCTTTTTGTTCCTGAGTTGTGACAATTGCTATCGGGTGACATTTAACATCTCCTAGGCTTTTCTCTTTCTGCTACATCTTAGTTGCCCATGGTTTTAACTGGCTAATGGAGAACTCATTAGGGACTGAATTTGCTTTTGTGTGTCTTTCACTCATTCTTATACTAGTGTTATCTCTCTCTATCTCTCTCTCTCTTTCTCTTTAATTATATGTGTGTGTGTGTGTGTGTGTGTGTGTGTGTGTGTGTATACACACACAGACACACACACACACACATATATATATATATACATATATATATATGTATATTTTTTTTTTTTCAAGGTAGGGTATCAGTGTGGCCCAGGCTGACCTGGAATTCACTATGTAGTCTCAAGGTGGCCTTGAACTCAACGGCAATCCTCCTACCTCTGCCTCCTGAGTGCTGGGATTAATATGTGCGCCACCATGCCCGGCTCATCTATATTTTGAAAATAAATAAATTATGCTGAAGATATAGCTTGGGGATCTTTCATTTGCATAATTCATAATGTCTTATAAAAGAATTATGTCACATTTTACATAATGGGCTCATATGTAAGATGTAGATTCAAAGTCATTGTTCTTTTGAGTTCAGTGTTGAGTTTAAACAACTTAATACATATAAGACAAGGGAGAACTATGCACACTGAGAATTCAATAAAAAATATTTAAAATTGTTGCTATCAGACTAGACTTTCACTAGCACTATGTAAAGATCCTTTAGGAAAGGGCCTTTGAGGTCTACTCTTTAAAAAGGTAAATAATTTTCAGAGATCTGAGAAATAGAAGCTGAGTCCTAATTACTTTAGAATGCAGATTTTTCAATGAATTTATTTATTACTTTTTCATTGCATTTCTAATACTGATTTTGGAGTTTGGTGTCCAAGGAGGGATTAGGTGACCATAAAGATTCAGGAGAATCTAGGCCTGTAGACCCCAACTTTCTGTTCTTGCCCAAGTTACCAAAGAAATGAAAATGCTGACTCAGAGAAGAGTAAATAATGAATTATGAGCTTATTTTAGGGAATGTTTGGATCCAGAAGGAAGGAGAAAGGAAAACCAGAGCCAAGTGAAGTTCTTCCCCTTTCCAGCCTACCTGGGAAGGGGAAGAAAAGACAGAGAATATCTCTCTTCATGTAGAGAAAGGTCTGGGCACACATATCTGAGAAACAAAGCAGAAAAGTGCTTAAAACAAAGCAGGAACAAGCTTAGACAAAAATAAATTCTCACCTTTTGCAGACAGGCTGGGAAAGGGAGGAGGGGACATGGAGGAGATCCCCCTTACTCAGGGAAAGAGTGAGCTAGGAGAGTGGCCACAGGGCTCAGAGCCAAGGGAGAAGACCTTGGTTTCTTGCGCTCTTAGTGAAATTATGACTCAAGGCAAAGTCTATTCATTTTTAGCAAAGAATTGAAAGACATGCACACATGAAAGGCAAAATTATTTAAAAAATAATTTAAGAATGAATAAGTAAGAGGAGAAAGTTAAATCTCCCAAGCTGAGTAGCAGGGAGTCATGAGCAGGCTGCCTCTTGGCAGGATTGTGTTTACTTCTTTATAACCTTGGAAATGTAAATTTAAGGGTCATTTAGTTGGGGTGTGTCTCATGTTCAGGTTAAAGTCAATAGCAGTGATCTTGATTGGTTGATGGTCATGCAATGAAAGTTTGCAGGCTTACAAGAGGTCCAGCATCCTGGTTGGGGGTGGAAATCCATGCTTGGCGAAAGCCCATTAAAGCTTTCTGAGTTCAAGGACTGGGAAGTGTTTCTGAGTGGCCAATTTCTAGTCTAGGGCACAAAGGTTGGCATCCATGTTCTTGTTGGGCTTCTGTCCCTGACTAGATTATATATAAAACACTACCTTATTGTTATTCTCTATCAACATAAACCAAGTGTTTGGCTGAGATGTAATAGTTAGCTGATGATTAGACATGTAAAGAAAATATGCATTTCATTCAAAGTTAGAACAAGTATTCTACAAAGTTGGCTGTATACCATATTCACTTGAGTTGCTTGTTAAAATCAAAGTACATATGCCATATGTAAATATATAGACTGGATATCTATGGAACTATATACTAAGACTTATAAACAATCTGCTTCTATATTAAATGTTAACAATAAAGAATATTAATATCCTTTGATCATGATACTAATATTACATTAATGATGTTAAAGAACATACAATTATGTCTTTAAAAATATATTTTGTAGTCTGGAGAGATTGCATAGTGGTTAAACGCTTGCCTGTGAAGCTCAAGGGCCCCGGTTCAAGGCTTGATTCCCCAGGATGCACGTTAGCCAGATGCACAAGTGGGTTCATGCGTCTGGAGTTCGTTTGCAGTGGCTGGAAGCCCTGGCATGCCCATTTTCTCTCTCTCCCTCTCTCTCTCTCTCCCCCCCTCTTTCTCTCTCTGTCACTCTCAAATAAATGAATAAAAACAAACAAAAAAGTCTGTAAAATATATTTTGTAAAAATGTGACACTTTTCTCATCTTGCCTATCCATAGTAATACCAGATCCTAGAACAGGGAGGAGAAGTATTTGTTTGCAGTCTGTATTAAAGAAGTCTCATTAGAATGCAGTATTAGGACAATGTTGAATAATGTTTTCCTTGTCTTTTTATTTATTTTAATCCACTGTATTCATTTGGATCTTTTGCACAAGTGATATTGTGTTCTGTTCACATTGAATCAATAAGGTATCTTATATAAATTTTGAGGATATGCACTTGCTTAATTTCCTTGCTTGCAGTTAGCACACAGTCTGCAAAATTTTTCTAATTCATTTTGTAAATGAGAAGAAGTATGACTGAGAAAGACAGGGTGTGATATTTGTATTCTGTGCTGTATACAATCCTAAAGGTTAAAATGTAAGCTTATGATTCTAGGACTGACCTGAAGTGCACACTTCTTGCCACTCTTGGAGAGATTTCTTGCAAAAAGTTGTTTATTAGATGTCCTTTTCTTTATTCACACTTCCTAGCTGGAAAACATCTCTGGATTTTCAGTTGAAACCAACATTTGTTTGCTTCCAGTGATAAGTGGAGAGATAGATGTTTCAGTATTCTGCTTCCTGTTTCCACAGAGAAAGTATTGTCTTAAAGAGATACAGCAATTGTTTACATGATGTAACTTGTATTTTTATACCATGACATTATTTCCATATCCTTAAAAATAAAAAAATAGATTTAGATAACAAAGAAAATGCAAAGCATAGAGAATGTAGCGAGACATGATTGTGCTTTTCCACCAGATCAACACACACATTTTTCACCTCTCCTGCTCTGTTTTTCTTCCATGTTTCTTTGAATTTGGAGGCTACAATGGTTAAGTCAGACAATAACTAGACGATGAATGCCAGCCAGTCGCTGGCTTTCTATGCTAACAAACACAAAATTTAAATTTTTGGATGAGTCAAGCGATTCCTCCACTGAATGTTATAAAAAACAAAGTTTATGCTCATTATACTGAAAATTTATACTTTTGAATCGATTAACACTTTAAAAAAAGGAGGATGCGAGATTTAAATAAACACACACACATTAAACCTTTGGAGTTTTATCTGTTTGGGCTGCTGTAGAAAATGATAATAAACAGATTTACAGACAACAGAAATTTACTGTCACTGTTTAGAAGCCTGGGTATTTCAAGATCAAAGCAGGGAATTTCAGGGTTGGTGAAGGCCCACTCTTGGTTCCCATGTGGCACTTCCAGTCACACCCTCGCTTGTGAAGGGGACAGGCCAGCTCTCTTTGTGTTCCCATAGAAAGACAGAGATCCCAGCATGAGGGCCCAGACAGCATGACCCAGTCACTTCCTAAAGTCTCAGTACCTAAATCATAACTTTGGGGTTTATGATTTCCACGTAATAATTGGAAGAAAATATACACATGCATCATGTCACTATGCTTACAACATTTGTTATATTCATTTTTATCAATTGTCATGTATTGGTATTTGCATTTCTGACTATTTACATTCACCAATAATCTATATTATTAACTTTTTTTGTATAACAGACTACAGTAACTTATTTCTTTTCTTGCTTGTGTATATTTAGCCAAAAAAGTCAATTAGTAACACTTTGATCATCTGAATCAGCTTTAATCAATTATTAGCATATGAGTCAATGCACAGTGAGATAACTAATAGATTCACTTTGCTTTGTTAGTAGCTAAATGTTTAAGGTAATATAAGAAAGAATTGCCTAGAATCAAATAATTTTCTGCAGAAAAGTACGATAATCAATTTTATTACTATTTCCATGACAAACACAACAGGCACACAAGTGTGTATATGTGTGTGTGTGTGTGTGTGTGTGTGTGTGTGTAATTTAACTAAACTCTCTGTATGAAAAATATGGAAAATTGATATGGACAAATGATCCTGATCTGTCTTTTAGAACAATAGATTTTCAAATCCAGCCCAAATAATTTCATTTAATGTTAGTCAAAGTAGATAATGTTAAAAAGGAGGGCCGGGGAGTAAAAGAACAGTAGTTGAGGAGGCAAGTGCACAAATCAACTTTTTCCGGTATACTTTAGCAGATGTGGTGATGATACTCCCCTTCACGATGAGGGGAATTCGGTGTCAGTCAGGAGAGGACCCAAACAGAAGAAACAGAGTTCACCTGCGGATCCCATCAGCTCTTTTGCCCCTTACTCAGGAGCCAGTCCCTGAGCCTAAACAAGTCAGTTCTCTCTTTGACTCACCTGAGCCTGAGGGCAAAGCCCATCACAATAAGATTACAACTAGATCCTGCCATGGTGGGCAAGGCTTCTCTTTTGTTTTTCTCCTTTCCTGAACTTCCAGGTCCCTGCTCTGGGAAGCCCCCCCCCCCCCCACGCACACATATAAGTCCTACTGGCCTGAGATGGGAGGTGGGCTGCTCTCTATCCACCCCTGACTTCCGCGTGGCAGGAGCTCTCTGTATGTTTCTTCTCTTTTTTAAACTGACAAAGTACCTGGAAGTCTTACCATCTGCTCAATGGATTTTAATGCTTTGAATTTATAAGACAAGGATCCAGGAATACTCTAAATTTACTGCTTTGTTGGCATGGGCAAGGAGCCCCCAAACTCCCATTATGGAAAGACACTAAGCCTAGAAGAAGGTTCCAAATATATTCTTTCTCTTTTTTAAAATAAATATATGTATTTATTTAATTAAGAGTGAGAAAAAGAGGCAAATAGAACAAGAGGGGGGAGAATGGGCATGCCAGGGTCTCCTGCCACTGCAAAGGAGCTCTAGATACAAGTACCACCTTGGGCATCTGGCTTATCTGGGTAATGGAGATTTGAGTCTGGGTCCTTAGGCTTCACATGCAAGCACCACAGACCTTAAGATATCTCCCCATCAATAAAATATTTTCAAATTGCCACTGAGAAAACTGCATTTATTGCCAAGAATAGAAAAGGAAATATTGTTGGTTTCTCATTTATCCTAGTCATATATGACATAAAGAAATATGCTTAAGATACGCATAGGATACATTTTAATAATAACTTTGACACTTTCACAGTTTTTGAAAAGTTAATTCCCTTAACAATACGATGACAAACCAAGCAGTAGCATCCCTAAGCCCATCCTCAAGAATACCTACTCTAGCAAGGCTCTACCTCCCAAATTGCCAAGCATTGAAAATATATGAGATTAAGGGAGTCACTTAACTCAAACCGCCACACTTAGTGTCTCATATTTTTATTTAATGAATTAATTTGAGAGAGAGAGAGAGAGAGATAAAGAGAGAGAGAGAATGGGCACCCCAGGGTCTCTAGCCACTGCAAACAAACTCCAGATGCACAAACCACCATATTTATCTGGCCTATGTTGGTATTGGGTAATTGAACCAAGGTCCTTAGGCTTGACTGGCAAGTACCTTAACTACTAAGCCACATCTCCAGCTCTCATTTTTTAATTTTTGTTTTTTCACTGTTGGATATCTGAGATTTGGCCATTGGTTATTTTTATAAAGTTTTTACTCATATTCTTTCAGTGGAAGTATTCTCAAAGTTCAAGAGTATCTAGGTTGTAGGAAATGAGGTCTCTTTCCTCCCACAGAATTGGTTCACAGTTCTGTAGCTACACCTTCACCCACATGATCAAGGCACAAGTATTGGTACCCAACATTACACTGAACATAGAATTCTACCTGTACAAGCAACCCCAATTGATTTATTCTCCTAAAGGAATAAGGGCAGTGTCTTGTATACTAAGTTTAGCAATAACTAAGGGAAGGAATGACAAAAAAATTAAGTAAGACAAGAGATTAATATTAAACATGCAGGACTGAAATAGAATACAGAATAATTAAGATGAAGTTAGGGATATGTCCGCTACCTCAATAGGTAAAGTGAAGTGAGCAAGAGTTAAAGAAAGGCAATTAAGCTACCTGAGGTAGCTTCAGTTCTTGGAAAACGGGCTAAGAGAGCTCCCCAGATTCCACGACAATATATGTATTTGGAGGGGGGCTCAAAAGGAAGAAATCGAATAGGTCTGGAAAAAGCTGGGTAACTAAGATGAAACTATATATTAATAAGGAAAGTGCAGAAAACTAAATGAATGGAAAGTAGAGTCTGTGTGAGATTCTTTGCCTCAACCCAGTGACTGCCTCCTCCTCTGTGCCGCTACTCAAAGGATACACGTGCTGGTCCTGCCTCCACTTTCCTGCGTAGTTCCTCTATGGGGGTAAAGCTTGGTTGCTAAGTCTGCCTTTTGTGTGGGCCTTAACTGAGAGGCGCACGTGGGCTGCACACCCATACAATTTTTATTGGAAAATTTAATATATAAATATAATATATAAATAGACAATATGTAAATTAGTCCTCTTTCTGTGGTTTTCCTCTTTTGTCCGCATTCTCCAGCCCCCATTCAACTAAAGCCCTCCTCAGTGTGGGTATTGATAAGCAATGTGAGGTCAGGAATAGAGCAGTCAGTTCATGTGGGGACTACAATGCCTCACAGTATGTCTTCCCAAACTGTGACCCTTACATTCTTCCTGCCCTCTGTTTTGGAATGTTCTCTGAGCCTTACAAGCCTTAGGAGGACTTGCCTTTAGTGTGGAGGCAGCTCTAGGAAGACTTTTGTGGGCACGTTTTTCTACTGTCTAGGGACTTTATTTTATTTTATTTTTTCCCCTAAGCCAGGTCTCAGTCTCCAGGAATTTGCTGTAGGTTCCCAACCATGCAAGGAAGGAAACTACCTCTAGAGGCCCCTGCTGCTGAGTGAGCAGGAGTCTTTTCAAAATGCTTACAGGTCAATTCCTCAGTGTCACTCTGGCAATACAGGGTTTTCCCACCACCAGCCCCTTCCTGTGACATTGCAGCTGCCTTTTTCTGCTTTTGTCTTCTCTCTCACCCTCTTTTTACTCTATCCCCTCTCTAAATTGTTACTTAAAACATTGGATGATAATTTTTCTGAAACATATTTTTTTCCTTAAGCATAGACCCAAGTCTCTGCAGTTGCTCCCTGTGCCTGTGAGCTCATCACTTTCCAAACAGTCAGGAGCCTCCAGAATGGACTCTGGTCTCTCTCCTCAGAATGGTCTCTGACCTCTGTCCTCAGAATGGACTCTCTAGCCTTCTGTTCTGTTTTCAAAAGATGTTTTCTTCCTGTTTTCTGCCTTTTCTTTGTTCCTTCCTTACTCCTTTCCTTTATTCCTTTCTTCTCACCCTCTTTCCTCATTTCCTTCCTTCCTTTCCTCCTGAAACTAGTGTTTTTTTTTTTTCTGCCTTCATTCACATCATAAGTCATTTGCTTTTCAACTGCCACTGATTTATTATCTGCAGAGTACAGCAGTTTATACCTGTGTGTAATATGCCATTTTCTCTGAGTAATGGCTTTAAAACACTAAACAATTATTCAAACCTAGAATAATAGAAAACATTATTTTGTTTATGGGTGAGAATGAAAAAAAAAAGATTTTAAGACATGTTACAACAATTTTCACTTGTCACAAACCACTATCTCTCTCTCACATACACAACATATATATATTCCACAGTGGATACCATCGGGGAAACCCCCCCCCAAGGGTGACAGGAGGTGGGGGCAAGGGGACTGAACTGAAGAATGTAATCTGGCATACAATAAAATAAAATTTAAATAATATAATTAAGATAAGCATTTTATTTAAAGCTCAATAATTGCAGGGTAGAAGGTAATTTAGCCACTATTCAGTAGAAATCTGAAATGTATGTGCATGTTATCAATATAATTATGATCCCTCAAAGGCTAAAATAGAAATAAGAAAATGGATAAATCTATAAAAATCAGAGAAGAAGAAAAAAAAGTAAGTACACAGTAAATTACTAAAATGACATAATTAATCTGTATCCAGTAGTAATTAAACTAGCAATCCATGTATATGTTTCCTATGACTAGGTCCAAGTTTTGGTTTGCAGTGAAAAACGACACTGGAAATAGTTTAAATTTTGTAGACTTGTGTCCTGTATGAGAAGATAAGAACCATCAAGCTTTGCTTTGATGCAAAACTTTCAAGAGGTACATCTCTAGTACTCTGTTTTATAGCTAGTAATTGTTAAGTTTTCATATCTCCTCTTTGTTAAGAAAATCTGAAAAGATACTTTAAACTCACTCATGTGGCCTCTTTTTGGAGGCTGGAGTCGTGTATTATAAACTATATAACTTGCTTTTTTTCGTTTCATTTAAAAGAAAACATTATCGAAAAATGTTTCCATACAAATGCAAAAATTAATGCATTTTATAAGAATCCAAGTAAAAGGATGATAAAATATTAAATATTAAAAATAGGCTACCTTCATGTATAGTGCAAGTATCAAAAATACAGTTCTAAATCTGAGACTGTATTGCTTGAAGGTTTAAAGGTTGTGTCTCTGAGGCTCGCTCTTGCCATGAGAGCAGACCACAGTTATCATCCATTAATCTCTGCTCCTTCCCCAAAACATCAACATTAGGTTCACTATCTTTAGGCTTTCTCAGGAGAGAAACATTGCATTGTAAAATTAGTATACCGTAAGGTAGAAGGTATTTACTCAGCAGTTGAATGGCTAGCATTTAAGAGCATTTTGTTTGAAAGCCTTAGTGCTTGAGGAGGCCTCAGAGACTGCTGGAGTTTGATTCCTAGGACGCACATGAGCAGTTGGTATGGGCACACACTTCTGTATCCCTTATCTCATAGAGGCACAGAGGCATGCAAATTGTTAGAGGTCATGGCAAACAAATAAACAGATGAACAAAAATGATAGGCTTTGGGTCAATTAGAGATTCCCACTCAAATAAGCACAGGCAAAAGAGCAGAAAATAATGGAGTTCCATATACTCACCATAGGCAAATGCACACTCACTACAGGTGAGCTTACTGGGTGTCAGCTGGGCACGTTTGTGTGCATAAAACACACACACACACACACACACGCACTCAAATGTTGAATGTAACAAGTTAATTTTGGGACAATAATTATATGGATTATCTCCTACCTTGGAAAGAGATACCAAAACCTTTACATAATTTAAGATTTCAGATGTACAGGGTGATCTCATTTTTGCATAGGCACAATATACAATTCATTTTCTCCCTGCAACAACTTCTAATTATTATGTAAAACCATGGACAGTACATTATACTCGATTTTCATTTTTAAATTGCATAAATGATATCATTATATCTGTACTACAGGGAAATATTACTTTTACTTGAAAGTAGGATCCTATATCTTTCTTTTGATAACAGTTTTAACTGTTTCATTTCAACTGTTTCTATTTACATATCAATATAAGGTTTCAGTGAATGACTTGATAAAAAACAAATAGTATAATCATTCTCTCTGTTTGTGTGCCCAAAAACGCATTTGACCTATATGTACTTGGGGACTTTTAAAGCACCATTTAGACTCTGATTTATTTTTCAGAATCAAGAAAGAAATTGCACGAACTTCTGTCATTTATAAGAATCGAGGGCGGTCATGGTGTCATGTGCCTTTAATCCCAGCACTCAGAAAGCAGAGGTAGGAGGGTCGCCATGAGTTCAAGGCCACCCTGAGACTACAGCGTGAATTCCAGGTCAGCCTGGGCTACAGTGAGACCCTACCTCGAAGAAACAAACAAACAAACAAAAAAACCAGATTTTAGAAGTGTGCTTTTGTGTAATCTATTTTCTATTTTCCATACCATATAGTGAAACTTATTCATTGAAACATTAATAACAATGTTCAATTCATTAGTATAAAGACTTAGGAAATAACATATGAACCTCTGTTTCCTTGGTTAGATTTCTCAGGACATAAATGTTTATATGTGTTCATATGGAGAAAATATAATACTAAAGGAAAAGAAAACTAGGAGAAAAAAAAAAAAAACAGTGTTAATGAGTATTGCATACAAGACTAGCATGTCTACAGATGATAAAAATAAAAACTAAAGTGGTGAGCAGACTAAAGAGGAAATCATGCTGGGATATTATCAATGCATTTAAAATATTTGCCTTCAGATGGGTGATAGGTCCAGGTTAGCTGCAGATGAATATTTTGAGCACAATTCCTCAGTTCATGAAAAGATAATGGAGAAACTGGTGATGTGGAATTCTTCTCGGAGCTCTGCCTATACACATAGAAAAAGACAAGAAATGGAGCCTTGGGGTCAGGCACCCAGCCAAAGTATTTAATGTCACTGTTGTATGAAAAAGCATAGTAAAGTTGTAGTCTTCAGAATGGTAAAAAATATTTAATCACTATTTTCATATATATATATATATATATATACAATATACATATGTATGTACAATCACTGCATATATATATATATATGCATATATATATATATATGTCCATAATATATAACAAAAAAGAAAAAAAAGTTAAACACCAAAACATCAAAAACAAATTAATGGACACATGAATTGAAACCTGGTATAGAGTGAGCCATTCTTAGCTATCTGGGAAATCCTAATCAAAACTGCCTTGAGATTTCACCTCATGCCATAAAAATGGTATCACACATGCAATAAAAAGCAACAAAAGCTATGTATATAAGATGGAATGTAGAGGGTAGTTCTGATACAATATTGGGGATGTAAATTACACCAGCTACTTCATAAATGAGTGTAGAATTTCCTTAAAATATGAGATATAATTACTATTTGATCTAACTATACCATGTACTTATATGCAAAAGATATATGCAATATATTGATACTTTTGAGCATACAAAAGCATGTATATATATATATATATATATATATATATATATAATATCTATCTATCTACCTATCTATCTATCTGTCTATCTATCTATATATCTAAGTTAGTATATAAAATATATACTATACACTCATTTATCTCAGCCCTGTTCATAATGTCCACATCATAGCATCAGCCTAGTTTCCCATCAGTGGGTGCATAGACCAATAAAATATGATATTTACACAATGGGATCCAACTGCTAACAAAATTATGTCAACCTCAGGAAAAATAATAGAAATTGGAATTATTTTTTAATATTTTATTTTTATTTATTTGAGAGTGAGAAAGAGAGAGAGAGAAAGAGAGAGAGAGAATGAATGTGCATACCAGGGCTTCCAATTGCTGCAAACGAATTCCAGATGCATGTGCCACCTTGTGCATCTGACTTACATGGGTCCTGGGGAATTGAACCGAGGTCTTTTGGCTTTGCAGACAAGCACCCTCCCCCTTTAAGCCATCTCTCCAGCCCAGAAATTGAAATTATTATGGTAATGAAAATTAGCCAGAAAGTCACAAAGCAAATATCACAGATTTTCTCTCATATGTGGAATTTAGAGGAGAAAATGGACAGGTTATTTGTAAGTCTCATGGAAGAGAAAAAGATGAGAGAGGATGGGGATTTAAAGAGGGTTTACTGAGGGGTGAATATCATTGATGTATATTGTGTTCTTTTATAAACTTGTCATAATAACATTTATTACCTTGTACAATTAATATATGATACCTGACAGATCAGTAGGATATTTTTTCAGTAAAATAAATAAACAGTCCTTAATATCTGATGTGACAGAGAAGACTGGTACATACCACTGGGGCCCGGGTGCACCTCAGAAAGGAATATTAGGAATAACTCCTTTTATGAACTGCACAGCATTAGAGCATTTAAGAATGTTTCAATGAAATAAATGTATGATTTTGACTGGTTTCTACAACCAAGGAGATGGAGATGTAATACTCACTCAGGTAAACAGAGAGAAAAGGATGATTATCATTCATGTATTGGCAATGTGTGTTCCTTTATGATTGTTCTTGATGAGAACATAGTGCCGTTATTGTCTTATCCCACCATAATCACAGATAGGCTAGCCTGTTTTTGATATTCTTTGAAAATATTTAATTTTAGCAAGTGAACCAGACAGTTTGATCGATGGGAACCAGATTAGCTCCAAATATCAACTGTCAAGCACTATTTTCCTTTATCATTGGGGAATACTAATGTGCTAAGACCTGTTAACCTATGGGTTGCAGACTGAGTATAGGCAATCCCCAAGGTACCATACAAGGTATATACATACTTGTCTTTTATGCAATACTCATTAACACTATTTGTTTTTCTCTTAGTTTTCTTTTCTTTTAGTATTAGTATTGTATCTTCTAGGTATGAACGCATATAAACATTTATGTCCTGAACAATCTAACCAAGGAAACAAAGGTTCATATGTTATTTCCTAAGTCTTTTAAACAAATGAATGGAACATTGTTATTAATGTTTCAATGAATAATTTTCACTATATGGTATGCAAAATAGAAACTATATTATACAAAAAGTACTTCAGAAATCTTATAGATGAGAGAAGTTCATGCATTTTCTTTCTTAATTCTGAAAAATAAATCAGAGTCTAAATGGTGCTTTAAAAGTCCCCAAGTACATATAGATCATCTGCTTTTTTTGGGCACACAAACAGAGATGCACAAACTAGTTGAGAAGAAACAAGAAAACATAAATGACGGTGAATACATTGTTTATCACAATGGATGGGCAAAACAAAATTCATAATGAAATATAAAAATGAAGTAATAATGGTAATACAAGTAAACAAAAATAGTGATAGTTTGTTAAACACCTTTGAATTATTTTAAAGTAAGAATTGCATGTCTTCAATTAAGCAGACATATGCTACTTAATAAGGGAAAAGGACATAATTGCCCCAAAATATTACAAAAGAATGAATAGTTGCCAGTTGAGTGTAGAGATAAAGTGACTTAAATTACTATAATATATTGTGCTTCTGTCTTGAGTTTTGTTGAATTATGGAAAACATGTTCCTAAAATCATTATGGTATAATTGGGTATAGTATCAATGAAGTTGGGCACATTTTATGTCATCCCGATTTAGAGCAACATAGAAAGTGTCATCTTACACTCAAAAGCCTGTCAGTGGGGTTGAAATGACAGCCAGTAAAATAAAAAAAAGATGAAGGTAAAATAAAATATAGAATAGTATTTTATGAAAAATAAAATTCATTAAATATGTACAAAATTAAAGAAGACACTGTCATTTAGAAATGAGATGTCTTTGTTGTCAGATTTTGCTCAAAAGGCAAAAGAAATCCATGACAACATAATTTGAGGTAAAAAAAAAATAGATACTGAATGCTTATTTCCTAAAGATGGTATTTAATTTTATCGCAGAAATATTGCATGCAAATTCTGTGCAAATGTGGAATATGAATTTTTTAAAATGTATTATAAAGTAAGTGGAAAGTTTGTATTTCATTACCTCAGTTCATAGAACTTCTTAAAATTTTATTGTAAACTTAAAAATTATATTTATATACTACTCATTTTACTTTATATTGATAGAAATTTATGAGCATATATATCACATTCCCACATATACATTCATATATATAACATGTTCATATGCATATACTGCATTTTCTTCAGTTTATTATTTTCATTACCTTAGAGTTCAAACCTCTGGAATTGACTTTTAGGGTGGATTTACTGGTTTTCTTTCTCAGCCTCATGAAATAATTTTAAAGGATATGTTGGGGAAAAAGAAGCTTCCTCATTCAGGGACATGAGCCATTTTCTTGGCATAGACAGGTGCACTGTGTGGAAGAAAGAATAAGATTCCTGGATCCTTTCCTTCAGGGCCCAGGTAGCTCTGGGATGTCCAAGCGATGGCCAACACTCCATAGTCACCATATGCACCCTAATGTCTCTCTCTGCAAAACTGTACTTCTATGACACTTTATTAATTTTTGTCTGAGTGCTGGAAAACTTCTTGTAAGCCAAGCTAACTCTCAAAAGCATTATCTGGTGAATGCTCTTCTATATAAAAATAAATATACTATAGCTTGTAAATTAAAATGCAAATATTGCATAAATTTGAATACAAATTTATTTATTTATTTTTGCAAAGGATTTTTATAAGAATGTTTAGAATGTTTAGAAGTTAAATCTTCAGGTTTATGAATATTGTATATATTATATACAGTTACTAAATATAGGAAATTAGATTTAAAGTGTATTTGTCATTTTAGTTTTCAATGTTTGTTTTGTGATAGAAAATTCAAATAAAACAAGAGATTTCCTCATATTCTGAAATGTTTTGATTCTGAGAAAAATCACATGGCTTTGTGACAAAGCTACTAGCGCAGAGATAAATTACACAATCATAGTTTTTCTTCATTGAAATTCTAAGTATATACATAGCATGAAACAACAGTCTCAACATACTTTGGCATTCTTAAAAATATTAAGACGCCTTAAATTTCATATCTTGTTATCATGCAAAGATTCAGGTTACACATATTTTCATATACTTAAAATATGTGAAAAAGAATTTAATTTCTATGTTTCTTACATGCCAACTAGCATATTCATCCACTAAACAATAGACTTATCACTTTCTGCACTCTCATTTGCAGCACGTACTCAAGAGTATTTTCTATATTTAAGGATTTTTGCAGTCATCACCACAGTCAATTTTTGAACATTTAGTCACTTAACAGTGAACTTTGTTCCTTTCACTTTCACTCTTCTGTCATCTCACGACCTCTACTGCTAAGCAAGCTCTGATCTGTTTCATCTGTCACATTCCCTGTGATATATACTTCGCATCAATAGACCCATGCAGTCTTTGTGACTTGCTTTTCTCTCTTTGCATAACCATTTCAAGTTTCTTCCTTTTTAGCATGCATTCCTAACCTGTATTTATACCACTGAACCAGAGTACAGAATAGGTAACAATAAAATGTCATTGTTCTTCTTGTACTCACTTCACTTGAAACATCCTATAGTCGTTGGCATTTATTTTATCCCCCAAGCATCAATGGATGTATTTGAATTTGCATAACTATTATAATGCTTTATATTTCAACTACTATTTCAAAGCTTTTAAAAATATTTATTGACTCCTCAGATGAAAGAATTAATAGAAGCAAAATGAGTATTCCCCTTTCTATTTAAAGTTTTGTTCCCACTGTCACCTGGGAAGTATAGAGAACATTGCACAAATAAAACTGAATGAGTTCCTTGCTTGCCTCCACACCCAAAGGAGTAAATGCTATTTTACTTTCCTAATTAAAGTGAATCATATACCTTATACTTTGACAAATTCAAGGTTTTAGGGAATTTAAAATTAATAATAAAAATAGTATTGTTCATTTTCAATATTACTTTCCAGTATTTTATTAAACACATCAGTGACATAATACCTTGCAAGAGATTCAGTAAATTACTGAGTTAGAACTTATCTATTGAATGCAAAGAAAAGTATTGAAAATAGTTGAGCAAAGGAAATAAGTGAGCATGTGACCAGTCCCCTTTGCACAATTTTCTGTAGTTTTAGAATAGTTTAGAATATCATAAAAATAAAGCTTTCTAATTTTAGGACATAAAATATTACAGGAATCAACAGAGATTAACACTCAAAATAGCTATAAAACATGAAATTTTGATAATTGCCCATATAAAAGTGGTACCCTACATGTGGACACACAAATCCTATAAGAAGTCAAACATTTACCTAATGAGAAGAATACAAATGAGAATATGTGCATTTTTATATCTCTATAGTCTGTGCAGTATAGGACATGTCAATAATAATATCAATAAAGCAGAGATGTTTAGCAAATTGATGACACTAAAATTAGAATACATTTTTCATGCACTGCTTGTGTGATAGGTTTTATACTAGTTTTTATTTAATGAATTAGACTCTGTAAAGACAGGATAATTATCAATTGGAAAAAATCACTTTAAAGTTACCTTTAAGTGCTAATGTCATGATTTATGATTTGATACCAAGTAAACATTGCCACCTTAAGTTATTTAATGATTTCTATTCATGGCAAATCTGTTGCTAATTTTATTTTCAATTTCATACCTCTCAATATGATATGAACAGCTGAAAAAGTATAAAAGTCAAACCAACACTTAAAATCACAATTCAACAAGTATATTGAATTCCTAAATTCAGCATTTTAAAATCATTATTTGGTCAGCTGACTTTGGTAATAACACACAGACTGGAAATATATAGTATTATTGTCACAACTGATAGGCATTTGAACATTGGTTTAACAGAGCTAATTGAAAAACAAATAAGCAATCAAACATGTTCTGAAAAACTACCTCAACTATGCTTTAATTATTCATAAATAGATATTTCAATTTCAAAGTGTATATTTTGATTTCTAAAGCAATTTATACTTTTTTGTCAAATTTTTGATATATAGACCAGTTTATTTAGAAACATACTTCTTTAATCTCAGTTATCTTAGAGCAATTACTTCATAGAGTGACAATCATAAATTCATCTTTGATTCCATTGAGATGTAAATCTTTCCCCATGCCTTTGTCTGTTTTGTTTATAGACCACAATATTGTCTTCCTGTACTTGGTCCAGTGGGGGTCATGCAAGACACATCCCCTACTTCCTACTTCTTATGTCTATGGGAAGGTTTGTGCCTTATTACAACTGCTGGTTATCAAATAAGGATGACTAGCACATTGATAGCAACTCTCTGATGTCCTGCAGTATTTTTCTACTATCTCATCTTAGGAATAAAAGCCTTTATTGCTTCTGGTTTCAGTAGAGTCGAGTTCAGTCTTTCATTTGGTAATAGTGCTCACCTCTACTTGAACTAGTATTGAATAGTTGGAATTGTATACCACTCAGTGAGAAAGCAGAAATCATTGGATGCGACTCCACAACGTGTCTCTAGAAAAATACGTCTTCATGTTTACTAGACATCTTCACTTCTGAATCCAAGCACATGTTGACTCCTCATCAATCTCCTAGACATACAGATAGAGAGAAACTGGTTGTGTTCCTCCAGTGTCCTGAGAAGATAAGTAGTGTTGACCTTAGAAGAAATGAAATGGGGTGAGCAGAAGGATATGACACAAAAAGTAATGAACGTTCTGGCTGGAAACTACAGCCACTTCAGCCGCGATTGTTAAAGAGATCATCACCATTGAGATTGGGCCAGCTATTTAGCACTGAGACAGTAGGAAGAGTGTTGATTCCTCTGAAAGCAGAAGACCTCAAGGAAACAACGTTGTAGAGTGAACTGGTGGTGGGAAGGCTGGCAAAATGAAGGAGAGAGGCAGTTAGAAAATCAAAAGGACATGGGATTGTTTATATTAAGCAGACTCCAAGAATGATGTATTGAATTAAGACTAGAGCACTGAAACAACATTGACTTCCCTAGCTTAGCATGCGAGGGAGTATGTGGTGGGTGACAGCTAGGCCACAGTGCATTCTTGTTGTTATTAGATAGTATGTCTGGGTTGGAGGCACCTTACGATGTTTTCAATATTATCAATTATGAAATAGTTCATAATACCGTTACTGTCAATTAAGATAATAGAAGAGCATAACTATGGAACGTTTTCTTTTTTTTTTAATTTTGTATTAATTAGTTTTTTTATTCAGCAAATACAGTCAGTTTGGTACCATTATTAGGCTCATCCATGACCTTCCCCCTCCCCTTGGCCCCTACTTGTTGAGGTATATGGGTCATGCATTGTGGAGTTAGCCCACAGTTATGGGTAGGAGAAATGTCTCTGCATATCATGACCCAACATGTGGCTCTGACATTCTTTCCGCCCCCTCTTCCGCAAAATTTCCCTGAGCCGTGTTGGGTTCATTTTTGGTTTGCTTCAGTGATGAGGTGTTGGGGGCCTCTGGGTCTCTGGCTCTCTGATTTGGTAGGAGTTGATTTTTCTCTGTGTTGATCTCCTTCCCCCTTGTGCTGGTATCCGGTTCATTAGGAAAACAGCACCCTTGCTTGTTTCACCTATTTTTCTTAGTTTCAGCCGGGGCCCTTTTGAGGTATGATGGGGTGGCTCTCTCCTGAGGATCTACATCTATCTGAAAAAGAGAAGCAGATTCTCCAAAACTTTCATATTTGACACATTGTTCTGTTCACAAGAACTGCAAGTATTACAAGCTGGATGAGACAAATTCTACCTTAGTTTTTGCTGCTCTGACTGAATGAGTGAGACTGGATAAGTTATAAAGAACATAATTCTTCTCTCACATTTCTGGTACTTGGTAGTTCACAATGAAGATAACACCAGCTATTGGAGGCTTCTTGTGTCATGTCAGGGTGGACGGTAAAGAGGGAAAGAGAAAGACAACTCTCTAGCACTCCATTGCAAATGGAGTAATCCCATTCATTCATTCACAAGGAGAAACTCTCACGGCCAAAACACCACTTAAATTTCCAACTTCTTATTATTGTCACCATGACAACACTTAAGTCTGTAAGGGGACATGCTCTATCCATAGACAATGCCCTTATCATCCCATGGCACATAAAAATATGAGGCTAGTGACTAGTGATTTGTTCCCCCTGGATTAAAAAATTTAGAAAAAAAAAAAAACTTACCTGACTTTATACTATGGGAGATTAACAAACACAAGAGAGAAAGAGTCATTGGATTTAGGACATGATTTGTGTTTTGGAACTGGTCACTGGGCGATGTGAGGCAGGGTTGGTGGGACTCAATCTGTCCTTGCTATGTCCAGTATGTAGTTTGAATGGTTACTCCATGTGATTTTGTTATTTAGGTTTGAGAGGCTCTCAGTTAAGAAACCTTGGACTATGGGGATATTTGAACACTATTGGGGTTGATAAAAATTATGGGCACTTTTAAAGGTAGACTGTATGCATTTTACATTATGTCATGGGTTGTCATGAGTTTTTAGGGGTCGGGGTGGAATGTGATGGTTTGAATCAGATCCTCCCCCCATAAACTCATGTGCTCTGAATGCTCATTCCCCAGGTGATGTCAATTTGGGAAGTGGAGGCTTGTGGGAGGGCAGTATGTTTCTGGCAGCATGATGTTAGGTGGGCTACAGTCAGCTCTCCCTTGCCAGAACTGGGCTCAGGTTCTTCCTGCTATTTTCTATCGGCTGTGACAAAAGTAAAGCCCAGCCTATGCTCATGCCATGCTTTCCCCTGGCATCATGAAGTTTCTCCTCAAGACTGCAAGCCAAAATCAACTTTCCTCCATCAGCTGCTTTGGTTTGGTGCTTCACTCCCAGCAATACAAAGGTAAGTACGAGAGTGATCGCTGGAAGTTGAAGTTGTACCTGCCACTGGTTGTGGATGCCTTTCACTGTCTCACTATGGAGCAGCTGCTGCCTCCTGCCGCCACCAGTGCCTTGCTGCCATGATGGACTGCAAGACTTTGGATCCATGAAGTAAAGTACAAATTCCCACCTTCAATTTCATTTTTCCCCAGGTATTTGGCGCTAAGTAAAAGTAAATGATATGATTTTCTTCTATCTGACTGCCTTTTCTTTCCTGTTTCCTGATGCAAAGTACATCTTTCTTTCATCTCCCATTAATTCAGGAAGAAATAATAATAATAATAAAAAAAACAAATTGAAGGAGAGAAGAGTAAGAACTCAAAATTAGAAAGGGAAATCATAAAATTAAGTTATTTCATAGTTAGTCATTTTTCAAAACAATGTTTTTTGGAATAAATTCTTTTATTTCCAATTCTATGAATTTCATTCATAAACTTAAAAGTATTTTTATTTATTTGCAAGCAGAGAGATATAGAGAAGAGTGACAGAGAAAATGGGCACACCAAGGCCTCCAGCTTCTGCAAGCGAACTGCACAGATGCATGTGCCACTTTGAGCACCCAGCTTTATGTAGGGTATGGGGGAATTGGACCTGAATTATTGGGTTTCACAGACAAGCACCTTAGCCACTGAACAATCTCTCCAGCCCCATTCCTACATTTAATGTTAGTGTATCGCTCTCACATCCTCCTTGATCATAGCTATTAAAAGGGAAAAGATACCTTAACAGACTTGTGTTTCCATGTCTGCCTATTTGAATGAAAAGCATAAATTAATGGCTATGGAAACACTTCTGAAGGCACGGATATTGTGGTTTATGTTTACAATGTCATTTGCGGTGGGTATATGTTTTGCTTAGATGTGGAGAGTTAGAACTGAAATCTTAGTTGGATGTGTGGTACATTTATATAATCCCAGCATTCTGGAGGTAGAGGGCAAAGTATCAAGCATTCAAGGCCATCCTTTGCTACCTAGACTGATGTCTCAGTAACACATTTCAGCCATGTGGGAGCTGCACACTTATGTGACTACATTCCTTTCCACAGTGTGATATAAGGCCCCTGGGATTTTCTAATTGACCCTTCTTAGCATTCACACTCACATATCACTGCTATCAGAGTAATGTGAAATCCTGTGTGAATCATCAATTTTGGTCTTATTTGTTCTGGATGTTGCTCTATGAGCCCTTTCTCCCAATTGATGCTATTTTCTATCCAATCAAATTAATAAATTCTAAACCTAAATGCATCCTTTCTTAAAGGCTCTTCAGTCCTCCTAGCAATATTGAGTCTGTGTTTTTAGAAACTTCAGCAGTTTCCATATTTTAAAATTATATAGTCATTCTCAGCATCAGTAACTCTTTAAGCAATATCTGACACTTAAAACCCTCTGTACCTTCTCATTACTATGCCCACTTTTCACATTCCTTTCCTATTATTCATATATTTTCTGATAATGCAGTAATCTACCTAATCAGAATATGTATCACTCTATCATAGCATACTTATGGAAAAACTATATGTGTGTGTGTGTGTGTGTGTGTGTGTGTGTAAAGTGGTAGTCAGTAGTCAGTTTCACAAAGGTGGGATGAGCATCCCACCAAGCAATTACACGTTTATGGGCGGGAGGACACCTTACAGATCCAAATGGAAGTTCTATCAATGGTGGAAGATGTTGGCTCCCATTCATGAATCCAAGCAGAGAAAGAAACCACCAGCAGCCAACAAACACCAAAAAGCAGCAAGCCTAAAAATCCATGAGAGCTCAGACTGCTCTGCATGCCTTTGGGCTGAAATCAGATCTGCCCCAAAACACACCATTGGGTAGGATTTAAGGACCCACCTCCAGTGACTTCTTCTCCAGCCAGGTGGCTGGAGACCCCAGTAACAAGCTTAATGACACACATGAGTCTAGGGGTAAAGTACATTCACATTCAAACCACCATATATATATATAAACGGTATGAGTTATGTTTACATTAACTTATTTATTTCTACTTGTGTATTTTTGTGTTTTCCCTTTAGTGCTCCATTCTTCTATGAACTCCAGGATGCAAGTCTATTTATCAATCCTACCATATATTACTGTGTTTGTGATCTCTACAAGCATGTAAATCAGAGGATCATAGGATCTTTATTTGCATCCTGTCTGCTGGTTTTGTTTCTGAATCAATAAACATGAGTGAATCTCATCTATACTATAATATACATATATATATATATATATTTATGTATCTAAAATTATATACTATATATGTAGTATATATATGTTATATATATATATTAGAAAGAATGTCCCCCAATGGACTCAGAATTTCTTTGTGATTCTTAGCAAAGTAAGACTAAATTGTGGACATGATTGTCAAGGCAACAATCACAGTATACATCAAAGATATATAGTTGACTAAATTAAGTCATTTTATTTTAAGAAATTTGCTCAAATAAAGTACAAAAAAATAAAACCCTGATTTGGGAATGTATAAAGGGCTTAAATAGGTATTTCTGCTAAAACAAAGCACATATGGTAAATATACCTATGAAACATAATTCATTTGCTGAATCTAACACACACATTGAATAGGGAACTTTTCCTTCCGGAAGGGGAGGCCTGGAGTAGTATGACTTCTTCCTCCCTTTACCTGATTTTCACACGTGATGATGAACGTTTTTGACATTTAACTGTCTTTACATTATGACATATCCTTCATGTATCAAAGAAATATGTTCTTTGTCTCTAATTCTTGTTCCATTCTTTCTGCATAGGCTTTGTTTGGTGGCCTTGGGATTCTTAAAACTCCAGTTTCTATTGTCATTTAAATAAGCTATTACCTATTTGTTTCTTCTTTTATGAACCAGACCCTCATTATAGTTGTTTCTACAAAATGGAATATGTTTTTAACTTTTAGAATTCTCACTCTGACATCATCACAAGTCAGGAAGGATTACTGAATTATCTATTCTAGATTTTTTAAAAATTATACTTCTGCATCCTATTTAATCTTGTAGTGGGCCTTGTTTTAGTGATCCTTTAGGCAAATCCGTTACCATCTTCTTCTATGGTCTTCCAGTTTCTGAGGTTACATTTTATAGTTTATAATATACAGAGGATCAATCCTGCTCAATCATTGGTTTTTGGATATATGTTACCTTGCTCTATATTAATCAACCACATAATATCACATGCTCCAAATTCTCCTAATCTTCTATGGGAATATCACTTTTGAGGCCTCTTATTTGTTCGACTACATCATCATATTACATAAAGCATATTGTTATAGTAAAGTAACTAGCTATCATTTGACTTTGTATACTTTGTTCTAAACACTGTGCCAAGTCATTGCTGTCCATAAGCTCAAAACCATACATTTTTGTGTTCAAATACAAAGCACTATTCACTGAGGTATATATCCATTATTATCCATGCCTTTTCCTTATTAAATTAGAAAAACAAGCTGGTAAAAATATAATAATACTTTTAAGATCTCCCTCATGAAGTGTCACATGGAACTTAATGAGTACTATAAAATAGTTCACAAAAAAATCATATGCAAAGGCTGGAATGAAGGCTTAGTGGTTAAGGCACTTGCTTGGGAAGACAAAGGACCCAGTTTTGATTCCCCAGTACCTGCATAAGCCAGATGAACAATTGGCACATGTATCTGGAGTTTGCTTTTAGTCACTAACATCCCTGGAATACCCATTGTCTTTCCCTTTATCTATACCATCCTTACTCCCCCCTCAAAAATTAAAATATATTTTATATATATATCTATAAAATGCAAAATAAAAACTGTTTCTTAAGTAGATATTTTTCACACGTTTTTGTTACTAAATGAGATAGATTTGCCATTTTCTGTCCTATTTGTGGGGGCACAGCCATAATTTAGGAAAGACTAACCTCTGAAACTTTCCTACCCCAGAGCCTGGGAGGTGAGAGAGCTAACTGCTGATACCCCCATTTCTGGATTGCAGTAGTGACTGAGGAAAGAAAAAAAAAGTTTCTTTTTTTGTGTGTGTGTAAATTGAAGAGAAGCTTAGTTTCAGCCATTAGTAAACATGCTACATCTGCTGTCACCACTGTTTTGATGTTATTGTGTCTGTGACTTCCTCTGCATACACACACTCCCTGGCATTTTTATTGAAGAGCACAAAGCCAGCAATACATGAACAAGTAGCATGTTGCATCCTTAAACATTTGTCAAAGGAAGGATTTTAGGAGTATGATCCGTTGAACTCTGCTGATCAAGAACACACACACACTCTGACCACAATAGCAATCACATTAAGCCAATCTGTTGCCTTCAACAGATCTGTGGGCCCATCGTTACTGACCTCATTGCCTTCAATACTATGATCAGCACTTCTTATGCATGTATGTTCTGGGTCAAGAATCATCCACAATGAGCTTTTGATCAGAGAGACCTACAAGGTTTCCTAAAAGACAGACAGATTTCTGTCAGAGTACTTGATGACCCAACAAAGGCTAGTGGTAAGACCCTACTGCTGAAGATACCTTATGTGATTGACATGCAAATTAGAATGGCATGGCTGGAAGTTGGATGAGAGTCAGTCCCCAGACAGTCAGCGCGTCTAGTGCCAGAAGGTGCTACATGGGCGACTGGGGGAAATTGACCAATACCTATCAAAGCAACGCATGGTCTAACCTACTTAACAGCAAATAACTTATTGTGATGCCCACACAAGTGCAGTGGTGGCACACAGCCATGGTGGGGAACCAACTGCTCTCAATTTGGCTAACTGATCCCCTCACTGGTATGGGACCCATAGCTGGAGCTGGGAAACAAGTCAGAACCATATCCAAACATAAGCCCACTCTCCAGTATCAAACTACTATCAATTGTGGGCTACAAGAGGGCCTACACCTATTAAATTCTCTATAAAAAAAAAAAAAAGTAAGGGTTATCTCATTTGTCCTGGTGCTAACTTACTCTCCGTTGGAGAATCTGCTTCTCTTTTTCAGATAGATGTAGACCCTAAGGAGAGAGCCACCCCATCATACCTCAAAAGGGCCCCGGCTGAAACTAAGAAAACTTCGAGAAACAAGCAAGGGGGCTGTTTTCCTGATGAACCGGACACCAGCACAAGGGGGAAGGAGATCAGCATAGAGAAAAATCAAATCCTACCAAATCAGAGAGCCAGAGCCTCAGAGGCCCTCAACACCTCATCACTGAAGCAGACCAAAAATGAACCCAACATGGCTCAGGGAAATTTTGCGGAAGAGGGGGCGGAAAGAATGTCAGAGTCACATGTTGGGTCATGATATGCAGAGACATTTAGCTTACCCATAACTGTGGGCTAACTCCACAATGCATGACCCGTATACCTCAACAAGGAGGGGCCAAGGGGAGGGGGTAGGTCATGGATGAGCCTAATAATGGTACCAAACTGACTGTATTTGCTGAATCCAGAACTGACTAATTAAAAAAAAAAAAAAAGAATCCAACAAGGCCTCCAAGAAAAGGAATATAGGCATATCATGAGATCCAGCAACATCTGTAAGCATTGTTTGTCAATATTCGTCATCTGTGCTGTTCAGGCCAAAGGTACACCAAGCACGAGAAAATCTAGTAACATTGTTTTAAGCAGGTAGATTTAAATAGTTACATGATTAACTTTTATAGCAAGTTACAAGTAAAGAATTTAGCAGCTCACAGCAATAATATCACAAAAGCTATTTTTTGTATTTTATTTTTATTTATTTGACAGAGAAAGACAGGGAGAGAGAGAGAGAGAGACAAACAGAGAGAGAGAGAGAGAGAATGGGCATGTCAAGGCCTCCAGCCACTGCAGACAAACTCCAGACACGTGCACCCCTTGTGCAGCTGGATAACGTGGATCCTGGGGAATCAAACCTGTGTCCTTTGGCTTTGCAGGCGAACACCTTAACCATTAAGCCATCCCTCCAACCCAACACAAAAAAAGCTATTTTTTAACATCCCTAAGAAATATTTCTAGTTCTTTCCCATAGTTCATTCTCAGGGTCTGTTACCACAGTTTATTCTTTTTTTTTTTTTCACAGTTTTTTAGTTCATCACCACCACAATTATGCACCTAGTATATCTCATCAAATGAGATTTTTCCCTTATATTTTGGGTACTAATGTTAAAGTTATATATTTGAGACAAATAGCAAGAGGTAACTTAAAACAAATACATCTTTAACAACTTCAAGGTATTAGTATTAAGTAACTTTATTTTGTCAGCTAAAGTACTAAAGCAGTTTGTCTTGATGCAGAATTAATCTGAAGTCAGTTGGACTCCTCACTTAGAAATTCTGTGCACTTTTATCTCAGAGAATATTTCTCTTGTGTTATGTAGAGAATACATTTAAAATCAATATCACATTTCATGCTTAATACAAGTCAACGACAGAGTATCTCTATGGAACTGAAAGACATTTTTTACTAAAAAGTAGTACTTATTGTCTATTTCTTAATGCATATTACAGTTCAGTGAGGTTCTCTATTACCTAATTCTTAATGCTCCAGTTTTATGACAACCTGTTTTGCAAGGGAGTTTTTCAACAGTGAATATGATGGAAATAAATTTCTGATCATCACAAATAAAGTTATCTCCTACCATGTGGCATCTTCCTGGAACAGCAAACTTTTCTAGAACATGATCATTGAAGGTAGTTAAGAAGTCTTCCATATGTACCATCAAATATTTTATCATGAAGGAGTACAACCCTTTTTTCTCTCTCCTGTTCTGTTACATTTGCATACTTTTCAATTTATGTATATACACAGTCATTTTGAACATATTTTATACATATTCAGGGTTTTACAATTATGTTTAGTACAAATTTCCAATAAGGACACTGTGAGGTAGATATATGGAAGTCTACAACATTAATTTAAAATATATTAGAGTGATACAATTAAAATATTACTATTTGGCTGGAGAGATGCCTTAGCAGTTAAGGCGCTTGCCTACCAAGCCAAAGGACTAAGGTGCAATTACCCAGGACCCACATAGGACAGATGCACAGGGTGTCACATCTATCTGGAGTTCATTTGCTGTGGCTGTATGCCCTTGAGCATCCATTCTCTCTCTCCACTGTCTCTCAAATAAATAAATAAATAAAGGTAAAGTGTCTTGTCAGGTTGGAAGGTGAAGAAGGAAAGAGAAAGACCACTCTCTCAAACTCCAATGTAAATGGAGTAATCCCATTCACTCATTCACAAGGAGAAGCTCTCATGGCCAAATCACCACTTAAATTTCCAACTTCTTACTATTGCCACCAAGTCAACACTTAGATCTATAAGGGAGCATGCTCTAGCCATAGAAGATGCCCTTATCAGGGCCCATAAATTTTGATACTAGATTCTAGTGATTTGCTTAAAATAATTCTCTGCCAATGCATGTTATGTAGCCAAGCCTCTGAAATCATAAATATCCAGGGACAAAGATAAAGACCAGAGATATGGCTTAGTGATTAAGGTCACTTCCTGTGCAAGCACGAATGCCTCAGGTGATCTGATATCTCTTGAGCTTCAGTCCCCAGGATGTGGTGACACAAATCTCTAACCCTAGCCCTGTGGGGTGTGGAGAACAGAGAATCATTAGGAATCCCAAATGATAAGCTTCAAATCCATAAGAGACTCCATCACAAGAGAAAACAGGCAGGTGAGCCAAAAAGTGGCACACCTGGCATTCTCCTCTGGCTGTCACAGGCCAGAATTTGGGACCACAGGTGAGCACAAAAGTCATAAGAAAATCCACGTGAGTTGACAAAACACCCTTCACCACAAAAAACATACCACACATACTGCACACATGCCATAAAAAAGTTCAAAAAAAGGAAAGCCAGAAACAATAATACAAAATGTTTTATGAAATTTTATTTGCCTAACTTACAGTATCTTTCAGCATGTAATCCATGTGTTTCTAATAAAACCACAAACTGTATAAAACCTGAACCCCAGCTTTCAATTGGCATAGGGCTGAAATGACACATATATAAGTAAATGAAAAATAGAAATGAAGATTTTTGCAGGAATTAGTTGGAAAGGTAAAATCCTATTTAACATTCCACACTAGTCCACAAGCTTCTTTTAAAACTTTATATGTCATTTGATTCAGGGGTTGATAGTCTAAGCACATGAAAAGTCCAGCAAAGCGTGAATACTTGTAGACATGCAGAACATTTGTCAACAGTGACAAGCCTGATGAATAATAATTCATGAACGATTCTGAAGCTTTAACTCTTGCTTTGAATCTGTTTGTGAGACATTACTATTAACATAAACAAAATCTAAAAGAAGCCTTCCATAATTAAACACTCAGTGGATTAAAAATGAGGAAGTTGATGTCATTTGCATTTGTCTCTAGGAACACCTGCATTTATTTCTAGGATCTTTTAGTGACAGAGAAGCACAGCTGCTCATGTTGTGACTAATGAAAAACATAAAGTTAATGTCATGAAGAGCTAGCTACATTACATATTTATGCTGCTCTAAATAAACTCAGGATGTTGCATATTTTAATAATAATTTTTTAGCAAAACATGATGCCAATTTTTATTTGGGATGTAGGAATGTAAATAGGACAATGCTGAATGACGCGGATTGTATGCCTATAACACGCATGAGTTTAGCAATTCTAAGGAAGTTGAGTATTTAAGCACAAATCATAGTATTCATTTGCATACACACACAAAGAAGTGATTGGTTAGATTTGTACGTCAGCTTAGGAAAAGATGAAACAGGTTATTATCATATATTCTTACATAACATATTTTTAATTATTTATAAGATCCTTTGTTGGTTTTAAAATTTATCAAGGAAATAAACAATTAGGTCAACCAACTAAAAATATATAATTCAAACCACATACAATTATATTTGATTTTACCTAAAAGGCCAAGAGGGGATAGGATACAAAGCAGTAGACACACACACACACACACACACACACACACACAAAATTGCACTATTTTGATCACTTGAAAGTTTCTGACATAGGTGTGATGACAATTTTTATTGGGATTTTTTTTGATGACCATTAAATTATATGTGGCAACACTAATAAGATGTAATATAAATTTTGGTTGTATGGAAAATTAACAGTGAGAGTAATTTTTTTCTTTCTTCCCTTCTGTAGTAGAATCTCTTATCCTGCTTTCCCATTTTGAACTTAGATATAACTACTTATTTAACTCAAAAGCTTCAGTTCACAATGTTATCAGTTTTTCCTATTGATGTGTCACTTAAACTCACTCATTTACAATCTCAAGTTTCACTTAGCTTCATTGTAAGCTTTTCTTAAAAATATCTTCCAGCACTTCTACTGCAGCCTATGCAGTTTTCATCTATTCTTCTTTTAATTGTAAACATGGAATTCTACAGTGGTTACCCCTTGAAACATTGATGAAATAACTATTTATTTTTAGCCTCAAATTAACTGTTAGTATACTTAACAGTCAATTGACCACTGACCAGTCTTCACCAATAAGCAGCTTATCCACATGGTATTTTTATGTATTGGATTTTTTTCTCTGAATTTATCTGAATGTTTTAATTCTTTATATTTCTATCATTTCATGAGCTCTGTGATTAAGTTTTGGCAATTATAATGTGCTCCTTGTCAAAATTAACTGTTTTTGACATTACCAACAATGTATTTCTTTAAGCTTATCGGATGAAATTATTTTCATTTATTATTATATTCTAATGGTTCTGATTATTATGTATGTTTTCTTGTTTGTTTTCTAGTGAATGATTATGGTTAATTGATTGCTATTCAGTATTTAATATTCAACAATGAATTCATAACCATTGCAACTGTACTTGAGAAAATTTGTTTAAGTTATACTGACTTTAACATATACAATCAGGCTACCTTTGTGAAGGCCAAGTTGTTATTCCAGAATACTGAAAGTATTTTCTTCAAGCCTATTCAAGTGAAATTTAAGACAACTGAGGAATTCTTAGTTATGATTCTCCTTTTCAGTGCTCTATTTTTGTGGATAGAAAAGTTTTGCATCTGAGTGTCCATTCAGACTTCTAACTGGATTCCTAATAACTGTTTCCCATTTGCTTTTCAAAACTGAGCTCATAAAAACAACAAACACAACACCAACAAAAACAGGGCCAGTGTGATTGTGTACTCCTTTAATCTCAGCACTAGTAAGGCAGAGGCAGGAGGTTTGCCATGAGTTCAAGGCCACCCTTAGACTACATAAGTGAATTCAAGATCAGCTTTGGCTAGAGTGAAACTATACCTCAAAAAACAAAGAAACAAACAGAAAAAAACTGAGCTCAGGTCCACCAAGGGCATAAAGACTCTTGAAGAAAGACAAATTAGTACATGTTTACCTCCCATGATTTTGCTGAATTTTTTTTTGTTCCAATAAATTTCATGCTCTTTTATTAAATTAGTGATGCATTTAAATTATTCATGTATATTTTATGGTATAATTATGTAGGTTTTAAATTAAAAGGTAATAAAGATATCTATAACTGTGCAATTTTCATAACAAAATGATAATATTAATAAATTCATAATGCATCATTTAAGATACGTATTTACTTACCATATTATAATCCCTGATTAAATCTGAATTATTTTCTCAAGAGGAGACATACCAATGTCCTACAGATAGAAACAACCTTCTACATCAGTAATCATCATAGAAATGCAAATTATAACAGCAGTAAGAATGTCTATTCCAAAGAATTCAAAGATAATTGGCAAGTACATTGAGAACAGGAAACCCCTTGGAAATTGTTTGTGGAAATTTCAGTTAGTGGAACATTTTCAGAATTATAGTATGAAAGTTCCCAAACTAAAAACAAAAGCAAAGTACTGTATGTTTTTTGCAATTCCACTAGTGTGTCTGTTTCCAAATGCAAGGAAATTAATATGTTAGAAGACACTGACACTGCCATCCTTATTGCAGCAATACTTACAGTAACCAAAAATGTAAACAACCAAAGAATCCACTAAAATTGTTGTATAATGAAAATGTAACACCTGTACACAGTCTACACTATAGAGTCATCACACTTGAAGCAACATGGACAAAACTGGAAATAATTATGTTAACTGAACTTTTTAAGCACAAAGGACAAAGACAAGTTATGCATGGTCATTTCATCTGTCTGTGGAATGAAAAAGTTGACCTCATAGAAAACGAAATTACAATGGTGGTTATTAGAGCTCAGGATCAGTAGTATTGCAGTCTCTAGAGCCTGGGGACTGCAGAATGGAGGTTACTAGAGCTGGGGGACAGTAACAGTGATTGAGGAAATGGAAAGGTTAATGAGTAGCTACTAAGTTACAGGTCATGAGAAATGAGAATTTGTGGGCTGGAGAGATGGTTTAGGGGTTAAAGCATTGCCTGCAGAGCAAAAGGACCCAGGTTCAATTCCCCAGGACCCACGTTAGCCAGATGCACAAGGGAGCCCACATATCTGGAGTTCACTTTCAGTGACTGGCGACCCTGCTGCATCCATTTTCTTTCTCTGTCTCTCACTTTCTCTCTCTCTCTACCTCTATCTCTCCCTCTTTCTCTGTCAAATAAATAAAATTAAAATATTTTTTAAAATTCAACAAAAAATAAAATATCTTGGAATAACATTAACCAAGGAAGTGAAAGATCTATACAAAGAAAACATAAAAACACTCAAAAAAGAAATTGAGAAGGACTTGAGAAAATGGAAAGAACTCCCATGCTCCTGAATAGGCAGAATTAACACTGTGAAGATGGCAATCCTACCAAAGGCACTTTACAGATTTAATGTAGTTCCAATTAAAATCCCAACAGTGTTCTTCACAGAGATAGAAAAAAATGATCTCAAATTTCATACAGAAAGGTAGAATATCTCGCATATCCAAGCATATCCTCAGTAAAAGAAATACTTCTGGAGGCAACACCATACCTGATCTAAAGCTATATTACAAAGCCATAGTAATAAAAACAGCATGGTACTGGCATGAAAACAGGAGTATAGACCAATGGAATAGAATTGAGGACCTGGACTTTGGGTCAAGCAACTACAGCTACTTGATATTTGAAAAAGGTCCTAACAAAATAGGCTGGAAAAAGACAGCATCTTCAACAAATGGTGCTGGGTAAACTGGATAACCATATGCAAGAAATTGCAACTTAATCCACACCTCTTGCCATGCACTACACTCAAGTCCAAATGGATCAAAGACCTCAATATAAGATGATAAACTTGGGTACTACTGGAAGAAAATATAGGAGGAACTTTCCATGAAATAGGAATGGAAAAAGACTTCCTGAACAAAACCCCAGGAGCACAGGATCATAAGCAGTCACTCAACCAATGAGATCACATGAAGCTGAAGAGTTTCCTCACTGACAAACATAAAATAAGCAAAGCCAATAGATTACCCACAGTATGGGAGAAAATATATGCTGAATATCCAACTGACAGAGGCCTAATCTCTAGAATCTACAAAGAACTCAAAAACCTAAATAATAAAAAGTCAAACAACCCACTCACAAAATAGGGCAAAGAGCTGGACAGGCAGTTCACAGAAGAAATGCAAATGGCAAACACACACTTAAGAAAATGTTCGTCATCCCTAATCATTAGGGAAATGCAAATTAAAACAACTATGAGATTGTTCCTGACCCCAGTAAGGATAGAAAACATCAAAAAATCAAATGAAAATAAATGCTGGCAAGGATGTGGAGAAATAGGAACCTCATCCACTGTTGGTGGGAATATAAGATGGTACAACCACTTTGGAAAGCAATATACGGACTCCTAAAAAAGCTGACTATAGAGCTACCAAAGACCCAGTTATTCCCTTACTGGCCATGTATCCTAAAACCTTTAAACCTCAGTCTAGAGAGATTTGCTCAACCATGTTTATAGCACCTCAATTAGGAATAGCTAAGAGCTGGAATCAACCCGGATGTCCATCACTAGAAGAATGGATAACTAAGATGTGTTATATCTACACAATGGAATTCTACACGGCAGTAAGAAAAAAATGACAGAATGAAATATGAAGAAAAATGGTTGAACCTGTAATAGATCATTCTCAGTGAACTTATACAACCACAGAAAGATAATCACCGCATAGTTCACTCATCTACAGCACCTAACCTGAATCTACCCAAGATGCCAACATACCCAGCAAGTATCTGGAGGACTAGACAATAGGGTGGGTGGGGAGGGAGGGGAGGGAAAGGAGGGGACAAATCTAGATCCAAATGGCAATGGTGCCATGAAAGTCTACATCCTAAAACACAGACCAAATGGTTTAACCTTCACCAGTCCCTTAGAGGGAACACCTGAGTCACAAGGCACTGGAGAGGATATGATGAAGACTTACCTTAATCTTCTACAGCTTCTCTCTCTCTCTTTCTCTCTCTCTTCTCTCTAGCACTTTTATATTAGTTATCATTTTCCTCCTTTTCTTAGTGGGCACTGACCTGTAACTCCCAGTACCAGCATGTGGCTATCATCCACAATGAGCCTTTGATCAGAGAGACCTACAATGTTTCCTAAAAGAAAGACAGATTTCTATCAGAGTACTTGATGACCCACCAAAGGTTAGTGGTAAGACCCTACTGCTGAAGACACCATATGCAGTTGACACATAAAATGGAATGACATAGCTGGAAAATGGAATAGAGTCAGTCCCCACACAGTCAGCGGGTCTAGTGCCAGAAGGTGCTACATGGGTGACTAGGAGAAAATGACCAATATCTGTCCAAGCAACTCATGTTATAACCTACTTAGCAGCAAAAAATCCTGTCATGATGCTCACACAAGTGCAATAGTGGTGCACAGCCATGGTGGGAAACCAACTGCTTTTGATTTGGCTAACTGATCCACTCAATGGAATGGGACCAATAGCTGGAGCTGAGAAACAAGTCAGAACCATATCCAAACATGAGCCCACTCTCCATTATCAAGCTACTACCATTCGTGGGCTACAAGAGGTCCTACACCTATTAAATTATCTTTAAAAAAAAATAAGGGTTATCCCATTTGTCTGGTGCTAACTTTACTCTCCGTTGGAGTATCTGCTTCTCTTTTTCAGATAGACACATATCCTAAGGAGCGAGCCATCCCATCATACCTCAAAAGAGCCCCAGCTGAAATTAAGAATAATTGGCAAAACAAGCAAGGGTCCTGTTTTCTTGGTGTACTGGGTACCAGCACAAAGGTGAAGGAGATCAACACAGAGAACAATCAACTCCTACCAAATCAGATATCCAGAGACACAGAGGCGCCCAGCACCTCATCACTGAAGCTGAACCAAAATGAGCCCAACATGGCTCAGGGAAATTTTGCAGAAGAGGGGCCAGAAAGAATGTCAGAGCCACATGTTGGGTCATGATATGCAGAGACATTTAGCTTACCCATAACTGTGGGCTAACTCCGCAATGCATGACCTATATACCTCAACAAGGAGGGGCCAGGGGGAGGGCATAGGACATGGACAAGCCTAACAATGGTACCAACTTGACTGTATTCACTGCGCACAAAACTAATTAAATTATTTTTTATAAAAACAATAAAAATACACATCAAAAAATTTCAAAAAAGAAATAAGTTGTATTAGTCGAGTTAATTTATCAGATATAAATGTTATTAATCTCAAAAAACTAAAAAATGCTGTTTTCACCATTAATATGTTTGAGGATATACATATGTCTAAACAGATGTAAACATTTTATATGAATTATAGATGTATCAAAAAAGGTCACAATGCTTCCAAAATATATACAATGGTTCCATATTCATGTATTAGTGAAAATAAAGGTAATGCAAAATTTAAAAATCTTAATTATGTGAATAAAAATGTAAATACAAATACAAATGAAAGTAATAAAATACAATTACTTTTGAAATGGTTTGAGCCAATAGTGTTTGTATTCCTAAATAAATTCAATTATGTATTTAATCAGCATTTTTGGCAAAAACATGTAAGATGAAAACAACAACTTAACATATTGAACACAGAAAAGTGGAGCAATTAGGTTGTCAAATGGGTTGTTGAAAATGCCTGCAAGTATCTACGTAAGAAAGTTAAATCATTCCAGACCATGTTTGCATGACTTCATACCAGCCAAAAGTGAGGTTGCCAAAAATAAATGCCTTCAAAATAGCAGTCTTTCATATGAAGATGATGAAGTCATCAAACATCAGCTTTCTTAGTCTTGCTTTTTTTACTCATCACAATAAAGTATTCAAAATGTAAAAGGTTTTTTAAAAAAATCCTAAATATACATAGCCATTGGTCACAATGGCATAGCTTTTCGGGGTGTATCAATAATAAACTGTTCAATAAATATGTAGCACATATCTTTAAAATATACTCTTGTCTTTTGTTCCTAAAAAATGGAAAATTTGGACAATCTTCATAAAAACCACAATATAGACTTAATTGACAAATTAATGCACTACTGTTTATTTGCTCTTAAAATAAATGTACTTATCATTTTAATATATATCTGTATATGTAGTATTGGAAGTGTTCAAAAGAAAACATTAAAAATACAAAATGTAAAGAAATTTATTATTTTTGTTTGTTTTTATTTATTTATTTGAGAATGACAGAAGAAGAGAGAGAGAATGGGTGCACCAGGGCCTCCAGACACTGCAAATGAACTTCAGATACATATGCCCCCTTGTGCGTCTGGGCAACATTTGTCCTGGGGAATTGAGCCTCGAACTGGGGTCCTTAAGCTTCACAGGCAAGGGCTTAACTGCTAAGCAGTGTCTCCAGCCCCCAAAATTACTATTTTATATGTAATATTATCTTAATGTTTATTCATTCCAATTAAAAATTGGAAGCATAATTTAATCAATTACCAGTTAAATAATACTAGCTTTATTAAGATATTTATGATAAAAATATTTTAGCATTTTTACCATAATAAATCTATTAATACAATATCTAAGTATACTTACATGTAAGGACTGAAAATAATTCTTTCCTATAAAAGGGAATACAATTCTTGAGATCAACAATTTTAAAATTAATGAGGTATTATATTACATCAGTTTTGCTTACATTTTGTGTTGATACAATATAGTATAGCTATTATAAAAGTTTAAGCATCATTTTTCCTTGGAAAATGAACTTATGATAAGGAAAGCAAATAAATTGATAATGCTTCTAATAAGATTCTGGTACAGTGACATTTATTATATTAAAACCTTAATAAATGTCAGATTATGTATAAAATATACATTGATTGATTATCAATATTGGGTGCTGTAGATATCCATGTAATAATAGATTATTATGTTTGATTGCCTTTTTGCATTGTCTTTATTTGCGTAGAACTAAAAACATAGTAAATAATTTTCCCATGAGTTTATACAATGTGTTGGTCAAACTCAAAATTATGAAATTCATCAACCTGAATTCACATAGAATAATTTATTGGTAGATAGTCTGAATTCCAGGTTAACATATATTTGGAAAATAATCATGGCAATTTTATATGCAATTAATGTAATTAAGTTCAGTGAAGGTGGAAAGGTAGGGGAAAAACCAAGGGAAAACTCAAATTTGAAAATCAGAATTTAAAATACCATAAAGCTGATTTTGATTTTTGTGAGACTTATCTTTTCTGATCATATGCTAGTAATCATATGTATTTTCAAATTTATTTTTATACAGTAAAAAACCTAATCTAACACAACAAGAATCGTCAGAATTAACAGTCTTATTAAACTGAGAGTTTTTTGAAAAACATTTTTTTTTATTCTAACTAATATACAATACCCTGCCTCAGGGCACATCCCAATTGAATTAATTGACTTAATTTGGAGCTCCCTTTCGCAAATGAAACTAAAATAGGCAAATGCTTGGGTTAAAGGTATTTTAAACTAGAATTTGTATGCATCTGCTTGATTTCCACTTCAAGGCCTTCTTGACAGATTTTGTATTAACAGACTAACCTAATAATAACCCTGCACGAATGTGCTTTGGAATTAATCACAAGCATGCTGAGTTCCAGTGACTAAAACTGGCACAACATTACTGCTCTTCCATAGGAGATTTAAAATGCATCCATTTTTTAACGTGATCTTTCTTTGAATTAGTACTTCTCCACGTGTTCTCCCTACTCTCTTCTGTTTATGAGCACACATGGGCATTCTGTTTATCTCGGAGGGTGATTCCAGACCAATCACAGAGCCTTGCACTGGCTTCCTTCATAAAAACTGAATGTATCACATTACACTCCCAGCACATTCTAATTAAATTCCTTTTCATTGCAGTCTGTCTCAGAGGGTTAGGTATGCTCAAGAATATTTAACAAAATTCAACAAAGCAACTATCTCAAGTTGATGCATTAACCTTGGCACTGAAAGTTATTTTATTCAGTGCACGTACTCCACGCACGCCAGAAACATCCTTCTACAATGACCTAAAAATGACATTATTTCACTCTAACTGGAGAGGCTGTAAATGAATAATGATCATTTCTGACTCATTATATGTATTATGTATTTTGCCCTGGGAAATTTTAAGGAAACAACAACCATCAGCAACAGCAAATGTCTACCTTGCCTGGATGTCAGACACATGATATTAAAATATTTTTCTCAAAATAAGGAAAATGGATAGACTTTAATATTTGATAGTTGAATCATTTGTAGAAACATATGCAAAACATGTCAAAATTGTATATTGATAGTTCCACTCTTTTCCTTTTATTCTAATATGATAACAAGTAGATTAAGCAAGGGAAATCTTTCCTAGGTAACATTCACTCAGTGGAAACAAATTTTATATATGGACAGTGAGGCCAAGGATGCATTCCATGCCTCAATAGAACTTCAATGGCCATATAGTTTTCTTGTATAGCAATTGAAATACAGTTATCCCAACCATCACAGGTCACTCACTGACCTTGTACCTGCATATTTCAGGATTCCAGGTAGTTTGCAGTTGTATCATTTACATCCATGTTGCTAGAACAAATACTCAAACAGATTCAGCTCAAGGAAAATAAATATATATATATATATATATATATATATATATATAGTTTATTTCAGGTTACAATTCCAGAGAGCAGAGTCTGTCATGGCAGAGAAAGCAAGTCAGGAGCAGGTAACGACTGTCACATGGTCGAATCTGCAGGATGAAAAGAGAGATTGAGGGAGAACAACTGACAAGCAGGGGTCTGGCTGTGTCCCCTCAAGGCAAGCCTGCTCGCAGTGACCATCTCCTTCAGCAAAGAACTCTACTTCCCAAAGGTAACATGACCTTCAGCAAAGTACCAGCTTAAATCATGAGCCTTTGGAAGAGGGGCATTGCTTCAAAACAACACATAACCCTGTTTTTTGTTTATTTATTTTGGATTTTAGGTGGATAGAATATCAATATATGGTAAAACAAATTTGATCCTAACTTATTTAGTTTTGAAAATGTGGTAAGAACATTCATTAAAAATTGAATAATTAATGACTGTGAATAAGCATATCAATTCAGTCCAGTGAGTTTTATTATTTTTTTTTATATGAGAGACTGGCACAGTTATCCTAATTGTAGATGTACTTGTATCAAAACAAAGAGTCTCTCTTTCACTTTTTTCTTTCTTCCATTGCCCATTATCAAAAGAAAGTTTTTTATAAGTTGTCTGCATAGCAGCTGGATGTGATGTGTTCACTTCTCCTTGCCCTGGCTTGGATATAGTGATTTCTTTGTAGGCTGGCTTACCCTTGAAGTGCCATTAACACAGTTGTATTTGAAACAGGATTACTGAAAGGTGCAAATAAGGGACAAGTTAATAGTACTCTTAAATTTTTAACTTCCTAGAGTTAGAATGTATGTAGAGTCACATAAAACAATTGGGAAAAAAACAATAGAAAAAAAAACAAAAGAAACACCTCAGGTTTATGAAAGAAAAAATGGTAGGTGTTGAATGAGTACAGTCCCTCATTGTGGTGACAAAAACAACCTGTATACCACTAGTAGGGTGAAGGCAATGCATTATTATTTAAATTTTAGCAATGGCTGAACAAAGCAACAATGGTATAATCAGACACAAAAGCAAAAATTTTTAGTTATGTTTATAGATAGATTTGGGATGAGAAAATACATCAATGTAGTTTAAAGGTTTTAGGGTAAGGTAAGGGAATAACTGGGTCTGTTGGTAATTCTATAGTTAGCTTTTTCAGGGGTCTGCATATTGTTTCCAAAGAGGTTGTACCATCTTCCATTCCTACCAACAGTGGATAAGGGTTCCTCATTCTCCGCATCCTCACCAGCATTTATTTTCATTTAATTTTTTGATGTTTGCTATCCTTACTGGGGTAAGGTGGAATCTCATAGTTGTTTTAATTTGCATTTCCAGGATGGTTAGGGATGATGAACATTTTCTTAAGTGTGCGTTTGCCATTTGTATTTCTTCTGTGAACTGCCTGTCCAGCTCTTTGCCCTATTTTGTGAGTGGGTTGTTTGACTTTTTATTATTTAGGTTTTTGAGTTCTTTGTAGATTCTAGAGATTAGGCCTCTGTCAGTTGGATATTCAGCATATATTTTCTCCCATACTGTGGGTAATCTATTGGCTTTGCTTATTTTATGTTTGTCAGTGAGGAAACTCATCAGCTGGCGTTTTTGTAAAAAAAAAAAAAACAACAAATCAGAGCCTTCAATTACTGAGCAATCTCCCCACTTATGAAATCCACATATTTAAATCATTATAATTTTAACCCTCACATATGAAATAATGCAGTGCATTCTTCAGTTGGTATTAGAATTTATTTAATGAAATTCAAGAAGCAATGGTAGAATGCAGAAATATATATTCAGGGAAGGAAAGATGAATTAGGCACTTGCCTGTGAAGTCTAAGGAGCCAGGTTCAATTCCCTAGAACCCATGTAAGCCAGATGCACATGGTGGCACTTGTGTCTGAAGATTATTTGTAGTAACTAGAGGTCCTGGAACTCCCATTCTCTCTCTCTCTCTAATGAATATATAAATAAATAAAAATAAAATTTGAAAAGAAATATAATTACAATGGACATTTCAAAAGGTATACTTATCAACAATAATGATGAATCCATAGTTTCATTATGCAATCTAAAACCATAAAACATTTTATTTTTATTTTTCAAATTCATATTCAACTACCAGTATTGATTTCACTTTCCTGCTTATACATTTAAAAAATATATGGATAATGGAGCTGAGTATATTTGTAAAATATGTAATCTCAGTATCAAGGTGCATTCAAAGTGATGCATCAGTTGAATTCCCTTAATACTGCAAAGTACAAGCTTCCGCTGGACAATTTGAAATGATGCAAGGCATAGGATAATTAAGTTAAAGTACATCTCAATTGGGAGACAAAACACCACTTATTATTGCTAAAGAACATTCAGGGTCAGAACAGAATAAAAACTATAAATATTTGAGGGTCATGTATCTTTACCTTTAATAGGAAAATAAAATAAAAACCTCCCTTCTTAAATCCAAAGTCATCTAATTATTTTAGTTTTATATAATGTGTTCAAAATGATATTACATATATGATCTCAAGTCATTATTTTTAAAATTAAAGGCATATGTTACTAATAAGTATTGTTCATTTCATATTTTATTTCCAAGTTTACTTATATTGCATCAGTATAACTGCTTTCTTATAAGACAAATAGTTTTAAAATGATATTCCATCTGATCCTTTATTAATAACTACATATCTTCTTTATACTTGTTTTGTCAAATTAGATGTTTTACTAATCTCAGTTGAGCCTTATTTATATCATTTTATGGTAATTATGAATAAATATTCCAAGTATTACCTCTGAATTTACTAGTCATATTATATTTTAATTGTACAAAAGCCCAAGAACTTCTATAACCATATGGAAATTTTCCACAAGGAAGAGATTATTTTAAGAGAATTACCATTTTAATAAAATGGCTTCAAGATGGAAATAAGAGAAGGAAAGAAAAAAATAGATTTAGCCAAAAAAATTAATTGTCCAAAAGAAAGTGATAAAGTTCAAAATAAAGAAACAGATTTTTTTTCAGTTTCTGTGGCTGAAAAAGGTCTTTGAGTTTGAAATTCCTCAAAATATTATTCTTTAGACTAAACTGTATACTAGATACTTGTGAGTTTTAGAAATTGCAACTAGATAAAAATGACAGCATTCTACATGAAAAATACTAAATAAATAAATAAAAACACATTGATAAATATCCATTGGTCTTAAATAAATTTGAATATATGTGAAATATAGTTGAGGATGCAGATTTTATTAGCTCTAAACAGACAAAGTAAATCAAGGTCAACCATATACAGTTTAGATGAGTAATAACTCGTCTTTTTTCATGTCTCAATGGTTATTTTTCAATCCAAAATCTGTCCTCTCTATATTGTTACTTAGTTTATATTAGAACTAGGAATTATTAAGGTTGGAGACAAACACCTCTCCCTTATGTTGCATAAAGCTAGTTTCATTCTTTAATTGATTACATAAGCACAGAGCAGTGGCACATGCCTTTAATGTCAGTACTCAGGAGGCAGAGGTAAGAGGATCACTGTGAGTTTGAGGCTAGCCTTGGACTAGAGAGTGAGTTCCAGTTCAGTGTGGGCTACAGTGAAATGCTACTCTCTCTCTCTCTCTGTATATATATATATGTGTGTGTGTGTGTGTGTGTGTGTGTGTGTGTGTGTATACATATATATGGGCAATGGTCTGGAGGGATAGCTTAGTGGTTAAAACATTTGCCTGCAAAGCCAAAAGACCCAGGTTTGATTCCCCAGGACCCATGTAAGCCAGATGCACAAAGGACACATGTGTCTGGAGTTCATTTGTAGTGGCTACTGAACCTGGGGTGCTCGCTCTCTCTCCCTCTTTCTCTCGCTGCTTGCAAAAAAATAAGTAAGATGAAAAATAATAATGAAGTGTTTTCATAAAAAGAATATATTTATAAATGATGATGGCAGAATTAAATGTTTAAGTAAACATTTTAATGTATTATTATCATTGAATATAACAAATGTTGGGGACCATGGAGTTCATGAGATATTTCAATTAACATTGCCCTTGATTTTATTCATTTTATTCAAATTAACTACGTGCAAGAGATTTGAATTGTATTTACTTTTACATTTTCCACACATAATTAATGTAATGAATGTGCTTTTACAATTCTGATAACATTCAATAAATATTTAATTGAATGTTTTTTAATTTACTCAGAGATTTTTTTTATTTACAAGCACTTTAGAGTTTTATTTCATAAGTAAATAAATAATTTACATATGCAAAATGACAATGTTTAGAGAAAAGAAAAGATTGAGATTATAGATCTTGCTAGTTAATTTTGAAAGACAATTCATGATATAATTGAGAATTTCTTCCAAAGTCGTTACCACTCTGTCTTCATGGAATAAAAGTTGATATGCAAAATTATTGGAAGCAATTTCTAGAGGAAAAATATATGTCTAAATACGTATTTAATTTTACTATTCTTTAATTGCCCATATTTCCTTATGTGAAAATTACATCTACTTCTAATTAAAATGCTAATTCATCATTACAACTAGAAGTAAGAAAAAAAAAACTTTGGGAAAGTTTTAAAACTTTTCTTCTGGAAAAAATTATGTATAGGAATAAGATATATAGTAAAAATGATCAATCATAAAATATAACAGAAATTTTCTACCATGGAAAAAAGACATAGAACCACAGTGATAAAAATATACAATTAAATTTTTGTTTGTTTGTTTGTTTGTTTGTAGTTTTTTGAGGTAGGACTCGCTCTAGACCAGGCTTGGAGTTCACTATGTTGTCTCAGGGTGGCCTCAAACTCATTGCAGTCCTCCTACCTCTGCCTCCCAAGTGCTGGGATTAAAAGTGTGCACCGCCACACCCAGCCAACTAAGTTTTTCATTCCAATGGATTCAGGTAAAAGTTAAAAGCAAAGGATTAAGATTGAAGTTTGAATGCAGAACAATTGCACTTCATAGCTGTAGTGTGTGCATGGAAATCATGGGGTCAGATTGCTTTTTGGTACGTGTGTTGCATTGTTGTTCAGCTGTAAGATGCAGATGTAAGTAGAATTGAAATATTTATTATGATACCAAGAAATGAGAGCTTTCTGTGAGTATGATATGAATGAGACACTAATTGGTAGCAGACAGTAAACATATATGGGCAAAACGAGGAGTGTGGAATCCAGTTTGATTATGGAGACATTTGTATTAAATACTCTAAGATATCATATTTAATAAAATTTATGAATGAAAGTTACACAATGAATTAGAAGTTAGTGGGTATTATTGGAGAAATTATCCGGGACATTGATAGCTATAAATCTCAGGCAAAATCTTTCAAATATTGACATCAGATACTATATCCTGAGATTTAAATAACTATCCAGTGTGTTATGATGAGGTTGGATACATGCTCATGATGCTACAAAGAGGTAGCTTAGGTGGCATTACCAACAACAGTAAATGAGTAGACATAAAGTTAGCATTTATAAAAAGAAGTACTCAGTTTTCCATGTCTTTGTTTACATTATACCTAAATATTAAAAGTTAGGACTCACAAATCAGTAAGTTCAGTTTTTGTCATTATGAGATGAGTTACCTAACATGCTAGATTTTTTCATTTTTCTGCAATTTTCATAGCTTCATTTTTCTTTGTGTATATGTGCCACATTTACATTATCCAGCAGTTGATAGACATGAAGGTTGATTCCATTTCTTAGGTCTGGTGAAGGAAACAGGAATGAACATGGATGAGCAAATATCTCTATGCTGGGATGTGTGATGGGAGGCCATGTGAGGGGAGCAAGTGGTGATTAGAAGCCAAGGGAAGGACAAAAGGAAACATGTGGTATGAGAGCAGAAATGAGGCTAAATTGTGTGGGAGGACACATGGGGGAAAGAGAGGATGGGAGAAGGGCAACCAAAAAACTATTTCAAAACAGCTTAATGAAATTTAACCCTTTGTTATTTAATAGATAAAGGAGAGCATTCATTTTGCAGAATTCAAAAAGTCAAGGAGAGAGTTGAGAGCTCCCAGACACTGCCAGCATCTAGCTGAAAGCTGACGTTGGAGGTATGCTGTAAAAATGCCAGTTACATCCCCCTAATGTTTAGTAAAAAGCTGAATGATAAAGTGAACATTTCCAGTAGAACTTTACAGCCTCTCACAATAGCAGCTCCATCATTTTCAAACCCTCTTGGATTCTGGAAATAGATTGCTCTGTTACAGTAACATCTTTGCCAAGTAAAAGCTTTGATCTTGGGCAAGTTGCTTTTTTATTTCATTAGTTCAGCACCCTCTTGCATAACAGGAGTTTTAAATTTAATTAATTAAAATATTAAAGAACTACTGAAATGCCTGGACATAGTAAGCCCAATACGTTATCCTTATTGGGATGATTTTTATTAATTATGTTACCCAAATTTCAGATATGCAATAATCCTGGGGAATATTGACCACACATTAGACTAACTTAAACTCCTAAAATGCCTAAATATTAAAAGTGTATAGCTATACCTTCAGGTGTGAATAAGAAAATGAAACACTAATGGAAAAGCATCAGCACTGAGTTTACTCTGCCATGGGAGACCTGTTATCCTACAGCCATTTTTAGTTCACAACCACTTTTTTTTTTTTTTTCATTTTAAGGATGAATGCTAATCCTAAAGGGAAACAAGAAACCATGCTCCCTGAAGTCCCTTGTCACCCAAAGTACTACAGGAAAGAGTCTCTGGGCTTCACAGCAGGACCAGCTAAAGACCGGATTCAGGAACTTACATGGTACACAGTGCCTCTTCCTAGTCATCATTAACATTAGCGACCTGAGTCATGGCCAGCTCAGAGCGAGGCCTCTATATTATGAGGCCTTGAGAACATTCATACTATAGAGACAATATATAAACCTTGATGCTTATGCTAATTTGCATAATACAAAGTTTTGCACATAATAGATGAATAGCAATTGTTTAAAAAGGAACATTTAATAGGAACATAAGTCTCCAATATGAATTGAATTTTACATTAAGTTCATGGTACACAGGACCAATATAATGATAATCAGGACTGTATGTTTCACTAATAAAAAAAAAATAGTCAAAACTAGTTTAAAAATTGTATTTTTTCAGCTAGCTTATCTGAGAAATCAAAGAGAAAGTTCTTGCTGGAGGCAAGATTGAGTTTTGAAGTTCAAAAGATGTCATCAGTTGTCTGTCCCTTTCTTGTTCACTTTGATCCATTTTATATATAGTTTTAAAACTTAATTCTCAACCAACTTTTTCCACATGTTGGCCTGAATATATACCCTGACCACTCAAAGACAACTTATTTCTCAGTTATATCCATTTTAAAAGGAAATAGTCTTTACATATTAGAATGAGTAATAATGTCATGAAAAAAATCTTTTTGACATGTTTGCCTAACCTTTAACCTGATTATTTTATCTAGAGTATGTGGGGTATTATTGACATGCCAAGGTCATTCATTCCTCCCAACCTTTAAATGCAGAGCAATGATCTTCTGCACATTATATAGTCAGTTCCTGAACTTATAACATTTTTAAAACCATAAACAAATATGTATAGCTGGTGCTTTTGTGTTCTTGTATTTTTTCTTCCTCTGAATTTTATCTCATTTTTTCAGGACAAACTGGATTCATGCCTTTCATGGAATACTGACTTGCAAATATTTGCATTTCTCACAGAGTACTCTATAACTGCATTGGGCAATTCAGGATGAGTCCATCTTCAGGTTTACAAACATGTTCTGGGTAAGATTTAAAAGAATCACAATAGAATAACTTCTTGTTTTGGTAAATGAGAAGTAAATTCACATTACTCCCCCCACCCAAAGAAAAGATGTAGGAAGAAAGATAATGTGATAATTTTAGAAACAAAAGGGCTTAAGATGAAGAACCTTGATATCTCATTAATGATCAAAGTAAAAGAAAATGTAAATTCCATAATTTCATTTTTTAGGAACATCATAATTTGAAGAATCTTATCTGTAGTTACATTTTATGAGTGAGAGCTACACAGCTAATTGTTATTTTAAATATTAAAATCACTAGTGATTCATCTGTTGCCACACATTTCTTTCATAAAACAATCAATCTGTATTCTGTATCAAAGTAGTTGCTAATTAACACCAAGAGGGTACATGAGTTTGCTGATTGGGTATAAAAAGGCAATGATATGGAAGATATGACAGTATATGAGTGGAAAAAGTCTTACTTTGCTAACAAGTCTTTACTCAATACATACCCAAGCAGAAATCCAGAGGCTCCTAAGACCTCATCTTAAAACACAAGCACCAGGGGCTCAGGAAACTTTGTGTAAGAGGGTTGGAAAGATTGTAAGAGGCACAGGTTAATGCCATGGCTAGAGGTATTGTCTCCCCCTAATAACTAACTGCTGCTCCCACAAAGCAAACCCACAACCCCAAGGGGAATACCAGCAACCCCACTGAGGAGGATCCCCAGAAGACTGGGGGCCAGAGAGGAGGGAAGAGATGGTACCAATACATGAAGTAGTCATATTAAGTCTGTCCATAATAAAAAAATAAGAAAAAAATGTATACAAGTAACACATGCTGATTTTTCAAATGGAAAATATAGCAGGTATTGCTGTGTTGTGAACAAATACAGTTAAAATTTCAATGATATAGAGGAGTTAAAGGATTAAGTCTGTGGCTTGTATAATATAATAATATGTTCATCTCATAAATTAGAAAAGTAATGCAAAGAAGTTACCTCAGGAAACAATTTGATGATAATTTAAATAATTGATCATTTGTAGTGTAAATTTATAATCCTACATCTATCAGTTATTTTTAGAGAAAAACTTTGTTAAAACATACTTCTGTTCTTTGGAAAATAGTTCAAATAGGTAACATTTTTATTTATAAAATAGATATTTTGTTTGTGGATCTAAAGAAATGACATAATGTTCTATAACTTTAGGCAAAATCTGTTTTACTTTTTTTAAGTGTAGGCTTAAAATTGTGCATGCTCATGAGTATTTGAAATTCTATCACTCATATGGGACTGCTGGGCCTACATTGCCACCCTGGACTACACAATGAGTCCAGCCAGGGCTACATAGTGAGACATTCTTTCTCAATAAAACGCATTTTCTATGTATTTTATTAGTTATCGAATGTTAAAGATTTAATCTATAAATCTGGCTAAAGTGATAAACTTATTTATGAGAAAATGTTCATTATAAAGAACAAATGTAAATTAAACCAAATTGTGGTCTCAAACATATACATTAGTTTACTTATCAATCTGTCTTTTTAGCTAGCCTTTCTTTTGGAAATGTCACTTTCACCAGGATACTGACACAATTCCTTACTAACATATAAAGAAACTCAAAATTCTAGAAAGAATAGTGCTAGGTAAGCATGCATTTTAAATTCTAAAAGAACTGTTATATATTGCTAAGTTAATTACATAAAGAGAGTACATAAGTAGAGATGTATAAAGTAGGACCATGAAAAGTTTCCAGGAACCCAGTTTATATGAAGAAAATAGTCAAAAGTTCAGATGGCCTATGAAATAGTGTTAAATAACAAAACACAATTGAAACATATATATCTAAAACAGGATAGAATTTAAACTTAAACAATATATTTCATAATATTCTTGTCCAAAATCACACACACACACACACACACACACACACAACATACACATATAGTTTCCACTAAGGTAATTCAGCAACTATGTTTTATATTTTAGAAATAAACTGTTTGGTATAAAACAATGTAGCATGTCAAACATTAAAACAAGAACATCCTAAATTCTTGAATATTAAAGTGTACAATGTACACCTTCACCTGCTCCTTCCAGACACACAAAAATATCATGGGCTCGTTAGAGCAGAGACCTGCTATCATGTTGGACCACAGCATAAAAAGATTCTTTACAAAGTGAGACAGTGAAGGTCCATGGATTCTCTTGTAGACATCAGCCCCAGGCATTTTATTTTCAAGCTCATTAATTCTGATATGTCACAGTGGAAGAGATATTTTTGAAAGGTTATAATACTCAGAGCCTGCTCTTTTGATTTATATCCACTTAAAGTTTATTTCATTGAGTGATTTAAATCAAGAATAAGATTAAGGGGGAAAACATCAACCTGGTATACTCACTTCATGGACATTCACCCAGAGACATAACAATGCTACTTATCAAATATTGTAGGACATCAGATAATTTTAAAGATCAATCGTGATGAATTATACAGAAATATCTTTTACATGAAGGCAAAAATAGCTATGAAATTGCTAAATATTTTAAATCTCATTACAAAGACACTAATATAGAATGCAGACAGAAATCCTTTCATTAAATTGACAGAAGATATAGGAAAATGGTAATCCTTGTATATAAAACCAATTTTTCATTCAAGCTATTAACTTTGTTCTTCTAGCTGTTAGTTATGTCTCTGCATTCCTTCTTGGTCTGTGCAAGAAAGTTATTCACATCACTACAAACTAATGTCCCACAGGCACTGAGGAAAAATTGTTTCTTATGTATAGAGATAGATGATGCTCAGAATTACATATATTAAAGAAATGTCTTCACTATTCACATCCTTAAGATGCCTGATAAGAATAGCAAAATATTTCAACTTTTACCATGATTGCACACTTTATAAAAAGCGGCCTTTCCTCCTACCTTTCTGTCAGTAGCTTTTCCAATAGGCCATAACTCAAAATAGGGAACAGTTACAAGCAAGCCAGAAGCTGAATGCAACTTTATATCATACAAAAAAAATGGCATCAGAGAAACAAAAGATTATAGAAAAGTAGGACTTGTTGGGATTTATGTTCATAAAAATAACCTATGTATTTGTGTTAGCATTTGCAAATGCATTCCAAGACAAAGCCATGCTATATTAACAGTACCACAAATGAGAATATTTAAGTCACATCCTAGTTGCAAATTGCCCTAATTTCTTTTCAGACATTCACAATCAGATGTAATGAATGGATTGTGAATGTAAGCAGGCTCAAAATCAAAGTGATGACTCTCATCCTTTCCAGCAATAGGTAAATATACAAAGCTTTGACAAGTTCATAGCTGCAGTAGATTGAATGTGGAGTGTTTGCCATAGCTTCAACTGCCTGTCATTAAGCCTAATATTTGGCCCCCAGCTAGTGGCAATTTGGGAAGGTTGTGATGCCTTTGGGAGGTGGAACCTTGCTGGAGGAGGCATATTTCTGTGGGTGTGCTTTGGGGTGACATCACCCAGATCCAGGCTCAGTAGAAAGACAGCTGCTCCCTTCTCATCCATTGACCCAGGCTTCTTCCTTGGGAATACCCCCGCTTTCTCCACCACGATGAAACTCCACCTTGAGGCTGTAACCCTTTCCTCCCATAAACTGCTACATGTGTTAATGTGCAAGCGAAGAGATAACAGCTATAATAACCATTGTCAAAGTTATTACATATTACAAAGATCAAATTAAGTACCTAAAACTGTCGCGAATGTGGTGATTGGCAGTGCGGCATGTTTACACACATCTCTGCTATTAAAATTTCCAAAATCCCATCACAAAGAAGCAGCTGGTTTCCTGTTGGATTCTGGCTGAGGTTATAGGGTTATAAATATATGAAGTTATTATCCTGAGGCAGTTAGGTTGACTGTGCCCTTGAAAGTGAAGGTGGGAGTAACTTTGAGCCTGTTGACTTTGCTAGAGATCAAAGAATGATCTGACTTCTTATCTCTTGCCTTAAGGAGTTCTTTAGACTTTTTTTTGTTTGTTTGTTTTGGTTTGGTTTTTTCTAGGAAGTAACTAGAATCCTCCTTGGGAGAGAGTTCCCCTTTCCTAGAATTTGAATCTGATCCTGACATGTTGGTTGGTTGAATCATTGAAAGCCTATTCTTGAGCCAGTCCCTCGCCTAAACCCACCAGCCCTCACTCTGGCTCAGTATAATAAGGTTACAAATAGACCCTTATTAGGGGGTCCACCTCTCTCTTGGCTGGCTCCTAGGCTTCCAGGTTCCAGTAAGTGCTCCCTAACCCCTCAATACCCTTTCCTGTCCTCCACATGGCAGGAGCTATCTGTAATTTCTTTTCTTTCCTCTGTAAGCCTCTGTTTATGTTTCTTCCAGGCACATTACATGGGATCTCAGACCATGTGAGAGTATCCATTTCCCTTCTCTTTGTTTTATATTTCCTTAAACAAATATAATGATTTAATAATTATCCTTCTCGGTTTGGTTTTCCCAATTCTTTGGTTGAATATAAATATGAGCTCTGGGTTTGGAGTTCAAGGACTTTCCTGAATTCCTAACATAAACCCCCATAACAATCTTACTTTGCTTTATGAATTGTCATGGAATATTCATGAAAGCCAACACAAAACAAACTTTTTATAGAACACACTTTTTTTTCCCCCAGATCCTCAATGAAAAGTCCATTTACAGTAAATCAACAGCACAAGTTTTATTGTATATTTCTATTTTTATTGCAGACAATTGAAACCATGTATCCCAACAGACTATCAGAGAGCAAATCCAGGAATCAAATCATTTTAATTTCTGTCTTGAGTTCATTTGTTGTAATAAACTCCAGACTTATATCATTATCTATTGTTAAAAGCTGTTATAAAAAGAACAACATGAGGTTTTAAAAATATGTATTATATTTTGGTGGTACTAAGTCTACTTTAGTCTGGACCTCATAAAATTTTCTTGAGAAATGCTATGGAGAAAAAAAATGTGGTTCTGTATTTTTTGGGGGGTAGAAAAAAAAACATACATATTCTTAAAGTAAGGTTTGTTTCAATTTTTAGAAAATAGGGACATTTAATTAACATTTTCATTTGTGCATGCTTTAGAGACTTAGATTTTTTTTTTGCAATTTTATATATTTGATTTTACATTTTATGTAATCTCTAATATATATAACATACATTCTTTTGTGATGCAAATTTGGCATTTGTTAACCAAATATGTCAGAAAATATGTCTAATATGTCAAAAAAATACATATTTTTAATATAGATTTGAGAAAAGGGGTGGAGTCAGTATTCCACATATAGACTGGGTATGGGCTTCTAGAAAGGGGGGTCACAACATTCACGTTTTTAGCTAGATACTTTTTTTGGGCAAATTTAATGGAGAGAGTGTTATTCATGAATTCATGTGTAGGATATGACAGAAAGTTACAGGAATGTGGTGTAATTTTCTATACTAAGGCTCATTACCTCTTTATGTCCTTATATGTTGTGTTCTGGATGTGCTATATTGTCATATTCATGGTACGACTAAGTAATTTTGCCAGGCTAATACTTTGAATATTCCTTTAGAACACAGTAAAGAACAGTTTACTGGTCATTTCAGTCACCCTGGCCCTTGATTGCCTGGCTGTCATGTAGCTATGCAATTATACCAGCCTATGGCCATGACATAGTTTACCTCTTTATTCTCCTTGATGTCTACTCAACCTGTCTCATCACCCTCACCCTTTTAGATTAAGCCTATAAAGAGTTTGGCATCTTGATACCATCTCTATTGTTCCTTAAACTAGTTATACATTACAGTTGCTGCTCAAGATAACCCAAGCCTAATAACATGAAGTAGAAGTGAGTCACTATATTGTTGAAAGTCATGTAAGTATAACTGAACACACACTTACATGCCTTGTAAAGTAGGGGGAATACAATATGAACAGTGGAAGGATATGGTTTCCTAAGAGTTCTTGGAAATGGGACTCTGGACATCTTATGATTGCCTGCTAAGATGCCCAAGGCATGGAACTTCTCAGATGTTCTAATTAAGCACTGATTAAATCATGTTTTATTTGGAATAATGCTATAATAGCTACTATGGTGCTTTAGAGTCTCTTTTTAGAATTAGTCTGGTTCATTTTTGCTTTGTGTTACCATAAAGATACTTCACTCTGATTATACATTGCTTTTAATTATTTTGCTGTTTTAGCATATAGACACATAGATAATTAAGTTTTATTATGGCAGTATTTCAAGAAGACTATATTCAGCGGAAGCGGGTAAGCACAGTTTTTGTGCCAGAGTTCTGAATGTGCAGATCTTCAGAGTGGTAGAAAAAAAGAGGAAGGCATGAGGAAGGCCGGAACACAAACAGAGAAGCATTTGGGCATCTGCATGCCAGACACCTCCTTTCATTCAGTTGATATTTGTTCTTTGTTGTCCTTGCTCATGCCTTCCTCCCTGATTCAGATCTTGTTCAAATTTTGGCTATATAAAGGCTACCTATGATAAAATGAGAAGTGGGGAAACCAAAGATGGACTATTACACAAAACTTTATTTCATTAAACATTTTTTATCTGTTTTAAGTTCCAAATCCTACGCATGGAAGGAATCTACTTGGCCTGGGTGGCCTGGCTTTCTCTCAGCATCAGGACGTTCTTTCCTAACCCATTCATCTATCTTCCCTAAAACATATAAAATCCTTTCTCTGAGACTGAGCAAGTTGCCACTCCTGGTTGAGCTTGTGGTACATTGTGCTCTTCCACTTAATTCTGTAATGTACTGTAAAAGGGCCTTGTGCTTCTGCTTATCTTGCTATATAGTGAAGTGAACCCCATAAAGCAGTGGCATGGGATCCACCACAAATCTCTTTCTCCAAGATGGAGCAGAGTGCACAACATAAGCATGAATCGATTTTCTACACATACCCTTACCATAAGTAAGAATATAGGGCATTGGCCTTGGAACTAGAAGTCAGGGGCTCAAATTCAAATTCCCCCTTCCTACGTGATTTGCTTTTTGTTATGGAAAGAAAATTCATGTCACCATATAAGACTGATTTTTTTTTTTCTTCTTACAAAATGACTATTGGACCAGATGAACATTAACACTCTTCATGTGAACTCTGATCAAAGTTTTACTTGTAACATTTTTAAGGGCATTGTCATTTACATTTGAATATGTTGGAAATGCCACAGACTCAATTACTCAACTCTATCAGACATTAATGACATGCATCATTTTATTTTGAATTGCATTGCAAAGTACATTTCCACCCATAGTCAAATGATTCTATCCTATCTATTGTTTAATATTCTTATGCATAATACTTTTTCTGAGAGTTTTCAACATTATTTTTCCTTGATGTTATTATGTAAACTAAAAGGCACCAAACTTAAAAATGTGCACAATGTACTTTGTTTGGTAGCTTCCAGGAAATAGTAGTGGCTGTCTTTTTTTTTTTTTCTTTTTATTGATACTATGGAACATACCATATTAAAATGTGGTGTTTAAGAAGAATCCAAGTGTCATGAATGATTCCCTTTTATTTCTTTATTATAGGAAATACTGGCTTATGAACTCATGTTTGTTTTTGTTTTAAATTTCAGACAACTTTTTTTGATAACTTTTTTTGATGACGTTTTTTCATGCTGACTGATAGAATAAGATGTGTAAATTTTATTTTTATGTGATGTAAGAAAGCATATAGTATGTATCATTATTATTTAGTTTGTACATAAGAGCTTTCATTTATACAGTGTGACATAATGTTAAGCAGATATCTTTATGGATGTCTATGATACATTTAAAATTTGATGTTAATATCAGAAAACATACATTTATGAATACTATGGAATATGAATTTATAAATATTAAAGTATATCTAGTTACTAAAGAGCTACAGTATTATGACTTATGAAGAAATACATTTTTAACAAAGAATTATTACCAGATACATTGTACATAGGAGTAAAATAATAGGCTTTATAAAGGAACCATATTGATTTGTGGCTTATTTTCTATTGTTTCATATCTGAAAAAAAGCATGTGTTAACTGTGCTTTTTAAAGAGATAGAAAAGCTGGAAGTATAACATATGCTTTTAAAAGTGATGAAGTGTTCTGGCAAAAAAAAAAAATTAGTAAAAATAAAACAATTACTCAAGTAAAGCTGAGCTCATTGGAGAGATTCCAGGTCATGGAGTCTTTCCTATTTCTTTAAGGATTTATTTACTCCAATGCTCATGTTCATTACCAGGATGCTGATGTAGGCCTATAGTCAGTGAGGCATGAAGAATGAGGCAGACCCTATACAAACAAAACATTTTACAGTGAAATTTACTGTTAAGAGTAATGACAGTTGAGATCTATATGAGGTCACAAGACCTCATCTTCATGGGTGGGATTGATGCCATCTTTAAAGGGAATATCTTGCCCCACATGACCTCTTCCTTGTCTTATTTTTCCCCACATGATTACATAGCACTTTTCCTATCCAAGGATATGCCAAGTTTCTATTCTCAAAGAAATGTAAGTCCTCTCCAGAAAGCCAAGTTTTGTGATCTTTATAATAGATTACCCTCTCTCCAAGAGTAGGTAAATTGATATATTTTATTTCTGTAAGTTACCCAGCTCTTGTTAGTATTGAATAATAAAATAAAATAAAATTTGGAGTTTAATGTTTGCTTTTCCAGTGAATAAATTCTGATGTGTTCTAGTGAGAATTTTGTTAGAGAACTTTAACATAAATTGAGACTTAATGTAACCCAAGGACTATGACTCCTCCCTCTGGGAGAACACGGGGTCAGAATTTCAGCTCATTCTGTCCAAAAGCACAGGGACATCTGGTGAGGGAAGAAATAGAGTTTTTGTTGTCTACAACTGGAATAGTTCTCCTGGAAATATAAATGAGAAAAAAAATCACTTTCTCACAAAAGTACTTCATGGAACATTTAGCTTTATTCCACATTCCAAATTTCAAAGTCTATTCACCACTTCCTGAAAAGCTAACACAGAATAAAAATTCTAGCAACAAATCAATGAACATAATAAAGTCTTGTAAACTGTGGTCATATTTTTTTAAAAAGGAAGTATGTTAGAATGACAAAGGAGGTTATAGTATCATTGAAAGTGACAAAAAGATATAGAAAACAAGCCAGAAAGAAAAAAAAAATCAGTTTAAAAGAGTAAGCATAAGAATTTACTTGTACCAGAAATTGTGCACTGTGAAGTTTTTGTCACGAAGCTGTAAAAACATGAATGACTCTTTCACTTACTGTTTACATCCCCACACTCACACACAGCCACTATTTTCTTTCTTCTGATTAATACTGAATGTATATAAAGGAGTCTTTTCCATGAGAACTTGATTTATAACTATATAATCTAGTTATCAAAAAGAGGAAAAGAAGAAAACATTGCTTGAGTTGATTCAACAACAGATGGTTGATTTAAGATCTACTGGATATTGATTGTTTTCTATAGTGCCAAGGTTCATTTTAGCATGCTGTCAGGAAACAAACAAAAAATTTTAAAAATAAGAAAGCATATTAACACTGCTTCGACATTTTCAGCCCAACTAACATTAGCGTCAAAATATAGATGCACCATGTGAAGTAACTGTAATTAATCAGCTATAGTTATTTGGTTAGCATCAATTTTTTCAAAATCCATAGTTCTCAAGACAAAATTTGCATGACTAAAGAGAAGACAAGTATCAGATTTGATATAATAGATATCCCCCAAATTCCATCATCTTTTAATTCAAAATACATAAAACCGAGGCAGCCAGTATGATTCTAATGAATGTCTTACATATTAATTGAGAAATTAACAAAATTAACTCATAATTATTTATGATATAAACCACTGAAATCAAAGTTGCAAGAATATTTCAAAATAACTTGCACACAGATGGTGCCATTTCAAGCTATTTTCCAATCACTTTAATATATTATTCACAATATGGTTGACATAAGTCAAGCTACTTAGTACTAATAGCACTAATATAATTTCCTTCCTTCCTTCTGGAAACCATAGCCATTTGGCAAATTGTGTTATGGTCACTATTCATGTATTTCTAAGAATATGTATGTGTAAAATAATATCAGGATTGAATAATGTATAAATCCAGAAATATACCTATAAAGCAAGGTTTAATTTGAGTGAAAATGTCCCTCATAAGCTCACATGTCTCAGCACTTAGTCACTAGCTTGGGCACAGTTTGGGGAGTTTGTGAAATCTTTAATAGTTGGAGGCTTGCTGAAAAAAGTGAGTTACTGGATGCTGGCTTTAGGGTACTATAAACTCAGCCTATTCCATGATTGTAAACAATATCCCAAGGTAATGCCCTCCTTCCCCCCACTTTCCCCTTTGAAACTCCACTCTCCATCATATCCCCTTACCCTCTCAATAAGTGTCTCTTATTTTGATGTCATCATTTTTTCCTCCTATTATGATGGCCTTGTGTAGTTAAGGTAGTATCAGGCACTGTGAGGTCATTGATATCCAGGGCATTTTCTGTCTGGACGAGCATGTTGTAAGGAGTCCTACCCTTCCTTCGGCTCTTACATTCTTTCAGCCACCTCTTCCACAATGGACCCTGAGCCTTGGAAGGTGTGATAGACATATTGCAGTGCTGAGCACTCCTCTGTTACTTCTTCTCAGAACCATGATGCCTTCTGAGTCATCCCACCATCATTGCAATCTGAAAATAGAAAATTCACTAACAAAAAGGTGAGAGTAGCATGAATATATGGGTATGAACATTAAGAGAAGTGCTTACTGGGCAGTTTGATGAGCATAGTATATACCATTAGCCAGGCAGCAACAGATGTTACACCCCTAGGGCTCATAACTTCCCCTGTTGTAGGTTTTCAGTATCAGGGATGTATTCCTTCCCATGGAACCGGCCTTCAGTCATATTAGAGAGCAGTTGGTTTCCCCCAAACAGACATGCCACAATTGCACTCGTTGACTCATTTGGCCTGTTTGGCCAAATACAAGGATTACAGTGTCCACTGTGGGCTATCTTCACTGTTGATTTCCCTCTCTCTCCCATTAGCTGCATGAAGTATGGCTTTTTTCAGCTTTCTGTCAGCTGCTCTACATGGAGGAGGTTATCAGTTCAGCTCCAGTAAGATTTCTCAGTGACCTTGCAGCCCAAGTATGTGGAGTCTTAGGCAATAGGGTCTTACCATCTATTCCTGGTGGGAAGCCAAGGGCTTCAGCAATGGCCTGTAATGTTTTGGGGGCATCAGAGACCTCCCTGGTCACCAACTCACTGGAAGGTATCCCATCACTGGCACTGAAAATTTTCTAGTAACAATCTATGGCTCCTGTGTATTCCATTGTCTAAAAAAGTAGGTTTCCATATGATTTATTTATATCCTCTTAGGTTTTGATTAGCCTTCCTTCATTTTTACTTTACTCAATCTCTTCCCCTGACCTCACTTAGGCCTTTTCACCCCGATTAATCTATTCTTCTACTTAGATATGCACGATACCATCATATTAAGTACCCCACTCCCTTCCTTTCTATTCCCTTTATAACTCCTTTGTAGCTTACTAGCCTCTGCAACTGAGTTTTCTTCCTACTCACTCAGAAGTCCAACTATCTATAGCTAGGATCCACATATAAGAGAGAACATGTGGCATTTGGCTTTCTGGGCCTAGGTTACATCACTTAGTATGATCCTTTCCAGATCTATCCTTTTTTCCTGCAAATTTTAAAACTTTATTTTTCTTTACTGCTGTGTCGAACTCCATTGTGTAAATGTGCCATATCATCATTATCCACTCATCAGTTGAGGGACATCTAGGCTGGTTCCATTTCCTAGCTATTGTGAATTGAGTGGCAATAAACATGGTTGAGCAAGTATCTCTAAGGTAATGAGATGAGTACTTTGGATATATACCTAGGAGTGCTATATCTGGGTCATATGGTAGCTCTATTTTTAGCTGTCTCAGGAACCTCTACATTGATTTACAGAGTGGCTGGACCAGATTGCATTCCCACCGATAGTGTAGAAGGGTTTCTCTTTTTCCACATCCTTGCCATCATTTATGGTCATTTGTTTTCATGATGGTAGCCAATCTGACAGGAGTGAGATGGAATCTCAACGTAGTTTTGATCTGCACTTCCCTGATGACTGGGGATGTAGAACATTTTTTTTAGATGTTTATATGCCATCAATATTCCTTCTTTTGAGAACTGCCTATTTAGTTCCATAGCCCATTTTTTAATTGGGTTGTTTGATTTCTTTTCTTTTTAACAGTAAACTTTTATTGAATTTTACTCTGTGACACACAGATATACATTAATTATTGTTTTCCATGGCTTACCAGATGGGGAAGTTGAGGCACAAATGAGAATATTTCATGTGTCCAAGATTATAGAGATTACAGGTAGCAAGAATGGATGCAACACGTATAACCTGGCTCCTCAGGTATTAGATAAGGCAGAGTGAGCAATATTGAGAGAAATCCTCTTGGAGATGCTGGATTTTCACTTAAATCCAATCAGAAAAACATTTTTGAGGCTGGGTTTCACTCTAGTCCAGGATGACCCGGAACTCACTTGGTAGCCCTTGAGGCCCTTAAACTCATGGTGATCGTCCTACCTTAAGGCCTCTAGAATGTTGGGATAATAGGCATGAACCATCATACCTGGCTATGAAAATACTTTTTATTAAATTAAATCTTGGTGAAATTATATAGCTATCTGGCCAGTAGAGATGAAGGGATATTCCTTTCACTACTTGTTAGCTTTAGAGACAAATGTTCTTTTTTTTAATTTTTTTTTCTTTATTAGTTAGTTTTGTATTCAGCAAATGCAGTCAGTTTGGTACCATTATTAGGGTCATCCATGACCTACTCCCTCCCCTTGGCCCCTCCTTGTTGAGGTATACGGGTCATGCATAGTGGAGTTAGCCCACAGTTCTTTTTTTTAAAAATATAGCTTCTGATATCTATATGAGGAATCAAAGAACCACTAGTTATAAGCTAATAAAGAAGTCCAATGGTTTTCATGATGTCTCTTTGGAATAACTAGAATTGGTGAAGGTTTTCCAGGTGGTCACGGGCAAGTCCAACATGCAACAACATCATTTATAAATGTATTTTCCAGAGAAAAAGATGTTCTTTCTTTGTTGTTCAATGATCAATGTTTTTTTCTTTTTTTTTTCATTTTTATTTTTTATTGTATTTTTTTTTTTTACAGTCAGTTTGGTACCATTATTAGGCTCATCCATGACCTAACCCCTACCCTTGGCCCCTCCTTGTTTAGGTATACGGGTCATGCATTGTGGAGTTAGCCCACAGTTATGGGTAAGCTAAATATCTCTGCATATCATGACCCAACATGCGGCTCTGACATTCTTTCCGCCCCCTCTTCCACAAAACTTCCCTGAGCCATGTTGGGTCTGCTTCAGTGATGAGGTGTTGGGGGGCTCTGAGGCTCTGGCTCTCTGATTTGGTTTCATGAGAAACATTGACCTAGTTTGTGTGTCATTTCTGTTGCCTCTATAGATTTTTATTATTATTATTAGATATGGACATTTTCTGTATGTAAACATTACATGTTGGTACCACCATTTCTGTTCTCCCTGCCCAATTTATGAAAAGGCCTTCCTCATTGGTGATGCAGGTCAACCCCATGGGGATTGTGGGTCATGCATTATGGGGGCAGGAGTCAGTTATGGATGAGAGGCAATGTCTTTGTTCAAAATGTCCCAACTTGTGGCTCTAATAGTCTTTCTGTCCCCTCTTCTGCAAAATCCCCTGAGCCATGCAGGGAGCATTCTAAGTCCACTTCAGTGATGGGCACTTAGAACCATCTGGATGTCTGGTTTGGTAGGTGTTGAGTGTCCTCAGTATCTTTCTTCATCACCCTTGTGCTGATATCAGCTTAACTAATAGAGCAGCATTCTTGCTCATTTCCCCAATTCGTCTATGGTTTCATCTGGGGCCAGGATGGAGTGTGCTGGATCTTTTATCTCCTCATGTCCAGTTCCCATCTGAGAAAGAGAAGCAAATTCTCCAATGGAGAGTGAAGTCAGCACCAAGCAATGGTATAATCATTATTAATTTAAAGAGAATTAAAAGGGTTTAGACACTCTTATAGTCAAAGGTTAGTGGGAGCTTGACAATGGAAAGCAGAATCATTACCTGGATATGATTCTGACTTGTTTTCCAGTTACAGATATGGCTTCCTTTCCAGTAAGTGGATCTGTTATCCAATCCAAGGGCAGTTGGCTACCCACATGGGTGTGTGCCACTTTTGCACTTGTGTGAGCATCAATGATATGTGTGCATTGATTTTATATCCTGCCACTTTGCTGAAGTAATTTATCACCTTTAGAAGTTTTGGGATGGATACTTTCAGGTCATTAAAATATAGAATCATGTCATCTGCAAATAGGGCAAAATCGACTTCTTCCTTTCCATTTTGAATCCCTTTTATTTCTTTCTCCTGTCTCATTGCTTGGGCTAGTACTTTTAGTACTATGTTGAAAAATAGTGTTGAGAGTGGCCACCCCTGTCTTGTTCCCAATCTTAGGGGGAACTCCTTGAGTTTTTCCAATTATGAATTTTTGAGGCTGTAGGATGTTTATATATGATCTTAATTGTGTTGAGATATAAACCCTCATGCCTATTCTCTATAGTGTTTTGATCATGAAATGGTGTTGTGTTTTCTCAAAGCTCTCTCTGCACCAGTTGAGATGATTATGTGGTTCTGATAGTTCAGTTTATTTATGTGGCATATTACATTGACCAATTTCTGTATGTTAAACCTTCCCTGCATCCCTGAGATGAAGCCTACTTGATCAAGGTGGATAATGCTTCAATGTGTTGTTGAATTCATTTTGCAAGGATTTTGTTCAGGATCTTGCATCTAAGTTCATTAGTGATATAGGCCTATAATTTTCTTTTCTTGTTGTGTCTCTCTCTGGTTTTGGTATTAGGGTGATAATAGTGGAATATTGAAGTCTCCAACTATGATGGTGTTGGTGCTTATTTCCATTTATTGTTGAGTAGATTTTGTTTTATAAACTGTGGTGCCCCTGTGTTTGGGACACATATATTTATGAGTGTGATGTGCTCATTTTGGATCATTCCCTTGATGAGTAAGAAGTGCCATTCTTTGTCCTTTTTGATTACTTTTTAGTTTGAAGTCTAATTTATCAAATATTAATATAGTATCACACAATATTTTTTTATTTATATTTGCTTGGAATATCATTTTCCAACCTTTCACCCTGAGGAGGTGTCTATCTTTAGTACTGAGGTGGGTTTCCTGAAGATAGCAGATATAAGGGTCCTACTTTTCTATCCATTCTGATAGCCTGGGTATTTTGATATGTGAGTTAAGACCCTTAATATTTAAAGATATTACTGTGAGGTTTGAATTAATCCCTGTCATGATGAGGAGTTTTATGGGGTTGGGTGCTTACTTGTGTTATGTACTGTTTTGAGCCTGGTTTATTTTGTTTATTGTGATCCTGTTGTTGGCTCTTGAGATTGGTTTTTTGACTGTTCTGTGTGGCATATTCCCTCAAGTATTCTCTGTAGGTTTGGCTTTGTGTTCATATAATCATGGAAAGTTTTCTTTCACCCTCTATCATGAGGAATACTTTTGCTGGGTAAAGTAGATTGGGTTTGAAGCCATAGTTTTTCAGACTTCAAAGTGTTCCATTCTAGGCCCTTCTGGCTTTCAGAGTTTCCATTGAGAAATCTGATGTTATTCTAAAGGGATTGCCTTTATATGTTGTGGTTTGCTTCTCTCTTGCTGCTTTCAACACTCTCTTTGTTTTTATTGTAAAGTATGATGTGTCCTAGACAGTTTCTTCTTTGGTCCTTGTCTGTTTGGTGTTCTGTGGCTTCTTGTATCTGGATGGGTCTCTCTTTTGCAAGACTTGAAAATTTTTCTATAATAATTTTGTTGAGTATACTTTCTATGCCTCTGGTCTGGATTTCCTCTCTTTCTGGTATACCCATGGTCTAGATGTTTGGTCATTTTAGGGGGTCCCACAGTTCTCTTGTATTCTGTTTACTTGATTTTTTGAACTTAGCAAAGGTTTTGGCCTCCTGATTAATTTCTTCTGTCTTATCTTCCAGGTCAAAGGTTCTGTCTTCCTCATGAGTAATTCTATTGCTGAGTGATTCTAGAGAGGATTTTATAAATTGTATTGGAGTTTTGTTTTTTGTTGTGTTATTTTATATCATGTCCATCTCTTTATTGACATATGATTTCAATTTGAATTCTGATTTTCTTGATTTTCCTGTAGTTCATTCTTGCATGTGATCAAGTCTTCCTTAAGATTTATCAACAAGTTGTTGAGGTCTTTGATTTTTTCATATCTCTTTGGAGGGTTCTAACATTTTTTTTAAATCAATTAAAGCCTACTCTTAAAGGCCAAGCATGCTAGGATAGGATTCTGTTCAATTTCATTGATACAATTGTTGGTTCATTGATAGTTTGCTTGAAGGGAATTTTTTTGTTGTTGTTGTTTAAATCATGGTCTCATTGGTTGTTTTGTTTTCATTTTGAGAATGAATTTCTGTTGATTTCTTTATGATTTCTTTGGAGGCTTCTGTAGTAGGACTAGGCATCCTTGGTGGAGATCTCTCAGTTTTCTGACTTTTGTTGGCTTTTTTGCATTGTTGTCTACCCATTTTAGGAAGACTCTTTCTCTTTATTTTATTGAGGAAAAAGGAAGTTTGTGTCCTTTGGCCCATTTACCTTCTGACTCAGGTGGACAGGGATGTTGGTACTTAGTGGCAAGTAAAGATACCAGAGCAAAAGGCCTGATTCCACAGCTCATGCAAGGGCCAAGCCTCCCTGAGCAAGGCACAATAGGACCTACCAGGACCATGTGACTAGGAGGAGTAAGGAAATAGGAATCTGGCCTACTTTGTGCTGTGCCTTCCAGGACATAGACTAGTGTAGGCAACCTAGACTGGGGAGTTAGGAGGCACCCAGATACAGGGGTCTGGCCTACTCACTCCAGAGGGCCATGTCTTCCCACACACTGGCCATTCCAGGGACTCAGATCTGGGTGGTGGGACGACTCCAGATATGATTCAAGCCTACTCATTCCAGCCTACTGTGCCCACATACACACTGAAAGTACAAGGAACTCAGACCCGGGAGGCATGTGTTACCCATTTTTGAGGGTTTTTAATTTTTTTCATTTATTTTTATTTATTTATTTGAGAGCAACAGACAGAAAGAGAGACAGGGAAAGAGAGAGAGAGAGAGAGAGAATGGGCATGCCAAGGCCTCCAGCCACTGTAAACAAACTCCAGATGCATGTGCCCCCTTGTGCATCTGGCTAACGTGGGTCCTAGGGCATCGAGCCTAGAACTGGGGTCCTTAGGCTTCAGAGGCAAGTGCTTAACTACTAAGGCATTTCTCCAGTACTATTTTTGAGTTTTGATTATATTTGAGGATAGGAAGAAAGAGAAAATTGTATTATCAATCATCTAAATGTGTTTAACTCTTCCTCACAGTAGTGAACAGGAGAAAAATAATGTTGTCTGACCACAGTGTAGTCAACAATTGGTACCTCTTTATTTATACATGGATGTATGTATGTGTTTTTGCATTTCTATAAACTTGTTTTATAATCATCTCAGACTACCAGTATGAAGAAGAAGAAAAGTAGGTATCAAGTGGCTTTAGAGAGAGTTTTACACTGTTGAAGACTGTTTAAGCCACACTTTGAATGTTTTATTTAAGAATATTTGCTAAATCAGAAATAATATTTATCATGGTGACTAGTTTATATAACATTTTGAGGAATAAACATTGCAACATATTCATTTTGCCTTGTAAGAAAAAAAAAATAAAAGTAAAGTAACTAGTACCTGCTGCTGACATGATTGTCTTTGAAAAGAAATGCAAGTCAGAAATAGATAGATTTCTCAAGGGTAGAAATTTAGAGAGGAATCATTGTACCAGTGGGTGCCTTGGGCTGGAAGAGCAAGCTATCTGTCTCATTGATGTTCTAAGTCCTAAATAGACACTTTTAATTTTCTGAGAACAAGCCTAGGGACAGTCTAAGATCAGAGAAGTCATGTCATGAACCAGGATGCCTCACTAAGATCCTATCTGTCTCCAGCCATATAAAAATCTCAGGAAATGAGTTCTCACTTATTGAGGCTATTCATGTTGTGACCATCAACTAAAATATGGACATATCAACCAAGCAAAGTTTTATGGAAGAAAAGGATGGTAGGATTTTGATGTGATGTAGAGTTGTCATATCTATTTATGTTCACAAATGAGACAAACGGGTCTATTTTTTGTATTGTGAAGTATTTCTTTGAATCGTGCAGCTTACATGCATTACTAGAATAAAGAAATTTAAAGCCATGGTATATCTGATCATTTTCTTGATTCCTCATCCTTGTCATACTTTTTTCGGTGGAGAGGCAGGGATAAGGACAAATCAGAGACTAGAATGTGCAGAATATTTCTAGGCTGACTTTCCCTATCAGAAGTGTAGGATTGGGACAGATGGATGGTATAATCACATGTTTATTTTGTAATTGTCCATGCTGTATCCCTATCTCCAGTAAAAAAAAATAATGTATGCTATTGTTTCTTAGCAAAGCAAAATTCATAACTTCAGAAATATATCTTCCATAGTTCATGTGACATTTTGCCATACTGAACACATTGATAAAGAAGGATGCATGATTAGATTTGACTGTATGTCTTTTATTATAAAATCAAAACTTTCATTCCATGTCACTCAATCTTACTTTTTAGAATAGTGTTTATTATTCTTTGAGCTGGAACTCTTCAGTTTTAATTTATTTCTTCACAGTCTGTTTCCTCCTAAGTAAAATTGGGTCAGAGGGCTTAGTTTACTTTATTTAAAACAGCAATCTTGAAATGCAATGTTGGAATGCAACTAGCCTGATAATGAATTAAGGAAAGGTTGAGTGTGAGCTGCATTTTCAAAATTTTGATCCAGAAGAAACTCAGCGAGCACATTCCTGGGGAAGAACTCAAATTTTTGAAGAAACACAATCCAAAAAAGATTGAACACTTCATCACCTTATGGTTTAAGGAAATGATTCAACTACAGCACCATTCAAAAAACATAAGTCTCTCAAGAACTTCTACAACTCCCACATTTCTATAGACCACTAACATGGAAAGCACAAGAGATGAAAATGTGACTTACCTTATTAAACAAGGTAATATGTGTATGAACTTAAAACATTTACCCTCAGTTTAGAAATAAATTGCAGTAACAATGTGATTTTCGATTACTTTATGAATAGTTAACAAAAGGAATTGTGAGGTGCTGGGCAGCACCTTTTGATTCAGGCAGCTGGCTAATGAGAGGCTCTGAAGGGAGGGTACTTATGTCATATCTTGGCAACGCCCACCTCAGCTCCTCCTACTCATTGTCAGCTAGTGTCAACCAACCAGATCTCTCTCTCTCTCTTGGTCACACAGGCCACCCAGGTGTGGGTAGACCTCTTCTCTGAGTGTAGGCCAAAGGGTGTTCAGACCTGAAACAGGCCTGCCAATCTTTTCAGGAGCTGGGACTTAAAAACTCTCACCTGGGCTCAGGGAAAGGGATTTCCTTTTGCGTCCTTGAGGGTAATGCTGTGTTCTGCCCACTCTGGAACCTTGGCTTGGTGGCCAGAGTGATAAGGGATTAGAAGCAGGAGCTTTTTTATAAAAACCTCATTGCACAGCTTTCTATCCAAGGCCTAGGTTTGTTCTCACACATGGGGTCCCTGGACAATGGGATGCCCCTCCTACCCCACTTTCCCTTCCTTGTTCTCACAACCTTCCTCTCCCTCTCATCCTTGATTTTTTTGTTTTGTTGTTGTTGTAATTGTTGTTTTTCGAGGTAGTTTCAAATGAAAATGTGGTGTTTTATAAACCATTTTTCTCAGTCTGTTTTCTTCATTTTTTTATTAAAATGAACACAGGAACTTAGGGTTTTGGATTCAAGGACTTCTTATGAACCCTCATATCCCATTACATATATATATATAAAATCACTTAAGTAGTTGGCTTAAAGCAAAAATGTGAATAAAATTCATTATAGTAAAACAAAAGTAACAAATTGTATAGACACATGGTACAATATCACTGGTTTGAAATGTAATATTCTACAAACATCCATACTTGAAGTCACTAGTTCCTTACATTTGAAACATAAGGCAGATATATTTTACTTCAAAATTATCAATTTTCCTAATTGCCAACAGAATTAGATAAGAAAGTTAATGTTAGTCCATTGTAAAATCTGTTTTAAATTTTTTGCTATCATAAATTCTTTATTTTTAGAAAAAAATAGAATATAAAGCCATGTAAGAGAACATTAGAGATAAAATTTGAAGACAAATTTTCCACCTAGGTTGAAATTTTAATTAGTTGTTAATTCAATAATATTTCTTTTTTAATGTTTTATTTTTATTTATTGATTGATTTGACAGATCAAGAGAGAGAGAACAGGCATGCAAGGGCCTCAAGACACTGCAAACGAACTCCAGATGCATGCCACCCATGTGCATTCGGTTAATGTGGATGTTGGAGAATTGAACCTGGCTCCATTGGCTTTGCAGGCAAACACCTTAACGATTAAGCAATCCCTTCAGCCCGCAATAATATTTCTTGCTTTAACATTTGTTCATAACTTTGCAAAATAAAAAAAAGTATTTGTTTATCGTCACTGGGAAAAGACCTGGTTTAGTCTCTCAACACAGAAATTTCATGGGAAATAAATAAATTTTAACACTGCCTTCTGTATTTACCACAGAACTGAGACAGACCCTCCTTACATATACAAATTTGATCACATGACACTTTGTATTTAAAATTATAATAACAAGATGCTATATTACCATGGGTTCTACATGAATTACATATTTATTTCAACAAAAATATTTGAACCTACTAAAATGGTTTTCTTTGCAAATACTTTCCTTACTTTAAACTTTTGTAAAGGTTTTCTAAATTTAAACATACCTACATAAATGCACATATAACTAATTTTCAGTGTTTCCTGTTCACTGTCCTTACTCATGGCTTTGTATTCACCCTGGTCCAAAATTTCCTGTGTCTAGATTATTTTAATGGACTTCTATATACCTTTAGCAACTTCCTTTTGTACTCTCTTTTTGATCTTTCTTGTGTAGTATGGAGAGTCATTACCACTCAAAATTACTTGACCCAATCAAACCAAATTTTATATATCCTTCAAGTACATAGCATTTATATTGTTTTTCTCAATTCTCATGTCTCTGTAGAGTTCCCAGTTTCTTTTCTAATTGTTTCTAGATGTTTGGTTAACCAACAATGAAATAAGGGAATGGTCTCCCTACATCTTTTCCCTAAAAATCCTAGCCTGTTAATGCCTTGAGAATAGTCACTTGTGGTAACACAGGTGTAACTTCGGTATGGTGCAGGTTGATGCAAGGAGATGTATACCCTTGAGGCAAGGCTAGGATATATACCGAGATGCTCAGTGAAAGAAAGAAACAAAAAGAGAAAGAGACAAAAGAGGAAGGGAAGTTGGGATGGAAGGAAATAGAGAAAAAGGAAGTGAGGGAAAAAGAAAATATAAGTGAAAGAGAAAGAGAGCAATAGGGGGAAAGGAATGAAGGACAAAAGAAGAAAGGAAGGATGGAAGAGAGTAAAATAGACTATGATAGAAACAAAGCCTTTGTTTAAAACTCTGTGTTACAGTGTACAATTTATGAAATGGTGAAATGCAATGTTCTTTCTCCTGTTAGTTGGATCATTGTCCTTGAATTCAAGATAAGGAGCAAAGGAAGCCATGCCCTTACTTTTACAGCCAAGAATAAACTTTGAAAATTGTTCTGTATTCCCCATTGTCATTGTATAAATGCATGAAAAGGTCATAAGGAATCCATTACATTCTTAGTAAATACATTCTATTTTTTGAAAACTTAAGCATAGGCAAAGCATTGTTTTGGAAAATCAAATTATTCATTTAGGCAATAGTAGTGAAAAAATGTAATATGTAAAGGATGCTTTTCATATTTTCCAATTTCACCATCTATTAAAATTTTTAATGCTAGTTTCCATTTGTTCAATATAAATTCTTTATTATGTAGTTAATATTAAAATAAATAAGATAAAAAATAAGTACTAGGCAGTAGGGGAATGGCTTAATGGGTAAGAGCACTAACTGCTTAAGCATTAGAACCTGGGAGGACCTGATATTCTCTGAGTTTGACTCTAGAATCCACATAAGAAGTTGAGTGTGGCCACACATGAGTCTGCAGGAGGTGGGGGTGGCTGCGTTGAGACAAGATAATCATTCCCAAAAATCAGTTATAGGGTGGGTGTTAAATGGGGGATAAAGACTTACATGGAAGAACAATGGGGAAGGCTATCTGATGTAGTCCTCTGGCTAGTGCCTGCATTCACAAGCCATGCTCCTATCTACACACACACATGCACAAACACTGGAAGGGTGTCTATGCACCAAGGAAATTGCCTCCCTAAGAGATAACAATGCTTTAAACAAACTGGAAGTCAGTACATCTTATAACCTCAGCTTAGTTTTGCTATCTGTTTTGACGTCTTAGTTTAGTATTTTTGTCTTGTCTTCTTTATTCCTTTTATAAATATACAGTATACGTAGCAATCAGTGTTACCATGTAGTCCATGGATAGAAAATAAGATAGAAATATGACAGAAAGAAGATGAGGAAAATATCTCATAGACATGAACATTCTCACCAATGAGAGATGTTTGTTTATATGACTAGTAGTGTATTTGTGTTTGGTGTGAAGATCCTGTTTGAAAACTAAGTACAAAATGGCTTGAATATTGACTCTCCAAAGATAAAGTGACTAACACCTTCACACCCCCTGTAATATACGTGACTGAGCCAGGGAAGCCAAATACCTTGTTTCACTTGTGGCCCCGATTGTGCTGAGAATATTTACCTGTGAGAAGGCAGAGCCTATTTTGAGGTCAAAGGTAGACTGCTCTGTGTAAGCAGGGTCATGACAGCCTGTCTTTTTATTTCTTCTACAGTTGCTTTCTGGGCATAGGATAACATCAGCTAGCTTGGGTTACACCAAAAGTTTGGTCCTGTAGCCTTTGAGAGTGGTAGCATCACCCTGACATCCTTATCATAGAGGAAAGAGCAGCTCCCACTATCCCCTTCTGTTTCTGCTCTTCCTGAGTCTGCCTCATAGCTCAGACTGTAGTCCAGTCTCTCCGACTTTCTAACAAGATCAAAGCAACAACAATCTCCTGATAGTAGCAAATGTTGTTGTTGTTGTTGTATCTTTTCTTCCTTTTTCTTTTTGGACTGGGGTTAATTTTTTTTTTAAAAAAAAAACATTTTTATATAGAAACTTAACCCCCATCATTGAACAAATTTAATAGCTTCTACTTATTTATTTTTATTGACTCATACTCAAAAGAGTTTTATTTTGGCATTTCCATACATACAAATAATGTAGTTGGATCATAGTCATATTCTAACTTATTTTCTCTTATGTCCTCTCCAAATTTCCTCCTTTTTCACTTCCCATATGTGTTTGCTACCTTTATTTTTCAAATCTCATGATGCTGGATTAAAAATTATGTAATGAAGATTGATTTGTTAAAATCCAATGATTAATACCTGTTGATGCACCAGTGCAATTTACTCACCTGTCGTCTTTCAGATTTGCTCTGTAGGTCCTTCCGATGGTTTGATGCAGGCGTCCCCCATAAACTTATGTGTCCTGAATGCTAGGTTCTCAGCTAGTGGCTGTTTGGTAATTGGAACACCCTGGAGGTGATATATTGTTGGGGGCCAGCATATGGGTGCTATAGCCAGTTTCCCTTGCTAGTGTTTGGCACACTCTCCTGCTGTTGTTTTTCACCTGATGTTGGGCAGGAGGTGATGTCCACCCTCTGCTCATGTCCTCATTTTCTCGTGCTATCGTTAAGCATCTCATAGAGTCAGCTAGTCAAAATAAATCCTTTCCTCCCACAAGTTGTTCTTGATCAGCTGTTTTCTGCCAGCAACTTGAAGCTGATTGCAACAGTCCCATTATTTTCTTTCCTTTTTCATATTTGTGAGTTAAGCTGCTTATGAGAGTAGTTAATATGCATTTGTATTTTATACTTCTTACGAAATATAGAACTTTATATTTTTTCTCTTAAAATAATGTATTTGCATTAATTATATATTTTGATAATATCAAATGTATTATTTTTATTTTTTATTTTTATTTGAGAGAGAAAGAGGCAGAGAGAGATAGAGGGAGAGAGAATCAGTGTGCTAGGGCCTCCAGTCACTGCAAATGAACTCCAGATGCATGCTCCACCTTGCACAATTGGCTTATGTGCATCCTGAGGAATTGAGCCTGGGTTCTTTGGCTTTGCAGGCATGCACCTTAACTACTAAGTCACCTCTGCAGACCCCAAATCTATTTTTCATCACTGCATTTTAGCTTCTCAGCGTTTATAAGTACATTTATTTGGCTTCAGATATGTGTGTATGTGTTAATTCAACAATTGATATTATTTTACATTTTAAAATTACTTATGTAATGAGAGCTAAGATTTCAATTGAAGCTATGATTTGAGAGAAATTTGATTACTACAAGGCTGGAAATATACTGGAACAGTGAAACAAGTATCAAGTCCTTTGTACAATTTCCAGAACTGAGTAAAATAGCCAAAGGAAAAAAAACCCAGTTCATCTTCTAAATTTTTCATAATAGTTCAACCATTTTAGAGAAATAATATGTGATTTTCTTCTCATAAAATAATCATTTAAATATCATATTAATTGTTATTATTTTATCACAAATAAATTTTCATATAAAAATTTAATATGTAAGATTGCATCCTGTAGAAAATTAGAGAAATATAGGATGAATTATAATTTTACAAATAACTATAGAATGAGTATAGATGGGGCCTCAGTGGTAGAGTACTTGACTGACATGCAGAAGGTTCTGAGTTTTCTGCAGTACAGACACAACAGTAATCATCAAATCCAAGAGAATAGAAAATGGAACGGTGATGTTGAGGAGATGGGTCAGCAGTTGAAGATGCTTGAAAGGCTTGCCAGCCCCAAATTTGATTCTCCAGTAACCCCAAAAAGCCAGATGCACAAAGTGGCATCTTCATTTACACTTTGTTTCCAGTGAAAAGAGGAGCTGATGTGCTCATAATCTCTCAGAATCTCACTTCTCTTTCTCTCTCTCTTACACACACACACACACACACACACACACACACACACACACACATTAATGAAGAATAAAATTTAAAAAGAAAATGAAAATATCTCCCATGTTCACAAACTGGAACAATTATATTGCTAAAGTTGCCATATTATTGAAAATGAGCTATGGATTCAATGTGAAGTTACTATTCACATTCTTTAATGAAATAGAAAAATATCCTGAAGCTTGCATGGAAGTCAAAACCCTAAGCAATTAAAGCAGTCCTGAGCAAAAGAGTAGTGTGACAGATATCAAAATACCACTTCAAAATTTAGTACAGAGACATAACAACAACAACAACAAATCTCTAAAATTAAAAAAAAAACTACAAAAGAAAGAAATGGGCTGGAGAGATGGCTTAGTGGATAAGGCGCTTACCTGTGAAGCCTAAGGCCCCATGTTCAACTCTCCATATTACTCCCAAGCCAGACCCTCAAAGATGAGGCAAGTGCAAGGTCTCACATACACACTAGGAGGCACAAGTGCCTGGCATTCCATTGCAGTAGTTGAGGTCCTGGCACACCTATTCTCTCACTCCCTCCCTCTTCCTTTCTCCTCTGTCTCTTGCTCCCTCTAAAATTGAAAAGAAAAAAAAGTTAAAAAAGTAGTGCTGGAATAAAACGATACACAGACCAAAGTAATTAGAGACATAGTCCATATATAAACTTATGTAGCCATAGCCACTAGATTTCCAACAAAGGTGCAAATATATATGTTGGAAAAGACAGCGTCTTCCACAAATGGTTTTAGGAAACTGGATGTACAATGTGAAAGACAAAAACTAAATTTCAGTCTCTCATGAAAAAAAAAATCAATTCAAAATTATCAGGTCCATTAAAATGAGACATAAAAATTTGAAACTATTAGAAGATAACAGGTGAAATACTTAATAGAAACAAATATCTTGAGGAGTTCAATGGCTAAGGCTGTGGTTACAGTTATAAACTGATAGGCTCTCATCAAGTTAAAAAGCTTCTGTATAGTAATGGAAAAATTAATAGCATGGAAAGTCAGCCTATGCAACCTAAAATGTGATAGACATGTATAGATTGGATTAATATCCACAATACATAAAATACTCAAATGCTGAACATATTTTTAAAAAATCACCTTGTAATCCATGAAATAAGTAAGCAAATGTATGACACACTTTTCTGAAGGGAAAATACTAATAGCCAAAAAGGTGTTTTTTGTTTTTTGTTTTTCTTTTTTTTTTTTTTTTAAAGGCGTTCAACATCCTTGCAAGAACTGAGATTCCACGTTCCCCAGTCAGAATAGTTGTCATCAAGACCCTACAGCATGATGAATTTTGGTGAGACAGTGTGCTTCTGAAATGTTGTTTAAACCGTTATAAATGGCTGTTGTCAATGTAAATTCGTCTTCACACTAAACTAAACATAGTGCAGAGCACGTGTAGAGGTTAAAGGACAACCTGATGTGTTGGTCCTCGCCTTCCACCTTGTTTGAGTCGGCGTCTTTCTCACTGCTGTGAATGCCAGACTCAATGGTCCACAACCTATTGTTCTGTGGCAGCTTCTCATCTAGTTGTAGGAGTATGGTGTTGCAGACGCCCATGCTTCTGGCTTGTTATCTACTTATTTATTTATTTTTGTTTTAGAGATTTGTTGTGCAGTTGTTGTTATGTCTCTGTACTAAATAGTTCTTGGGGAATCTGAACTGAAGTTCTTTCTCTCCCCCCATCCTTTTGTTAAGGAAGAAGATATATGTGTATTATTGTAAGGCACATTGTTTTTTATATCCAAATAATTGGATATTTTCCATGTTGTGGGAGCTCATGGAACATTCTCAAGTTAGAGGATGTTCTCAGCTTCCAGCAGATTAGGAACACTGCCCTTGAAGTGCTGCTTTCAGTTCATCTTCGCCATGGCTTCCAGGCCAGGGAAGCCAGTGTTAGTGTGATGTTGTATATACTCCTGTCTCTCCAAATCTGACTTGGTGGCTTGTCCTGTGACAACAGTTATTAGCAGCTGCATTAAAAAACAAACAAACAAACAAAAAAAACAAGTTTTAGTTTGCCAGTTATTTGTGTGCAGTAAGGATGAGAGATGATTTGTAGCCTGTTTATATACCACAGTGGAAGCATTCATGATCTGACAAAGTTTTAAATAACTCCAATACGCACTTTTAAAATTTTAAACTTTTTTTTTCTCTTTTTTAGTGAGTAAACCAGAGCATCTAGCCACTGCAAACGAACTACAGATGCCTGTACCTGTTTTGTGCATCTGGCTTTACGTGGGTACTAGGGAATTGAACTCAGGTCAGTAGGTTTTGCAGGCAAGAGTCTTAACCACTGAGCCATCTCCATTTCAAACATTTATTTCAAAAACACCTGAAAATCAAATAATCTGTTATGGGTTATAAACAAATGGAAACAATAAATTTTATGCTTTACAGTTCTTAAAATTATAAGTTATTTTCAAAATTTTGTTCAGAAATCAGTAAACACACCCGAACTTCTCAAGGTAGAATAAGTACTATAAGATAGTTTTGACAAGAAAGCATCTTTGAGATGTCATTAGAATTCTTACATAGTTGGATGTTTGAGTCAAAAAAGTAAAGTATAGATGTCAAGTATATCATAAGATTTGTTTTTTGAAGAGTAAAATACAGAGGCTGTAAGTATTCAACAGATAACATTAGCCACAGCAAGGAAGGGTACTTAGTAAAATAAACCAACAACTGATGAGAATCAGGGGGGAAAAAAGATATTTCTTTCCACCTTTCATTCTGACAACTTTTCCTAGGCACTGTTTATAATCTCCAAACCTCTAATAAGTGAAAATATATTAAATTTATCTATAATTTTTGTTCTTCTGTTCTTTCCTTCTTTCCTTTGTGTCTGTCTCTATCTCTTTCCTTCCCTTATTCCACCATGTTTCATCCCATTTTTCTTTTTAATCTATATTTTGAATTAAGTAAGATTCAATGATTTGAATATGAACTGACCCTCATAATCTCATGTCCTAAACATACGATCCTCATCTTTTGGTGCTGTTTTGTGAAGTCAACGGAGAGCTTTTTGAAGCTGGGTCCAAACTGACACAAATAGGATCCTGGAGAGGGTCTTTTAAGGTGACTCCCTGCCCTTGGCTACGGTTGAATTCTGTCTTTCTATATTTGGTGTGATATAATAGTTTCTAGCACATATTTCCACAACCACAAACTGAACTATTCTCCATGTTTTCCTAGCCATGATGTTCTGACACTCTCTGAAAGTATCAGCTTAAAGAAATCTTTCCTCCCTTCTGTTATTTCATTTAGTATTCGTTGTGATGATGCTAGTATAGTTAATATAAAAGTTTAAACACTCATTTTATATCTCCTTCCAAATTAGCAGGTTCATGTTCAGTTACTTACTATTTATCTTGACTTAGATACCTTATAAATATAAAATTACTGTACCCAAAACTGGGATGCTCAAATTCTCTCCTAAATTCCATGTTCCTCCTATATTTTTCATCCATTTTATGAAAGGACATTTTTATTTTTATTCAGTTTCTGGTCAAAATTCTTAACCTTAAATTTGTTCTTTTATCCTAGAAAAGTCCTACAACTAATACAATTAGTTCACATTTCAAAATGTGGAAGCTTTTTTTGAGTGTAGACATCTGGAAATAAAAAACAAAACAAAACATGTGCTTACCTGAGCAGTGTTCCCTCCTCAACACCCTTCTCTTTGAGACTGTTCTCTAGCTGCACAGTAGAAACACGTATCCTGCATCATTTCACAGAAAACAATAATCTCTCAAGGGTTTCTTTTCCATTATATCTTTTGTATTTTAATAAGTGCTAAAAGGAGGTATATAGTCATAGTCATTTTCCATTTTTTATTTTTTCTACTGTACACAAATAACATGAAATAATAAGCTGCATTAAAGTTATCCTTTCCCTCTGTGTTTTAACCACAAATACAAATAAATATTCAATGCACATATTAGAAAACTACAGTCTACACTAAAGCCTACTGGATTTTCTTTAGTTACATAGATTCCCATAGTGAGATGACAACTTTTTTTAGGATGTTCATTATATGGTACTATACATATTTCCAAAACACTTTAATTACTGATTTAATTTCACTTCCTGCTCTCGTCCCATTTCTGAACTACATTTATAGAATTTGGAGGATTCAGAACCTTTGCCAAGAGACAAAGCCAACATTTCCACTCTGTTTGATTAATATGCTTGTATATAATTTATGTTTCTTTCATTTTTATGAAGATTAAACTGATTTATGCTGTCCATGGAGAGACCCAATTTTAGTCTTCTTTGAAATTTGGATAGCAAAGGATAGTTTTTTCAAATACTTTAACAATCAGTTGGTGTCTAAAAATCACAAATTTCTTTAAGTTTCAGCTCTTTAGTACTAAATCTACATTTTAACAAAGTATTAGGGATTGTTCTTCCATCAGCAAAATCAGACCTGAAAACAACTGAATGAAGTTTATAACTCAAAGTTCATGCTGCACTTTGAGAATAAAGGAGAATTAATGAAGTCAAACTCTGTGTTTTAGGGGATAAATAGAGTCTACTGAGAAATGGTTCTAAATGGCACATAACTGTTTTATGAATCAGGCAGAATGAGCTGTGTAGGGTTATAAAACAATTACGGTTATTCATTGAGCCTGGAGTAGTAAAGGGAGAGTTGAGAGCTAATAGCATTTCCTCTCTACAAGTAAAAGAGAACAAGAATGCATTTATCACTGAGCTCAAGCTGCAAGTATAATTGATTGGTGAAAGTTTTTATTTCTGTTATGCAGCTAGAACAAATAAAATGTATTAATAATTAATTTTCTGGAAGTCAGATCCACAATGAAGACATTAAACAGAATAATACATAACCCAAAAGAGACAAAAGAAACTGCTTTCATGGTTACATTCATGATTGGGTTATCAAACTAAACAATTCAGTAGTAATTTTAAAAACTTCTTTGTGTGTGTGTAGTGTATGTGTGTGTATGTGTGCGTGAGTGTGTGTGTGTGTGTGTGTGTGTGTGTGTGTAAGGATATTAGAGGACAACTGTGAATGTTGGTCCTCTCCTTCTCTCTTGTTTGCAGCAGGGTCTCTTTGCGACTGGCTCATGCATTCATCAGGCTAGCTGGCCTTTAAGCCTCTGATTCTCCTGTCTTCATTGCTCATCTCTTTGAGTAAGAATGCTGGGATTATAGACACATGCTACCAGGTCTGGCTTTTGTTAGGTTCTGGGGATCCAAACTCCAAATCTCGTGCTTGTGAAGCAGGTATTCTATACACTGAGCCATCTTTCTATCCCTTATTTGTAATTTTAAGCTGAAAATTTTCAATGAATAGCTTTTAAATTTCATTTATGAATGAATTAAATGGATTTCATTCATTTCAATGAATGGAGATTTTAAAAAATATATACTTTTCAAAGAAACATAAACACATATAACGTAATATGCAATGTTATGTAATGACCAGCTTCATTTATAGTGGACTGCTTGAGTAAATTACCAGGAACATCCAAAGTGACAGACGCACACTGTACATTGAAAAGTTGTAGTGAATACTACTCAATGACAGAACATTGCAATATTTAGCAGACGTCATTATTCCCAACACAGAGAAAATACTCAAACACACTTTCAGGGAACAAATGAAAATATTTTAATGTGAAAATCAGTAATAAACACGTTTTGTGTGAGAATGACTGCAGAGAAAAATTATAAAGTAGAATTCCTTGGTAAATAATAGAACAATGTTTATAACCTGAACTGTGAAGTAATTGTTTATTCTACTGTGGGTCTAAATATTATAGGGCCAAAAACTTGAGTAAATAGTGGCAAAGGAGATTTTTAGAACAAGATAAAAATGTGTTCAATGCTGCCAAATCTAGATTTCAAGTCTCTATAACAAGATTTTATATAATTCTGCATTGTAATCTGACAATGTGATAATGGACATCAATGAGGAGAAACAAATTATGTCAGCTCTGAATAGAAAATCTCATTTGAAGACTCACTACCCTCCTGTTTAGCCAGAGTATTATATTCTAATGAGAAACAGGCGCTCAGATGCCAATCAGCAAGTCTAGACTCTATGTCGATATTGTGTGACCAGAAGAGAACTCTAAACTTGATTTTTTTATGTCCTAAAAATTAAAATCTGACATTTACAGGGAAAAGAAACTCTGTATATTTCCCCTAACTTTGGGGTAAAAAAGCTAAACTAGTTCTGTTTTCCTTTTATACACTTAACCACAGATATGTTGATGGTGGCATATTTCCTATCATAAAAATATATTTACTTAAACACTATTAAGAGCACACAGTTACTCTCAGTCAGGAAGGAGCTAAATATCCTTATGATTTGTTACAAAGTCCTTCATCATTAATGTCCACTTAGCTTTCTAATTTTATCTCCTACTTAAGCATGTTAATTATGCTGAAATTATCTAAGGACTATTGCAACATGGACATAGGCCTAGCTGGTGATTTCGTGCTCACAATTCCATTCTCTGCCAGTGTTTACTGCTTGATCCTTGTAGGTCAGATAGTTGCTGAGGAGGGTGGGCTGCATGAAAATATCCACTGAGCAACTTATTATTGTTCTTTTCCTTAGACACTCATCTTTTATATTTTCATCACAGAATCAGTTTCTCTATAACACAATGTTGTGATTCTTAAAAATCTCTACACTCATTTCTCTTTCAGAATATCTTTCTATCTCATAGTATTTTTATTAGTTATGCACACAGTGTGTATACAGTCATGTTGCTCCCATCATTAGTCTCCTCCATGTCCTCCCCTCTCTACAGGGACACTTCTTTCTGGGGAATATGGGTCATGCATTGTGGAGTTAGCTATCAGTTATGGGGAAGAGGCAATGTATCTGTGCATAATGACCCAACATGAGGCCCTAACAATGTTTCTGCCCCCTCTTCTGCAAAAATTTTCCTGAGCCATGTTGCGTTCATTTTAGGTCTACTTCAGTGGTGAGGTCTTCGTAGCCTCTGTGTCTCTGGATACCTGGTTTGGTAGGAGTTTAGTGTTGTCTGTGTTGTGCTGGTACCAGGTTTACCAATGAAGCAGCATTCTTGCTCATTTCCCCAATTACACTTTGTTTCAGCTGGGACCCTGTTGAGATGTGATGGGCTGCTTTTCTACTCAGGATCTGCGTCCATCTGAAAAAGTGAAGTAAATTACCCAACAGACAGTGAAGTCAGCACCAGATAAACAGGATAACCATCGTTATTTTAGGCAGAATTTAATAGGTGTAGGCCCTCTTGTAGCCCACAATTGGTGGAAGCTTGGTAATGTAGAGCAGGCTCATTATTTGGATATGGTTCTGACTTGCTGCCCAGGTCCAGCTAGGGGTTCCATTCCACAGAGCAGATCAGTTGGCCAAATGAAGAGCAGCTGGGCACCTACCATGGCTGTATGCCACTATTTCACTTGGGTGAGCATTACATCAGATTGACATAATATGCCTTGGAGAATTTCTCCTTTGCTTCAGTCTGTTTGGAGTTCTGTTAGCCTCCTGTAACTTGATGGGAGTTTCTTTCCAAAGTAATAGATTAGCTACAGTAGCATATACTTTAAACTTTGAACCTGCATATTTAACAAACGTATGTAAGATCATGTATTTATGAAGAAGAAAGCTGCCAGAAATACTTGATGGATAATTTTTCTTTGCTATGGACTAGAAATATGTCCTTTCTTATGTATTGTAAACATACATTCAGACTTAAAACCCATTTAACGTTTGTGAGTTTTATTTGTGAGTTACCTTTTGAAAAGGTACATCTTTAACTGTTATAAAGTAAATAAAGTGCCTTTATTACAGACTCAAAAGACTTCACTTATTTGTATGCTATGCACTTACATCTACTTATAATCAGAATATCATATACTGTTAAGTAGTTTTATTTGATCTTGATTCTGTATGTCGGTGAAAATGAGTTCAAAACAAGGAAAAGAGTACCTTTGTGGTTAATGAAAACTTTAATTATTCTTGTTGGCTATAATCATTTCTTCTAGTTCCTCACCAAATGTGAGGCAAAGGTCTTTTTTATTAGACTTGCAATGTCATATGGGGGGGGGAACTCCCATTAATTAATATCTGGAATGGCTTACTGTCTTACTGATGATTTCCAAATCTGAGAAAGATCATTGTAGAAGCAACCATAACGTGGTCAGTTCTGTCTCATGTACAAGTCACCCTTAACTTTTCAGAATATTTAAGCAGTTCTTTCAAAGTAGTCCCTGAGCCCTTGCTCCCATAAGGATACTATCATACCATATTTTTATATTGCTTCACTACTGAAAAATTATTGCAGTTATTATTATTTTGAATAATTTTGCTATTTTATTTTTCTGCTGGCTTGAATCAGATGTGCCACATAAACCCTAAACCCATGTGTTTCAATTCTTACTCTCCATCTATCAATTTGAGAGTTGGAGCCCTGCTGGAGGAGTTTTGTCTAGGGGCTTGTTTGTGGTGTTACAGTTCAGCTTTATACCTGCCAGACTTGAGCTCCCTCTTGCTGCTTTCTGCCAGCTGTTGTTGCAAGAAGTGATGTTCCATCTCTGCCCTACCATCACTTCCTAGCCATGCTGAAGCACCCCCTTAAGACTACAAGGGAAAATAAACCCTTTCCTTCCATCAGCTGCTTTTGATTGGGTGATTAGCTCCGAAAACAGGAAGGTAACTGCAACCATCTTCATATTACTGACATAAATGAAGCATAAGCCACCGCATATACCATATGTATCCCAGCGTGTTATGAATTTGACTGTCATCTACCTTACCAGTTGCCTTGCACTTTTAGATGTTTTTGCATCCTCTTCTTTCCAGTTGAAACTTATTTCTTCTTTAGGTTTGCTGGGCATAACATTCTTGTCTTGCCGTTGTTTTTCTCGCGCAGTGCTGAATATATCATTCCACTGCCTTTTGGCTTATACAGTTTCTGGGGAAAAATCTGCTGCCAGTCTGACTGATGCTAACACGTAGTTTCTTTGTCTCTATTACTGCTGGCATGATCACATTTCCATTTTTTAAAATGTTTAATGTTTCATTATGTTACTTGAGTTGACCTTGTTTGATTGATTTTGAAGAATGCTGACATTTTTGGTTGTTCATATATTTCACTGGGTTAAAAAAAAAAACAGAATTTCATTAGTTCTATCTTTGGACCCCTTATCTTTCTCTTTTGAATAGTGGTTAAAAGAAATAAAGGTGCTGTGGGAAAAGAAAAGATATCCACATGTAGGGGTGGGCTTTTTACGAGAGAGCTGCTTCCTTTTATTTTTCTAAGATGGTATACTTTCAAACAATTCTTTCTCAAGCTCACAGATGCTTCTTTTGGGTATCAGGAAACTCTTCTTTGTTTCAAATTTCATATTATCCATTGAGTTATTCAGCTTCAAAGTAATTTTACTTTTCAATCTTTACAATTCAATCTGTGATACATTTTTATTGTTTACTTATTACTTAGTATATTTAATTGTTTTCTGCATTTTCTAGTAGTACTTCAGGGTTCCTTAAACAATTATCTTAACATCTTCATCAATTATCCTACATATTTCCATGTGTCTAGTTTTTCAGAAATTTTATTATTATTCATGATGTCATGTTTCCATATTGTTCTACATTCATTTAGATTTTTATTAAACTCTACCTTTAGCTTAAGCACTTACTTCATTCTCCTCAAAATTGCTTTCTCTATGGAAGCCCTCTCATTAGGATTTTTTGTTAATTCAAGTAAACTTTACAACAGTCTTCAAAGCTGGAAGATACTGGGGTCAGTAGGTGTTGAGCTGGCTGGAAGTATGCATCTGCTGTGGGATGACAGACTTTGCATCAAATGCTGTTGACAGGTAGAATGGCTGCATTTGGCATGATGTTGGTGTAAGTCGGAAATTGGCCCTATAAATTGTAACCTGGTGTTGATAGAACCAAGATTATGCCCAGATTTGGAGTATGAACATTTAGTTTGCAGAACCAGCTTGTAGTCTAGATTCCTGGGGAACCTGTCACTTGCTGAGGGTTTCCCGTGATTAGAGAGGGGCTAGGTTCTAAGTCTTGCACACATTCCATTCTCTTTCACCCAATTGATATTCTCTATTTCCATACTTTGGAACTTGTAAAGGAAGGTGATATAGGTATCATAGACATATTTTCCTATCCTTGCCAACACATATTTTCATATTGCGATGTTTCTTACTTGGCTTCTTTAGCTCCTAATACGGTACGTTCAAGTGCAGATAATGGAACAAACAAGGTTTATGACACAAAATAATTACTTGAGTATCATTATATTTCTTGTTTAAATTCTGCTAGCCATTGGCATTTGAATCACATATCAAAAATACTTCAAATTTCACTGATTTTTTTAGAGATTATGTATATATATATATATATGCATACAAGTAGAGAGCTTCCATAGTGATTTCCAAAGAAAGTGTTTGACTCACACCCAAGAGTATTATTCTTAGATTATTTCTTTTTTTGTATTTAGGAAAGCTGTGCAAGAAACAGAGTTAGGAAAATTGATTGATCAACTAAACCAAGGAGATCAAGACTAGGCAATAGAGAGAAGTCTTTTCAAATATAAAATAAAATAAAACGACTGCAGTGCGATGGTGATTATTGATATATGGACTTGCACTTACTGTGGTATGCTAAGAGAAAAACCTCAGGACATTGGTCCTTTCCACCCATCTTTTCTGAAAGGCTCTCTTGCTGTTTGCTGCATGGAAGGCCGGGATTAGCTGGTACACCTGAATTTTCATCCTGTGGGGATGGGTATGTTGCGATTACAGATGCATGTGCCACTACATGTCCTGCTTTGCATTGGGAGTTTCAGATACAAACTCTGTTATACAAGTGTGTGGATCAGGACCCTTTACCCACTGAGATATCTTCCCAGCTCTGAAATGAAGATACTTAAAAATATATATTTGTATGTACTTATTTACAAGCAGAGAGAGAAAGAGAGAGGAGAGACAGAGAGCTTGGGCAGACCAGGGCCTCCCGTCACTATAAAGGAACTCCAGATGCATTTGACACTTTGTTCATCTAACTTTACTTAGGTACTGGGGAATTGAACTCAGGCTGTTAGGCCTTGCAAACAAGTACCTTAAATGCTGAGCCATCCCTCTACCCTGAAGATTCTTGATACTACATTATTTTGAGTGTCTGAAGCTCCTACAAATGTGATGTATCCTCAAAGATATTTCCACTAACTTTAAACTGATTTTGATAGCAAAAATCTCACAACTAAACAAAAATGCATTCAGAAATTAAAAGTGTATCTGTTAGGTCAGTTCTACCCCTACCTACCTTGGTTTTACTAGAATAATTTCTTATCACTTGTTTTTGTGTTAGTTACATATTTAAACAAACACTTTGAATAACAGATTTGACTATGCTTTGAAATTCCTCAACATGCCATTCGGACAACTTCTATGAGTATAAGATCACTACAGTTTGCACATTTTTATTTTATTTAATTTATTATTTCAGAAAGAGAGAGAGATGAGTGGAGAGAGAGAAAGAGAGAAAAAAAAGAGTAAAAGAATGGGTGTGCCCGGACCTCTAGCTTCTGCAAAGTAATTCCAGATGTGCCTATGCCACCTTGTGCATCTGGTTCACATGGTTACTGGGGAATGAAACCTGGGTCCTTTGGCTTTGGATGCAAGCGTCTTAACTACTAAGCAATCTATCCAGCCTGAGTTCACACCCTTGATCTTGTATTATACACATGAAGAATAGAGATGCTGTTATAGTTTTCATTTCCTACCAACCCATATGAGTGAGTTGAACGTTTGTATAGAAGGAACTCATGGAAAAGGTGCATATTTTCTATGTTTTGAAACATCATTGTCCTGAGGGAATTTTGCAATGCAAAGTTATCCCTTAAAATGTATGCTAAAGCCTTTCTTTAGACCCCTAAGGGGATCATCAATGTATAAGACATCATTGTCTCTAGATAGGTATCAAATTCCTAACATATTTCATATTTGCAACCATACTTCAAAACATTTCCTAGACTAGAAATGCACCAGAAGGAAAGGACAGAATATTATGAAAGCACTCACAGTTTTTCAGGTAGATATTTAATAAGCACTTTTTCCTCTTTCCTTTGAGCTATCACTATCATCTGGTAAATCTCTTAGATGATTATTAGTGAGGCTTTATTTCCATTTTCCAAGCAGCCATAACAGCTGAAATTCATTTCCTTTCAATTCTAACTTAATATTACCCTTTTCAGTCTTCTCTGACTTTAGAGAACAATGATTGCTATTTTCAGTAGAAGCAAAAATAATACTTTAAAATTCAGGAATATGGAAAAGTTATCTGTGGCCTTTTTTCTGCCTTTGAAAAATATACACCTAAGTAACTTTTGCTTGGAATTTGTTTGTCAGAGTTTTAAATAGGGATGCAACTGATAGATAGGTAAACTCTTTTACATATTTATAGCATGCTGATTGCAACTAATTACTGAAGCACATAAATGTGGGATTTATTTTCAAGAGAGCTGGAATCAAATTTATAACAAAATTTACATTCAGGTAGCTATACAAAGAATCTTTCTTGCATTTTTAACTTTTAAAAATATGGTTATTTTTCCTCAACCAAATGCTAAATGGCAGCTTAAATTCCAAACTCAACTCTGATGTTTAGTTGATATGAGAAATTGAGAAAGTAAATTAATTTTTCTAACCAGTAAGCCTTGCAGAAAAATTAATGTTTACCTCAGAGCTTTGACATTTACACAATAAGAAGTTTCTATGCCTTCTATTTTACAAGAATCTAATACACATTCAATTTCTTTATACAAATGTGCCAGCTCTTTGCTTTTTTAGTCACTCTGAATGTTTGCATTTTCTTATCCATTTGAAATGATTTTTTTTGTGTGATTATTTCCAGTGAAATGTGGGCAGAAGTGACTTGTCTCATTTCCAGCTTTGCTTAGTTCAAATTCTGAGGAAACTTTGTGATATGTTTGTTTCTTTATTGGCTCTAAAGACAGCATTTCAGACAGTGCATATTTTGTAAGGAGGGCAATGGTAATTCAAGTCCCTGACTCTGACTATACGACTGTGACCAAAAAATAAAAATAAAAAACAAAAAAATAAGAAATGTAAATCAGGAGGCAGCCTCTTAGTGTTAAGTTAGCAGGAGGAGTTGTTAGTTACTGTATTAAATGTCAACTTCTGAAATTTTCAAAATTGCTCATATAATGAAATATGGTGGGAAAATCAATAACTTTGATCAATAGTTCTCCATTCTTGAGTATGTTTTTAGGAAGAGGAATATTGGGCTGGAGGGATGGCTTAATGGTTAAGCCACATTCTTGCTAAGCCTAAGGAATCAGGTTTGATTCCCCAGAACCCATATAAACCAGGTGCACAAAGTGGAGCAAGCTACTGGAGTTTGTTGGTGGTGGCTGGAGGCCCTGCCATGCCCAGACCCATTCCTCTGTCTCTCTTCTCACTAACTCTCTCTCTCTCTCTGATAGCAAATAAATGATTATAAAAACATGTCAAAGAAGAAAAAGAAATATACTTATCTTAGTTTTGTCAGTAGATATAAAGTACTTGGATTAAATACAATGGTACTAAAAATATTTCAGTATATAGATTATAAGAATTCGTCAATGAAAATTTCAAAATGTTATATTGTTACTGGAGGGGGTCTCAGTTGTCCCCTGATGCAATATCCTGGTACTTTGTGTCACAAACAGTGAATTTGGAAAGACATAGTTTAGTAGTAGTGAAAATATGGACTAATTTAACGTGAGAGAAAAGGTATAAAATACACTCCACAGAGCAGAAGTAGGCTCAACAAAACACATGGCACAAGAGCCTCCCACTCTTTGCTGGAATTACTCTTTTGAATTCACATGAACAGTGGAGCTGATGACCTGAGGCAAGAAAGGAATGGATCTTTATCATGAGAGAGTTGTATATAGCTGCCTGATATATGCATGATTGGGACATATATTCCATAGTTTTGAATACATGTACAACAAGCCATGTATACACACAGGATGAGATAATTTTCCTTTCTTCCTGTCTAGTCACTTCAAGAATGGGTTGGCTTACATTGTCTTGCTCCCAAGAGCCCTTTCTGCTTTTTGCTTTTTTATTTATCCAATTTAATTATTATATTGGCATACAAAGAATTAGGTTTCATTATGACAGTCTTAAAAAAACTGTTTCATTTATGTTTCCTTCTTCTTCCCACTTACTGCTCCCCTTTCAGCCTCCCAACATAGTCTCCTTTCTATTTTTATACTCCAGGTTTCCTTTTGTGTTCTCTTCAACACTTCTTATTTATTACCCTCTGGTGGTCTCCTGTCTGAAATCATAGCCTTTACTTACTCTTGCATCCCATTATTTACACATATGTAACACTAACAATTAGTATATATATATGAGAGACTACAGGTGATTTTTGTCTTTCTTGGCTCTGGTTAACTCAGTATATTTTTCTCTAGTTTCATCTATTATTCTGCAAATTTCATAACTTCAATTTTTCAATAAAGCTGAGCAAAAGTCAATTATGTATATGACCATATTTTCATTATACCATCATCAGATGATGCACATCTGGTCTGATTCTATTTCCTAGCTCTTGTGACTAGTCATGATGAACATGGATGTGCCTCCTCAATGTTGGGATTAAAGACGTACTCCACCATGCCTGGCTGGGAGTTGCTTTTTGAGAGACTTCACACTGATTTCCATAGAGGTTGCAGTATTTTATAATAATCCCACCCACAACGAATAAGAGTTCTACTTTCCGAACAACCTTGCTAGCATTTATTGTCAATAGATTTTTTTTTTTAACTATGCTCTGTATGGACACATCATGTAATTTCTTTTTATTTTATTTTATTTTTTTATTTTTTTATTTTTTTAAATTTTTTTTGTTCATTTTTATTTATTTATTTGAGAGTAACAGAGAGAGGAAGAAGCAGATAGAGAGAAAGAGAGAGAATGGGCACGCCAGGGCTTCCAGCCACTGCAAACGAACTCCAGACGCATGCGCCCCCTTGTGCATCTGGCTAACGTGGGTCCTGGAGAATTGAGCCTCGAACCGGGGTCCTTAGGCTTCACAGGCAAGTGCTTAACCGCTAAGCCATCTCTCCAGCCCCTTATTTTATTTTTTAAAAATATTTTTTTTGTTATTTTTATTTATTTATTTGAGAGCGACACACAGAGAGAGACAGAGGTAGATAGGGAGAGGGAGAGAGAATGGGCGCGCCAGGGCCAGCCACTGCAAACGAACTCCAGACCCTTGCGCCCCCTTGTGCATCTGGCTAACGTGGGTCCTGGGGAGTCGAGCCTCAAACTGGGGTCCTTAGGCTTCACAGGCAAGCGCTTAACCACTAAGCCATCTCTTCAGCCCATCATGTGATTTCTTGATGACAGCTATTCTGTCCTTCTACCAGAATGTGCCTGAGCACAAATTACCAAGAGGAAGGGATGTGCAAAGTCTTGCCCTACCTGGAAATGTCAAGCAAAAAGGAGGCTCATTGGGCCTTTCGCTGTGCTCATTTGCCTCAAAATATTTCTTTCCTTGGTTGCTGAATTCTTGTATTAAAAGCATCATATATAACTCTTGATATTTTCATTTTCTTATTCGTTTTCTACTCACCAACTTTAGCGTCAACATGAATCTCTTATGAATCTTATTGATACCTATTAAATATGACAGATTTCTCTATTACACTTTTTGTCTTTCAAACACTATATTCATCTTCTATATCTCTTTGTTTCTTTTCCCTTTGTTGTTTCTTCAAAACTGCTCTTTTACAGTTCTCTATCTTTTGTGGCCTAGATCATCTAATACTGTAATTGTATTTATCACTTAAATTAGACTTAAATCTAAACATATACTCTAGGTGTATAAATACATATGTACCTATATATACACACATTTATATCCCTATCTATCTATCTATCTATCTATCTATCTATCTATCTGTCATCTGTCTATATGCATACATATATACATATATGGAAAGTTGCTGACTATACAGATAAATATTATATGAGAATATAATATATATTATCAACAATTATCCCTAGGATGCTGAGCAGCAAAGAACATTTTGGATATTTAATTGTACATTTTTTATTACTGTCTCAAATAACTTAATAAAAGTTCCTTATTCTTTTTTTAACTTAAAAGGGATTTATTTGTGATTTCCTATATATTTAGCTTGTAAATACAAGACTGTAAATGTATTAAGAGACAATTTCTGTTAAAATTTTCATTGTGTTTCACTTCAAGTACTGCACAAGTTAAAATCTGATAAAGGATTTACATTCGATTATCTGAAACTCCCCATCTCAGACTTCATTTTAATGTGGTGGGTGACTTCATTTCCATAGATACCACCAGCAGTAAAGTCTCTCTTAAGCTCCTAGGACTTCCATTAATTAGTGTGCATACAGTTTTCATTCTCTAAGTCATTGTCATTGTCATTGCTGTCTTCATCACTTTCTACGGGGATGCCAGTTTTCTTAGATACCATAGTTTCTTTTGTTTTTCTTTCCTCCTGCTATAATCACAGCTGTTACAACAAGACCACCCCAAACCAGCTTTCTCCAATAAGGCATCCAAGATAACCTTGAATAAGCATTTACTTCATTTTACTGATATCTCCATATCATTAGCTTTGCCAGTTTTCCTGCTCCTATCATTCATCTGATGCCATGATATACCTGGGACATCCCATATGAGGAAAGGAAAGAGAAATATACCACATTGTGAGAAAAATCCTGAACCATTCTTATAATTCTCTCTTAACTCACAAACATCCATGAGTTATCATACCCTTCACTTAAAATTTGCTCATTAAACAAGTTACCCAATATTCCAACAATTCAACTATTCATTATTTCAAGGAAAATGCACACATACTTGTTTGAGCCTAACTATAATTTTGTCTTTCTCTTAGATTATTATTCTGTTTATCTCTCTCATTCTCTTTTCTTCATTTAAATCTGAGCATACAGTATTTTATTCTTTAAAAATATATACATATTTATTATTTATTCGCAAGCAGAGAGAGAGAGAAAGGAGATAGCTATACCAGGCCATCTTGCCACTACAAACAAACTCCAGATACATGTGCCACTCTGTGCATCTGGCTTTACATGAGTACTGAGAAATCGAACCCAGGCAGTCAGGCTTTGCAAACAAACATCTTTAGCTGCTGAGTCATCTCTCTAGCCCATCTCTTTCTTAATGACTGCACTTTCCTTTAGTTTATGATTTCTCCTCTTTTATCTAAGAAACCCCACATTTTCCTTCATTCTGGCTTTCTCTGACACTCTTTCCTTGAGCATAAGTAAAAATCCTGGTTTTGCCTGTCCAGGTGCCTTTAAAAAGAAATGCTCAGGTGGCACAGCCCCTGCCACTGCCTTTGTACACGTACTAGAATATATCATGAACAATTTCCACTTTTTTCTTGCTTATCATGAAAATCACTTTACAAGCAGTTTGAAAGGTTGTCTTCATTTTCAAACCTTCAGAGGTTTGCTTACAAAAATTCATTTATTACAAATAAAATAGAAAATCATATAATTCAAAAATGACAGAAAAGTAACAAATTATCAAAACTATTAAAGGTAATCATCTACATCATACTATGTACCACAGTATTGTTAACTTCTCTCTGCACTGGCCTATATTTTATGTAGGTCATTTGCTGTGAAGCATATTGTGCCATAACTATATCATATAATTCTTAAACTTCACACACACAAATGTACAAGCTCCACCTCTCTGTAAACATCATTCTGTTGAAGAAGGTGGGACAGTAATTGGAGCCCCCTGGAGAAATTAATTTACTACATTTCCCCTTTTAATTGACCAAGGTAATTAAAGCTCCCAAGAAGGAAATCAAAAGTTGCTAAGGTATGATAACTTGAGAAAAAGAATATTCTTCTTGTTTCTCATAATATTCCACAAATCAATCTACCCCTTCTCAGGGTTTATTAGAAGTATTGAACCAGAACTTCACATTTCTCTGGAGACTTTGACAGCATGTAAAACATATAATTAATCTTATGTTAAAATCACCAGGGCCCAGAATTTTGCTCATGTTGGTAGATTAATAAACAAAAAATCATCACACTATTTTCATATAGACATACTATATATTTATTAAATAATTTTTAAGACTATGAAAAATAATTATTCAACATTATAACATAATTAGATATCTTGTATAAGTCATTTGGGCTGTATACAACACACTTAAGTTCAATGCATTATTTTTAGACAACAATATTTAAATACATAAGCTCATTTATTTCCTAACATTTATTTTAATACATTCTCCAAATTATGTTACTTATATTTATAATGCAATATTTAAAACACTTTTATTTACTAATTTGAGAGAGACATAAAGGGAAAGATTAAGAGAGAAAGAGAAGCATGACTATGGGTGTGCCAAGATGTCTTACAATGACAAAAGAACTCCAGATGATTGTACCGCTTTGTGCATCTGGCTTTTACATCGGTACTAGGGAATTCAGCCAGTCCATCAGACTTTGTAAGCATTCATTTTTAGCCATTGAACCATCTCTCTGGCCAATAATGCAATACTTTAGATAGAAGAAAAACTTGAACTCAAAATTGCTCTGTGTGAAGTTGGCAAGACACTAACATTAGTCTATATTATATTCAACAATATTTACTTGGAGAATTGGAGAAGATAAATTAAATTGTAACCTTTGAATAATGCCCATATATCTTTGAACATTTAAAGTTAAATGTTGGGCAAAATAATTGTATGCACACCCAATAGACATAGCCTTAATAGGAGAAAGATTGACTAGAAAAAAAAAAAAAGGTGATAGCCAGTAAAATCAAGGGATTGGGAGAACCCACCAACAATATAGCTGGGTGGAAAATTAAGGTGTCTATTACTGAGGTATTTGATCTGCAACATTCTAGCTTGTGAATGTCTTGTCTCGACAAAAGTCTTATTGACTTTTGACCTTCAGCCTGTTGCTTTTATTTACTTTGGGCCTAATCTTGATGAGACAAAATTTCTCTCCTGACATTGACCACTAATTCTTTTATGATAAACTTGACATTGTAAGACCTATGAAAATAATTCATATCAAAAACATCCTACATATTGTACAATAAATTGCAATCTGCAAGGGAATAGTGTGTTCAGAAAATTTAAGTGCACAATCGGATAATTGAAATTCAGTGTTTATTAAATCGAAAACAATAATAAAGTAAAAATTCTAACACATCATAATTTTGTATGATACTACACATCCTTAGTAACACTAGGGCAAATTAACTTTATCTCAAAAATATGTTGCTAAACATTCGGGCAGTTGTTCACTGTGAAACTTGATCTTTTGAAAGATTTGTTGTTCCTTTTTCTGTACAGTTGATGGTTAGAAAGTATTTTCCTGAAGAGAGAGGGAACTACATTGCTTAGTTAAAAAATAAAATAAAATAATAAACACCCCAAAATTCAAATGGCTTATTTCTGACATTCTTAGCGGTTTGGAGCAGTGAGCACATTTTCAAATGGTGAGTTCAGGGACCAGGCAGTGACTCACTTAGTGGTGTATGTTGCTTCTTCTCATTCAGCATCAGACTAACACAGAGAAGCCAGAGGATGCTTGAATAGTCTCCTAAGTACCTAGTAGAATGACTATCACTTATCATTTTTCCTCAATTTCCATATGAAATAACCACTCACATGACTTGTTAGTCTCCAGAAAGAAAGCTTAGTCTTAATTAGATTCCTGCTTCTCATCTCATGTTACATTGTTTACCGCTTTCTTTTAGGACACTACATGCTACTTAGGATAAATTTGGGCATTACACAAAAGGTCTTTTATCAGAAGAACAAAAACTGTTCAATTTAGTCTTAATACAGATTAAATTACTCTTCTGGTTTCAGGTGAACAGAAATAATTATTGATATCCATCTGACTTTTGTCTGGATCTGACTCTTATTCTTGAAAATTAAACGTGGAAATGAAAGCTTTGCTCTCAACGGCTTATTTTTCTTCTTAAAATAAATCACATGTATTACTTCTTTCAGAATTATCTTTCCTGAGTGTTGCTGATGGCTTCTTTTTAAAATGCTTCACATTAGCAAGTGCCATACAGATGAAAAGCCCATTTTGACTTGACATTAATTTTACACTCAGTGCATAATACATGCCCCTGTCATTAGGTCAACTATAAACTGCCACGAATGAAGTGTGATTTTTCTACTGCATTGCCATTTGTCCTGCTTTTATTTGTACCCCGAGGTATACAGTTGCCCTCTGCTTTCATCTCTGTGCTCTTTTTAAACTGCCTTTTTATTTGTTAGCTCTCACCAATAACATGCCTTGTGTTTACAAAAGATAAAGAATCTTCTAGGATAAATGTACTTGAATCCCTCCCCCCTTAATTTTTTTTTTAACAAACTAACAACAATAAAAGCTTGAGAAACCAAAGCACTGAGAAATTTAAGCATATTTATTCTGCATGTGGAGAAAAGATCTGGTGAGCTGGCCAGTGGCTAATACCTTTTTCTCATTTCTGTATTCTGTCTTTCAGGATCTTCTCTCTGATTGAAGCAGCTATGGAGGCCACTTGCCAGTTATCTGTTCGGAAATACCTGCACCTGAGTCATAAATATTCTTACTGCTCATGCAGGTACACAATGTATCGACATTTATACTTCCCTTCTGTCCACACAATTACTTTTATCATTAAAAATTAACATTATGTGCCTTCAGAAACAATCACTGTAGTTTTGTGAACTGATAAGTCATTATATGTCTAAAAGAATAAGAATGTAAAATTAAAATACTTGTAAAATTACTAATCTAATTATATTTTCTATCCAAATAAAATAATCAAACTGAGTAATAAAACAGGTCAATTCTCTCTTAATATACAGAAATAAAAATTACAATTGTTGGTTCCTATGGATATTGGGAGGGAACAAATGAATCAGGGAGCTGCATAGAAAATGATACAAGACAGTAGATACATATGATGAACAAGTACAGTCATCCAATGCATACCATGAAAGTTACAGAAAAAAATTCTAGTGACTTAAAAATATAAAGAGATTTTGTTGTTTGTGTTCCAAAAAGTAACCAAGTGAAATTATTAGTCTGTTTTGCTACAGTAAGAATATACTACCTATTTATGGCATAACATTTTTTAATTTAATTTTATTAATTAGTTTTGTACTCAGTGAATACAGTCAATTTAGTACCATTATTAGGCTCATCCATGTCCTACCCCCTCCACCTGTTCCCTCCTTGTTGAGGTATATGGGTCACACATTCTGGAGTTAGGCCACAGTTACAGGTAGGATAAATGTCTCTGCATATCACGACACAACATATGGCTCTGACATTCTCTCCACCCCCTCTTCTGCAAATTTCCCAGAGCCATGTTGGGTTCATTTTTGGTCTGCTTCAGTGAAGGTCTCTGGATCTCTGATTTGGTAGGAGTTGATATTTCTCTGTGTTGATCTCCTTCACCCTTGTGCTGGTACCTGGTTCACCAAGAAAATAACACCCTTGCTTGTTACACCAATTGTTCTTAGTTTCAGCCAGGGCCCTTTTGAGGTATGACGGAGTGACTCTCTCCTTAGGATCTACATCTATCTGAAAAAGAGAAGCAGATTCTCTAACGGAGAGTAAAGTTAGCACCTGACAAATGAGATAGCCCTTACTTTTTTATAGAGAATTTAATAGGCGTAGACCCTCTTGTAGCCCATGATTGGTGGTAGCTTGATAATGGAGAGTGGGCTCATGTTTGGATATGGTTCTGACTTGTTTCCCAGTTGCAGCTATGGGTCCCATACCACTGAGGGGATCAGTTAGTCAAATCAAGAGCAGTTGGTTTCACACAGTAGTGCTGTGTGCCACTATTGCACTTCTGTGAGCATCACAACAGGTTATTTGCTTCTAAGTAGGTTAGATCATGAGTTGCTTGGGCAGATATTGATCATTTCCCACCAGTCGCCCATGTAGCACCTTCTGGCACTAGATGCACTGACTGTCTGGGGATTGACTCTGTTCCAGCTTCCAGCCATGCCATTCCATTTTACATGTCAGTCACATAAGGGGTCTTTACCAGTAGGGTCCTACCACTAACCTTTGGTGGGTCATCAAGTACTCTTACAGAAATCTGTCATTCTTTTAGGAAACCCTGTAGGTCTCTCTGATCAAAAGCTCATTGTGGATGATAGCCACATGCTGGTACTGCGTGTTACAGGTCAGTGCCCACTAAGAAAAGGAAGAAAAAGATAACTAATATAAAAGAGTTAGAGAGAAGAGAGGGAGAGATAGAAAGAAGCTGTAGAAGATTAAGGTCAGTCTTCATCATACCCTCTCCAGTGTCTTGTGGCTCAGGTGTTCCCTCTAAGGGCATGGTGAAGGTCTAGCCATTTGGTCTGCCTTTTAGGATGCAGAATTTTATAGTACCATTGCCGTTTGGGTCTAGATTTGTGTTTCCCACCCGCTCCATTGCCCTCCCCTCCCTCCCCACCCATCTTATTGTCTAGTCCTTGAGGTGCTTGCTGGGTATGTAAGGCATCTTGGGTAGATTCAGGTTAGGTGCTGTAGATGAGTGCATCTATGTGGCTATTTTCCTTCTGTGATTGGGTAAGTTCACTGAGAATGATCTGTTCCAGGTTCAACCATTTTTCCTCAAATTTCATTGTGTCATTTTTTCTTACTGCTGTATAGAATTCCATTGTGTAGATATACCACATCTTAGTTATCCATTCTTCTAGTGATGGACATCTTGGTTGATTCCAGCTCTTAGCTATTATGAATTGAGCTGCTACAAAAATGATTGAGCAACTCTCTCTGGCCTGTGGTTTAAAGGTTTTAGGGTAGATGCCCAGTAAGGGAATAACTGGGTCTGAAATTGAGGAGGACTTGAGGAAATGGAAAGACCTCCCATGCTCCTGCATAGGCCGAATTAACAATGGGAAGATAGCAATCCTACTAAAGGTGATATACAGATTTAATGCAATTCCAATTAAAATCCCAACACTGTTCTTCACAGAGATAGAAAAAATAATCTCAAATACCATATGGAAAGGCAGAAGGCCTCGCATATCCAAGCATATCCTTAGCAAAAGAAATAACTCTGGAGGTTTCACCATACCTGATCTGAAGCTATATTACAAAGGCCTTAGTAATAAAAACAGGATGGTACTGGCATAAAAACAGGAGTATAGACCAATGGAATAGACTTAAGGACCCGGTCTTTGGGTCAGTCAACTATAGCTACTTGATAGTTAACAAAGTCCCTAACAATATAGGCTGGAAAAAAGACAGCATCTTCAACAAATGGTGCTGGACAAACTGGATAACCATATGCAGGAAATTGAAACTTGATCCACACATTTCTCCATACAATGCACTCAAATCCAAATGGATCAAAGACCTCAATATAAGACCAGAAACTCAATATAGGAAGAACTTTCCATAATATAGGAATGAAAGAAGACTTCCTGAACCACAGTCACTCAACCAATGGGATCACATGAAGCTGAAAGGTTTCTTACAGACAAGTATACAGTAAGCAAAACCAATAGATTACCCACAGAATGGGAGAAAATATCTGCTGGTTATCCAACTGACAGAGGCCTAATCTCTAGAATCTCAAAAACCTAAACAGTAAAAAGTCAAACAACCCACTCACAAAATGGGGCAAAGAGCTGAACAGGCAGTTCACAGAGGAAGAAATACAAATGGCAAACACACACTTAAGAAAATTTTCATCATCCCTAACCATCAGAGAAATGCAAATTAAAAGAACTATGAGATTCCACCTTACCCCAGTAAGGATAGCAAACATCAAAAAATCAAATGAAAATAAATGCTGAAGAGGATATGCAGAATTAGGAACACTCATCCACTGTTGATGGGAATGCAAGACGGTACAACCACTATGGCATATAATTTTAAACTCAAAAGTACATAATAAAATTGACTTTAAAATTATTGAAGTTATAAATAAGAATATATATATATATACATATATATATATATATATATATATATATATGAAATAAAATCACATGCATCATTTCCAACACAGTAAAAAAAAAAAAAAATCCTTGCAGGTTCCTCAACTTAATATGAGCTTTTATACCCATATCAGCCAATCAAAAGTTGAAAATAATGTAAGTTGAAAATGCATATAATTATTGTAGCCTATAGAACATCTTCTGCCAGCATACTGTCCATTGTGTATTATCAGCTGTGTGTCTTCATGTGGCTGTGCTTAGGAGCTGGTGCCCACTGCTACTGCTCAGCATCCATAAAGCATAGGAAAAGGGTCAAAATTTAAATTCAAATTGTGTTTTTTTATTGAATCCATACTGTTTTTCTTTCTTTTTTTTTTTGTGGTGCTGGGAGGGGTTAAAAGCCAAAATGTCACTATAGCCCAGGATAACTTGGAGTTCACTCTGAATCCCAGGCTGCATATCACTTTTTAAAACTATAGTGATATTGAAAAATATGGATGACAACATTGTACATTTAGGGCTGAATGTACACCTGTTTTTCATCATTCCTGAGTACCATTGGTAACTATCTATTGGCCAGTGTTTTTTTTTTTTTTTTTTTTTTTTTGTTTGGTTCTCTTCACCTTTTTTTTTTTGTTTTAATTTTTATTTTGTCTGGTCAGATTTTGATGATTTTCTTTGGAAGCAGTGCATCAAGCATTATACAATTTTTTTTGGAAGCAGAAGAAGATAAAGATTGGCTCCAGAAGAGTGAAGAGGGGGATATGTAAACTCATTTGAATCTTAACAGTTATAAATAAAAGAGGTGAAAGTAAATGTACTTGAGAAAGAGATTGAGAGAATAGTCCTAAGAAGCAACAACTACAGCTGCAAGGGTATTTTACTCAAAATAGAGACTGCTTAAGTTGCTTTCCATGAAAAGTAGGTAAATACTGTGCATTTACTTTGAAGTTAACATAATTTCACCCAGTTTTCATCTGAAATAAGGTCACTAGATTTCATATAGTTATTCTTTATAATGATTTTAACATTTTAGCTTATTTATTTATTTATTTACAAGGTAGGGTCTCACTGTAGCCCAGGCTGATCTGGAATTCACTATGCAGTCCTAGAAGTGACCTTAAACTCACAACAATCCTCCTACCTCTGCCTCGCAAGTGCTGGGATTAAAAGTGTGTGCCACCATACCTGCCCAGCTTAATTTATTTACTTATAAGAGAAGGAGAGAGAGAGAGAGTAATAATATGAATGGTCACTCTGGGGCCTCATGCTGCTGCAAAGGAATCCAGACACATGAAAATCTTTGTGTGAACTGGGGAATAAAACCTAGGCAATCAGGCTTAACAAGAAAGCACCTTTCACCAGTGAGCCATCTCTCTAGCCCTGGATATGGTTATTATCTAAATTTAGGTAACATTGATATATATTTTTCTGTAAAATTGCTTTAAAAATACCTTTTAGAATGCATGATGGGAAATTACCTAAAAGTTGGAAGTGTTACAACATTTTCAGATCTGAGTGCCTAAAATGAATATGAAACAGAGAACCACAATAGACTTTTAAAAATTAAATAATTAATATTAATTATTAAATAATTAATAAGCCATTTTTTCCCTTCTTACTGCCTCCATTCTGAAGGGTGTCCTCCTCAGCGGAGTTACTGGTATTCCCCATGAAGTTGTGAGTTGTGCTTGTCAGAGCATCAATCAGTTATTGGGGAGGAGGGCATTACCTTTTAGGCATGACATCCCAACCCATGGCTCTAAAATCTTTCCACTGCCTCCTCTTCTTAGTGGTCATATTTTTTTTTAATTGTTAGTTTATTTATTTATTTGAGAGCAACAGACAGAGCAAGAAAGAGGCTGAGAGGGAGAGAGAGAGAATAGGCGCGCCAGGGCCTCCTGGGGCCACTGCAAGTGTGCGCCCCCTTGTGCATCTGGCTAACATGGGTCCTGGGGAATTGAGCCTCGAACCGGAGTCCTTAGGCTTCGCAGGCAAGTGCTTAACCGCTAAGCCATCTCTCCAGCCCTTAGTGGTCATATTTTAAGTCTACTTCAGTGATGAGTTCTCAGGAACCTCTGATCTCTTCTTTGCTATGTGTTGAGTATCCTCAGCAACTGTTTCCTTCATCCTGGCACTGACTGTCAGGCTCACTATGGGAGAAGCACTCTTGTCATCTCCCCACTTCCTCTGTGATTTCACCTGGGCCTTGGCTCAGATGCAAGGGTAGTTTATCTCCTTGGGTCTCACTAGTTTCGGAAAAAGAAAAAAAAAAAAAAAACAGATTTTCCAGTGGAGAGTAAATTCAGCATAGGTTAAATTGGGTAAATGTTATTAATTTAGGGAGATTTTGGTGGATGTAGCCCCTCTTTTGGCCAAAGACTAGAGGGGCTTGGCATTGGAGAGCAAAATCTTTGTCTCCATAGGATTCATACCTGTTTCCCAATTCCAGATATGGGTTCCTTTCCACTGAGCAGATCTGTTAGCCAGTCAGAAAGACATTGGTTATATATCAAGGCTGTGTGCCACCATTGCAATGGTGTTTACTTCTTGTCAGGCTGGTTGCCTCTGAGTATCTTAGAACCCTGCTGGCTCACACTGTTGTTGGCCACTTTCTCCAGTTGCTTTGGTAGTGCTTTCCAGCACTAGATAGGCTTTCTGGGGACTGGCTCTCTTCAGAATTGCAAACAGATCTTGGGGTGCTCTGTGCCTGTAGCATATGGTATCTTCAGCAATGAGGTCTTACCTTTTGCCTCAGGCAGTTAATCAGGTGTTTTGACTGAAACGTATGTTGTTTTGGGGACCTCATATGTCTCTCAGATCAATAGCTCAATGTGGATAGCACCTATTTCTTGTACTGTGAGTTACAGATCAGAGCCAAAGTATTTTAAGGTTAGGCTTCATCCCACCCTCTCCAGGGCCCTTCTTTTCAGGTGCTCCTGCTGTACTACTGATGAGGGTTACATATTTTGGTCTACCTTCAAGGAGAAAAGTTTCTATTGTACCAGTTCATTTTGGGTTCAGTTATGAGTTTATTTCCCCCAAACCTCCCCTCCTGCTCCACCCAAACCCTTTGATCCCAGTTGACTGGGCCTCACATTATGTATCTGGTATGCCAGCAACTCAAGATGATCCAGCTTAGGAACTGCAGATGAGAGACAGCATGTGGCATTTTTCTTTCTGTGATTGTGTGAGCTCACTGAGTATGATCTGTTTTAAGTCCATCCACTTTCCTACAAATTTCCTTGTATCATTTTTTTTTTTACTGCTGAGTAGAATTGCATTGTGTATGTGTACCACAACTTCATTTCCCATTCGTTTAATATTGGACACCTGGGTTGATTCCAGTTCTTAGCTATTATGAATTAATCAGCTATAAATATGGTTGAGCAAATATCTCTGTAGTGAAGCATACAGCATTTAGGGGAAATTCCCAGTAAGGGAATAATTGTCTGTAGGTAGTATTATAGTCATCTTTTTTCAGTAATCTTCATATAGATTTCCATGGTGATTGTAAAAGTTTGCATTCCCATGAACAGTGAATGAGTTTTCCACTTTCCCCACATCCTCACCAACATTTGTATTCTTTTGATTTTTTTTAACGCTTGTCATCCTTACTGGAGTAAGGTGGAACCAAATTGTTGTTTTAATTTGCATTTCTCTGATGGTTAGTAATGTTGAACATTTTCTTAAATTAAATGTATTAGGCATTTGTGTTTCCTCATCTGAGAACTCTCTAGTCGGTTCTTTGGCCCATTTTTGAAGTGAGTTCTTTGATTTTTTTTATTGTTTACTTTTTGAGTTCTTTGTAGATTGTAGATATTAAGCCTCTGATAGTGGTATAATTGGGAGAATTTTATCCCATTCTGTGGGGAAATCTATTGGCTCTGCTTATGGTAATTTTGTCTGTGCAAAAACTTTTTAGCATTATGAGATCCTATTGGTACAGCGATTGTTTAATTTCCTGGGCTACTGCTATATTGTTCAAGAAGTCCTTCCACACTTCTGTTTGGTGAAGGCCCTCCTATTTTTTGTTCCAGTACTTGAAGGATTTCATGTCTTATTTTGAAGTTTTTAATCCATTTAAAATTGATTTTTGTGTATAATGAGATTGGTGGGTACAGTCTCATTTTCTTCATGTGGTTAACCTATTTGTCAGCATCATTTGTTGAAGATGTCTATTTACAGTCTGTTTTGTTGGCACGATTGTAAAAGGTCCAGTAGCTACTGCTGGGTCTTCAACTGTTCCATTGATCTATATTTTTGTTTTTATGCCAGTACCATGCTGTTTTTGTTACTATAGATTTATAGTATAGCTTAGATATGGTATGGTGATACCTCTAAAATTGTTTCTTTTGCTGAGGATATGTTTGAATATCTGAGTCTTGCTGCCATTACATATGAATTTTGAGGTCATTTTTTGTCCTATTTATGTGAAGAAAGATGCTGGAATTTTTATTGGTATTGCATTAACTATGTATATTGTTTTGGTATAATTGGTACTTTCACAATGTTAATTCTACTTATCAAGGAGCAGGGAAGGTCTTTCCATCTTCTCAAGTCCTCCTCAATTTCTTTATTGAGTGTTCATATGTTTTCATTATACAAGTCCTTCACATCCCTGGTTAGTGTTATTCTGAGGTATTTACTTTTATGTGTGGCTTTTGAAAATGGAACAGCCTTGCAAATTTCTTTCTCTGTATATGTGTCATTGGCACTTAGAAAGACTACTGATTTTTGTGTGTCAATTTTGTATCCTACCACATTGCTGAAGGAATTAGTCACATTTATAAGTTTTGAGATGCAGGCTTTCATGTCACTTATGTATAAGATCTTGTAATCTGCAAATAGGGCTAATTTGACTTCTTACTTTCCAATTTGTATCTCTTTAGTTTCTTTCTCTTGTCTTGTTTCTTGGGTTAGTACTTCTAGTACAATGTTGAAGAGCAGTGGTGAGAGTGGGCACCCCTGTCTTGTTTTCAATCTCAATGACGACTCCTTGAGTTTTTCCTTATTAAGTATTATTTGGGCTTTAAATACTTTATATATAGATTTTATTATTTTGAGATTTAATCAGTCCCTGCCAATCATGTAGTGATGTTGTATTCATTCAAAAGCATTCTCTGCATCTATTGAAATGATCATGTATTTCTTATGATTAAGTTTATTCATGTTGTGCATTATGTTAAAAATTTTCATGACCATCCTTGCATCTATGTGATGAATCCTGCTTGATCAAGGTGGATAATGCTTTTGATGTGTTGTTGAATTCTGTTTGCCAGGATTTTGTTCAGGATCTTTGCATCTAAGTTCATCAGGGATATAGGCCTATTTTGTTTGTGTGTGTGTGTGTGTGTGTGTGTGTGTGTGTGTGTGTGGTAATATGTCTGGTTTTGGTATTGTGTTGATGCTAGCTTCAAAAAATAAGGTGGGAGGATTACCTGTTCTCTGATTTTGTGGAACGGTTTGAGAAATATTGGTTTCAGTTCTTCAATGAAGGTTTCATAGAATTTGGCCAAGGACATCTGGTCCTGGACTTTTTGGAGAAGCTTTCAACTGCCTTTTTAATTTTGATGAATGAAATGGGTTTATTTAGAAGACTAATGTGCTCTGAGCTTAGATTTTCTAGTTGCTATGTGTCTAGTAATTCTTTCATTTCTTCCAGATTAGCAAATTTTGTGGAGTAGAGGTATTGGAAGTATGTCCTAATGATTCTTCCAAGTTCGTTGATGTCTGCTTTAACTCTTCCTTTTCAGTTCTTATTTTATTTTGAGACCTCTGTTTTCCCTGCTATCAAATTGCCCAAAAGTTTATCCATCTTGTTTACTTTTTAAAAAATCAAGCTTTTTGCATCAATTTTCTTAATTATTTACTTAGTTTCCAATTCACTAATTTCTACTCTGATGTTGAAGCTCTTAGAGTTGGATTTTTCATGTTTTTTTTCCTACATGTTTAGGTGGATGCTGAAGTTATAACTTGGGATCTCTCATTCTTGATTATGAAGGCATTTAGTGCTATGAATTTTCCACTTTGGGACTGTCTTCATTGTGTCCCATATGTTTTGATAAATTGCATTTTCATTATTATTCAATTTTAGAAAGTTTACAGTTACATTTTTATTTCTTTCACAAACCATTCATTGTTTAAAAGTATGCTGTTCATTACGCAGGAGACGGTGGAATTCCTGATGTGCCTCTTGTTATTAATTTCTAGCTTTAAAGAATTATGATCTGATATAATGTAGGAAGCTATGCCAATTTTCTTGAATGTATGGAGGTATGCTTTATGGCCTAATATATGCCTAGTTTGGAGAAGTTTCCAAGGGCTGCTGAGTAGAATTAGGATGGATAGTTCTGTAGATATCTGTAAGGCCTACCTGATCTATGGAATTGTTGAGCTCTATTTTTTTCCCCTGTTGATTTTCTGCCTCAATGATTTGTCTATTGATGATAGTGGAGTATTGAAATCCCCAGCTATGACGGTGTTGATGTTTATCTCTGTTTTGTTGCTATGTAAGGTTGTATTTAGTAAACTGGGTGCACCTGTGCTTGGTGCATATATATTTACCATTGTGATGTGATTGCGTTTGGTTTGAAGTCTATTTTATCAGGTAGTAATATAGCAACCTTTGCTTGTTTCTTATTTCTTTTTTTTTAAATAATATATATATTCTTTATTTGTTATGTACATACTCAGTGTGTGAACAGCATTGTTGGTACCATAATTTTCCTCCTCCCTGTCCCCCCCACTCTGAAAGGACACTCCTCATTGGGAATTGTAGGTCATGCATTGTGGGGGTAGCTATCAGTTGTGGGGAAGAAGCAATGTTACAGTGCAAAATGCCCCAACTTTGTTTCTTATTTCTATTTGCTTGGCATATCATATTCCTTCCTTTCACACTGAGGAGGTGTCTGTCTTTACTGGTGAGGTGGGTGTCTTGCAAACAGCAGATAGAATGGTCCATTTTATTGGTCCACTGTGTTAACTTGTATCTTTTTCCTGGGTGAGTTAAGACTGTTAATATTTAAGATTATAGCTGTGAGGTTTGATTTAATCCTTGCCATGATGGGGTGTTTTTGGGGGGCTTGGTGCTTTCTTGGGCTTTGCATTGTTTTGATCCTGTAATAGTTCTATTTATTGTGATCTTCTTCTTGTAAGCTCTTGGGACTGGTTATTTGACTTCTATGTTGACTATTCCCTGTTGTTGTTTTCTCTGTAAGTTTGGTTTTGTGTGTGTGTGTGTGTGTGTGTGTGTGTGTGTGTGTGTGTTCATAGAGCTGACTTTTTGTATGGAAAACTGTACTTTCATCACATATTATGTGGAATTCTTTTACTGTGTTGTAAGTTGTAGTTTTTTTAGGCTTTGAAGTGCTGTATTCCAGACCTTTCTGACTTCAGGGTTTCCATTGAGAAATCTGAGGTAACTCTGATGATATTGCCTTTGTATGTAGTGAGTTGTTTCTCTCTTACTGCTTTTAGCACTCGCTCTTTGTTTTCATTTTTAAGAGTTTTAAATTTGATGTGCCTTGGATAGGATTTTCCTTGATTCTATCTGTTTGGTGTTCTGTAAGCTTCTTTTATTTGCATGGGCCTCTATTTTGTGACATGGGGACATTTTTCTTCATTAATTTTGTTGAACATATTCTCTATGCCTATGGCCTGGATTTCTTCCCCTTCTGATATACTCATGATTCAACTATTTGGTAATTTTATTTGGTATCCCACAGTTCTATCATATTCTGGTCTCATGATTTTTTGAACTTTGCAAAGATTTTGGACTCCCAATCAATTTCTTTTGTCCCGTCTTTCAACTAAGAGGTTCTTTCTTCCACATTAGTAACACTATTTGTGAGGGAGTCTAGACAGATTTTTAATACCTGTATTTGATTTTTGTTTTCTGTTGTGTTATTTTGCATTGTATCCATCTCTTTTATGCAGTATGTTTTCAGTTCAAGGTCTGAATATTTATTTATTTATTTATTTATTTATTTATTTATTTATTTATTTATTTGTTGTTTTCCAAGGTAGGGTCTCACTCTAGCTGACCTGAAATTCACAATGTAGTCTCAGGGTGCCCTCAAACTAATGGCATTTCACCTAGCTCTGCCTCCTGAGTGCTGGGATTAAAGGCATGTACCACCATGCCCGGGTTTGAAAGTCTGATGTCTTTAATACTTCCTCAAATTCAGTCTTGCATTTGATCATGTCCTCATTAATCTTAATTCACTGGTTATTGAGATCCTCTATTTGTTGACTCACATACAATTCATTTATTATCTCTTTAGAGGCTTCTCTGTTTTTTTTTTTTCTTTCTTTTTTTCTTTCTTTCAATTGAGTTAAGGCTAGTGACAAAATCTGATTGCTCTAAGAGATAATTCTGCTCAATTTTATTTACGCAATTTCTTTTTACATTTGTTATGTTAATAGTGCATATACAGCCATGTTGATACCAAAATTAGACTCCTCCCTGTCCTATCCCCTCCACACAGACCCTCCTCATTGGGGAATGTGGATCGTGCATTATGGGGTTAACCATCAGTTATGGGCAAGAGGCAATGTCTCTGTGCATAATGTCCCAACATATGACTCTAACAATCTTTTTGCCTCCTCTTCCACAAAATTTCCCTGAGCCATGTTGGGTTCATTTAGGTCTGCTTCAATGATGATGTCATGGGAGCCTCTGTGTCTCTGGATATCTGGTTTGGTAGGAGTTGAGTGTTCTCTGTGTCTATCTCCTTCACCCTTGTGCTGGTACCAGGTTCACAAAGAAAGCAGCACTCTTGCTAATTTCCCCAGTTACTCTTGGTTTCAGCTGGGGCCCTAGTGAGGTGTCATGGGCTGATTCTCTCCTGAGGATCTGCATCCATCTGAAAAAGAGAAGGAAATATTTGATCTTTTGCTTCTCATTAATTAATTCTTTTGGTCAGAGTCACATAGCTTGTTCCTTTTTTGTCCATCTTGGTATTCAATTTCTATTTTTTTGTGGTTGTTGTTATTGTTTGTTTTTATAATTTCAAAGGAGGCTTCCATTGTAGGACTAGTCATCCTTAGTAGAAATCTCTCAGTTTTCTTTCATTATTATTGTGTTATTTATTTAATTTTTCATTGTAGTCTACCCTTTTGGTTAATGTTGAATTGGATAATGATTGTGATTGAATAATGAGGAATCTGCCTCTCTGAATGAATTAATCTAACAATGGATTCAAAGTTTGAAGAGATCATCCATGAAAATGTACATCATTATTTTATAGTAGTTTTGTTATTTGTAAATATGACTCCAATATATAAAAAGTCAATGATGCTGACTGCAGTAGTGGATACCAGTAGGAAACTGCGGAACATCCAGTGGCAGGAGGATCAGAATTAAAATCATTACTTCATTTTACTATTTTGAACATTTGACCTTCTTCAGCTAGTACTTATATGATTAATAATGAGATGTAGCATTCACGTTGTTTTTGAATTATTTATTTTCTTTTAATAATCATTAAAGCTATATATGTATATTTCCCAGTATTATTTAAAATTCATTTGCACAATACAGCATTCATCATCTGATTCTTTATAGTGCTTTTAAAAAGCTTAATTCTTTTAATTTGTTTCTCAGTAGAAGTACTGTGCCAGTTTTAAATATGTATTACTGATATATTTTACATTATTACAGATATATTTCAGCCAAGTATAAAGCTTTGAGTAGCTTTAGAACTTCACATAAAGGCAAATCTTTCACAGGTTTGGCTTCATTCTTTCCCTTAATCACTTTTGCTGGTTTTGTTTTACACTTGATTTTTAAATTTATTATAAATTCCTCAATAATTAGTATGACTCTTATTTCATGTTATCAACACTGAATACTCTTAACTTATGGGCTTACCGTTTCAGATGCTTTGAATTTTTTCTTGCTATTGATATATATCATTTGGAATTATTTTTCTTGTGTAAATGGTCTATTGTTAAAAATTTATATGTTTTCTCCTCAAAGGGATTGTGAAAATGTTTATTTAAATTCATTAATAAGTATATTTTAAAATTATAGCTCCTGCTATTCAATTTGTAGTTTTTTTTTTGTAAAACGCCTTTGGGGAAATAATGGTACATATGTGGACTAGAGTTCTGTTATCTTCCATCTCTTGAGACTCTTCACACTGACTGTGGTTCAGTTCCTGGTAAAATGTTTATTTAGATTTTGTTTTTCTATAAATGAGGTTTTCAAAATTTTCAGTATCAGGGATGTATTCCCTCCCATGGAGTGGGCCTCCAGTCCAGTTAGAGGGCAGTTGTTTCAACCATGATAGACATAGCACTATGGCACCCACTGGCTCATTTGGCCTGGCTGGCTAAATATAAGCCTTGAAGTGTCCACTGTTGAATATCTTCACTGGTGATTTCTCTTTCTCCCATTGAACTGCATGAAGAATGGCTACTTCCAGCTTTCTATCAGCTGGTCTACATGGAGGAGGCTATCAGCTCAGTTCCAGCAGGATTTCTCAGTGGCCTTGCAGCCCAAATATGTGGAGTCTTCAGCAATAGGGTCTTACCATCTATTTCTGGTGGGAAACCAAGAGCCTTGGCCATGGCCTATAATGTTTTGGGGGCAAGAGGGACCTCCCTGGCCAACAACTTACTGGAAGGTATCCCATCCCTGGCACTGAAATTTTTCTAGCAACAATCTATGTCTACTGAGTGTCCCATTGTCCAAAAAGGTAGGATTCCATATTATTTAATTATATCCTCTTAGGTTTTGATTAGCCCTCCCTCCACCTTTCCTTTACTCAATCTCTTCCCCTGACCTCACTTTGGGCTTTTCACCCCCATTAATTTATTCTTGTACTTACATATATACAATACCATCCTACTAAGTACCCCCCTCCCTTCCTTTCTCTTTCCTTTATATCTGTTTTCTAGCTGACTGTCCTCAGGCTACTGAGTTTTTTCCTACTCACAAAGTAGCCAAATCGTCTGTAGCTAGGATCCATATATGACAAAGAACATGTGACACCTGGCATTCTGGGCCTGGTTTACCTCACTTAGTATAATCCTTTCCAGATCCACCCATTTTCCTGCAAATTTCATAACTCCATTTTTCTTTACTGATAAGTAGAGCTCCATTGTATAAATGTGCCATATCTTCATTATCCACTCATCAGTTGAAGGACATCTAGGCTGGTTCCTTTTTCTAGCTATTGTGAGTTGAGTGGCAATAAACATGGTTGAGCAAGTATTTCTAAGGTAATGTGATGAGTCCTTAGGATATATGCCTAGTAGTACTATAGCTGGATCATATGGTAGGTCTATTTTTAGCTGTCTTAGGAACCTCCACACTGATTTCCACAATGGCTGGACCAGATTGCATTCCCACCAACAGTGTAGAAGGGTTCCTCTTTTTTCACATCCCTGCCAGCATTTGTGATCATTTGTTTTCATGATGGTAGCCAATCTGACAGGAGTGAGAAGAATCTCAATATAGCTTAATCTGCATTTCCCTGATGACTAGGGATGTAGAACATTTTTTTTACATGCTTATGTGCCATCCATATTTCTTCTTTTGAGAACTCTCTATTTAGTTCCATAGCCCATTTTTAATTGGCATATTTGATTTCTTATTATTTAATTTTCTGAGTTCTTTGAATATCCTAGTTATTAATCCTCTATAAGATCTTTAGTTGCCAAAGTTTTTTTCCCATTCTGTAGGTGGCCTCTTTGCTTTATTCAGTGTCCTTTGCCATACAAAATCTTTGTAATTTCATGAGGTCCCAGCAGTTAGCTGTGGTTTTATTGTCTGAGCAATTGGGGTTATATTCAGAAAGTCTTTGCCAAGACCAATATGTTGAAGGGCTTCCCCTTCTTTTTCCGCTAGCAGTTTCAGACTTTCAGGTCTAATGTTAAGGTCTTTAATCCATTTGGACTTAATTCTTGTGCATGGAGAGAGAGAGAAGAATCTATTTTCATCCTTCTACAGATACATATCCAGTTTCCCCTGCACCATTTGCTGCAGAGGCTGTCTTTTCTCCGATGAGTATTTTTGGCATTTTTATCGAATATCAAGTAGCTATAGCTACCTGGACTTACATCTGGGACCTCTATTCTGTCCCATTGATCTACATGTCTGCTTTTGTGCCAGTACCATGCTGTTTTTGTTACTATGTCTCTGTAGTATAGGTTAAAATCAGGTGTGCTGATACCACAAGCCTTATTTTTGTTGCTCAGTATTATTTTAGATATTTGAGGTTTTTTGTGATTCCAAATGAATTTTTGGATTGTTTTTTCTATTTCTGTGAAAATTCCATTGGAATTTTGATGGGGATTGCATTAAATGTGTAGACTGCTTTTGGTAAAATTGCCATTTTAACAATTATGGTTCTTCTGATCCAGGAATAAGGGATTTTTTTTTCTATTTCCTGGTGTCTTCTGCAATTTCTACTTGTGTGTTTTATAGTTTTCATTGGAGACATCCTTTACTTCCTTGGTTAGGTTTATTCCAAGGTACTTTTTTTTTAGTATATTATGTCAAGTTTATTTTACACACAGGTGACTTGATTTTACAGATTATTTGCTTAAATCGTCCTGTTTTTTTCCTTCATTAATTAGTTTCGTATTCAGCAAATACAGTCAGTTTGGTACCATTATTAGGCTCATCCATGACCTACCCCCTCCCCTTGGCCCCTCCTTGTTGAGGTATATGAGTTATGGGTAAGATAAATGTCTCTGCATATCATGACCAACATGTGGCTCTGATATTCTTTCCACCCCCCTCTTCGACAAAATTTCCCTGAGCCATGTTGGGTTCATTTTTGGTCTGCTTTATTTTCTTTGATGCAATTGTGAATGGCAGTGATTCTCTGATTTCATCCTCTGTGTGTTTGTTGTTAAGCATATAGGAAGGCTACTGATTTCTGTGTATTTATTTTGTATCCTGCTACATGGCTGTAGGTGTTTATCAGGTCTAACAGTTTGCTGGTAGAGTTTTTAGGGTCCTTTATATAGAGAATCATGTCATCTGCAAATAATGATAACTTGATCTCTTCCTTTCCAATTTTTATCCCTTTTATGTGTGTCTCTGGCCTTATTGCTATGGCTAAGACTTCCAGTAATATATTAAATAAAAGTGGGGACAAGGGACACTCTTGTCTTGTTCCTCATTTTAGTGGAAAAGCTTCCAGTTTTTCCCCATTTAGTAATATGTTGGCTGTACGCTTGTCATAAATAGCCTTTATTATATTGAGATATGTTCCTTCTATTCCCAGTCTCTGTAGGACATTTATCATGAAGGGATGTTGGATTTTGTCAAATGGTTTTTCTGCATCTAATGAGATGATCATATGATTTTTGTCCTTCAGTCCATTTATATAATGTATTACAGTTATTGACTTGGGAATGTTGAACCATCCCTGCATCTCTGGGATAAAGCCTACTTGGTCAGGGTGAATGATCTTTCTGATATATTCTTGTATTCTGTTTGCCAGTATTTTGTTGAGAATTTTTGCATCTGTGTTCATGAGGGAGATTGGTCTGTGATTTTCTTTTTTTGGTCTATCTTTGCCTGGTTTTTGTATCAGGGTGATGCTGGCTTTGTAGCAGGTGTTTGGTAGGATTCCTTCTTTTTCGATTTTATGGAAAAGCTTAAGAAGCAATGGTGTTATTTCTTCCCTGAAGGTCTGGTAAAATTCAGCAGTGAGGCCTGGAGAAATGGCTTAGTGGTTAAGCGCTTGCCTGTGAAGCCTAAGGACCCCGGTTCAAGGCTCAATTCCCCAGGACCCACGTTAGCCAGATGCGCCAGGGGGTGCACGTGTCTGGAGTTCATTTGCAGTGGCTGGAGGCCCTGGCGCACCCATTCTCTCTCTCTCTGTCTCTCTCTATCTCTATCTGCCTCTTTCTCTCTCTGTCTGTCACTCTGAAATAAATAAATAAAACAAAAAAATCAAAAAAATTAAAAAAAAAAATTCAGCAGTGAATCCATCTGGGCCTGGACATTTTTTCATTGGGAGATTGTTGACAACTGCTTGGATCTCCATACTTGTTATAGGTCTATTTAAGTGATTAATGTCATCTTGATTTAACTTAGGTAGGTCATATAAATCACGGAAATCATCCATTTCTTGCAGATTTTCATACTTAGTGGAGTATATGTTTTTACAGTGTGTCCCTATGATTTCTTGAATTTCTCTGGTATCTACTGTGATGTTGCCTTTTTATCTCTAATTTTATTAATTTGTGACTCTTCTCTCTTTCTTTTGGTCAGATTTCCTAAGGGTTTATCCTTCTTGTTTATCCTTTCAAAGAACCAACACTTTGTTTCATTCTTTGTATTGTTTGATTCTTTGGACTTTTTTTTTTGGGGGGGGGGTTTCCATTTCATTAATTTCTGCCCTAATCTTTATTATTTCTTCCCATCTACTGAATTTTGGTTTGCCTTTTTCTTCATTTTCCAAGGCTTTAAGGTGAAGCATTAGGTCATTTACTTGCGACCTTTCTAATTTCTTAATATAGACACTTAAAGCTATAAATTTATATGTTCAGGATTGTAATGCCCTACTGTTGAAGCATGCCTTTAATCAATATAAAGTGCCCTTCCTTATCTTTCCTAACTGATGTTGGAATGAAGTCTAACTTGTCAGATATTAGGATAGCAATGTGTGCTTGTATTCTAGGCCCATTTCCTTGAAACACCGTTTTCCAACCTTTCACCCTAAGATAGTGTCCATCCTTTGTAGACAGGTGGGTTCCTTGGAAGCAACAAATGGAAGGATCCTGCTTTCTAACTCTGTCTGCAAACATATCTTTCGGTTGGGGCACTGAGTCTGTTGATATTAAGAGATATTATTGAAACGTATGTATCAATTTTTTCCATTTTTGTAGTTCTTCTGGTTTTACCTTTGCGCTCTTGTGTTAACTAGTATATGAGTATTGCTTGTTTTTTTCCAGGTTCCTTATATGTGTGCTTTTCTTTCTCTTCAGCATGGAGGGACTCTTTCAAGTATTTTCTGTAGAGCTTGCTTTGTCTTCAAATACTCCTTTAGCCTGCTTTTGTCGTGTAATCTCTGTCTATTTGAATGGATAGCTTTGCAGGATAAAATAACCTTGGTTGAAAGTTATTATCTTTCAGAACGTGGAATACATCACTCCAAGCCCTTCTGGTTTTTAAAGTTTGTGTTGAGTAATCTGCTGTAATCCTGATGGGCTTGACATTGTAGGTGACTTGATTTTTCTCTCTAACTGCTTTCAATAATTTTTCTTTCCTTTGTGTGTTTGGTAGTTCGATTATAATAAGGTGAGGAGAGGTTCTCTCCAGGTTTTGTCTCATTGGTGTTCTAAAGGATTCCTGTATCTGCATTGGCACCTCTTTCCCAATTTGGGGGAAGTTTTCCTTCTATGATTTTGCTGAAGATGCCTACTATGCCTTTGGAGTGAAATTCTTCTACTATACACTGAATTTTTATGTTTGATCTTTTCATAGTCTCCTGAATATCTTGAAGTTCCCATTCATACTTTTTTATTAGTTTGTACTTCTGTTTGTTGGACTGTATTAGATCTGCCAGCTGGACTTCTAGCTTAGATATTCTGTCTTCTCCTTCATCCATTCTACTGGTGAGATTTTCTACGGTTTTTAATTTCATTAATTGTGTTTTTCATTTCTAGTAATTCTGACTTGTTTTCTTTATTATTTCTATTTCCTTATTCATGTCTAGTATTGACCTGTTTATTTCATTAAATTGGTGTCCTGTGTCTTCTTTGATTCCTTTATTTTCCTCTTTCATTCCTTTGATTTCTTCTTTGATTTCCTTAAGCATATTTGTAATCATTCTTTTGAAATCTTTTCAGGCATTTCCTCTAAGTCGTTCTCACTGGAGGTCATTTCTGATGCATTAATACTTTTTGGTGGACTTATATTGTCTTGATTTTTGGTGTTTCTTGTGTTATAATGTATATATTTTTGCATCTTGGATTAATTTAATGCTTGGATTTCTAGTGAACTGGGTACTATTAGATGTATCAATCAATATGATATTACATAACTTCAGGGTAGGAGCTCAAGTTTCTAGCTGTGGCTCTCAAGACTCTCAGAGTATCTACAGAAGTGACTCTAGGTGTTGGATTTGCCTGCTATGAGAGTATTAATGTAGGCTGAGTGGAACAAAATACAAGTAGATTTAAAATTTAACTAAACAATGTACACTTTCAATGAAAAACAGCACAGAGTATTTATGCAAGAGTAGGTATTATGACAACCAGATCCTCTGTCTGTCCCTTAGGGTGTGTGGTGCCCCACCCACACCCTTAATCCTGACAACAAGGAGGTTATGATTTCTTGTCTGTTGAGGGTTCCAATTCAGCTTGTGGCCAAGTGAGACCCTTCCCTAATGTATAACAGAAGAGGAAACAAATCCACTATAAATCAAGAAGCAACAAATAACAAGCCCCAAAATATAGCTTATTTAAGAATATCAAATCTGACCATCCATCAGATTTAACATATTATTTATCCAGATATGGAAGGTGCAATTAGTACTTCTGGTTCAGGCCTATATGCCAGGTTTATTAGGTGGGTAGTGACTTGGTGTAATCCCAGTTACCTTTTGGGATGATTTTGGCCTCAGTTATGCTGTGCTCCTGCTTGCGTCCCTCTTCGGTGCACTGTGGGTTCTAGTAGGCTGGCTGGGTCGCTGGATTGCTGCTGTGTTCACCTGAGCTGGGCACTGGTGGTGGGGAGGGGAGGCTGTCGATGGTGGCTCTAGTTCTCTTGCTGGTCCGCGTGATCCTCTATCTTGTGATCTGCTCCTCCATTTTTGTTCGCTGCCGTTCTCCCTTCATATTTCTTGCGTTTGCAAAGAGCTCCGGTGTGAGTGGAAAATCCCCTCATCTGGATTTTCCTGTGGCTCAAGCTGAGCCTGGCAGCTGTGGCCCTGTGGACCTGGCACTGCTGCTGCTGTAGCCACTTCTGCCTGCCTGTGTGGGCTCTGGCTGCTCTGGATCTCTCCTACTTCTCCTCTTCCATTTTAATGCACCTTGCATTTTAGTAAAAGTGTGTATTTTGCTTTTTTTTTTTTTTTTTTTTTTTTTTTGGCTTTTTCTCCCCTATGCTGCTTTGGTGTGGTTCCTATGCCACCTTCTTAACCAGAAGTCTCTTCAGTATTTTTAATTACTGATGATTAATTTTCTAAGAAAACTCAGATTGGAATTGCAAAGAAAAGTAATACCAAATATATAAATATAAGCCAACAAGCTCTTATAAGTATATTATGTTTTATTGACTATTTTCTTGCATGGATAAATGTGTTTTTAAATTTTATTTTATGTATTTTAGAGAGAGAAGCAGATAGAGAGGGAAAAGGGACAGGACAAGGCCTTCAGCAACTGTGAACCAACTGCAGTCACATGAGTCACTTTTGTATTTCTGGTTTATGTGTGTCTTGAGAAATCGAACCTGGATCCTTTAGCTTTGCAGGCAAGCACCTTAACTGCTAAGTAATCTCTCCTGACAGATATAATGTGTTTTGATCGTACATCTTCCTATTATCTTTTCATATTTCCATTGCTGTTTCTCTTTCACTGGATCTTTCTTTCAACCAGGGCCCTTATGTACTTTGATATTAAAATTTGAAAATGTGTTCTTTTACATTTATTTCTGTTTTACCTATTTGCATAGGCATATATGTGTGTGTGATGTGTGTCTTAGGCTTGCCCATGTCACAAAATATGTGTGCATATCATAGTAAAACATTTTGGGGTTTCATTCTCCTCTCCTTTCACTTTCTTGACACAGAGTCTCTCTTGCTGCCGTTGCTTATCAGCTTTTGGATTCTCCTGGCTCCACCTCCTATCCATTGCCATAAGTGGGTAGGGATTACAGATATGTGTTCCACTTCATGTCTACGTAACATGAGCATGAAGATCAAGCTTGTGTCTTCAGACAGCTTACACACAAGGACCTTTAACCACTGAAATATCTCCCCAACCACAGAGATGTTCCTTTAGTCTTAATAACTTTTTGTTACTGTATATCCATGGTTATTCTCTGAATCTATTTTTGTTTTGTTTTTTCTATATGTCATTTAGATTACTATTTAGGAATGTGTTTAAAACATACAGTATTATGTAACTAATGACTAAAAGTTATTGAATTATATATGAGCTAGCTTGGATTATTTGTGTGTGTTTAGCTGATACACACTGTCAACTTTACAATGAAACATTTGCTAAATGTTCAGATATGTGGGACCATTCCCCCACCCCCTTACTTTAGAGATATTAGTTGGGCTTTCCCATTGATTGTCACACAACTTCCAGAGCATCCTTCATGCTCCCGAGAGTATGTGTTCTATATTACTGCTAGGGACTCTAATTTTATTTTTCTTCTTGTATGCATTTACCTCATCTGCTACCACATCTGTCCACCAATACTAATATTCCTTGCCGAATAAAGATAAATTACTATTTTCTTGTGTCCTGTTATCATCTGTTCCTATTGTCATCTATATATTGCATTGCTTTGTCACTTCTCAGAATGAAAAATTTTGTATATTCTTGCTGCATTTTGTTTTCTTAGTGGGCTAATAGGGCTTCATTAAGTACTTAATTTCAATGTGGATATTTTTTTTTTGTATTAGCCACTTCCATAAATATTAGCAATACATCATGTTCATATTTGCCTTCCGCCACCCTGCCTTTTTCCTTTCCAAGCCACCACCTGCCCTTTTTACTTTCCAAGTTTTCCCTCCACTGAATCACTTATTTTTTGTTAATTTATATATTTTATATATTTTACATAGGTTATAGTATTGGCAAAAGTTACCTATTTAGACTTTACATTATGCATATAGTGTTTTCATATTATCCAAGCAATAAGCAACAAATCATAATGCATTATATAAAACAAAAGTACATGTTAACATTGATATAAAATGTTAGTGTTTATTCATGTTTTTAACTTTATTCTTCATGTTATGGAAAAGGTACAGTAGGCAGGAGACAGGACTGAGTGGGGTAAGATACTCCATGCAAGCATAAGAACTGGGGCTTGGATTCTCAGCACCCTTGTAAAAGCTGGCTGTGGTGACCCACATGTGTTATGTCATGTCTGTGGAGGAGAGAGAGGGGAATCCCTGGAGCTTCATGAATTAACTTTCTAAATAAGTCAGCGAGCTACAGGTTCAGCAGAAGGTTCTGCCTAAAAGAATAAGGTAGGGGCTTCTAGCCAAAGAACATCTCTGTGGAGAAGGCCCTAGTTCTTCCTGTTTGGTTGTCTCATTCCTCTTTTTTTTTTTTTTTTTTTGTATTCTGTCCACTATGTCAAAATATTTCCTGGCTGAGAAAAGTCCAGGTCTTGTGAGCGTGTCAGTAATTACTGTAGTGTCGTGAATGCTTCAGTAGGTTCACATTGGGAGGGCAGTTCCCATAGAATGCCTTAGCACTCTGTGGCTCCTACACACTTTCTTCCCCATCATCAATAATATTTCCTGAGCCTGAGAGTATATGTCAGAACACTTAGTGCTGCACTCTTGTGTTTCATATGACAATGAAAATTAAATAAAATCCTCTTCAGATTGCCTCGCTATTTTTTTATTTTTATGATTTATTATTATTGTTATTATTGTTATTATTGTTGTTGTTGTTGTTGGGGCATATGGGTCATGCATTGTGGGTTAGCCTTTAGTTTTGGGTAAAGGAAATGTCTCTGTGTGTCATTACCCAACATGTAGCTCTAGCATTCTTTTCGCCCTTCTTCTGCAAATTTCCCTGAGCCATATTGGGTTTGTGTTAGGTCTGCTTCAGTGTTGAGGTCTCGGGATCCTCCGTGTCTCTGGATATCTGGTTTAGTAGGGGTTGATGGTTCTCTGTGTCTATCTGCATCACTATTATGCTGGTTCCAAGGTCACCAAGAAAACAGCATTCTTACATGTTTCCCCAATTATTCTTAGTTTCTTCTGGGGACCTTTTGAGGTATGATGGGGTGGTTCTCTCTTTAGGGTCTGCATCAATCTGAAAAACAAGCAGATTCACCAATGGAGAGTAAAGTTAGCACCAGGTAAATGTGATAACCATTATTTTTTTACAACAGTTTAATGGAGAGTGGGCTTATTGTTGGATATGTTTCTGACTTGTTTTCCAGCTCCAGCTGTGGGTTCGGTTGCACTGAGCAGATCAGGTAGTTGGTTTCCCACCATGGCTATGTGTCACTATTGCACTTGTTTGAGCAGCATGTCTGGTTATTTGCTGCTAGCTAAGTTAGACCATGCATTGCATGGAGAGATATTGATCATTTCCCCCCCCAATCACTCATGTAGCACCTTCTGGCACTAGATGCATTAACCGTCTGGGAACTGAATCTCTTCTAGCTTTCAGTCATGTCGCTCCATGATATGTGCCAACAGTGTATGGTGTATTCAGCAGTAGGGTCTTAACACTAACCTATGGTGGGTCATCAAATACTCTGACATAAATCTGTCTTCTTTTGGGAGACCTTGGTAGGTCTCTCTGATCAAAAGCTATTGTGGATGATGTCTGCCTGCTGGTACCGGGAGTTACAGGTCAATGCCCAAGAAGAGAAGGAAGAAAAGGATAAGTGATATAAAAGAGATAGAGAGGGCTGGGGGGATGGCTTAGTGGTTAAGTGCTTGCCTGTGAAGTGTAAGGACCCCAGTTTGAGGCTTGATTCGCAGGACCCATGTTAGCCAGATGCACAAGGTGGCAAATGCATCTGGAGTTCGTTTGCAGTGGCTGGAGGCCCCGGTGCACCCATTCTCCCTTTCTCTCTATTGGCTTCTTTCTCTCTCTGTCTGTCACTCTCAAATAAATAAACAATTAAGTTAAAAAAGAGATAAAGAAATGAGATAGAAGAGGGAGAAAGAGAGAGAGAGAGAGAGAGAGAGAGAGAGAGAGAGAGAGAGAGAGAAACAGGAGGAGATAATGGTCAATTTTTGTCATACCTTCTCCAGGGCCTTGTGAATCCAGTGTTCCTTCTAGGGGCCTAGTGAAGGTTCAACCATTTGCTTTGACTTTTAGAATGTAGAGCTTTATGGTACCATTGCCATTCGGGACAAGTTTTTGTGTCCCCCACCCCCTCCCTTACCCTACCCTCTCTCCCCACCCTCCCTACCATCAGGTCCTTGAGATGCTTGCTAGGTATGTCTGCATCTGGGGTAGATTCAGTTTAGGAGCTGTAGATATGTGAGACTATGTGGCAATTATCTTTCTGTGATTAGGTGAGTTCACTGAAAATGATATGTTCCAGGTTTGACCACTTTTCTTCGAATTTCATTGTGTCATTTTTCTTTCTGCTGTGTAGAATTTCATCATGTAGATATACCACATCTTAGTTATCCATTTATCTAATGATGGATATCTGTGTTGATTCCAGCTCTTGGCTATTACGAATTGAGCAGCTATAAAGATGGTTGAGCAAATCTCTCAGAGCTGAGGCATGGAGCTTTTAAGGTACATGCCCAGTAAGGGAATAACTTGGTCTGTTGGTAAATCTATAGTCAGCTTTCTTAGGAGTCTCCATATTGCTTTCAAAGTGGTTGTACCATCTTACATTCCCACCAACAGTGGATGAGTGTTCCTATTTCCCCACATCCTTGCCAGCATTTATTTGCATTTGATTTTTTTTTTGGGGGGGGGTTTCAAGGTAGGGTCTCACTCTAGCCCAGGCTGACCTGGAATTCACTGTGGAGTCAGAGGGTGGCCTTGAACTCACAGCGATCCTCCCACCTCTGCCTCACGAGTGCTGGGATTAAAGGCATGTGGCACCATGCCCGGCTTGCATTTGATTTTTTGGTGTTTACTATCCTTACTGGGGTAAGGTGGAATCTCATAGGAAAGACTTCCTGAACAAAACCTCAGTAGCACATGATCTTAACCAATCACTCAACCAATGGGATGTTACGAAACTGAAAAAGTTTCTTCAGAGACAAACATACAGTAAGCAGACCCAATACATTACCCACAGAATGGGGGGAAATATTTGCTGAATGTCCAACTGACAGAGGCCTAATTTATAGATTCTACAAAGAAGTCAAAAACCTAAACAGTGAAAGTCAAATAACCCACTTACAAAATGAGGCAAAGAACTGGACAGGCAGTTCACTGAGGATAAAATAGAAATGGCAAACACACACTTAAGGAAATGTTCATCATACCTAATCATCAGGGAAATGCAAATTAAAACAAATATGAGATTCCACCTTACCTCAGTAATGATAGCAAACATCAAAAAATTGAATATTATAATTTAAACTCACATTTTTTACTTGAACAAATGAATTAAAAAGTAATATAAAATTAATAAATATACTAGATAAATATATTTACCCAAAGATTATTAATCTTCACCTTTATTTTTCTGTCTGCAATGCCTTTCAAAATTCCCAGGGGCTCCTCAACCCCAAGTGTATGGTGGGTAGGACTCTTTGTTGTGTAATATCTTCTATGAATAAGTATAACTTAGTAAAACATAATTTTCAATGATTTTTCTTATTAGTTTTTGAGGCAGAGTCACAATTTATCTCACACTGGCCTTTAAATCATAGTGTTCTTGCTCCCCCAGATTGTCAAGTGCTGGAATTAAAGGTGTCAGCCACCACCCAAGTTTGTATAAATGAATATATATTTATATATATGCACATATTTTTGGTTTCTAATATTAATGATTTAAGGAATTTATTATTTTTGCTTAGAATTGACAATATTATGCTTCATTGGGTAGCATGTTATATTTGCTATAATTTATTCATGTTTTTCTGCCTTTTGGTGGTCCCCTTTCCTACTCAAATGGTTCTTTTAAAATATTTTGTTTTTATTTATTTATGAGAGAGAGAGAGAGAGAGAAAGAAAGAAGAAAGAATGGTAGCACCAGCTGTAGCTGCTGCAAATGAATTCTAGACGCATGTGCCACCTTGTGCATCTGGCTTATGTGGGTCCTGAGGAATTGGTCTTCGTTCCTGTTACTTTGCAAACAAGTACCATAACCACTAAGCCATCTCTCCAAGCCAATATGCTACATGTGTTCCATCACATCTCTTGTTTCCCTCTATTATCTTTAAGACACTCGCTTCCCTCACACATCTCATGTGAGTGTGTGTGTGTGTGTGTGTGTGCACGTGAGTAGATGTGTGTGTGAAGAAATGTGCATCTATGTTAATTTAAATCCAAATTCTGGATTTCAGGAAAATGTATATTTGTATTACTGAACCAGTATTATTTCACTTAACATAATGCTCTGTGGTTCCATCCATTTTGCACAAAGCAAATTAATTTTATCCTTCTTTATGGGTGAATAAAATTCCATTGTGTATGTGCAGATTGTTTTCTCTAATCATTCCTCTATTGAAGACATGTAATCTGTTTCCATATCTTGACAATTGTGTATAGTTTTTACCCCTAACCATAGGTATGTAAGTATCTCTGTGGTATGCTGACCCAATGACCTTTAAATATATACCAAGAAATGTTACAGTTATGCCAATATAGAAATTTTCTTTCAGTTTTTGATGAAACTCCCTTCTGATTTTGTACAGGTTGTTGACAAATTTAAATTCCCATTAGTAGTCAGTGTTCCTCTTTGCCCATTTTATCACTAACAGTTTTTTTTTTTTTTTTTTTTTTTTTTTCTTTTTTGAGGTAGGATCTCACTCTAGCCCAGGCTGACCTGAAATTCACTCTGTTGTCTCAAGGTGGCTCTACATCACGACAATCCTCCTACCTCTGCCTCCCAAGTGCTGGGATTAAAGGCATGCACTACCACACCAGGCTCATTTGTTTTCTTGATAATAACCATTCTGATAGGAGTGAGATAGATTCTCAAAGCAGGGTTCCTGTATCTTATTATAAACTAGTCTTCTCAAGTCATATATTTGAAATCATGAGTCAGGAAATAGCTCTTGGAAACAAATTAATAAAAATGTCACAATTATAAAATGCTTAGTCAATTATTTACTGTGAAAATATTTCCTCTCAATCACAGATTAGTAGAAAACATGATTATTTACATTAATGTATGAATTCTCAATGTATACATATACGACCACATCAGAGCATGTGGGATGCAGTGAAATGCAAAGAAATAATTTTAAAAAGGGAAATTGTAGATTGGCCAACTTTACAAACAAGGTTCTAATAGTCAGAATAGTAAAACATAAGATTCCATCAATGAAAGCAAATGGGTACTGGGAATACTACCAAATAGTACACAGTTCTCTAAATTGTATAAATTACCTCCTTACTCAGTGTATATTATGTTTTGCTAGGTTATTTAGCAAAAATCTCTTGTCAATGAGGAGGCCCATTAGGAAAACCTCAGTGCTTGCCAACAGCCTCCCCAGAGTGCCCTTATGAAGAACCAGGAGGAGTTCTATCAAAGGTGGGATTTTCTAGGTGTTCTGTGTGAAACATCTAGGTTTGACTACATGAAGACTGATGAAATTGCATGCATCGATGGAGTCCATTTGGATGAATAGACTCTCTCAGGCATAGATCTATGTGTTTGAATAAGAGAAGAATAGTGAAGTGTAGACTAAAAGTGGTATTCTGTGAAATAGAGATGAAGATGAAGAATTCAATGCTACATAAAAAATGATAATTTTTGTATGTAACGTTGTTGTATCATATTTCTTTGTAACATTTTTGTATCATATTTTAGACTATTTATGAACTATTTTGATTATTTAGGTCATATTAATGATGTTGGATTTCAAATCTGAGAACAACATAAAGTAAGGAATGCAAGTTTGAATATCTCACTTATAGTTTAATTTCATTCCCCATTAATTTGTAGACTGAGTTTTGGTGACTTTTCTGCCTCACAAATTTCTCTCCATCTGAGCCCATCATAGCTTCCTTTCCTAATTAACAATCACTTAATTGCCTTCTAGAATATAACCCTTTGTTTTTGATACTTGGTCATCAATGCACTTATTGTAGTTAACTTCTTGTTGGTGGCAGAAAGCCCTTGGCAAAATGTTGCTTATTTTAGTTTACAGACTTGAGAGGAAGCTTGTGATGGGGGGGAGTGGCATGAGCATAGGCTAGACATAACCTTCTAGCCAGTATCAGTTGGAAACAGGAGCAGAAGAGTATGCCAAACATTAGCAAGGGAAGCTAGCTATAACACCCATAAAATGCCCTGACAAGATACTCCTCCAATAAGGCTTCATTTGCCAATAAGTGGGGATCTAGAATTCAGACCACTTGAATTTATGGGATACATCTATCAAATGACTAGAGGACATATGTAACATCTATGAATTCTATTTATTTATTTATTTATTTATTTATTTATCTCTGCTTGCTTTTTTATAGAACTTATAATGAAACACATGCTTACAAGTGGTTAACCAGTGTCTATAACCAAAGCCCTCCTTTTAGTTTTTATTATGAGACAGTATGACCTAAAATGCCCAGGATAGTCTTGAAACCACTTGGAAACAAGAATATCTAAACTTGCCATCCTCCTGCAGCTGCTGCCATTAGTCTCCACGGTTCTTTCTGAACTCAGACATAACATGCCCCACAAGGCCAAACATATTTTGTCTATTTCCAGAGAGCAGAAACTAAGAAATTGCCTGAAAATACAAATATTTTGGCAACTTAATATTTCATGTTGATATTTTGTATACAGTATTTTATCTTTATAAAAATATTATTTCATTTCTAGAACAGATAATCATTTGAATAATTTTTACAGTCTTCATATATTACATGAGATACATAAGACAAAATCACTTTCTTAGTTTGGCTTAGAAATTCCAAAATTAATATTTAACCATGGTTTCCATTATGTTCCTCAATTAGAGTTCTTTTTTAAATGCAATTAATTTTGTGCATAACTTTAATGAATATAATATGTTGAATAATAAATAATGCATTGTTATCATAGATTTTTCAAAAATGCTCTGCTTTATATTTTTAGGAAATAAGAGGTATAATGATATCTAATGAAGTAATAAAAAGATAATATGCTCTTAAAGACAGAAGGGAAAAACAAAACAATATTCAACTGTGGCATAAACATTAATTGTCAAATGATTGTAGAGGTTTAACTCCCTGTTCCCTGGTGGGAAGGAAGTATTAAAGTAATCAACAGGAGTAGTGTCTGATGGGTTAATTATTTCTTAAGAAAATATTTTATATTTATAAAAGGTATGAGATGGAGAGATGGCTTAGTGCTATGAAGCCTAAAGACCCAGGTTCGATTCCCCAGTACCCACATACGCCAGATGCAAGAAGTGGCACATGTGTCTGGAGTTTGTTTCTAGAGGCTGGAGACCCTGTTGTGTCAATTCTCATTCTCTCTGTTTATCTCTGCTTACAAATAAATAAACAAAATAATAAATAAATATTTTAAAAAGATAAAGAGAGATGGAGAAGGAGAGAAATATTAAGAGAGATATGGACATCCCAGGGCAAAGAAATACCTGACATATGTACTATTTTGTGCATCAGGCTTCATGTGGGTACTGTAGAATCAAACCCAGACCTGCAGGCTCAGCTTCTTTATATTTGCACATTTTGAGCAAAAAATATATATAGAAAAATAATTAAACATCATCCTTTAACAAAGGTTTAACTTATATACGAAGATGTGAATGTCTAATGTGTTAGAATCTACAATTATGAGTCTAAATGTTTTGTGAGGGTCATATGTACAAAAAGAAGAACAAGCCAACAGAAGCAAATAAATTAATACCTATCTATTGTGGAGCTAATGTGCTCCAGCCTTTGCAGTAGGCCCTAAAGGGACATCTGTTGGCATCAGAGGTAAGGCCTTTGCTTCCAAGTTGTCTGCATCTACTCTTCAATGTTTACTTTCCCCAATTTTTCCAGAAGAAATCACCATGCTCTGAGTGATGAAGCCACTTGGCTGGAGTCACCCTACAGCAGTGCGGAGCAGCCACTGGGATGCAGGAAACATCCGGGAAACACAAATGCAGTCCTCCCTGAGATGTTTCTCCCATCTGTTGAGATATCAATCATCAAAATTAAACTAAACACAAAACTTAATTAGTGTCAAGTATTTGCAAAAACTGCTTGTCTTTTGCACTGATGATGGGAAAGTAACAGGTTCGTCATTTATAAAAACAGTGAGAAGGGTTTTCAATAACTTAAAAAGAGCACAATAATGTGATCTGGCAATTCTTGCCCTGAGTACATATCTAAAAGATTTGAAATCATGGTGTCAGAGAGATAAAATACAAAATGGCCAAGCTTCGTAGAAGCACACAATAGGATGGTGGCTGCCAGTGGTTGTGAGAGGAAAAGAGAATTGCTCTTCAAATGACATAAATCAATTGTCATAAATTCTAAGTATTAACTGGGCAGCCTATCTACAGTTAAAATACAGTGTTTCTCACTTAAAAATGAAGAGGATAGCTCTCATAGTGTGTGCTATTACTGAGTCAAAGAAAATGACACAGGAAAATTATGGTGATGATGGATACATTCACTACCTTGACTGTGTGGTGACCATGTGTATAAATCAGTGCTATATGCTAGCTACATATTGGTCTTTTCTATATTATGTGTTCTGGAAACTATAAAAATATTCTTATATGATTTTTTCTCTCTTTAATTCTGAGACTATATAATTGTTTTGGGGGGACTTAAAAGTGGCAAGTAAAACATAACATTGGCTAAATATTATTCCCACTAAAATAAAAAAAAAACTAATTTCCATTCCATCACTCATAAATTCTGAAACATTTCACAAAGCACGTGGATGGTATCTTCAGAAGATCAAATAATATAAATGTATAGATTTCGAGGTACATATATATAACGTTTTTCAGTCATATTTGCCATTAAATTTAGTCATAGTTGCAAAACCAAGTCTTTAGCAAAACTTTCACTGTGGCTTACTTTCTATTGTCTTGCAAGACTGATTCACGGTGTTTACTGTGTTTAGTCATTCATGTCCTTATTCTTCTACAGTGCCTGCTCAAATCTCTACTTCATCTTGTTCCATTATTCTGTTTTGTTTTCTATGTGAAAATTTTAAACCATTTCAATGATGTTCTATCTCTATTTTATTCCTTTCTTTAAATATATTATTTTAGAGAGAGAGAGAGAGAATGAGATTGGTGGGTGCATCAGGGTCTTTTGCCACTACTAAGGAACTCCAAATTCACATTTCACTTCATATGCCTGGATTTATGTGGGTACTTCTGGGGAATTGGACCTACTATCAGGCTTTGCAAACAAGCACCTTTAGACTCTTAGCCATCTCCCCAGCCCTTTATTCTATTCTTGATCTTTCTTTTTTATTGTTTTAATATTTTCTAATTGCAATTTGAAAATAAAATAAATGTCCATAAATGCATGGTTTTCTAGTTTTGAAAATTTCCACTGATCGTTAACAAATTTATCTCTAATGTTTATTTTATGAAATCTGTGCACTCCTCCTCCCATTCCTGACTGACTACCTTAATGCAAGTACCATGCTATCTGAATTCCTGTGATTGTGTGCCTAGTTTAAGATAGATTGTACCTCAAATCTAGTGCTCAGAAATATTTTAGCTTTGATGAAATATTTTTTATCCATTTAAAATGAAAATCTGCTTGCTAGTAAAAAAACATAAGCACACAAGTAAACACACCCCACATGTATACACTCCTGAAAAATTATAAGCACTTTAAAAATATAATTATCAGGGCTGGAGAGATGGCTTAGTGGTTAAAGTGTATGCCTGCAGAGCCAAAGGACCAAGGTTTGATTCCCCAGGATCCAACTAAGCCAGATGCACAAGGTGACTCATGCATCTGGGGTTTATTTCCAGGGGTTGAAGGCCCTGGTTCACTAATTTCTGTCCCACCCCCATCTCTCTCTCTCTCTCCCTCTATCTCTAGAATAAATAAAATCTAAAAAAATAAATAAATATAAAAAATCTAATTAACAAACCACAGTGGTATAGAGTAAGTTGTAGAGAAGTATGTTTTCTGGAAGTTTCTAATTGACTTTCTATAATTTCACTTAATGTCAAATCATTCTTGGGCTAGTGTATAATTTCTTATGATTCTGAATCTTTCTTTACTAATGAAATGTTTCCTCTATACCTCTCACTATATGTCTTAAAGGAAACAAGGCTTACATGTGAAAGATTTTTAATTTTACTTTGCTGTGAACATATTTTATCTTATTAATGATGGTTTTCTTTTTAAGCTGTATTCTCTTATTAACAAATTCTATATCTACATAATAGATGTATTTTAATATATTAGCTTAACAATAGAAGTATTTAATGTTTTCTATAACTATTAAATAGAGTCTTAGAATTTAATGTGGTAAGATCTGAGGGAAGACACTGTCTTTGAAATAAGGAAATAAATTTCCAATATACTCATTGCTAGACTTTACGTTGTCCATCCTGAATTAAGTTCTTTCAAATTTTCCTGCATCGGAGTTGGAATTCTCATAAGTCCTTTCTATTCTCCACAGATTTCTCTTCTGACCTAGTTCATTTACATAGATTTTTGTAACAATAAATTTATCAAATGTCCTATCACTGTCTGCATGGAAAGATGGTAGAACAGATCAGAGAAAGGGAAAGTATGAATAAGTATGACAATGTATTTTCTTATAATGATCTGTCAAAGTGGATGCAAGAAAAGAAAACCTTTCCCTTTTAATAAGGAATTTCAAGTACAAATACACAACCTAGGATAGAGCTCTCATGTATAACATTTCTGTATGAGAACAAGATAAATGAAATTATGTTATTTATACTTTATTTTCCCTTAGTCTGCCGCTGGATCCATTTTGCCTTTAAGGGATTCAGGAGGTTGGGTAGATGGCTCAGTAGTTAAAGTGCTTGCTTGCAAAGTATGATGGCTAGGGATCAATTGTCTAATATATATGTAATTAAAGACACACAAAATGGTGCATGCATCTGAGAGTTTGTAGTAGGAGGAGGCTCTTGTAAATACAAAAAGTTAAAAATAAAAAAGTAAAAATATTCATTGGCCCATTTCCAATACTGTACTACAATTAACATGCTAGTACTTAAAGATTACATATATTACAAGATTATTATTCTTAAAGATATGTAACATAGCTGGGTGTGGTGGCACATGCCTTTTATCTCAGCAATTTGGAGGCAGAGGAAGGAGGATCACTGTGAGTTTGAGGCCACCCTGAGACTACATAATGAATTCCATGTTAGCCTGAGCAAGAGTGAGCCCTTACCTCAAAAAAAGTAATATAACATAATATTCACATGTTAATAATCATACTCGATATGATGTCCATTTTATTAACTAAAGCTTATTCAATTTACTTCTAAACTTTTATAGTTATTAAATATTTTTAAATCATTTCCAGGAAACAATGTGCTTTGTTTCACTTTAAATGCATTCTATCTATACTTTCCTGCTTAAACTCTGTGCTTCTCTCTTTCAATGTTTCCAATTTATTTTTGCTGACTGTAAACCTCAGACTACTCCAGATTTCTCCAGAATACCATGTTGCAGACCTTTTGTCCCTCTCTGCCATGTTCAGAAATTGTAGGTCCAATGTTCCTCACCCTGAACCTGAATTTCTCTTTGCCATCCAAGACATCATGAGTGGAACAGGCCCACCTACGAAATGCAGAAAGATGTCCATACTTTAATGTTCTCAGCTTCAATTATGCCCTCAAATATTTGTGCAGTGTTCGATTACATATTCAACAGTCTGCCTACTAGTGTGTCATTAATAACGAGGGCGTGATTGTGCCTGTTTCAGATGACTCACTGCTGGCTGAGAAAGGGAAGGACAAACAGGGAAACAGTAGCTATGCTTAAAATCCCAAATATATAAATTATGAAAACTAAAATTTAAGGAGCATATAAGGCTTTCCTGGGAAAATTCAAGAACGTTTAAGACAGAGGTTTGCAATTTAGAGACAAAAGAAATTACAGTTTTGTAAAAGCTTCTGTAGTTTATCAAGTGATATCGATATCATAATAGGCTAAAGAGATTATTGGGGAATAAATTGCTTCTTGCCTCAGGTTGGGCATCTGAATTGCATTTTAAATGTTACAGAAAGACTTGGAAACTTTGTAAGGTACAGAAAAGTTATTATATGCTTGTTTTCTTAAAAATACTAAAAGCAGCATAAGGAAGAGCAAATTGGAAAAATGAGAAACATTAGGAGGATGAAATTGAAATGAAAAGAGATTATCAGCCTGGTGAGCGGTGTCCTTGAGAGGGATGGGATGTGAGTAACGATGAGGAACTGTAAGTGGGCATACTTGACAACAAACGGGATGTGCAGGTTAAAGCTAATGGAGGAGAAACAAGGATTCCAGAGCTCTAGCCTAGGAAGTTGCAGTTGGGAGATAAAAAATATCAATTCATGTTCCTTTCCCTGTATGCCTGAAAAATTTGCATAACTCACCCTGGAAAGGTTTTCTTATTCTGGGATGTATGCAGTTTGTTCCCACACACGGAAATTTCTGTTAAGAGCAAAGAATTTGGAAACAGAACATATATGGAGATCTATTGTGATAAAACTGTGCTATTACTGATCCTCATTAATATTTTAGCATCTATAATTCTGGCAAAAATATTCAGTTTTTTAAGAGTTTCTAACAATTTTGAAGTTTAAAGGGATAGGTAATATAATGTCAAGGCTCTTTGATATCTAACATCCTCATATCATAAAAAAGTATAGCTATGCTGTAATGAAAGTTATGCTTTTATAGTAATTTTATGTAAATATATTTTCAAATATATAAATATTCATTTGGTAATTAGCCATATACATCACTCTTTTCTTTCTTCAGCCTCTTATTGGTCCATGTCCTCATACCTTTGCCATATTTATGATGCTAGTTAAACAATTTTACTAGGCATGATTTAGTTGAAAACACCGTATTAGTGTTCTCCATCATTTCAGTCTTGCTACATAAGGTGCATTTTTCATTTTTAAAATCAAACAAAACGATAAACACAAAACAAAAATTAAAAAAAGCATTCAGTTCATTCTTCTGTTCACTGGGAGAGGACCATGTCATTTGGAATAAAGGTCACCATCTTTTGCAGGCCTGCATTGCCTTGGCCAGGCAGTAATCTTCAGATGTGTCTTCCCTCCACACCTCCTCCATCAACCTCAGAGGAAACACAACTTGTATATCTCTCTTACCATAGCATATCATTGTCTTTGCTCTGCTTACTTTAGCACTGGCTCTTTTTATTTGAGGTTTTGTTCACCACATACTCAAAAATCTACCATTCATATTATGGATATTTTATTTCCCATATCTTATTGGGGCATCACTTCTAACTATAATCCTCACAAATTTGAATGGAATGGCAACCTAAAAAATATGTTGATGCAAAACCCCAAATTGGCCTTTAACAAGCTTAATTATTTCATTATTTTACATTATGTGCTTATTTATTCTATGTTCAGATTGGTGTAGACATGTCACTTTACCCTATTTTAGATGGCATTGTTTAATATTGCTTTTGCAAAAATTATTTGTAAAAGCATGGAACTAATCTTGTTTTTAATTATGTGAATTATGTGAATTCCTTTAATGCACAATTTGCAATTTCATTTTCATATTAGTTCACTGTTACATTTTAAAAGATTTGTAGATTATAAAGATTCTATGCAGAAAAGAATAAATGTTGGGCAAATTTCAAAAAACATTACTGGTCCTGTGGACTGTCTTGGAAACATAAAGAGTAACAGAGAGGGATGTAGTGATAGCTTAGTGGTTAAAGCACTTACATGTGAAGCCGAAGATCCAGGTTCGATTCTCCAGTACCCACGTAAGCCAGATGAACAAGATTGTGCATGCATCTGGAGTTCCTTTGCATTGGCTGGAGGCCCTGGTATGCCCATTCTCTCTCTCTATCTGCCTCTTCCTCTCTCTGTCTTGCTCTCCTCCCTCTCAAATTAATAAATAATTTTAAAAAAGGAACTGAGGAGACAGATTGAAACTTAAAATGTATGATGGGAAATATCCTGTACTCTTATTTCACCTACTTTTCACCTAAAGAGTGGTGCTTAGTGTACAATTGGTGGACTGTGGACCTACCATCTAATCCACTCATGGTGTGAGAAAGCCCCAGCATAAAGAGGTAAATGGGAGCATAGAGCTTATTGGAAGAGGCTGCAAATGGAATAATTTTAAAAGCCTTTATAATTATAAAGTGGAATTATAAAATATGTAGATGAAGAAAATATTTTTAAAATAAAATTAACAACCTCAATTCATATATAATATGATTTCAGTAACTTAATTTTCAGTATTGAATGCACATTGCCTGCAAATATCACAAAGTGGTAATATTAACATAATAATCTTGTACAAAAAATACAGAATTAGTGTATCTCACTAAGTGCAAATTTAGAAAGTTTTCTTTGAACCTGCCAAGAGAAAACTATTTTCAAATTTTACTATCATATGTGAGTTTCTGATCAATTTTTATGTTCTTATTTCTCACATTAAGTTAATATATTTTTTCTGTTCTCAACAAGCTCTGTGACCATCAGAGGAATTGGAAGGCTTTTGTGTTCAACAGCAAATTCCAAGAACTCACAATAGATTTCATATCTGAAGGAGCTTTCAAACATTTGCTCCCTATTTTGGACCTATGTAGTATTGCTAAGACAAAAATGAATAATTTTCATCAGACAATAATGATGCTAAAATTATGCTAAGACTTTGTCACTGGTAGAAAAACTATACCATCATTCTTGCCCTTCAGAGTGTGGTCTAGACTCTGGTATGAAGAAAATTGTATCAAAATCCCCTGTTTTAACCTTATTTAACCTCATTTGCTCATTAGGCATTGCTGGGTCCCTTGTTCACCTCACTGCTGGAGCATCCCAACACTTTTTTTAAAAAAAATATGTACTCATTTATTTATTTATGAGAGGCAGAGAGAGAGAGAGAGAGAGAGAGAGAGAGGAGAGAATGAGTGCACCAGGGCCTCCTGCCACTGCAAACAAACTCTAGATACTTGTGCCACTTTGTGCAGCTAGTTTATGTGGTTAATGGAGAATCATACAAGGGTCTTTAGGGTTCAAAGGCTAGAATCTTAACCATTACTATGCCATCTCTCCAGTCCAGTCTCAGCTCTGTTAAAGAGAGAAATTTCCTTGCAAATTTAAATTGTACCACTTCTCTCTCACTTATAGATGAAAACATGCATATATGTCTTTCATTTATTATCTAGATTTTTTAATTGAAATATGTTTTCATTTTATTTTCAATTAGTTAATAAGCAGCATTAGACACTTTCAATTACATAGAACACATATTGACATTTGTTATGAATCTTGCAGATTTTTAAAATAGACTTTATTTTTACTTTTTCTCTACTTTTTTTACTAATTAGTTTTGTACTCAGTGAATACAGTCAAGTTGGTACCATTGTTAGCCTCCTCCCTGTCCTCCCTCCTCCCCCTGACCCCTCCTTGTTGAGGTATATGGGTCATGCATTGTGAAGTTAGCCCTCACTTATGGGTAGGAGGAAATGTCTTTGTGTATCATGACCCAATGTGTGGCTCTGACATTCTTTCCACTGCCTCTTCCACAAATTTCACTGAGCCATGTTGGTTCATTTTAGGTTTGCTTCAGTGATGAGGTGTTGGGAGCTTCTGTGTCTCTGGATATCTCATTTGGTAGGAGTTGATTGTTCTCTGTGTGGATCTTCTTCACCCTTGTGCTGGTAGCAGGTTCACCAAGAAAACAGACCTTTGCTTGTTACACCAATTATTTTTAGTTTCAGCTGGGGCCCTTTTGAGGTATGATGGGGGGGGGGGGTTCTCTCCTTAGAATCTATATCTACCTGAAAAAGAGAATCAGATTCTCCAATGGAGAGTAAAGTTAGCAGCAGATAAATGGGATAACCCTTATTTTTTAAGAGAATTTAGTAGGTGTAGGCCCTCATTATTGGTGGTAGCTTGATAATGAAGAGTGGGCTTATTTTTGGATATGGTTCTGACTTGTTTTCCAGCTCCAGCTATGGGTTCTGTTCCACTAAGCAGACCAGTTAGCCAAAATCAAGAGCAGTTGGTTTCCCACCATGGCTGGGCACCACTATTGCATTTGTGTGGTGAGCATCACGACAGATTATTTGCTGCTAAGTAGGTTAGACCATGTGTTGCTTGGACAGATACTGTTCATTTTCCCCCAGTTGCCCATGGGTACCTTCTGGCACTAGACCCATTGACTATCTGGGGACTGACTCTCTTCCTGCTTCTAGCCATGTCACTCCATGTTACATGTCAATCGCATGTGGTGTCTTTAGCAGTAGGGTCTTACCACTAACTTTTGGTGGGTCATCCAGTACTTTGACAGAAATCTGTCATGTTTTTTTTTTTTAGCAAACCTTGCAGGTCTCTCTGATCCAAAGCTCATTGTAGATGATAGCCACCTGCTGGTAGTGGGAGTTACAGGTCAGTGCCCACGGAGAGAAGGAAGAAAAAGATAAGTAGTATAAAAGATTTAGAAGAGGGGGCGGGGGAGAGAGAGAGAAAGAGAGAGAGTGTGTGCGTGCGCACGCGAGAGAGAGACTGTAGATCTAGAGTTTTAATTGGAAACTTCCACTTGGGCATTTTATTGAAAGAATAGAATTTGGGATAGACTGTTATAATAAAAATTTAGATACTTTCTCATTTTATATCTACATGTTAAATTAATGGGTTTGGACCATATCACAATGAGAGTGAATTTTTTGTGTAGTATAGATAAATTCATACTTTTATAACCCCCACCCTCTTAGCTGTCATTCATTGATTCCTATAACAAAATTGGCCAGAACTTATGGGGGGGGGCTTGTCACTTTTTTTGCAAAATGATAAAATGAAGAAGTTAGTTAAACATGTGAGGAGCATTAGGAAAAAGGAGATGGATAATCAAATAGTAGCTCCATAAAAGGGACAGTAAATGCATTTGGTGGAAAAGGATGCTCAAACATTGAAATTATGAAAACATGATAAATATGCAAAATGAGAGGAGCAATGAAAGAGCACATGTTTGCAAGTCCGAAAATGAGGTTACAAAAAGGAATCAAAGTACAGCTCCTTATGGCCAGCTCAGAAACATTGAAGGGGCATTGACAGTGGCCAGATTGGAATTAGACAATAAGGAATTTTAAGGATGCATGATAATGGTAGCACATCATTCTAAATATAATAGAGTGAAGGAAGGGGTGACATTTTATGTTTTCAGAAAATTCTCCCAGGTTACTTTCAGGAAATTGAAGAATGTTGGTTGCGCAAATGAGAAATAACCTTACCCATCCTTTATATGTGAGTATATGATGACAGTCTTTGAGACTATTGAAAATATGGAGTTAATCATATGTGATAATTTAATCTATAATAATGAGGAATAAAAGCATTATTGGCTGTAATCTGATTTACGACACAAGAAATTTTATTTTGGTATTCCCAGAAACTGGGGAAAGTAATTTAGGTGAGGGATTATAACTGCTAAGTAAGGTATTGTGCTGAATTCAAACAACTAAAATGCTTTAAATTGCATTAACATGTGATACAACTTTTTTTTTTTCAATTGTCTTCATAGCAGGTTACAGTTAGGAGAGATTAGCTTTTAAGGACTTGCTGAAATGCTTTGAAAATCTCTGGTTAATAATGTTTGCAAAAGATAGAAGGTTGGCTACTTGTCAAAATATATATGCCTAACTCTCACTATTCACATAATACAGATGAACAAATTGACTTCAAAATTTACATTCAAACTGTCCAAATAAAAATATACAACTCATACATAGTACCTAAAAATAAAATTAATAAAATTCACATTTTGTCTTTTTCATAAATTTAATTATGTAAATATACACACCTTTGATTTATTGGTCTTGGAGTTATGTATAGAGAAAGTTACTGATTTAATTTTCTTTATATAATTCCAAAGATATATGTTTTATTGCAGGGTTTAACTCTGCAACCATACTGGTTTTGAACTCAATAATGTCATGTCTCTGCTTCCCCAGTTCTGAGATGATAGTTAGACACCACTGCACTTGACTCATATTCTGAATATTTGGGGCAATTTTTGTACTACAAATATATCTTATTGCTTCATGATAACTTCTAGAAGTAGATGCAATACTTCTTCCCATAAGCCAAAAAATATTTTCACATCTCAGTGTAACTTCATTATAAACACATCCCCTTCTACATAACTATTATTGCCAAAGAGATTTTTTCCCCAAAAACATACATACATATATATGTAGATATTTATCCAAGCTCTATCTTTTATTAGTCATCTATCTTATTCTGATCCTATTCTTCTTAAATGAGGAATTGGTCTATATAAACATTGCCAAAGAAGCACTAGAAGGACTGTTCTAGAAGAATTCTTTTAACAATTTTCAAAATAGGATGTCAGAAGGATAGCAAGCTTAAGGCATAAAAAGGTTACAACTCTCTCCAGATATTTCCAAACCAGTTTTTTTTTTTTTTTTTTTTTAACTCGTAGGCCTTGGGAAAATGAAGACTTAGTTGAGACCACAAGGATGATAGAGCTCTAATTCTGCTTTGCCTTGAGGTTTCCACCCATCCAATTATCCTGGCTATGCATTAACTTCTCATCTCTAAACCATCCCAACTACTTTTGGACTTGCCAGCATCAACATGACTAGTTTTCACATTGTCAACTATTAAAGTTATATTTTGTATTGACGGAGAGTGTGTTAGAGGCAGAGTTTCACTTGAAAACTTCCATTCACTTGGCTCCATACCAAACTTTGAACTGGTTCATCATGTTTCCTTGAATTATATTTGATTGATGCTCATGGATCCTCAATGATGTAAGGAGTGTAAGGCAATATTTTACATTTCACATTGCTAAGACAAAAAAAAATCAGGTAAAAATTTTTTTCAAGCAGCAAGGGTTACTCAAAAGCTGACAGCATTATGAATAGACTCACTATGTCTCTTCTCTACGGTAGGTGTCAGACGCACACCTTAGTGTCTGATACTTAAATAGCAGTGCACCTTATGTTATATGCAGGGTTCCTGTTCCAAAAGATCTGGGTGTTTATCTTAGTATAGTTAGTAAATAACATAGAATTTGACAGATTCCAGACATTGAAAAATTGTTTATGGGACCATTAACAGTCAAAAACATTATTGCATGTTATTGCTTTTTCAAAAAAAATAAACTCGCCAAATATCATTAGGTAGCAACTGAGTCTAAAAATAAAAATAATATAAAGTCCTTATTTTATTACATACATGGATGATAAATATTTGTTCCTAAAGTTGATAAATCCTATTTTTGCCTCTTTTAGTTGATCATTTGCTCACTTTTTTAATTATTAGAAACATATTTTGTATGGATACATCAATGTGTTGGTACACTCTATTCTCTCATCCCTGCCTTTATTCCTCAGGGCCCTGCCTATGCGGGGTTGCAGGTATTCGCCATGGGGTAGTAGGTCATATGTTGTGAGAGCAAAGGTCAATTTTTGGGGGGAAGGCAATGCCTCTTGGCACGATATCTCAACCTGTGGTTCTTCTGCCCCCTCTTCTGCAAAATGCACTGAGCTATGATGTGTGTGTTTTAAGTCTACTTCAGTGATGAGCTCTTAGGAGCCTCTTGGTCTCAGCTTTGGTAGGTGTTAAGTATCCTCAGGGTCTGTATTCTACACCCTGGCACTGATTATCAGGTTCACCATGGAAGCAGCACTCTTGCTTGTCTCCTCAATTCCTCTGTGTTTTCAGCTGTGGCTTGGCTGAAGTGTGAGGGGTAGTTTATCTCCTCTGGCCTCACTACTTTCTGAAAAAGAAAAACAGATTCTCCAATGGAGAGTGAAGTCCGAATAGTTTAAATGGGATAAGCATTATTAATTTAGGGAGAATTTGATGTATGTAGCCCCTCTTTTTGCCAAAGACTAGTGAGAGCTTGACACTGGAGAAAATAATCTTTGTCTTCATAGGATTATGATGTAGTTCCCAATTTCAGATATGGGTTCCTTTACACTGAGCAGATTGCTTAGCCAATCAGAAAGCTATTCCTTACCCACCAAGGCTATGTGCCACTATTGCGCTGGTGTGTACATCCTGTCTGAGTGTTTGTTTCTGAGTAGATTAGACCTCTGGTTGCTCTGACCTTTGTTGGCCACTTTCCCCCAGTAGCTCATGTAGCACTTTTCAGCACTATATAGAGCTAAACTGTCTGTGGACTGAATTCCAACCAGGTTTCTCCAGTGCTCTGTGTCAGCAGCATATGGTGTCTTCAGAAATAGGGTCTTAGCTTTTGCCTCAGGCAGGTAATCAAGTGCTTTGACAGAAAGTGGTCTTGATTTGGGGACCTTGTAAATCTCTTTGATTAATAGCTCAATGGGAGTAGCAACCAATTTCTGGTACCAGGAGTTAGAAACCATAGACAGAGAAAAGAATTTATTTATTTATTTATTTTTTTTTTTTGATTTTTCAAGGTAGGGTCTCACTCTAATCCAGGCTGACCTGGAATTCACTATGAAGTCTCAGGATGGTCTTGAACTCATGGAGATCCTCCCACCTCTGCCTCACAAGTGCTGGGATTAAAGGCATGCACCACCATGCCCAGCTGAACTTTTTTTTTTTTTTTTAATTTAAGCTTAGATTTCAGCCCACCCTCTCCAGAGCCCTGCTTTTCAGGTGCTCCCCGCTTACTCCAGTTTGATGGTTGTATTTTTTAGGCTATCTCCAAGGATAAAGGTTTCTATGGTATCAACACATTTCGGATTTAATTTGTGTTTGTTTTTCCTCCTCCTCTTCCCTTCCCGCCAAGCCCTTTCATTCCTATTGTTTAGCCCTTGAGTTCTCTGTCTGGTATGAAAACAACTAGAGCAGGTCCAGGTTAGGAACCACAGAAAAGTGATACCATGCAGTGTTTGTCTTTCTGTGTTTGTGTGTAAGTTCGCTGAGTATGATCTATTCTAAGGCCTGACCGTTTTAGATTTAAGATTTAAAAAAAAAAATCTTGTTTAGAACATTCTATATAAATAAACTTATGAGCAACAGAAAACATTCAACAGATGCCTCAGGAATGAAAAGAAACAGGCCTGTTATGAATAACTATATGCACAAACTTGGATACACCAGAAGAAATTCCTAGAAAAAAATAGCATACTACAATTGAATCAAGAAGAAATAGAAGCTTAAACATACCAATATTAAATTGAGATTGAAGTAGCAACTTAAAAACACACTTTATATAAAAAGCACAGGACTATTTTTTTTTTCAGGACTAAATTCTAGGATATATTCAAAGAAGAAATTATACTAATCTTCTCTATACTATTACAAAAGACATAATTAGAAGGGATGTTTCCAAGCTTATTTTATAAGGCTAATGTCATCTTGAATCAAGGACCAACAAACTCACAAGAAGATAAATTTACAGACTAATATCTCTGATAGGCAAATATAAGAAAAACATCTCAACAAGAGTCACCATAAATATTGAACATTTCATAATGATTACATATAATGACCTCATGTGGCTTACACCACTGATGCACAAAATTGGTTTACATATGCTAACCTAACCCAGTATGTCACATGAAGAGGATGAAAGAAAATTAAATGCCTGACATCAGATGAAGAAAAAATACTGACTATATTTGATAATATTTATTGAGCTGAATAAATAAGTTAAATGATGTAGCTTCTTCAATATAATAAAATTTACATGCAAAAAGTACATACCTACTAACAGACTCAATGATGAAATACTGCTGAATAAGTATCTTTTGAAGATCTAGTATAGGCATAACATGTCCAAATTTGTAAATTTTTTAGTCAATACAATTGCATGCTAGCAAACAAAAACCAGAAATAAAATGTATCCAATATAGAATAGAAAAATAAAATTATCAATATGCAACATTGCCATGAGCCCAGATGTAAAAAACTCCAACACACACACGTGTACACACACACACACACAGAGAGAGAGAGAGAGAGAGAGAGAGAGAGAAAGAGAGAGAGAGAGAGAGAGTAAAAATGAACTCAATAATTTGAAGAATCAAAACAAATATAAACTATAAAATAAGTAATTGCATATATCTATAAGGCCCTAACTAAAAAAGAAATCAAAAGTACTATCTCATTTACAAAAGCATAGCAAGAAAATGCTTATGACCACATTTAAGGAAGGAGGTTAAATAACTGTACACAGAAATCTATAAAACACTAGTGAATTTTTGTCTGCCATCAGTGGGAACTTAAGTTGTTCTAACATTTCTAGGTATCAGTATGGGCACAGTTAGACTTTTTTTGTTGGGGGAGGGCACTAAAAATTTATAAGATCACATTTTTTTTTTTTTTTTTGGCTGTAAGTAACTATGTAGGTTACTTTTCACATTGCTATGGCAAATATCTGACTAAAGCAACTTAATGAAACAGGCTAGTTTGGGGTCACAGTTCGTTATGCAGTAGAAGATTTAGGCAGTCATTCATATTGCAACGGTGGCCCGGAATGAGAGAGAAATGAATGACAGAGATCAACTTGCATACTCCTTTTATTCAGTGCGGGAGTCCAACCCAAGGATATGGTGCCTCCCAAAGTTAGGATAAATTTCCCAGCCAAAACTAACCTAATTCAAAAATAGTACAATAGATATGCCTGGAAACTTATGTTTTAGGATATTGTCTATCCAATCAAGTTAACAGATAATTTCTTAAAGGAATGCTTATCTGGTTCTTTGAAATTAACCTTCCATGTTTGACAGTATGTTTCATGGGACGTTATTTAATCAACGTATATCTCTACTATTCAGAGACCTGCCACTCTTTATAGTCATGTACATATTTAAAAAAAAAAACAATAACATGATTTTAGTCTCAATTTCAGGGGAAGCTTGGCAATTGATCTCTTTTAAACATGTACGTGCCATTCAGCAAGGTCAAAAACCTTCATTTCCATAACAATAATTCCTTTATATTTAGAAGTATTCAAACCTAAACTAGCACTATTGCTTAGTAAATCCAAAGTATTTTGTTATGGAAGAGATATGTATCTATCTTTGACGTGGGTATGAAGAGAAAGTGAAATTTTTTCATGCAGAAAATTGAAGAAATGAATGTTAACATGGTGTTGTGCATTTAGGAATGAGATGTGATAAATGCTAATATCTCTAAAATATCATTCAAATTATTTCTTAAAGAGAAGATTTCAAATATGGACTTAAAATAGCAATATGTCTTCTTTTATACCCTTTCTCATTTTATCAATATATTTTCATAGGGTTGTACAAATTTGTGTTTGTTAATATTATCATAAATATTTCTTTTTCATATTAACAGTCTTTAAGCAGCCAGGTATGGTGGTACACACCTTTAATCCCAGCACTCTGGAGGCTGAGGTAGGAGGATCACTGTGACTTTGAGGCTACCATGAGAACTACATAGTGGATTCCAAGTCAACCTGTGCTAGAGGGAGACCCTACCTCGAACAAACAAACAAACAAAAAAATTGTCTTTAAGTATCATCTATACATAGCCTTTTGAAATTTAATTTTTATTTATTTATTAGAGAGAGAGAGAGAGAGAGAGAGAGAGAGAGTGAAAAAGAGAGAATGGGCATGCCAGGGACTCTAGTGCCTGAAATGAACTCCAGATACATGCACCACCATGTACATGCGGGTACCTGGGAATTGAGTGTGGGTTCTTAGGCTCTGCAGGCAAGAGCCTTAATTGAGAAGACATATCTCCAGCCATATGCATGATTTTATTTTGAATAAAAGTTTTCTCAATAATATATCACATCATTTGTCAGTAATTATTTTTAAATATTAGTGTATACAAAGCAGACAACTGTAAAATGAAGGAAGAAAGAGATGACATGGATTCTAACAAAATGCTATCGGAAATAAGAACTCATTCATTCACAAACTCAAACTGCACCTAAAATACAACAATATCATAACTTTAGAAAGCCTAGTCAGTATTTTGAAAAAGAAGATTTAAGTTGGCACAAGTTATTCTATACTTGCTTTTGTTTGGTTAATATGTGCATACCTTAAAACTGTTCCTGGTTCTCTAGGATATGCTTTTAAAACTCTCTGCTTTAATTTTAGGTTATACAGTTGCACAGGGATTTGCAGTGTACTTATCTATCACATAGTATTTTTTTTTCTAAAAGATAAAGATGGTTATTCTCATTGTCTCCAGAATGTTCAAAGAAACACATAAATAACAATTTATCTCCTTGATATAGCCAGCTATGATTTTTAGAAAACCAGAATATATTCTGCTATTTACTTAAGGGAATTTCTGGTTATCACTATCATAGTGTACCTAAGCAGTTATCCCTAAAACATATATTTTATACACACAACTTATATCATGATATAAACTATTCCAATAGTACAATACAACACTATCATTGTGATATACCTAGAATTGCCATACAATTATTAAAACTGCTTTTATTTGGTTATTTGTTGATGCTGTGACAAATTACCACAGCCTCTATGACTTATAAGAACACATTTTAGAATTCTGAAGCTAAGCCCTTCAACTCAAACTTTGTTGGGCAAAAATGTGTCTTTCAGCATGTAAGATTCCATTCTAAAATTCTGTGGGCATGAATCTTATCCTCACTGGAACCATGCACCCTGCAATCCTGTCATGGTGAGTAAGAAAAAAAAATGAAGAAATGTTCATGTGGTTGTTTGAGTCAGATGTTCCTCATACAGTCATGTGCTTTGAATGTTTGGTCCCTGGCAGGTGGCAGTTTGAAAAGTGGAGCCTTGTTGGAGGCGGTGTGTCTCTAGGTTGGAGTCCATGTTTTATGAATCCTCAGTTTACCAGTACTGGTGGGCTCACTCTTCTGCATTCTGTCAGCTGATTTTGGCAAGCAGTGACCCCCCCGGCTTTTGCTCCACCACTCTTTTCTTGCCATTAGGAAGCTTAACAAAAGAAATATTTTTCTCCTCTCAGCTTTTGGTAGGGTGTTTTGTCCCAGCAATGTGAAGGTATAATTACCTTCAGAAGGCAACTGAAATGAGAGTACTGTTGTTTTTTCAATACACAGTATTTCAACAAGGAAGGTCCAGGGTCTTTATTCATTATACATATTCACATAAGAATGCACTTTGGGAATGGACACATGCCCCAGCATATTGAATTTAAAATGGGCTCTGCAGAGTACGCTCGTATCAAAGTTCACGAAGGCAAGATACTGGATCATTTAATAGATGATTAGCTCAGGGGAATACTTGAAGGATTAAAATGGCAGATATATGCATGTCTGGGCATGTTCAGCATTTTTCCCTAAGAAGATTTTAGTGCAGACAAAAGAAAGACACACTGGAGGCACACTATGACGAGAGTTTGCTTCTAAGGACACTTGCCTCACTTAACTGCTAACGCCATAAAGGTTCTAGTTTCTTTGGTCTTCCACTTCCCACTTTAGGGCATTTGTCACATGTGGCCTAATATCTGCTTTGTTTTTGAAACTGTATTGTATACTTGTTATTAAATTGCATTGAATATAATCCTTTTAAACTCAGCCAAACTGTAGCCTTAATTTTATCTCCTTACATTCACAATTGCTACATATTTCAAGAGTTCCAAGGATAACAACAACAACAAAAAATCTCTGGGCCAATATTCTTTTTTCTGGCACTGAAATACATAGATATGCAGATGAAAGTATTACTAGAAAGAATATTAATTTCATATTAAATAACTTTATTTGGTTTTCCACAGTGTGCTTTGTCCTATATCAGTATTTGACTTTTTAAAATTTTATGCAAATTCTATGGAATATATAAATATATTTATTTTTACATAAGGACAAATGGAAATCAATATGAAAGAAAAAAGAAGTCTATGGTGGGGAGCATAAGAGTGATGGAGTGGAGAATAGAGGTGGAAAAAGGAAGGGAAATAAAATTAATTTGAAAAGCACGCAAAATCCCAGCACTCCGGAGGCAGAGGTAGGAGTCAAGGCCACCCTGAGACTATATAGTAAATTCCAGGTCTGCCTGGGCTAGAGTGAGGCCCTATCTCAAAAAGTTAAAAAAAAAAAAGTTTGAAGCTCACAAAGGTGTAAATAAAGTAATATCCTCTATGGTCTTCTCTTATCACATGTACATATTTTTTTTATATAATACAAGTCTAGCCAAGCCACATGCAAATTATAGTTTTAAACATTATGTTACAAAATTATCTAGTAATTTAGAAATATGTATTTGCTTTACTTTGCATAACTTTGGAGGGTTGTTGAGGAGAAGCAGTGAAGTAAACAAATCTTAAATACAAATAGAAAAAAAGTAATAATTTCTACCACCCCCAAAAGACTAAGGACTCACACCTGTAAACACATACATACCAGATGCCCAGAAAAGCAAATGTATTGAGAATGAGGACCCATGGCTTTCCGACTGAAGAAGAGACTTATAAATTTGAAGAAGATAAGCCTAGTATTGTACAAGTAAGAATCAAATGTACACTTAGTGCTTACACATTTCCTTATCCCTGCCCATGTCCTACAGGCTTCCCTTGCACAGACCATCCACCTTAGCACACCACACTCACATCTCCACATAACTTATACAGGCCATCACCTGTGCAGATTCCCTGTATCTCTCGTGAGCTGGAACCTTCAAGTGCAGCTGTCCCCTCACCAGCTTCTGGATTGCTGACACACTAAACCACACTGTACACATATGTGCTGGCCCTGCATGAACTCTGATTCCTGTGCTTGGCTGCCAAGTCTCTCACCCAGCCCCTGACATCCTGTCTGGTTTCTGACAACGTACATTTTGTTGTGTCTCCATTCCAGTCTCACGCACATAACTCCTTAGTCAATTGCCTGGTATCTTATGATGATCCAGTCCTCACCCTGCTTAGGCTCTGAAATGCTATCCCAACTTGGATTTTTACAAGTTCATATTTCCAATGAAATTCAAAATGGATAATGAATACAATACAATATCAAAACATCTATGTGCATGCTCTTTTGAATTCAGTGAAAACACATCAAAGGTAAAAATTAAAGATGCGTCACATTTTAGCACTTAACTGGCTTAGGGTTATTTGAAATGACACTGTTTACAAAACCAGTGTTTCAAGATCTAGAGTACAAGGAGTCTCATTTGCAAACCATACAACTGAAAAGACTGCATGGCACTGTGAGAGTGTTTAGCAAACTGGAGCTGTTAATGAAAGAAAGGTTCACATGGGTATTTTATTAATAATGCCAATCTCTTCAGCTCACAGTCCACTAGCCTCACTGGCATTCTTTGATACAATGATTTGAGTTCCAACAACTCAGTCTGTGCTGTTACTGTTAGATTGAATAGCTGCAGTGCTCACCGTGTGTGTCTCAAATGAGACCTTACTAACTCAGTATCTGTAGAATTTGTTAAAACTGGGATTTACACACTTCCTGAAGCATGTCACTACACTGTGATTGTGACACCAAACAATATAAAAGTTTTGTTTCCTCTTATAGCACAGAAAATAGGGCACTGTGGCATAGTGTTAATATCACCATGAATTCCTATTTCAATCACTGGGGCAGAATATTCAATATGCTTATGGATAAAATATAGTGGTTAGAAATATTTCATATTATAGCAGATAATAGCCCAAGTCAGTTTATATTTTTTACTCTACACTGCACAAATTAAAATCCTAATTGGCAAATATTCATACAGTCAGGATGTTTCTACTGATGCAAAAGGTATTCATTAAACACCAAGTAATATGGAAAGTAAACTATAATTTTGCTTCCCTAATACTGCTGGGGTGCTAGGAGTTCAGCATAATTACACAGATAAATTTGAGGTCTTCATGTTTTAGAATTAAATTATAGGAAAGTAGACTTTTGACATAGTATGGCATGACTTACCTAGAATAAGATAAAGGAATGCCTTTATAAATATTTTAGCTTTTCATTAATTTTACAGACTAACACCACTAACATTTATAATAATGCAAACTAAACATATAACTAACAAAATATTAATAAAATATATCAATGCATCCAATATTGTACAGTTTCTAAGTGAGCACTATACATTTGTTATTCAATTTAATGTTGGTATTTATGTAAAAATGAAACCAAGTTTTATTTCTAAATAATTAAGCTATGGACTGCAGAGATGGCTTAGCAGTTAAGGTACTTTCCTGCAAAGCCTAAGGACCCAGGTTTGATTCACCAACACCCACATAAGCCAGATGCATATTGTAGTGCAAGCATCTGGAATTCGTATGCAGTGGCTAGAGACCCTGGTGAGTCCCTTCTTTCTTTCTCTGTCTGATTCTCTCTCTCTCTCTTTCTTTTCTCCATATATATTTGCATTAATGTAGATTGAAATATTAAAATGAATTATTATGTAGGCAAATATCTTCCACATTCCAAACTTAGAGACAATTAGTTCATATAGTTTGGTGGTTTGAATCATATTTCCCCCATAATCTCGTGTATTTTGAATGCTTGGTCCCAAGGTGATGGCAAGTTGGGACACAGAGTCTTGCTGGAGGACGTGTGGTGTTTTGGGTGGGCTTATGATTCTTTTTTTTTTTTTTTTGCTGTTTAAATTTTTCTTTATTAGTTATTTACATCCTCAATGTGTAAACATCCATGTTGGTACCATCATTAGCCTCCTCCCTGTCCTCCCTCCTCCAACGGGACCCTCCTCATTGGGGATTGTGGGTTGTGCATTGCCAGGGTAGCCATCAGTTATGGGTAAGGGGCAATGTCGCTGTGCATAATGACCCAACTTGCGGCTCTAACACTCTTTCCGCCTCCTCTTCCATGAATTTCCCTTAGCCATGTTGGGTTTGTTGCTTTAGGTCTACTTCAGTGATGAGGTCTTGGTTGCCTCGTAGTCTCTGGTCTGGTGAGAGTTGAATGTTCTCTGTGTCTATCTCCTTCGCCCTTGTGCTGGTACCAGGTTCACCAAGAAAGCAGTACTCTTGCTCATTTCCTCAATTACTCTATGGTTTCAGCTTGGGCCCTGGTGAGGTGCCCCCAATCTTGAGCTAGAAGAGGGACTACACCTATTAAATCCCCTCTAAAATAATAATGGTTATCCCATTTATCCAGTGCTGACTTCACTGTCTTTTGGAGGCTTGTGATTCTTATAGTCAGTTCCTCCTTGCTAAAGTTTGACTCACTTTCTTGCTATTTTTCCCCCACCTGCTGTGGCCGAGGTCACGTCTACTTTCGGCCCATGCCATGCTTTCCTCTGCTATCATGTTGTTTCTCCTTGAGACTGCAAGCAAAACTAAAAATGTTTCTCCCATCAGTTGCTGTTGGTCAGAAACTTTGTCCCAGCAATGAGAAGGTAATTATAATCTATGAATGATGAAAAATAGGTAGCAAAAAAGGATTTTAAATCTCTTTCTAACTTTTATGAAAATAAATGAAACTCTTTAAATGTTTGTTACAAATGAATGTGCTAATAAGTAATTTTCACTATTTCTCTTTACAATTCAAAACAAATATTTTGCCTGAAATATTTTGATCTAGTTTAAGCAATATTTTTTTATTTACAATTATTTTGTTCCATTGTGGTCCAAAGTATATATTTATGAGGAGAAGATATGACTATGAGGTACCATCTGTGACTCTACAAAATACTCTTCTGTTTTTTTGTTTGTTTGTTTGTTTGTTTATTTCTTTTTGAGGTAGGGTCTCACTCTAGCCCAAGCTGACTTGGAATTTACTATGTAATCTCATGGTAGCCTCGAATTTGTGGTGATCCTCCTACTTCTGCCTCCGGAGTGCTGGGATTAAAGGCGTGCACCACCATACCCAGCTTTGCAAAATACACTTCTTGTTTGATTTGCAGCACAAGAATCAAACCTCCCAACTTGACCTCATCAGCGTCATGATCTAGACAACAGATCTAGTTAACACCATTGTAGCTCATTCATATTCTATTGTGGAACCCATTTGTGTCTCCACTCATATTTGATTAAATTTCCATTAATCATTATTAAAGATTCCTCTGTGCAAATGAAATGGCATTTACTTCATTTAACATATAATTGAGTTCTAATTGAGTAGCAACTGTTTCACTGAATTGTTAAGTACCTTTTGAATGCAAAGTAACACAGGTACCTATTGTGCAAGTAGTTTTCTCAATTACTGTTTGTTACTCACTTTCATTTCTATATAGTGAGGCAATATTTACTGCTTCTGCCTGTTTAATACTCTGGCCATCATTGGCCTTATTTTTTTTTAACATTTGTACTTTTTCAAGAAAAGAGAGGGAATGAATATGAGTTTTCAGGGCTTCTTGCTGCTAAACAACTCTAGATGCATGTACCACTATGTGCATCTGGCCTTATTTCTCATTCAGTTATATGGTATGATTCTTTTTGAAAATCAAGTTTCTGATTTGAATTTTTTTATAAATTACATGCTTTTCTATTGTCACTGACATATATTGTCTCCAAACTATAAGAGAAAAAGTTGACCTAGAATATTCTTTTACAGAATATTTCCTCAGTGAACATTATCTCTACCTTTCGAGAAATCTCTTCAAGTAGAATATGCAGTATATCATTTAAATGGATCATTGCTTGAATTTAATCATTTGTTTCTTAATTTGTCTTACCTATTCCTAATTTGAAAATGTATACAGCCCCATTCTAAACAATGCTTTTGTCTTTTTAATTAATTCTTAAGGCTGTGTTGTTTGAAAATACAAGTTGATTTTCCTTACATTTTTATTTTAATTGGATCATCATTCATAAATTTTGTATTAGCAATTTATCTACTCTACAAAATTTTTTACCTCACAATTGTGTCCACATATCTGTGGCCATTTGTGGATACATACTAGATAAAAACTGAGTTATGCTATGCTTGGTTCCCAGCTGAGGTTATTCTAGTTCAAGTTCTCTCGTCTTCAGCAAGCACTCATATCTTAATTGTCACTTTAATTATATTTAATACTATAGGATTTTTCATGCATTTTTTTGGTTCATGCCTTCAGAATTTAACATACCACAAAGACAATGCTGAAAGGATCTTAATGTTCTACTGATCTATGTCTCTGTAGGTGACGTAAGGTATAAGAAGGCAAGTTTAGGGCTGGAGAGATGGCTTAGCTGTTAAGGTTCTTACCTGCAAAGGAAGCCTAAGGATCCAGGTTTGATCCCCAGTACCCATATAAGCCACATGTACAAGGTGGCTCATGCATCTGGAGTTTGTTTGCAGTGACTAGAAGCCCCGGTGCACCCATTATCTCTCTCTATCTGCCTCTCTCTCCAATGAAAAAAATAACTTTTTAAAGAAGGTAAGTTTAAGGCACTAATAATATTTTCTTTCTTCTTTCTGTTTCTTTGTTAACTCTTTGTTTCAAATGTAGTCATTCTCTTTGGAAGCTGCAGAAAGAGTACAAAGAAGGCTTATCTCCCCTTTATTCTTTGAAGAGGTAGAAATTACCACATCTCCTCACAGGCTCTGTCAGGTGAAGCAGAAGTGTTCACTTAGGACTGCTAGCTCGGCAGAAGTGGAGATCTCCATGACCATGTACCTCAGCTGATGTCACATAGTTGGGAACAGGTGAGATATTCTATACTACTGTCGGTTATTAATGAAAGGTTTGCTACTAAATATGTCCCTATTTATACTTATAGTGATGAATAGTAAAGACATCTTCTCACAGATGTACAAGCTGTTCTTATTCAGTTTATGTTGGAGTTTATGGAGTTTTTCCCATGGTATTTCACTGGAGTAAGATGAGGACTAGCTAAGCATACTCTTTTCTAGCACTCATTCTTTGGTTAAATAGGGCAGATATCCTTTTTATTTTTTATTTTTGGTCATAGCCTTTAAGAGTTTATAGGTTGGGCTGGGGAGATGGCTTAGTGGTTAAGCGCTTGCCTGTGAAGCCTAAGGACCCCGGTTCGAGGCTCAGTTCCCCAGGACCCACGTTAGCCAGATGCTCAAGGGGGCGCATGCATCTGGAGTTTGTTTACAGAGGCTGGAAGCTCTGGCGCGCCCATTCTCTCTCTCTCTCTCTCTCTGCCTCCTTCTCTCTGTCTCTCTCAAATAAATAAATAAACCAAAAAAAAAAAAAAAGAGTTTATAGGTTATAGTTCTCTTCAGCAGTCAGTACAGGGTAAATGAGGCAAAAATAAAAGGCAGGAACTCACTCTTATGTAGTTCTTTAGGAACAAGTCCCTTCCTGATCTGCTGCCTTTTCTCCACTTTTCTTATGTGGTTTTACAATTTTAGGCTGCACTTATCAGGAAGAATCAATATTAAGAAATAGGTCTGAGTTTTTTTCTCTTTGAAGCAGGTTTGTTATGTAAAGATTAATTTTTGGCCAGGTGTGGTGGGGCAAGCCTTTCATCCCAGCACTTGGGAGGCAGAGGTAGGTGGATCACTGTGAGTTCGAGGCCACCCTGAGATTACATAGTGAATTCCAGTTCAGCCTGGGCTAGAGTGAGACCGTACTTCCATACCTCGAAAAAAGAAAAAAAAAAAGATTAACTTTTGAAAATATTAATTCAAGCTCAGGTGAATACTTAAAAATAAATTTATTCACCTTGAAGAATTTCAGTAATATATATCTTAAGTAAACTAATATTCAGTCCAATTTCTTTGAATACAACAAAGATCCCATCATTCTATGAAATGATGTGTATTTTTCCTTAAAATTTGAACATTGGCCTTAGGATGAGTTTAGAAATTATCTACTTTATTTTTATGGTATGCAATGCTGCAATCCTTGTTCTTCTTTCAATTTTCAATAATAGCAAGAAGTCACACATGGCTGACATTCATCACAACATTCTTTGTGATGGGATATATAGCTGTAGCCGCCATAGACACTGCAGGTAATGCAATTTCTCAGTGCAAGAGAATAAGGTTAACTGATTTTTCCATAGTATTTTAGCTTGTATATGTATGAGAATACAATGGCATGGTCCTTGGACTCTTGCTGTATCCGTTATGCACATATCTTCCACCCAAAATTTAATTTGAACTCAATTTTTTAAAAACATCACCATTTCTGCAGTGAAGCCACATAATCTTGGGGGAGTTTATGGCATTGTACATTACTAGAAACAAAACACTTTACAAAAATCAAGTCATTTTCTATGTTCAGCTTTTAGAAAAAAGATACATATTCATATATATACATATACATACATATATAATGATATATATTTATAACATTATATATGTATATATGATTATATATGTATATAATGATATATATGTATATATCATTAAAGGTTATTTTTTTAGCTTTGAAACTTTGCTGGAGTTACCTCTCCTGTTTAAAATTATTTAATCTCCTGGCTTCTGATTCCTGTGCCCTTGAGGTATTGGGCATTCTTTATTCAATCTTAGGAGACTGACAGCAGACATGATTCTACTGTGTGTTGGAGGGAGTTATTATTTTGATTCCACTTTATGGAACTTACAGGAGGTTTTTACTTTGTAGCACATAGCACTATTTCTACTTTGAAATTATTTGTGGTGACTACAATAAAGAACTGTTTATCATGTCCATCAATATAAAGTGTATGCTATAGGAAATAGCATATATAAAGACATAATATTTGCATGTTCATCCCACTAACAGTGACCTTTGAAGAATCAGGTCTATGGAGTCTTTTTATTCTTTGTCAAGTCAGAAGTTTGACATGTTTAGTTCAGAATTTTCATTTTAGTCTTATACTTCTTTTTTATATTAAATGGCTGTAAAGATTAGAAATGGGATTATCAATATCAATAAATGAACTAAGTTCACATTTTCTTTATATTTTCTAACAATTACAGCTAATACTTATACAATGTGTGAACCACAGATATATCATGATCCATCTGATTATAAACAAAGCAAGTATACTTCTGAGAAAATTTATAGTTCAATAGAATATGAACTCCATTTTCATCAGTGATTATTTTCTTGAGGTCATAATGAATACCATGAAGATGTTCTTCTTGAAGTTAAGACCAGGGGTAGGAAACATTCACATTACTAGAAGGGGAAAAGAGGACAATACTCTGGAAATATGATGGCAGGTGGTAGCTGGATGCTGGTAGATAAAACATTGTATAAGACAGAATATGACATAAGACTGTTGGGACAGTTGATGATGACTAGAAGAATGAAAAGAGTAAGGCTGAAAAATCTAGAAGAGGCTGGGACCAGGACAACTATAACATAAGCTGCCATTCCATTCTTTATATTTAATTGGTGCCATGCTGGTAAAGCAGCTATGGTGATTACAGTGGTGATATGCATATTAAAATTAACCACATAGCTATATCATCATACTGCATAGTAAGGAATGCATATACTCTAAGGGATATAAATAGAGTGCCCATGAAAAGTATAGGTGATTATTGTGCCCAAGAGATTATTATCTCTTTACTATATTAATATTTCTGTACAAGTGGTACATTTTAAGTACTAAAGATAAAGTTATCTTTATGGTGATTTCTTTGTCTTGCAATAACCTTTATGGATACTTCATTTCAGTAATTCTATCTTAATATTATAAATATAAAACCCAAAACCATAACTGTGATTTTTTTTAATGTGGACAAAAGTTCCCATTTATTTTTGTAAAAATGGGCCTCCTCTTTGCTTAAATTTTCTATGTCCCTTTGTTCATAGGTTTCTCAAAACACATCAGCCTGTAGCTGGTATGTAACATGTACCTTGACCCTGAAAAATTTAGGTAATCTTCTGCTACCTCAGAGCAATAGCAGAAGCTTTGATAATTCAGTTTTTGTGATTCTCAGAATCCTTAGCCTATTTAGGTGACATTAGTTCTAGACAAGTCTAGCAAGTTCCTTTACTTGATATGGAGTCATGATCTTACTAACACTGTAAACTTTTTGAAATCTTACCTGTTTGATAGAATCTGCTAAATACTGCAAGCTTTATGATGTGCTCAAATTTCCCATAAAACTGGCAGCTGTGTCTGCTTCTGCATGCACGTTATATCCCCAAAACTGGATTGGGTTCAAAGTAGGAGTACATATCTAGCTGCCAAGTCCTCCTTAATTAGTACAGACATGCTCATAGCTTATGGATTCAGAAGACAGTTCCAGATGCTATAATGCAGTTTACCAAAACTCTCCTCTGGGACCTTTCATGTACGAGTGGATTCTTTCCTTGATGTTGTGCCTACATCTATACAGAAGCCAACCTGGAGATAACTAATTTTATACCTCATCTACTCCAGCATTATTTTTGTCATGCAGGGGATGTGTGGCACTTAGCTTGCTCATATTCTGACCTCCACTGTGCTTTGTCAACATTTTGTTTAATTTCCTTTGTGCTTATTTTGTTATGGATGTAATGGGGTGAGCTTCTTCATGCCCACATAGGAAAGGCAAGAGTCGCTCTTGCCATCACTTCTCTTCCACCATGATGGGCTGTATGATCAAACTATGAGCCAAAGTAGGCCGTTCTTTCTTGAACTGGGTTTTGCCAGATATTTTTGTCAGAACAATAAGAAAAGTAATTCAGAGCCATTAATGTGGCTCTTCCTTTAACAGGTAAGAAGAAATATCTAATTTCAAAGACTGACATTTTATAACAGCATGCAATGCACATGCTTTATCTTCTCTCTCTCTCTCTTTCTCAAATAAATAAATAAAATATTCAAAAAAGAAAAAAAAAGTAGAAGTGTTTTCAAAACAATATTTTTCTTTAGCCTCATTTTTGGTCTGAAAATTATGTTCTTTATGTGACCATCCTATTTGAGAATGCATTTGGAAAATAAGTCCTATGTTGACAGTAATTTTATTTAGTAAGTGCAAAGCCAAGATCCTATAGGGAAAGAACTAATTTGTATTAGAATTGATATTTCTTGTAAATAAACATCTATCTCAGGCCAAGATTCTAATCAGTGTTTCTGAATTTGATTTCAGAGAAATGTGGGACAATTGATCCAAATCCTTGTTACTAAATTTGCAGCAACAAGTACTCCAATTGTGAAAATATTCAGCTCATACTGAATCAACAAAGTCACATTATAACTTTGTGACCATTAATTTCTTGTTCCAATGATTTATTGGGAATTTTTATACATGGATATGATGCACAGTGATAATAATTCCCTCCCATTTCCTTCCTTTGTCACCTTCAAGGTCCTCCATACTTATTTCTTCAAACTAGCCTTTCTCCTATTTTAATAGCTATTTTGCCCTTCTCTGTCATCTACGTCAGAATGTTGATGAACTCAGTAGTGTGCAGATCTTGTGGATGTACAAATAACCACTGTGAAGTCACCAAGTAAAAGCTATGTTGTGTCCAGAATATAGTGTTCTACAGTACTCCACTGCATCCTCTGGCTCTTACATTCTTTCTGCATCCTCTTTTGCTATGTTACTTGAGTCTTAAAAAGCTTGGTAAGATGCCTCATTTAGTGTTGAACAAATCAACTGTCACGCAATCTCACCATTTTGACAAGTTTTGAGTCTCCCTAGTAGTCACTGCCATCTGAACAAAGAAGCTTCTCTGAATAGAGGTGAGAGCAGCATTAATGTGTAGAAATAGCCATACATATAGGAAGGCAATTTCATGGGTACCACATATACTTTTAGCTAAACAAGATCCATTGCTTCCTGGCCCTTCCTCCCTGCTTCAGTGACCCCTAGCTACTGCTCAGGTTGATGACCTTGCCATCCATAGGTTTTTGACTATGTCTTCAGTACCAGGCAGTAATTTCCTTTCAGCACATATGTCTTAGTTCCCATCAGACAGAAGTTGGTTTCCATGCCATTAAAAGTCATGCCACAAAAAAAAAGTCATGCCACTGTTGGCTCTGTAGATGTCTTTTGTCTGGCTACTTAGTTGTGCAGCATATACTGCAGATCCACAGGTTCATAAACCATTTGATAACTTTTCTCCCCCAATAATTTGAATGGTACTTTCCAACTCTATGGCAATGAGCCATAAGAGAGGCTCAGCTGTGTACCAGGTTGACTTTTATGTGTCCTGCCACCAACATAGTTGGTATCTTCAACAATATTGTCTTTTTAGCAATCTGGTGGACAACCAAGGGCCTTGATCAAAGGCTGTATTGTTTTGCGTTGTTAGGAGCCTTCATGGCCAACAACTCCCTGGGAGGTATCCCATGCTTAGATTGATGCTTAACTGTACCAACCTATAACTTCTAAAAGCAGCATATAATACACCCATAGGTATTTTGGGGCCAACCTAGAGCTCTCCTTTTTTACAGTTTCCTAAATATATTTTAATTGGTTACCAGTAAAGTGGGTTTCGCTATGGCTCTAATTCTAATTCATGTGGTAATATAAATAGGTACAGAGACTATGGGAATCCATATTGTGATTTCTCAAAAATATAAAAATAGGTCTACAATATGACCCAGATATACCACTCCTTGGCATATACTCTGAGGACTCCATACATTACTGTAGTGAAACTTTCTCATTCATGTTCATTGCTGCTGTAATCACACTAGTTAGGAAATTGAGTCACCATACATGCTTATTAGGTGATGAGTGGATATACCACACATATACATCATAGAGTTTTATTCAATGTAAAGAAAAATTGCAGGAAAATGAATGTAACTACTGAAGTCACCCAGGCTCATAAAGATGAACTCCACATGCTCTCTCACATATGTGAATCCTACCTTCTAATGTGTAAATTTCTATGCAAGTTACAGTAAGAGTCAGCAGAGGCAGGAAGCTAAAGAGGAGCCATGAGAGGCATGAGGGGTTAGCACATAAGGAGAGGGAAAAGTGTATGTGTAATCAGAGAAATGGAACACTGGCGATGGAAAGGTAAACACGGAGTCAGGCAAGGGGAATGGAGAGGAGAATATGAGAGGCGATTTAAATAAAATTTAATTTGTTTTATGAAATGAGCTAATCTAACTTGTATTATCTCTAGTGTCTTTCACAACTGTTGGAATAAATAAAGTTGATATTAAATATTGATTAGTTTCTTGTTGTGACAAAATACCTGATGAAAGCAATATCAAGAAGGAGCAGTTTATTATGGCTTATAGTCTTCATGACAGGTGTGATAGTTTGAATGGATGGCCCACAATATATTCAAGATTTCACTAAAGTTTAGAAATTAAATCTGCAGCCACCTGGCTGTAGGTGATCAAATCTGGAACAGATCATTCTCAGGGAACTTACCCAATCACAGAAAGAAAATCGCTGCATAGTCTCACTCATCTGCAGCACCTAACCTGAATCTACTCAAGATGGTGACATACCCAGCAAGCATATCGAGGACCAGACAATAGGGTGGATGGGGAGGAAGGGGAGGGTAAGGGAGAGGGTGGGAGACACAAATCTAGACTCAAACAGCAATGGAACAATAAAATTCTATATCCTGAAACAGACCAAATGGTTGAACCTTCACCAGGCCCTTAAAGGGAACACCTGAGTCACAGGGCCATGGAGAGGGTACAATGAAGACTGACCTTAGTCTTCTACTGCTTCTCCCTCTCACTCTTCTCTCTAACTCTTTTATATTAGTTATCTTTTTAAAAATATTTTTGGTTCATTTTTTAATTGTTTATTTGAGAGAGACAGAGAGAGAGAGAGAGGGAGACAAAGAGGCAGATAGATAGAAAATGGGCGTGCCAGGACTTCCAGCCACTGCAAATGAACTCTAGACATGTGTGCCCCCTTGTGTATCTGACTAACGTGGGTCCTGGGGAATCGAGCCTCGAACTGGAGTCCTTAGCCTTCACAGGCAAGTGCTTAACTGCTGAGCCATCTCTCCAGCCCTATATTAGTTATCTTTTTCTTCCCTCTCTTCTTGGGCACTGACCTGTAACTCCCAGTACCAGCAGGTGGCTATCATCCACAATGAGCTTTTGATCAGAGAGACCTACAAGGTTTCCCAAAAGAATGACAGATTACTGTCAGAGTACTTGGTGACCCACCAAAGGTTAGTGGTAAGACCCTATTGCTGGAAACACCATATGTGGTTGACATGTAACATGGAATGACATGGCTAGAAGCTGAAAGAGTCAGTCCCCAGACAGTGCATCTAGTGCCAGAAGGTGCTACATGTCCCACTTGGGGAAAATGACCCATATCTGTCCAAGCAACCAGTCCTAAGGTGTGGAGATAGATTTGGAATTTCCAGCCTACAGATCTGAGAAGTGCCGGAGCTTTGCCTGAATTCCTAAGTGTGCCATGTGGGATGGCTTCTAGGTTTTGATACAACACGAAGGGGAATTGACAAGAGTAGTAGTTTTACTGCAGTAACCTGAATGAGCTCAATCAGTAAGCAAATAAAAATGAATATTGGTGCTTAAAAACTATCACATCTCTGTGCTGGAGGGATGGCTTTGCAGTTAAGGTATTTGCCTGTAAATCCAAAGGACCTACGTTCAATTCCCCAGGACCTACGTTAGCCAGACGCACAAGGGGGTGCAAGTCTCTGGAGTTCGTTTGCAGTGGCTGGTGGCCCTGGCATGCCCATGCTCATTCTCTCTCTCTCTCTCTCTCTCTGTCCCTCTTTATCTGTGAAATAAATAAATAAATAAATTATTTATAAAACTATCTTATTTCTTATTCAGTCTCAGCTCATGGGATATTCCATCAGTCTTCAGGTCTCTCCCCCTCCATTAAACCTTTCTAGTAAAGCCCTTACAGACATGCCCCAAGGTATAGTTTCCAGGTCATGTTGAGCTCCAATCAAATTAACAATCAAGATGAATAACTTCTAGTGAATGGCAAGCAATATGAGATAATGTGTATCAAATCACATGTCTTGACTATTTTTGTAAGTGCAGTCAGTGTAAGTTTGGTTTGGCGAACTGAAAGGTATAAAAGCCATTGCTCTAGAGCAAATACATTCTAATTATATAGGACAACAGAGGAATCAAGAATAATTAATATAGAAGAGGGTTGATGGAAAGTGATGTAAGTGTGGGAAAAATATGGGCAATGTAAAATAGGAAGAATTGAAAATCCATAAGCAAGCAGTCACAATGTACTAAAGATAATCACAGAAGAAAAGCAATGAGCTCAGAAGAATGACAGGATGCTGCAAAATATAACTAAAAATAACCCAAGTGGAAAACATAGGGAGATGACAGGGAAAGAAAGCAATAGGGGAGACCAGAATTGAAAGAAGTACAAAAACAGTGGGGATGAGTCAACAAGCCCCTTGATCTGCTGCAATTATTCCATTGCCATATACGTCATGTGATTTCTCTTTAAAAAGGTTTAGTAGTAAATAGTTTGAAATTATAAAATGTGTTGTTTTCAGGTTTATTTTCAGAGGTCATTTTGGTGGCACGAAATAAATAAGAATAACAGTCTTTTAAAGTTAAAGGGGTAAATTTTTGACAAAAACTTGCTCCAATAGTAGTTACTATCTTATATAACAAACACTGGATTTCCATTAACTCCAATTTAAATCAAACTGACAGGTTTCACTAAGAATTTGTTACTAACACTAAATATTCTTGTAAAATTGTGTTAAAAAGTGAATCTTCTGTTATAAAAGAGGAGTAACATATAACATTAAAATACAGGTGCCTGTATCCAACTAGGGAGGTTGAAATTAGTTAGAAATTATAAATTCATATGTAATTATTCAATTTCTACTTATAACTCCTCTTTCTCATACACACACATATGCACACACACACACACACACACACACACACACACACACCTACTGTATCTGAGTAATTTCAAGGACTGTTTTTTACATAAAACTCCCATAAGTTTTTCTCTCATCAAAATGTATAAAGATCTCAGGATAAGTTTTTTTTTTTTTATTTGTGAGAGCCACCATGTTTTATGTGCATCAATCTACTTAATCATTATGGCAACATTTAAAAATTCAATTGAGTCCATCCCTACCTAGCAATGCTTCTTATTATATATTTAGGGCCTCCAATACTGGTGTGATCTAGCCACAGTGTGATCAGGATCTATGTAGATGTAAGTACTCCCCCTCAGAAATTCTAAAATCTTAATTGCTCAGTGAACAGGAAAAGCCTTCAATCTAGGGCATTATATTTAGTACGTTGCTATTTTTCAATATGCTACAGCATGTGCAATGAGTTGTTCATTAATATCAGCAATTGACAATGTCTGGAAATGTGCCCAGAAATCAGATTCTACCCTAATGCCGTTAAAAGAAAGAGGATCAAAAGAAATAATTGCTATTGTGCTGAGAGAAAGATGCTATTATCATTTGTTCAACCTTTACTTGAAATGATTAACATTCAAATAATTCTCCTCATTTTAGGGTAAAAAAGAAGAACCTAGATTAGATTTATATGACCTGGATAATGACAACATTAATAAATACATACACTGAGAGAAGAATATATATTTCCCCAAACATTGATTTAGTTCCTCAAATATACACAGAGTTCCTTTAGATTGGCAAGGATTTGCAAGTCAGAAGGTGGAGTTTAGTGAGATAAGAATGCACATAAATACGTAAAAACTTTAAAAATTCTGAAGATGAATAAATCAGTACCAACAGACAGGCCATTATAATCAATATAGTACTTGTATGAATTAATAATGTTCATACACACACATGTGCATGTGATCTGAAAATTGTATTCTCTGATACCTATTAAAAAGAGGTATAATGCCTTTCTTGCTTTTCCCCTGTTTTAACCAAATTAATCCTCAGTTTCCTTCAGTGCTTATGTAGGAATCTTTTCCCACTCAGTTCTAAGCACCTCACCAGATTCCATCATAGGTAGATAGTTCGTACTTCTTCAGTCTCCTCAGTGTCTGCTTGTTCTCAAAAGTCTCACGTGCTTTAATTTCATGTTGGGCTTGATATTTCATTGTGAAGAGGGTGATATTTTTCTGAGATTAGTTCTTGTGGGGAGCAAACATTCTTTGATCTTAAGGATGATACATTTCAAATATTTTACACTACTCAACAAGGCCTTAATCTTTGAATTGTCTTTCATGAGAACAAGAAGGCAATTATGAAAAAAAAAAAAGTCAGGGGCTGGAGAGGTGGCTTAGTGGTTAAGCGCTTGCCTGTGAAGCCCGAGGACCCTGGTTCGAGGCTCGATTCCCCAGGACCCACGTTAGCCACATTCACAAGGGGTGCACACATCTGGAGTTCGTTCTCAGAGCCTGGAGGCATCTGGAGGTCGTTCTCAGAAACTGGAAGCCCTGGAGCACCCATTCTCTCTCTCTGCCTCTTTCTCTGTCTGTACTCTTAAATAAAAAAATAAAAATAAACAAAAAAGAAAGAAAAATCTGGTTAGTATTCTAGCAGAAAGATGAGTATTAATGAAATAATTTCACAACTCTAGATGACATTGTCTTCCCAGGACCATCTACATGCTGGTAAAGCTGTCTCTATATACTTGGGCGATTTTTATACCTATTATACTTTTTTCAATATTGGAGGTATTTCCTTTGGGGTGTCTCCAGTTCATCTATATACAGCTTGATGTTAACTCTGGATATATTCTATCTAACTGCATCTATATATTTGACATTCTGTCAAAAATATCTGGAACTGAATGTTTGGACCCTTCACAGATTTATGACAATTTTTATGGAAGTGTGGTGTTTAGGAATACAAAGACCTGAAGAATGGGATTAGTGTCCATGTGAGACGATGTTTGGCAGCTGAGTGGTGTGTTGCCCACATTTTATCACAGAAGATGAGGACTGAGGTAGGAGGAATGTTGTGAGTTTGAGGTCAGCATGATCCAGACTGAGACCCTGCTTCCAAAATAAGTAAATAAATAAATGAAAGATGTCTGACAATTAGCAGTTTTTAAATTTCTATCCCTATCTCATTAGTACAAAGAAAGCCTTCCTGGTAGCAATCTGATTTCAGACTTTCTCCTCCAGGACTATGCTAAATAAAGTCATGTTGTTTAGAAACTACCTGAACTACTAGAGTATCTGCAAATAAGCCATACATGATGTAAACATGATTGCTCACTTATATGTTGGGTGTTATATGTCCATTACACTTTAGATGCCTTAATATTAAGGGTTCATAGTTTATTCATCTTTGCAATCCCTATTTGGAAGTGGTAGTTACCAAGTTAATAAGGATCACTTAAAGATTAGTAAGGGGAAATTTTATTTCATGTTTTAAATATTAGAACTTTAGAATTTTGATGATTTTGAGGTGAGAGAAGAAGAGGTAAATGCACAATCCTACTTTATTTTACATGTGTATTTCTGCTTCCATAGTATAGTACAAGATTATCCAAACCAACTGTGGGACTCCAAAACAAAAGCAAAAATTGAGTGTTATAAAATTTCTATTGGCAATTTAGGGTTCTGAAAATGACCATGAAAGGTGGGAAGATGGAAGTAACACCAAAAATCATGAATAAAACCAATGAATATCCTTTCATGATTCTGTATACCTTTATAGTTCTTTCACATTTACTTAGATATGAAGTCTTCATAGATTTATAGTCAATATAAATTAAATATGTTAATATATCTATCTATGGTAAATAAAAATCAATTTATAGCTAAATATTTGTATTTACAGATTTACTAGTACATGAGGAATTATAATATGCAAAAGAGTATAATTTAAAATGTAATCTATTATATTCCCTGTTAACTAATTCTAACCACTTTATGAAAAAATCCAACTTAGAGGAGATATTGCTTTACTTCTCAAGTGTTAATAAAACATGAAGTGAGCTGGTAGATGAAAGAAAGACAAAATTGTAAATCTAGCCTTGTTTCATTCTGAGAATCAAATTCATAAGGCACATCTCTCATCATATGAAGCAGAGCAAGAGGAATTTTCAAGTGGTCAAAGTGAAAAGTTTAAGATACCAACCAAAAAAAGATCTTTTGTATTTACTTAAATCACAGAAGCAAACAAAGGTAGTTACAAATGTCAGTGGAAAATTTTAATACGGAAACAAAATGATGAAAATGGTTAAAAATAATTACAATGGGGACTTCCAGTTAAAATGGCAGCTTAGGAACCATGACAAAGCAGCCTAGGGAAGAAAAAGCCTTATGAGGTTGACATATAAAATGGAATGGCATGGCTGGAAGCTGGAAGACAGTCAGTCCCCAGACAGTCAGCGTGTCTAGTGCCAGAAGGTGCAACATGGACAACTGGGGGAAAATGACCAATATCTGTCCAAGCAACTCATGGTCTAACCTACTTATCAGCAAATAACCTGTTGTGATGCTCACACAAGTGCAATAGTGGCACACAGCCATGGTGGGAAACCAACTGTTCTTGATTTGGCTAACTGATCCCATCAGTGGTACAGGACCCATAGCTGGAGCTGGGAAACAAGTCAGTACCATATCCAAACATAAGTCTGCTCTCCACTATCAAGCAACCACCAATTATGGGCTACAGGAGGGCCTACACATATTAAATCCTCCATAAAAAAATAAGGGTTATCTCATTTGTCTCGTGCTAACTCCCTCTCCATTGGATAATGTGCTTCTCTTTTTCAGATAGATGTAGATCTTAAGGAGAGAGCCACCCCATCATACCTCAAAAGGGCCCTGGCTGAAACTAAGAAAAATTGGTGAAACAAGCAAGGGTGCTGTTTTCTTGGTGATCTGGGTACCAGCACAAGGGGGAAGGAGATCAACACAGAAAATTCAACTCCTACCGAATCAGAGATCCAGAGCCTCAGAGGCCCCCAACACCTCAGGAATAAGGAAATAGAAATAATAAAGAAAATCCAGTCAGAATTACTAGCAATGACAAACACAGTTGATGAAATAAAAAACTCTGTACAAAATCTCACCAGTAGAATGGATCAAGGAGAGTACAGAATGTCTAAGCTAGAAGACAAAGTGGCAGATCTAATCTAGTCCAACAAGGAGAAAGACAAACCAATAAGAAAAGTATGAGTGGGAATTTCAAGATATTCAAGACACTATGAAATGATCAAACATAAGAATTGAGGGTATAGTAGAAGGAGAAGAATTTCCCTCCAAAGGCATAGTAGGCATCTTCGACAAAACCATAGAAGAAAACATCCCCCAAATTGGGAAAGAGGGGCCAATGCAGATATAGGAATCCTTTAGAACACGAAGCAGACAAAATCTGGTAAGAACCTCTCCTCTCAATATTATAATCAAACTACCAAACACACAAACCAAAGAAAAAATATTGAAAGCAGTTAGAGAGAAAAACCAAGTTGCCTACAAAGGCAAACCCATCAGGATTACAGCAGATTACTCAACACAAACTTTAAAAACCAGAAGGTCTTGGAAAGATAACAACCAAGTTTACTTTATCTGACAAAGCTACCCATTCAAATAGATGGAGAAATAAGGGCATTCCACAAAAAAAGCTGGCTAAAGGAGTATTTGAAGACAAAACCAGCTCTACAGAAAATACTTGAAAGAATCCTTCATGCTGAAGAGAAAGAAAAGCACACATATAAGGAACATGGAATAAACAAACAACTCTCAAACACTAATTAACACAAGAGTGTAAAGGTAAAACCAGAAGAACTACAAAAATTGGCAAAAATAAATACACACCTTTCAATAATATCTCTTAATATCAACGGACTCAATGCCCGAACGAAAGCACATAGATTTACAGACTGGGCTAAAAAGAAGGATCCTTCAATTTGTTGCCTCCAAGAAACTCACCTTTCTACAAAGGATGGACACTTTCTTAGGGTGAAGGGTTGGAAAACGCTGTTTCAAGAAAATGGGTCTAGAAAACAAGCAGGGGTTTCTATCCTAATATCTGAGAAGGTAGACTTCAGCCCAACATTAGTTAGGAAATATGAGAAAGGTAACTTTATATTGATTAAAGGCACTCTCCAACAGGAGGACATTATAATCCTAAACATATATGCACCTAACATGGGGACTCCCAAATTCATCAAACAAACTCAATTAGAACTAAGGTCAAAGATAACATCAAACACAGTGGTAGTGGGTGACTTCAACACCCCACTCTCATCAATTGACAGGTCATCCTGGGAAAAAATAAACAGAGTGGCATCTGGAATAAATGAGGTCATAGAAGGAATGGATCTAACAGATATATGCAGGACGTTTCATCCACATGTTGCAGAATATACATTCTTTTTAGCAGCACATGGAACATTCTGTAAAATAGACCACATATTAGGATATAAAGCAAATCGTAACAAATACAGGAAAATTGAAATAATTCCTTGCATTCTATCTGACCACAATGGACTACAAATCAATAGCAAGAAAAGCTATAGAGCATACACAAAATCATGGAAACTAAACAATACACTACTAAATGATGAATGTGTCAATGCAGAAATCAACAAGGAAATAAAAAAATTCATAGAGTCAAACGATAATGAGAACACAACATACCAAAATCTCTGGGACACAATGAAGGCAGTCCTAAGAGGTAAATTTATAGCTTTCAGGCCCTATGTTAAGAAGTTAGAAAGGTCACAAGTAAACGACCTAATGTTTCACCATAAAGCCTTAAGAAAAGAACAAGGCAAACCAAAAATCAGTAGACGGGAAGAAATAATAAAGATTAGGGCAGAAAATAATGAAATAGAAACCAAAACCAACCAACCAACCAAACAAACAAACAAAAAAATCCAAAGACTCAATGAAACAAAGAATTGGTTCTTTGAAAGGTAAACAAGATTGATAAACCCTTAACAAATCTGATCAAAAGAAAGAAGAACAGAGACATATTAATAAAATTAGAGACTAAAAAGACAACATCACAACAGATACTAGAGAAATTAAAAAACTCATAAGGACATATTATAAAAACATAGACTCCACTAAGTATGAAAATCTGAAAGAAATGGATGATTTCCTTGACTTATATGACCTACCTAAATTAAATCAACATGATATTAATCACTTAAATAGACCTATAACAAGCATGGAGATCTAAGAAGTTATCAACAATCTCCGAACGAAAAAAAGTTCGGGCCCACATGGATTCACTGGTGACTTTTTCCAGACATTCAGGGAAGAACTAACAGCATTGATTCTTAAGCTTTTCCTTAAAATAGAAAAAGAAAGAATCCTGCTATGGAGCCAGCATCATCCTGATACCAAAACTAGGCAAAGATAGAACAAAAAAAAGAAAATTACAGACCAATCTCCCTCATGAACATAGATGCAAAAATTCTCAACAAAATATTGGTGAACAGAATACAAGAATATCAGAAAGATAATTCACCCTGACCGAGTAGGCTTTATCCCAGAGATGCAGGTATGGTTCAACATATGCAAATTGATAAATGTAATACATTAGATACATGGACTGAAGGACAAAAATCACATGATCATCTCATTAAACACAGAAAAAGCATTTGACAAAATCCAACATCCCTTCATGATAAAAGTCCTACAGAGACTGGGAATAGAAGGAACATATCTCAATATAATAAAGGCTATTTATGACAAGCGTACAGCTAACATATTACTAAATTGGGAAAAACTGGAAGCTTTTCCACTAAATTCAGGAACAAGACATGGGTGTCCACTGTTCCCACTTTTATTTAACATAGTATTGGAAGTCTTAGCCATAGCAATAAGGCAAGAGACACACATAAAAGGAATATAAGGGCTGCAGAGATGGCTTAGTGGTTAAGCACTTGCCTGTGAAGCCTAAGGACCCCAGTTCTAGGCTTGACTCCCCAGGACCCACGTTAGCCAGATGCACAAGCGGGTGCATGCGTCTGGAGTTCGTTTGCAGTGGCGGGAGGCCATGGCACACCAATTCTCTCTCTCTCTCTCTCTTCCTCTTTCTCTCTGTCTGTTGCTTTCAAATAAAAAAAAGGGATATAAATTGGGAAGGAAGAGGTAAGTTATCATTATTTGCAGAGGACATGATTACATATATAAAGGACCCTAAAGTCTCTACCAGCAAACTGTTACATCTGATAAACGCCTACAGCCATATAGGAGCATACAAAATAAATACACAGAAATCAGTAGCATTCCTATATGCTAACAACAAACACACAGAGGATGAAATCAGAGAATCCCTCCCATTCATAATTGCATCAAAGAAAATAAAGTACTTTGGAATAAACCTAACCAAGGAAGTAAAGGATCTCTACAATGAAAACTTTAAAAAACTCAAGCAAGAAATTGCAGAAAACAGTAGGAAATGGAAAAACTTCCCTTGTTCCTGGATCAGAAGAATCATTATTGTGAAAATGGCAATCTTATCAAAAACAGTCTACACGTTTAATGCAATCCCCATCAAAATTCCAACAGCATTTTCTCAGAAATAGAAAAAACAATCCAAAAATTCATTTGGAATCATAAAAATCCTCGAATATTTAAAATAATACTGGGCAACAAAAATAAGGCTGGTCGTATCACCATACCTGATTTTAACCTATACTGCAGAGCCGTAGTAACAAAAACAGCAAGGTACTGCCACAAAAGCAGACATGTAGATCAATGGAACAGAATGGAGGTCCCAGATGTAAGTCCAAGTAGCTACAGCCACTTGATATTCGATAAAAATGCCAAAAATACTCATCGGAGAAAAGACTGCCTCTGCAACAAATGGTTCAAGGAAAACTGGATATATATCTGTAGAAGGATGAAAATAGATTCTTCTCTCTCTCTCCATGTACAAGAATTGAGTCCAAATGGATTAAAGACCTTAACATTAGACCTGAAAGTCTGAAACTGCTAGAGGAAAAAGTAGGGGAAACCCTTCAACATATTGGTCTTGGCAAAGACTTTCTGAATATAACCCCAATTGCTCAGGCACTAAAACCACAGTTAACTGCTCAGACCTCATGAAAGTACAAAGATTTTGTATGGCAAAGGACACTGTGAATAAAGCAAAGAGGAAACCTACAGAATGGGAAAAAAAAATCTTTGCCAGCTATATATCTGATAGAGGATTAATAGCTGGATATAGAAAGAACTCAAATAATTAAATAATAAGAAATCAAACAAGCAAATTAAGCAATGGAACTAAATAGAGAATTCTCAAAAGAAGAAATACGGATGGCATATAAACATCTAAAAAAAATGTTCTACATCCCTAGTCATCAGGAAAATGCAGATTAAAACTACATTGAGATTCCTTCTCACTCCTGTCTGATTGGCTACCATCATGAAAACAAATGACCATAAATGCTGGCGAACATGTGGAAGAAGAGAAACCCTTCTACACTATTGGTGGGAATGCAGTCTGGTCCAGCCATTGAGGAAATCAGTGTGGAAGTTCCTAAGACAGTTAATACTTGATCTACCATATGACCCAGCTATAAGCTAGGTATATATCTTAAGTACTCATCTCACTGCCTCAGAAATACTTGCTCAACCATGTTTATTACTGCTTAATTCACAATAGCTGAGAAATGGAATCAGCCTAGATGTCCTTCAACTGATGAGTGGATAATGAAGATATGGCACATTTATACAATACAGTTCTACTCAGCAGTAAAGAAAAATGAAGTTATGAAATTTGCAGGAAAATGGATGGATCTGTAAAGGCATATACTAAGTGAGGTAACCCAGGCCTAGAAAACCAAGTGTCATATGTTCTCTCTTATATGTGGATCCCAGCTACAAATGATTAGGCTTCTGTGTGAGAAAGAAAAAAAAAATTCAGTAGCAGGGGCCAGTAAACTAGAAAAGAGATATAAAGGGAAGAGAAAGGAAAGGAGGGGGTACTTAATAGGATGGTATTGTATATTGAAATAGAAGAATAGATTAATGGGGTGAAAAGGCCTAAAGTGAGGTCAGGGGAAGAGATTGAGTAAAGGAAAGGTGAAGGGAGGGCTAATCAAAATCTAAGAGGCTAGAAATAAATCATGTGGAATCCTACTTTTTTTTGGACAATGGAACACTCAGGATCCACAGATTGTTTCTAGAAAAATTTCAGTGCCCAGGATGGGATACCTTCCAGTGAGTTGTTGGCTAGGCATGTCCCTGATGCCCTCAAAACATTATAGGCCATTGCCGAGGCCTATAATGATTTCCCACCAGGAATAGATGGTAAGACCCTATTGCTGAAGACTACATACTTGGGCTGCAAGGCCACTGAGAAATCCTGCTGGATCTTAGCTGATAACCTTCTCTATGTAGACCAGCTGACAGAAAGCTGGAAGAAGCCATTCTGCATGCAGTTCAATGGGAGAAAGGGAAATCACCAGTGAAGATACTCAACTGTGGACACTGCAAGCCTTATAATTGGCCAGCCAGGCCAAGTGAGACAATGGTTGCAATAGTGGCACATCTATCACTGTGGAAACCAACTGCCCTCCAATTGGACTGGAGGCCTGCTCCATGAGAAGAAACACACCCCTCATACTGACAACTTAAAACAGGGGTAATCATGAGCCCTAGGGGTGTAACGTCTGCTGCTGTCTGGCTAAATATATATACTATGCTTATCAAACTGCCCAGTAAGCACTTCTCTTAATGTTCATTCCCTTATATTAATGCTACTCTCACTTTTGGTTGAGAATCTTCTCTTTTCAGGTGGCAGTGACCTTGGGACTACTCAGAAGGTATCATGGTGCTGGAAAGAATTTACCACAGTGCTCAGTACTGTGGTATCTCTATCACAACTTCAAAGGCTGAATGTCTAATGCAGAAGAGGCGGCGGAAAGAATGTAAGAGCCAAAGAAAAGGTGGGACTCCTTACAATGTGCTCCCTCCAGACACAAAATGGCCTGGATATCCATGGCCTCACAGTGCCGGACACTACCTACATGAGACCATCATAAGAGGAAGAAAAGATCATGATATCAAAATAAAAGAGACTGAGAAGGGGAGAATATAATGGAGAATAGAGTTTCAAAGGGGAAAGTGGGGGGAGGTAGGGTATTACCATGGGATATTTTTTATAATCATGGATGTTGTCAATAAAAATTTGAAAAAAAAATAATTACAATGTTAATTGGATGCCAGAGAGATGCAAGATCTTTGTAAATAGTCTTCCTATTAGTTTACTGTGCATAATGGATGAGATTATAAAACTATAAGGAAAGAACCTGTGTGAGAAACATACAAACAAACAAAGCAAAAGTTGAAATAGAGAAATGAAACAGTTACTTGAGATTAATACCTGATACTAGGATATTGCATATTTTTAATCTTTATTGCACAATTTATCTTATATTTCATAGAAATTTTAATATATCTAGCACAAGGATAAATGACATTTCTGCTCCTTAATAAAATTTGCACAAATCTTTGTTGAGTTGAAAGTAATATAAGTTCCCTTTCTAACCTGTAAATGAAAAAAGTTCATCACACGTTTCAGCACAGTGGAGTTCTAGGTAAATCAGGGCTGGATATCAAATGAATATACTTAGAGCTGTTAAATTAATCAGCTTTCTCAGTAGGCTGTACTCTGCCTGTTGAATTTCCAATTTTGAAATATACTTCTTTTTTTTTTTTGCATTTTAGAATTGCATGTACCACATATACAAAATGTTCTTCTGTCTAGAGAATTAACACATTTCTTGGTAGCACCTAAATAAGTAAAAACAGTTTCTTCCTTTGTTGTACTATGGACCTTCGTCTCAACAGGATGCCTTTCCCTGCCCATCCTAATTAAGAAAACTGGCATAGGTAAGTTTTCTACAGACGGATCAGCAGCAGGGGATGTATATATTTTCTTCATGGGCTTAATAGTTCTATCAGCAGCCCACATCACTTGAAAGTAAGGAGTAGGACCCTGCCAACACTGCTTTGAAATTACCATTCACATTCCTTTCAAAGTTCTCCAGTACATTCTCCTACATTTTTTTTTTTTTTACTACCTTCTGTAATTTTTTTTTTTTTCCTGGCTTCACACACTATCGTGCTCTTGCCAAGAAACTACTGTCATCTTAATTTTCACATGTGAAAATTAGAAAATAAGTGGTCATTGGATTGAGAAAGATGGTAAGCAACCTCAAGCTGCTAAACTTCACAAGGTATCATTATTTTTCAGTCTTGGCGAATCAGAGATATTTTCTTTGCAAGGTCTACTCACAAGATTTTGTTCTGGTCCATTTCCAACCAGTTGTTATCTGTCTCCTATGGATAAATATCAAGACAAAAAGAGGCACCCAAATGTAATTCCAGCTGCTTCCAACTGTACGTGTTGTTTTTCCCTTCCTTCTTCAATCCCATTCTGAAATCTAATCAATTCTCCCCGTACTGCTTTTTTCTTCTCCTTTCAGAGGGTAAACTTTGGCTCTATTGTGGACTGAGTAGTACTTTGCAGAAGCCAGAATTACCTGCTTGGGAGTGTTGTATTAAGCATAAATGAGGTATTTTGGTTTTTTTTAAACCTCATTTTGGCTAAAGGCAAAGGTATATGACTTTTGTGGTGCAGCTGAAAAAGACTTCAAAAAGCCATTCTTAATAGGAAGGGAACATTATAACCTTGATTATAAAATTTTAAATGCTTTGAGAAAGTCTTGTTAATAGTGTTGTGAGTTTTACATTTTTAGGTGTCATATTAACAATTTTGATAAAATAATGGGCAATGGTCATTTGTTTGAATCTCCATAGGAAATTGAGGTACACGCTAACGGAAATGCCACCTATTTTTTTTTTTTTATTTGGAGTCTTTACCTTAAAACTATACAAATAAAGCCAGATACTGTGGTATACAATTGTAATGCCAGAACTTGGGAGATAAAGGCTGGAATATCAGGAGATCTTGACCATTCTCAGCTGTATAACCAGTTGGTAGCCAGTCTGATCTACATGAGACCCTGTCTTGAAAAACTAAAATGTAGAATTCAAAAGCATTCAGATAGAACAATATGAGGAAGTGAATTATTATTATTATTTTCAAATTCTTCTTTGTTTACTAAAGTGTAATGTATTTTAAGTTTCCCCTCCATACAGTGACACTCCTAATCTCCACATGGCTTAATTAAGCATCTTCTTTAATTTTTATGTTCATTTCTAATTAAAATAATATCATGAAACTCACATATGAAGTTTCCTGTGGGGAGTCTTCATAGCTATAAATAATAACTGTGTCACGCAAAAGATACCTGATGAGAAGTAACAAGTCCTAAACAATGTAGATTAGTGACTACAGACTACAGATCAGTGAAATAATAATTCAGCATGAGCTTCAGTGTAATTTGAATGTTTGGTCACAGGTCTTTAAAGATCCCTACGCCTACGTTCCACTATGATTTCACAGCCTGTTCTTCCTATTGCACATGATAATCCTTAGATAGAGCACTGACGTAAATGGGTCTTCAATTTGGCAGCCAACAGAAGTTAGGAGATTTTCAAGATGGGAGAAACCAGCACACTTCACACAATAAATGTCAAACTTAGTAAGAAACAAAATCAGCTGGAGCCAACATAGAGGATCTGTAATATCTATCTGTGGCATACCTCCAATTTCTGTTTTTCTTTCCTCCTCAGCTCCAGCTACCTTGGCCAATTGAGCTCATGTAGCTCTGGTCTGAATCATACTCATGTTTTGAGTACATTCTGGCTGTGGAAAAATTATTATAACCAAAATACATTTTGTGATTTTTGTATCTTGACAAATGTCTAGACTCAATTTGGGTGTCATTCAATATATGTTTCTAGATTCAGCATGATTTTTTTGTAACCTCAAATTTATTTACATGACACAAGAGTAATTTTTTTTCAGATTAAATCATTACTCTGAACAGGATATATGTTATATTTCCTTGTTTTTTCCAAGATAAGAAAGCTTGCTCCATATTATTTTGCTTTACATAATATTTTATAATGAAAATATTCAGTGAACTGCCTCTTTATTAGTCACCTTTTACATGATATATACAAAATCTCTCAGCTCTCTTGTGACATATGAGCTTGGTCATAAGACAGATAAGAAATATCACCAGAGAAATCAAGCATTGGATTCAAGATAATACTGACAAATGTCATATTTTTTTTTTGTGTGTGTGTGTATTCACTTCCATATAGTCCAGACAAATTTATACAAGTTTATGCCTCATCTTTTGAGGCCCCTTGACTCACATTAAAGGGATTTTTTTTTCTCCATTTTTATTAATATTTTCCATGATAACAAAAAAAATCCCATGGTATTACCCTCCCCCCTTTCCCCTTTGAAATTCCATTCTCCATCATATCCCCTCCCCATCTCAATCTTTCTACTTACATATATAAATCAGGAATTTTTTTTTCCAAAGTACTCTGTGCTACTGAATTAGTCAGTACTACTAATTTAACAACATACAAAGAAATACAGAAACTGGGCTGGAGAAATTGCTAAGTGGTTAAGGCATTTTCCTGCAAGGCCAGGGGCTCCCAGTTTGGCTTTCTAGGACCCACATAAGCCAGATGAACAAGGAGGTACATACATCTGGAGTTCATTTGCAGTCATTGGAGACCCTGGTGCACCCATTCTCTCCCTCTCTCCTTCTCTCCCTCTTTCTCTCTCTTAAATAAAATAAATAAATAAATATATTGAAAAAGAAATACAGAATCATATACAGGAGGATAATTCAAAGTGTATAATATTTATTTGCTAAAGCTACATGTAAAATGTTTTAACAATACATAGTATGTTAATGAAATAATAATACTGATGTCATATTCTTTTAGGTTTTCTCTCTTATGTATCATTATAAATTGGTAGATGTTATATTTATTTTTATCTATATGACAGTGTTATCATGAACCATTTATAAAAAATGAAAAAATATTCCAAAATAAAATAATGCAGTCAGTTTTCAATCCTCAGTAAGAAATTTTGTCTTTTGTATCTCTTGGATTTAAAAATAATTGAAAAGAAAATAAGTTAGTGATTATATTTATAAAGCAATCATTAAAACCTAGAATAGAAAAGTATAAATATCTGCAAGGGTCCAGAAGTTAGTCCACAATGAGTGTAACAATCAGAGTAGACACAACTTTGGACCTGCCATGAATAAAGATGCTGAGGGCATTATTAATGTATAGATTGAATTCTGATGGAAAAATGTCAGAGTGTGAATTTGTGCTTCTGTGCTGCAGTATGGGACTTGGGACCTATAAAAACCATTTTGAACAATGGGACTATCAGTAGTGGAGTGTTTGATGACATATTTGAAGCATCCATGATGAGATGGGTCATTCACCCGGACTTCAACTGTGTCACCTCACTGTGGTTCTCTAGAGGAACTTTGAAGTAACCCAATGAAGAGCTTCTGCTGGCATTTTCTAAAAATAAGAAGTGAGAAAGGAAAGTTTCCACAAACTTCTTCAATTCGTTTCAACACAATAAACATTTTTGAAGGATCACTAATGTGCCCTGTCTCTAGGGTTCTTTGCATCTGTTCTATCTATTAAATTTTCCTCCTGTTTTAGATCCCTGTCAGAACCATCCTTCATGCTGCTGATGCAAGAATCTATCTTAGACATACCCCTGAGAGGGTCACCTTCTATCAAAAATGTCCATGAAAAAGTCCAGTAACTTTAGTCAGATATGAAATGTCATTAATGATCTGCCCCCTCCACCTCTTCTCTTATCTTTTACTGATCTCTGTATCCCTGTTATGTAAAGCTATTTATGTATCTTCAGGTGTTATTCTTGTCTTAATCTCTAACTCAATGGTGTTACTCTACCCTCTTATTGAAATTGGCATTCTGTTTTGATTAGACCATATACTAATTGCTTTTCAATACTTCAGAGGCTATGTTTACATACCACTTTCCATGCTTTTCCAAGCTTGTGTAAATGTCTGTGGTTTTTCTTAGATACAATATAAGTAACTGGAGTCTGGATTATATGATTTCCTGTGTAATAAACCCTCACTTTTTCATGGTAACCAATAATAAAAAAATAAAAGGTACTTATTTAGTTATTTTAAAGGTATAACTAAAGACCAAATAGATGGAATTCCATGAGATAAGCCTTTTGTAACTCAAAGAAGTGCACAGCATCCCTGTTTGTAGGAGATTTGAAGATTAAAAACATATTTCTTAGAAATTACTTGCTGTCCAAGAAGCAAGTTATGGATGTCGTGATAGTTTGAATCAGGTGACCCCATAAACTTATGTGTTCTGAAGACTTGCTCTTCAACTGGTAGCTGGTTTGGAGGTGGATCCTTGTTGGAGGAAGTATGTTGCTGGGGTTGGGCCTTGAAGCTTGTTTGTTCCCAGCTTTGCAGTACTAGTGGCTTGTTCTCTTGCTGTTGTTTCTACCTGCTGTGGCAGAGGTGATGTCCATCTTCTGCTCATGCTAGTCTATCCCCTGTCGTCACGAACCTTCCCCAAGAGACAGCGAGCCATAATAAATAAATAATTTAAATTAAACAAACACAGCTTTCTTCCTATAAGCTATGCTTTTTGTGGGATGTTTTACCCAGCAAGAGGGTAACTACAAGAGACATGAAACATGGAATAGATTCCATAGAGGAGGCCAATTGATACACAACAGGAAGGAGATTAGCTAACTCTGAGTCTTCTTCAGAGGTGCCATGTACTGTAAAGAAGATATTCAAATTAAAACGCAAAATAACAAAAGTTTTTAATAAGCAAGTGCAAACTATACATGCATTGGTAGACATCACTTCCGGGTTGTAACCAAGAGAGTCTAAGATGTCATGCAGGTGCTATTAAAAGTCACAAGACCTGAAGATACAGGTAACTATCCAAATGCCTGACCGGAAAAAGAATGCAACATGCCTCCAGCTCTGAACCCTAATTCCCTGTTTATTAGGCTAGAATGAGTGCTAGCAAAGCACAAAGAATGTAAATCACAATAATTCTCATTTTCCACTTCATTTTATAATAAAGTATGCTATTAATCAGCACAGATTCAAAATTAAACTAACAAGCATATTTTCAGGAATCTATAAGAGGTTATAAGATTGCCATGTTAAAAAATCATGTACTACTTTACAAACATAAGAATTGAGTTAAAGCAAGAGCATCCCACTGTGTCTGTGGAAGAATCAGGATTGTTTCAAGAGTGGAAACAAAGCAGAAGAGGATACAAATATAAGCAAGCACAAATGCCAGTATTAAGATTTTTGAAATGTAGAAGAAAATTGAAATGAGTAAGAAACATTATAGTGTTCCATAGTATCACTAAATATGAAAGACAAGGGGTAAAAATAAAATTGTTACTGGTATGTGTCTTGGCACAAATGTTGTTTATTCCCAGTGTTCCAATTTAGTATAAATTTGGTATCAAAATTGATTTGAAGTATGCTTATTATGGATTGGATCTTTGAAGATTTAATTGGGTCACCATGATTATTCACTCATGAATTGGGATTAGAATATTCATGGAATATAAACTTAACAGCTCATTCTTTGCATTTGTGAGGACATTGGGAGAAAACTCTGTTTGTGAGAAGCTGGAACCTCAACAGATGATAAAGTTATCTGCTCATAGACTTCCCTCATCCCCAAAGATCCGTTGCTTATAAGTCAATATGAGAGGGTTGAATCATAAGAAATAATTTTCAATCTCTGAGGACTCAGTGAACAATATTTCAGAGATGTGTAAAGTCTTGGCAAAATTTTTAATGCTTTTTAATTTTTTTAAAACTTATTTGACACAGAGAAAGAGAGAATGGGTACACCAGGGCCTCCAGCTGCTGCAAATGAACTCCAGATACATGCGCTGCCTAGCGCATCTGGCTTATATGGGTCCTGGGGAATCAAACATGGGTCCTTTGGCATTGCAGGCAGATGCCTTAACCACTAAGCAATTCCTGCAGCCCTCTTGGCAGGTTTTTTAAATAAATATCAAGTAATGTTTAATGGTATCACTATGTAGAGAAGTAGTTTTCAAATTTCCAAAGTGTTAATTTTCACATTCATGTGCTTGAAATGCAGTGATGAAAAGTTGTTTGTAGGGAAAAAGGGTGTCACAGATGGGCAACAAAGGCAAAGTCTTTACTATGTAGGTATAGGTAAAGAATTAAGTCAATGAGATAAAATAATATTAAATATAACTATTCTTAAATGTATGCTTCATGCCAGGTATGGTGGTGCACACCTTTAATCCTAGCATTCGGAGGCAGAGGTAGGAGGATCACCATGAGTTCAAGGCCACCCTGAGACTACATAGTGAATTCCGGGTCAGCCTGAGCTAGAGTGAGACCCTACCTTGAAAAAAGAATGCTTCACATTTGTAAAGTATATTCATATTGGCATAGAGAATAAATATCTGAATAAAGGATAAAAATGCATTCTAAAATATATGATTTAATATTAATGTTATTTCCTATTTATTAATCTCTATATACGTGCGTATTTTGTAATTGTGCATGAGAATAATGTTTTGTTTTGTATAGAAATACCAACAGACCCAGTTATTCCCTTACTGGGCATCTACCCTAAAACCTTTAAACCACAGGCCAGAGAGATTTGCTCAACCATGTTTGTGGTGGCTCAATTTGTAATAGCTAAGAGCTGGAATCAACCCAGATGTCTGTCACTAGAAGAATGGATAACCAAGATGTGGTATATCTACACAATGGAATTCTACATAGTAGTAAGAAAAATGACACAATGAAATTTGAGGAAAAATGGTTGAACCTGGAACAGATCATTCTCAGTGAACTTACCCAATAACAGAAAGAAAATCGCCACATAGTCTCACTCATCTACAGCACCTAACCTGAATCTACCCAAGATGCCTTACATAACCAGCAAGCATCTTGAGAACTAGACAATAGGATGGGTGGGGAGGGAGGGGAGGGTGTGGGAGACACAAATCTAGACCCAAACGGCAATGGTACCATAAAATTCTACATCCTAAAAGGCAGACCAAATGGTAGAACCTTCACCAGGCCCTTACAGGGAACATCTGAGCCACAAGACACTGGAGAGGGTATGATGAAGACTGACCTTAATCTTCTATGGCTTCTCTCTCTCTCTCCCTCTCCCTCTCTCTCTCTCTCTCTTCTCTAAATCTTTTATATTAATTATCTTTTCTTCCTTTCCTTAGTGGGCACTGACCTGTAACTCCCAGTACCAGCATGTGGCTATCATCCACAATGAGCTTTTGATCAGACAGACTTACAAGGATTCCTAAAAGAAAGACAGATTTCTGTCAGAGTACTTGATGACCCACCAAAGGTTAGTGGTTTATTTGAGAGAGAGAGAGGACAATAGAGAAAGAGATCAAGAGAGAGAATGGGCAGGCCAGGGTCTTCAGGTGCTTTAAACAAATTCCTGATGCACGCAACACCACGTGGACCTGGCTTTCATGGTTTCTGGGGATTTGAACTTGGGTCCTTTTGATTCACAGGCAAATGCATTAATCACTAAACCATCTCTCCAATACAATACTTTTTTATATCATGAAAAATGGCCTGAAAGGTTAGTATTGCTTTATTTTTTTTAATTTATTGTTGTAATCACTGTCTTGCTTTTTCATAATTTTATTGAGAAATTTAATATATCAACATATTGAAATTTTGTCATGTTCTCTTCTAGTTATCATTTTTTTCTCTGTCCCCCATCTTTGTTTCAGTGCTACACTCCCTAGTAGAGGCATGTGTCATTACTATAAGGTAATGAATGCACTAGTTATTTTCCTGTGGGGAAGGCAATGCCTTACAATATGTTTTCCCTCTTTGTAGCTCTTACATTCTCTATTGCTCCTTTTCCACAGTGTTCCAAAAACTTTAGCGTGCATGTTATAAGTCTCCTTTAGTGTTGGATTCTTTATAGCATGCTATTGTGCTTTGATGGCCTTTGAGCCCCCTTGGTGTCTACTGACATCTCTCCGGAGGAGATTCTAGGAGATTCTCTGCCTAACAATGGCTGCAGCACATATTTTGATCTGACATTTCTTCTGTAATGTTTTCAGAGCCCACTGCTCTAGTCCATACACTCATCTTGTCTATCTATTGAAGAATAAAATTACCCATATGATAGAAAAGAACAAGGAATTTTGTCTTGAAAATTGCCAAAGTATTATTCAAAGACAGGATCTTAAAGGCAGGGGCTATTGCCTCTGTTGATCCAGAACACACACAGCATTCACCCTTCACAGATGCTATCAGTCCAAATACGCCGATTGCTTTAACCATTTCTGTGGAAATTTCACTGCTTCTAGTGTTGGTGCTTTCAGCAGTAGTCCTGGATCTAATCAGCATATGCACCCAGTTTTCTAGGCCAGGAACACAACCAGGTCAGTGGAGGAGATAAAATAAGGAGCACAGTTTAAGATCACTTCACCATGTCCAACATTCCTAATAAATATTGGTTACCCAGGTTGTTCAATGACATAAAGCAAAGTAGACCTGATTACATTGTCAAGCAGACAGAGTACATGGTTTAAAAACACAGTGAATATATAACTTTGAATGACTTAGAAACATGTGGTCAATTTAGTTACAGGATGAAGGCAATATTTGTCAGAAAGCACATCACACAAATGTATTACCAGAAAAATATTTTAAGGTCCAATCCAAACTTGATATCCCTGCATATTAATTTCCTCATCATTGGTGAATTCCTATAAGGTGCCTTACAGTATATACTGTCTGACTCTGGTTGAAATAGCTGCTGATATGTTATAGTGCCATTATTAAATCTTTGCTCCTTTAAAATGAAGTTTAATAATTTCTCTATTGGAAAGAAATTTCTCTTAATAGGAGAATATTACTTACTACTGGGTAATATTAAAAACCTTAAGCATTTGAATTAGTAATTTTCATCATTTAGTGTATGTTACAAAATCAATCAAATCATATTTAAAAACAAATAAAAAATATCATATACTAGGACTAGGGAAATGGCTCAAAGGTTAAGGAGGCTCACTTCTAAAAATGTCATATACTCTTTTTTAAAAAATATTTTTATTTATTTATTTGAGATATATATCTCAAATATATATATATATATATATATATATATATATATATATATATATGTAGAGAGAGAGAGAGAGAGAGAATGGGTATGCCAGCACTCTTCCAGCCACTACAAACGAACTCAAGATGCAGGCACCACTTTATGCATCTGGCTTATGTGGGTCCTTGTACATTGAACCTGGGTCCTTTGGCTTTGCAGGCAAGTGCCTTAACTGCTAAGCAATCTCTCCAGCCTAGATGTCATATAATCTTAATTACATTTTCTAGCTTTTACTGATGAAATATTGAGGTCGTCAGGTATACTTTAATATTGAAAATTACCTTCTCAATTTCTACTGCATTTATAAACCAGATTCTATGGTTAAGCAGATGCAAAAAAGACATTAATCTTCAAATATTTAAATTAACTTTGCAATACACATAAAGATAAGAATTGTGGGGCTAGAGAAATGGCTTAGTTGTTAAAGCGCTTGCCTGTGAAGCCAAAGGACCCAGGTTCAATTCCCCAGAACCCATGTAAGATAGATGCACAAGGGGGTCCATGTGTCTAGAGTTGGTTTGCAATGGCTATAGGCACTGGCATGCCCATTCTCTGTGTGTGTGTCTCCTCTCTTTCTCTCTCTCTCCTTCTCTCTCTCTCTCTGTGTCTCTTTCTCTGTGCTTGCAAATAAATAAAGAAAAGAAAATTAAGCTGGGTGTGGTGGTGCATGCCTTTAATCCCAGTACTCAGGAGGCAGAGGTAGGATTATTGTAGTGAGTTTGAGGCCACCCTGAGACTACATAGTGAACTTCAGGTCAGCCTGGGCTAGAGTGAGACCCTATCTTGTAAAACAAACAAAAAAATATTGCATTTCAGTTCTTATTTTATTTATTTATTTATTTATTTATTTTTATTTTTTCTTTATTAGTTAGTTTTGTGTTCAGCAAATACAGTCAGTTTGGTACCATTATTAGGCTCATCTGTGACCTACCCCCTCCCCTTGGCCCCTCCTTGTTGAGGTATATGGGTCATGCATTCTGGAGTTAGCTCACAGTTATGGGTAAGATAAATGTCTCTGCATATCATGACCGAACATGTGGCTCTGACATTCTTTCCGCCCCCTCTTCCGCAAAATTTTCCTGAGCCATGTTGGGTTCATTTTTGGTCTGCTTCAGTGATGAGGTGTTGGGGGCCTCTGAGGCTCTGGCTCTCTGATTTGGTAGGAGTTGATTTTTCTCTGTGTTGATCATTTGAGTTTTTAAAGGAACAGAAATCATTAACATAGTTTTTTCCACATCTAGAAACAAAAGTAATTTGGAAAGGCAGATTTGGTTATATTATTAGTATAATTTTCAACATTTTTGCTTGTGTCTACTTTATGCATGAAAAGTGAATTACCAACAACGTTGATGACATTTGGTTATTTTAGAGAGAGGTGTTTATTACTTCCAGTGGACGTGGACTAAAAAATGATTCTTTAGTAAGGTTATGAAAACATATTTTTACAAATATTTGAATGTAATACTTATAAATGGAATAATGCATCATTTACAACATTTAATGACATAACCTAATAATTTTAACATGGTCAATTGAAATAATGACAAATTTAATTTGATTTTTTATGGTGAAGTTGTTTTAAAGACAGAGATTTTATTTTTATACAGCTGAGGCAGTTTAATATTAATTTGATATTAATTTGTTGTGGAATCATCTTTCCCATTACACTACACATTCTGGAGAAACCTCTTGAAAGATGGGAGTTTCTGTTATTTTGACTAAACACCATACCGCCAACAAGCATTCAGCAAATGGTTGTAGAATGAATGGATGTGAGTGGATAGATACTGATTAATGAGCAAACCAATTTTCATATATAATTCAAATTTTTAAATCATGCACTTTATTGAAAAAAAGACATTCTTTTTCCTCAAGCTTCTGAATGCTTAAGATGTTTTAACATGTACTCATGGATATGCCAACATTTGCCTCAATGAAGTTACTAAAATTCAGTGGAAAGGATAAACAGAGATTAATCCACAGTGATCCAAGGCAAGGACCAGCAGTATCAATTCTGCTGTCCACCAGTGTCTGCCAGAATCATACACAATAAAACCTCCAAGGCCCCTGTCTTCTTGTATTGTCTTGGAAGTGGGTGGTAACCCTTTTGTGTGCCAATGATGTTCCTGTATTTGTCATCCCCTCAATTACAGTTTCTTTGCATCAGTGACTAAGCTCCCTTGTCAAATCCCTCTGCATCACTACCTGAAGTTTTATTTTCACCATAGCTTAAAATCTATGGCTTATTTCTTCTGAAGACACGGCATCCTGGCCTTTGTACTAGCTATTGAAAGTGCGGTCATTTGAACATAAATATATGACCCTCACATGCAGAGGTATTTTTGATTAAGATTAAGCTTCCAACCTAAGTGCCCACCAGGCAGAGCCCTGCTGGAAGAACTGTGTCACTGTAAGGGGAGTGGATCTAAGTTCTGTGTTGAGAGGTAGTTTGAGCTCTGGCTGTTAGTGCTGGCTTATAACTCTGCTATGGAGATATGCTGATGGGAGTCAGCTTCTTCCATCATGATGAAAATTCTGGACGCTGTATGCCTGAAATAAATGCTTTCCTCTGAGAAGTTGCTTCTGGTTGGGTGTTTTTTTTTTTTTTTTTTTTTTTTTCCCAGAAATCAAAAGGCAACTGTACCAGGGAGCAAGAGCTAAGTACTGAAAAGTCAATGTGAGGTCTTGCGGTGATAGTAGGAGTTGTTTCTTTCAGATGCTTTGAAATCAGCATCTTGGATAAGGGAGACTTAGTGTTGTCGTTAATATGGATTAAAAGAGAATCAAGAGTCTCAGTACGATGGCATGCTAGCTCAATATTGGGTCTTCCATTTTATGTTTCTAATCAATTCACTGATGTGTTTTATTGTTCTTTTATCTTGTCCCTCAGTAACAGTGATCCCATCTGTACCTCTGCCTTTTCTTTCATATTATATCACACTTCTGACTCAGGCTAAGTCAGGAAAAGGGATAGCATTTTAATTATTCCAATGAGTGTAACATTAGTATCAATGATTAAATACAGAAGTGACTGAAGAAAAAGATTGATTAGGGAGAAAAATGACATCTAGCAAATTCCGCAAGCAGCTCTCACTTCCTTTTGCTGGTGAGCTAATGGAAGGACATGCTTTACTTGAGCTCAGGAGCAATGGCATTCCAGCCAGAGACAGAAGCTTGTGAAAGGAGAGATCAAGGATCTTTCTGACAAAGTAAAAAGGCAGAAAAAGAGGAGAGAGAGAAATGGGCGAGGGATGTTATTGCACTGACTAGGGAGTTTTCAAGTACTGCCTGCCAATTTAGCTATGATAAAAATGTAGCTTTATGATGTCTTTCATTTGCTCAATGAAGTAAGAAGCTGTTCAATTCTGAGTGAATAGGATTTGAAGAAAATGACTACTTGGAAAGAAAAATAAAATAACATTTTAGGACAAAGAAAACATGTAGACTAGAAGTATTTAGGAAAGAGGTCAGATGGTACTACAGGTTGAGTTGTCATGGTTTAAACTGGCATGAGTTGTAAGTTGGTGTCTCTCACCTGGCCCCAGCAGCCATACCTGGGTCAAACATCATGTGATGTTCCCCTGTTAGGAGGGACAGTAGTGTGACTCACTGCTAGCTGCACAGTGTTCACATGCTGTATGCATGTACCAACTTAAGCATCCTGTGAGTTTGTATCTGGTAAGAAAGGCATTCACTGTTGTTGAGAAACGTCATCCCATTTTAAAGGCTCTGTGCTTTCCCTGACTTCCCGTTTCTATGGCAGATTAATTCCAATGAGTGTAGTAAAATAATGATCCAGTCTTTGGTTTACTTTCCCCCAAATCCTGCAGACATAGAAGGTGTTTGTAGTAGAAGCACATCCACATTCAATGTATATATATATGTATGGATATATATATATATACTGTGATGCATCTTCATAAACTGAAACTCATGCTGCCTTTTGAACAGTAATGAAATTTAATTTAAACTGAAATTCTGTTTGAAAACAAGAATCAGTGAAAGTGGCCATTTATCTATTTGCTTTCTCCTACTTGGTTTGTTAGGTTATAAACAAATGAACATCTTTCAAGCTTCTGTTTTCCACATATTGTTCAATTTTGTAAAATATGTCTAAATTTGTTCTTTTCAAAATTACACACAGAGAGAGACAGAGAGACAGAGAGACGGAGAGACAGAGATTAGCTGGTATACCCCTGGTTACTCTCTCTTGTCTCTCCTCCCACTGAACTCTTCACTTTCACCATCTACATGTTAAAGGATAATACTAAGAGAATAATTCCCATTCCCCAAGTAATGTAACTCCCATGTAATGCACGTGCCTGACACTGTCATTAAAACTATCAAAAGAGTTGGGCTTGGTGGCACATGCTTTTAATCCAAGCACCAGGAGGCAGAGGTAAGAGGGTTGCTTAATGTTCGAGGCAAACCTGACATGATGTAGTGAATTCTAGGTCAACATAGGGTAGAATGTGACCCGACTTTGAAACCCCCCAAAACTTCGTAATTATTTAAAAATGTATTGAAATAAAAAATATAAAAGATGGCAATTAGAACTAATTGTTCTTAAATAACTTCCTCTTCATTAGAATTTAAAATTACTATTAATATGAAATTATCAATTTTAATATGTTTCAGGTTTAGATATGGTTTCTTGACTTATTGATTAAATATTATGGATTAAACTACACATCTTAAATAAAGCCATTTCACCAGGGTGAGTCAAAAGGGTGTGTGTGTGTGTGTGTGTGTGTGTGTGTGTGTGTATGGTCTCTGTGTGTCTGTGTGTAGAATAGAGAGTAGACTTGGGTATAATCCAGTTGTGCTCATGCAAAAGAATGAAGTCATGCATATAGAGTATAAATGTAAGTACTAGGGTTTGTATGTATTACAAAATAAACCAAACCCATTGTTTAGAGTTAGAAATGTTTGTTTGATCAATAACGTGCTTTTCTTTTATCATTGAACTGTTTTGGCATCACTTTCAGTTGCTTTCACACAAAAACATTCAACTATATATGTGAATATAAATTATACACACACACACACACACACACACACATATATAGTTGTAAAGATTGTTACATAATCAAAATGGTACATAACTCCACAAAAGCAAAAGAAAGACCCCATGTAGAAAGAGAAAGCGATTCTACAAGCATTTATGAATACTTTAGTGAAACTTGTCTTCATCACACATTCATTCCTCAATGTATTGTTGACAGATTGAGTCTTTGTATTACTGGTCCCAGCTAAATTGATTAGCAATTTGGATTTAATAGCAAAGCCTATGAAATTAAAATGAACATATCAAAGTATATTATATACAAATTATATAACTTAATATAATGATTATTTTTCCTAATTTAATTTCATATGGATGAATAGCCTTTAGTGCTATTAGATGAAATTCTGTAGCATTAAGGAATAGTATGCTACATTGAGCTGGAATTAGGAGCATCATTGTTATTAGAAAGTTTAGTAGTCAGGCCTTGACATAAATTACAGTTCAATATGTGCTTTTCAATGCCCATGTCAGTAACATGAGATCTAAATTTGTATTACATGAAAAATGAAAGGTTTTAATAAGTTTCCAAAACTTCCTAAATTTGTACCAAACTACTTATGTGTAGAGACAATTGTACATATTATGAAGTACTTAGACAAAGAAATATAGATTTCAAGTAATTCAAAAGCAATTCAAATTGTTTAGACTTTGACTTATGTCATATATTTGCCAAATTTCTCTATGATTCAAAATTATGATAAAGTTATTCTTAGGTGACAAAATAAAGTTAAAACTATACATTTCATAAATTTGATAATTAAGAGATTAATTTAGTAATCAATTATGAGTAGATTCAAAATTCTGAAAAATATAGAATAAACATATAAAACTATGCATTTTTAAAAGATATTCTATTTATTTATTTGCAAGGTGTGAAACACAGACACAGAGAGAGAGTGAAACAAAGAGGGAGAGAGAGAGAATGGGGAAGTATGTTTATGAGTGCACCGGGGCCTCCGTCCATTGCCAAGGAACTCCAGATACATGCACCACTTTTTGTATCTGGACTTGTGTGGATACTAGAGAATTGAACCTGGGTACTTAGGATTTGAAGGCAATCACCTTGACTGGTGAGCCATTTCTCCAGCCCCCAAAGTATGTAATTTTAGTAGACTGAAATGCGTGTGTCTCTGAAAAATGAGAAACTATTAATCATAAGTATGCTTTATCAAAGGACTTTCTAATTAAATTATTTTAAAAATAACTGAAAAAATAAGTGATCTAGACTTAATAAATGTAATGAATAAATGCCAGATAAAATATAAATAAGTATCTAATCACAAAATAATATACTTACCAAAATACATGATACACAGAATAATTGCAAGGAGAAACCTGTGAAGCTTTTGAAAAACATACAATTCTAAAGTTACGTAATGATGTATATAGCAGAAAAAAAAAAACAACAATATCCTTGTGCATGTTATTAGCTCAGTGTGAGACATTTAAAAACTTCAGATGGACAGATACCTAGCAGACAGCCATAACACAGAAATTTCTAAGAACAGGTCATTAAGAATATTGTATAGAGGGCTGGAGAAATGTCTTAGCAGTTAAATGCTTACCTGTGAAGTCCAAGGACTCTGGTTCAAGGCTCAATTCCCCAGGACCCATGTTAGCCAGATGCACAAGGGGGCGCACGCATCTGGAGTTTGTGTACAGAGGCTGGAAGCTCTGGAGAACCCTTTCTCTCTCTCTCTCTTCCTCCTTCTCTCTGTCATTCTCAAATAAATAAATAAACAAAAATATTTTAAAAAAGAATATTGTATCGAAGCCAGGTGTGGTGGCACATGCCTTTAATCCCGGCACTCGGGAGGCAGAGGTAGGAGGATTGCCGTGAGTTCGAGGCCACCCTGAGACTACATAGTGAATTCCAGATCAGCCTGGGCTAGAGTGAGACACTACCTCAAAAAACCAAAATAAAATAATAATAATAATAATATTAGAATAAAGAAAAATATACATGAAGATCTAACTTAAGGCACTTTGAATATATATTGAATCCGTAAATGTGATGTCACTTGGATAAATTTTACAAAGAAGTGTCATTTTAAAGTTAATAAAATCATTAAAGTTATGATTAATAATGTTTCCATGAATTGTTATTTAGAAAAAGTTAGGTGGTTCCACATCTCACATGATATATATACTAGGACAACTTATGTGCTACTCAAGAGTTAAATGTTGCAAAACTAACTCCTATATGTGAAATTTCCAGAAAGCATTTTACTCTTCAATTGAATTGATCTTGAGTTTTAATCTTTCAATAAAGTATTTTTCAGCTTTTAATCTTGAACTGTATCCTGACTTTTAATCTTGAGATGAAAGACTTCCTATTTATCAAAAATTTCTCCAAATCAATATTGAAAATGTAACCATGTAAATATATTTTTAAATTCCTGTGTGCCTAAATAATATATGAACAATGTCAAAACACAAATGACACACTGTGAAAATATTTGCAACTCTTATCAAAAGCACTAGATTCCTCAGCCTGTTTTTACATAATTACTCTCCCATATTTACATAATAAGTGCGGGCTATATTTGAGTAGAAAAATGCCTAAAAGCAGCACACAAACGAAGATATGATATAAACTCTACAGAGACAAGCAATTATTCCATACAATTATATTTCCAATCTCACTCATAAGAAAAACACAATTATAGACTGCCTTGAGATACCATTGTTCAGCTCTTGGCTTGGCAAAAATCCAAGGATTTGCAAAAAGCCAGTTGTTACAGCCAAAAGAAAAAGTGTTTTCTGATGCATCATAGGTGGGAGTATAAACAGGCAGAACTCTTGTGAAGGATAACCTGTCAGTCTGATTTAGTCATCCTGAATAACTTCTTTGTAGATATCTATGAACATGTAGAAATGCGCATTTGAACCAGGCTTTTATGGTAATGTGTATGATTGCAAAGACTGCAACCATTCGAGGCCTAGGTACATAGGTCATGCTACCACCAAGAAATATTATGCAGATATGGAGAAGGAACAACAACCAAAAGAAATGAAACACATAAATTCTATAATAAATTATTAGTTTAAGTAAAGATTTATATTGAAAGTTCAATTTTACAGTGCTTTTTTATAGAAGTAAAACCATTTATATTGTTACAGTAATGCCAAAATGGTATTGAACAATAAAATTAATTAAATGTGGAGGACTACAGAAGGAAGAAACTAAGATAAGGAAGGGATAGGATCAAGGTATTTAAATATATAAGTACATATTACTGTAATATTTCAATGAAGCAGATAAAATATAAATGTTTGGGCACTTAAAATATGATAATGCATTAGCATTAATAACATAAATGTCTTCCTGACTTGATTTTTCTACAAAAAAAACTTTTTTCCACATTTTTTTTAAAGTTTTATATATTTACTGCAATCACAGTATAATGAAAGTACTGAAATCTGTCATTTAGGACTGTTCTATATTTTCTAATTTCTATACTATGAACAACTTTTTTTCCTGTAAATGAATTGAATTTATAACCTAATTTAGGTTCATGAAATGTTCATCATCTAAGATTTTAAAATACAGCATATGTTAAAAGTTTAGCCAGGAGCAGTGGTGTATCCCTTCAATCCCAGCACTCAGGAGGCAAAGGTAGGAGTGCTGTGAATTAAAGGGCAGCCACTGACTACAGAGTGCTTGCCAGGTCTGCCTGTGCTAAATTGAGACTCTATGCCAACAAGACAGATTGATTTTTTTTCCCAATAAAAATTGGATGATAATATTATAGGGGCTATACCTCAGTGATAACAATTCCCTGGGTTCAAATCCCAATACCAGCAAATAAAAATAAAAATAAAAAGCTAATTCCTTGGAAGCCACATCCTATCTACTTAGTTGACTCAGAGTAATATGTCGGCCAGAGGGTGCACACTGTGGGCACAGAAAGGTAGCTAGATGAAAAGAGATAAACTACCCCTCTCACTTCAGCCAGGCCACAGCTAAATCCACAGAGGAATGGGAAGATGAGCAAGAGTGTTGATTCCATTCTGTTCCTGATAATCAGTGTCAGGGTGTAGGAGACAGACTCTGAGGATCACAATTGTTCCTGAGAATTCCATAAATTATGTATGCATGTGCTACAATGTGTCCCTGTGTAAATCTTTAACAAACTCCCTTTCTAAAATATTTGGGAAAATAAACATTTGTACACCTTCTGCACAAATAGCTAAACACTGAGAAACAGTTCACACAGTAGAAATATAATGGTTGTACTAACACTAGAAAGAAAGTAGTGCAAAAAGTCAAGCATTTATTAAATGCATAGTAAATAACATTGCTTATATTCAGACTTCTGCAGAAGAGTGACACTTCAATTTTAGGTGAACAAATAGAAATGTAAAGTGGGAAAAGTGAAGTTTTAACCTTGAAAACTTCATATGTAATTAACCTTCCATTTTCTTCAAAAGTATATGACACAGAATATGTTATGGTATATTATCTAGACAAATGGATATTGTCAATAAACATTTTAAAAATGATGTCATTACAGAATATGTCAATTTGAGTGAGACCATATAAAGCTAACTGCCAATATTTTCTTATAATAGAGAATTAATCCATCCAACATTCACCTTATTTTAAAAATTATTATATTAAAATGTTATTATCTTCATATTCAACCTATTTCTGTTTGTTTTACTTCGTGTTAATGTAAGAATATGTATGTGTCTGTAGAAAATGAAATACCAAAATTGTATAAAAAGACAAAGAGACAAGTCTTTGTAAAGTCTAAGATAAACATGATTACAGATAATATATCTAGAAAGCAATCTGTATTTTTTAGGTCAATGTTAATACTTATATAAGATTATGCATAAAAGAACAATAGGAAAGAATACCTATCCATATTTTCTATTTTTTTCAATATTTTACCTTTTTTGTTTTGTTTTGTTTTGTTTTGTTTTGTTTTGTTTTGCTTTGCTTTGCTTTGCTTTGGTCTTTTGAGGTAGGGTCTCACTCTAGCCCAGGCTAGAATTCACTATGTAGTCTCAGCTGGCCTTGAACTCACATCAATCCTCCTACTTCTGCATCCTGAATACTGGGATTATAGGTGTGTGCCACAGTTCCCAGCTATTTTATATTTTAATATTCCTATCTTCACATGGCTGCAATATAGGCTATATCATAAAATTTGACAATACAATAGAAGTTATTAGTTTTTCCATTTTTTTTTTCTTTTTCTATAGTCCCAGTAGAATGATACCTTAATGTAGCATTTATTCTTCCTTTTACCTGTAGTACTATAAGAAGCTAAAATGACTTTATTCACTACACATTTTTAAGTACTATTTGCATTTTTTCCTGAATTTATTGTACTTGTTTTTATTTTTTAATTATTTTTTTCAAAAATGTATATATTTATAAGAGAAAGAGAGAGAGAGAGAATGGGCTGGTGTGTGAGAGTATCTTGCCACTGTAAACAAATTCCAGAGCATGTGCCACTTTGTGCATCTGGCTTAATTTTGTACTGGGGAATAAAGTCAGGCTATTAGGCTTTGTAAGCTATGTCCATTAACTGCTGAGCCATCTCTCAAGCAAGTGTGTGTGTGTTTGTGTGTGTGTATTTAAGAGAGAGAAAATGTAAATTCTCTCTGTTTTATTTTTACTATGTCCTATGTGTGTGTGTGTGTGTGTTTGACTGTGTCTCACCAGGTAGCTTTGTGAGACTCTAGCCTCAGTCTTCCGAGTGCTGCATTTGTCCACAACCATGTCCAGCATTGCATGTTGAAATCGACCTTGAAAGTTATTTTCATTCAGCTCTTTCAAACCATTGTCTTCTTGGTTAAATTATTTCTAATACAAAATATGCCATTATTATTTGCACACAATATATCTAAGATGGTGGCAGTTGGATTTTCCCAGACATCATTCTCATTATGATTTGGAATAGTCTAGATGTGAGACATAATATAGTCCACCAGTATTCCTATATTCTTGGATTATTTTGCCTTTGTGTATTTGCTTTGTGTATTTTCACTTCTATCTTTCTAAGACTTCAATTGTCCCTGCATGCGATCTAAAAAGGTAATGCAGATTTCATTTTATAATTTTTTTTTTTTTTTTTTGGTTTTTCGAGGTAGGGTCTCGCTCTAGCCCAGGCTGACCTGGAATTCACTATGGAGTCTCAGGGTGGCCTTGAACTCACGGTGATCCTCCTACCTCTGCCTCCCGAGTGCTGGGATTAAAGGCGTGCGCCACCACGCCCGGCTAAATGTGTAGCCCAGGCTGGCCTCGGACTCCTGATCCTCTTGCTGCCTCCGCCTCTTCAGCAATATCCTACCGGCATGCGCCACCACAACCGGCTTTTGTTTTCTTAATATGTCAACTTCATGATCCTTAACACTGGCCTATTTTCTTATTCATCAAATGACATTTCTTCCCTATAATCTATTATATTTATATATTTTGTTTTGAGTTATCATACCTAGTTTTCTTTTCCACCTGATGATATACTTTTTCTCTTCATATGGCCAAAATAGTTGATGAACAAGTTCATTATTTTTATCTAATTGATTCATTAGTTTATTCATGCACGATTTTATTCATAACCATTCAAAGTTGTCTATTACTCTAAAAACTGGGTCAGATATAGGTCCATTTTAAAAAATCTGGTTTTATTAACTTGGGTACTTATTGTGAACCACTGTTTGACCTGTTGTTATTTTTTGTGTTATGTGTGTGTTGTTATTTATAAAGTCACAATGCCTGATTCTGTGCTCTTCATTTTTTTTATTAGTTATTCAGTGAATACAGTCAAGTTGGTACCATTGTTAGCTTCCTCCATGTCCTACCCCCTCCCCCTGGCCCCTCCTTGTTGAGGTATATGGGTTATGCATTGTGGAGTTAGCCCACAGTTATGGGTAGGAGAAATGTCTCTGTGTATCATGACCCAAGGTGTGGCTCTGCCATTCTTTCTGCCCCCTCTTCCCTGAGCCATTTTGGGTTCATTTTGGGTCTGCTTCAGTGATGAGGTGTTGGGAGCCTCTGTTTCTCTGGATACCTGATTTGGTAGGAGTTGATTGTTCTCTGTGTTGATCTCCTTCACCCTTGTGTTGGTACCAGGTTCACCAAGAAAACAGCACCCTTGCTTGTTTCACCAATTATTCTTAGTTTCAGCTAGGGCCCTTTTGAGGTATGATGGGGTGGTCCTCTCCTTAGGATCTGCATCTATCTGAAAAAGAGAAGCAGATTCTCCAATGGAGAGTAAAGTTAGCACCAGATAAATGGGATAACCCTTATTCTTTTTATAGAGAATTTAATAGGTGCAGGCCCTCTTGTAGCCCACAATTGGTGGTAGCTTGTTAATGGAGAGCTGGCTCATGTTTGGATATGGTTCTGACTTGTTTCTCAGCTCCAGCTATGGATCCTTTTCAACTGAGCAGATCAGTTAGCCAAATCAAGAGCAATTGGTTTCCCACCATGGCTGGTTGCCACTATTGTACTTGTGTGAGCATCACAACAGGTTATTTGCTGCTAAGTAGGTTAGTCCATGAGTTTCTTGGACAGATACTGGTCATTTTCCCCTGTCGCCCATGTAGCAACTTCTGGCAATAGACACTGTTTGGGGACTGTTTCTCTTCCAGCTTCCAGCCATGTCACTCCATGTTATGTGTCAACTGCATATGGTGTCTTCAGCAGTAGGGTCTTGCCACTAATCTTTGGTGCATCAAGTAATCTGACAGAAATCTGTCATTCTTTTAGGAAAAAGATCTCTCTGATCAAAAGCTCATTGTGGATGATAGCCACCTGCTGGTACTGGGAGTTACCGGTCAGTGCCCACTAAGAGAAGGAAGGAAAAGATAACTAATATAAAAGAGTTAGAGAGAAAAGAGAGAGAGATGGAGAGAGAGAAGAACTGTAGAAGATTAAGGTCAGTCTTTATCATAGCCCCTCCAGGACCTTGTGACTCAGGTGTTTCCTCTAAGGGCCTAGTGAAGGTTGAACCATTTGGTCTGCCTTTTTGGATATAGAATTTTATGGTGCCATTGCCATTTGGGTCTATATTTGTGTCCCCCACCCCCTCCCTTATCCTCCCCTCCCTTCCCTCCCACCCTACTGACCGGTCCTCAAGATACTTGCTGGGTATGTCGGCATCTTGGGTAGATTCAGGTTAGGTGCTATAGATGAGTGAGGCTATGCAGGAATTATCTTTCTGTGATTGAGTAAGTTCACTGTTTTTTCCCAAGAGTAGTATCACTTAGACCTATCAAATACTTAATATGAGGGAGTATCTCCATCTAAGAACCTTCAAACTGGAATATAACTCAGTAGGGTTTTGAGAATTGTTAGACTATTGGGCAATTGGTAGATTATTTTTCCTCTCACATCAGAAGTTTTATCATTGATTTTGTTAAATACTGTTGACCTCAGAATTTTTTAATTCCTTCAGACTTTGCCATTTACTTCTTGTTCTCATACAATATGGTCACACTGTATTTGTACCACAAGGTTACTTCTGTTCAGGTCTCAGTTGAAAATGAAGAGTATGGGGCCTGAAATGATGGCTCAGAGGTTAATAGCACTTTCATAAAAAGCCAAACAGCCTGTGTTACATTCCCAGGTACCCATATAAAGCCAGATGCACAAAGTGGAGCTTACATCTGGAAGGAGTACATTTGCAGTGGCTGCAGACCCTAGCAGACACATGATCTCTCCCTCTCTCTCTCTCTCACTCAAATCAATACAAATTAAAAAGAAAACGGAAAATGCAGAAGATGTTGTGCTTTGGAGGAAAACCAATCTTCTTATAAAGTACCAGAAAATTTGGTGTTCGATTGTTGGATGGAAAGAAGAAATTAATTGGAATTTTTAGTCTATGAACTTGGAAATTTAAAAGAGGATATACAAAAGGGCCACGGCTGAAACTAAGAAAAATTGGAGAAACAAGCTAACTCCACAATGCATGACCTGTATACCTCAACAAGGAGGGGCCAAGGGGAGGGGGTAGGTCCCGGATGAGCCTAATAATGGTACCAAACTGACTGTATTTGCTGAATACAGAACTGACTAATAAAGAAAAAATTAAAAAATAAAATAAAAAATAAAAGAGGATATAATTCTCAAACAAATTATGGAAGATACAATCTGTTTTCTTAGTATAAAGAGCTATATTAGAGAATATTAAACAAAAGTGAAACAGTTCTTATTTTGAAAACTTCTCAGTATAATTCTAGTAGTCTTTGCAACAGGGCTAAGGGTGTGGCTCCTCAAATATTCCTTGTGTGGATTATACCACTAATTATTTGATCCTATCATCTCTTCAGAAGGAAAGGGTAATTGAGAGGCAGCCCTTGTGTTCAGTGTAATGGAAACCCTGATATGCACAGAAGACTGACACTTACAAGAGTTTTGTGTATTCTTTATCATCAGGCACACTGTCTGCTTTGACAAAATAGGATGAGACAGAAAGAAAGCAGTCTGTCAGAGTACTGTTTGACTAGCAGGAACTATGGTAGGATTCCAGGCTGAATAAGTAGGGTCTTTGACTCCAATAAGATGATACCTGAGCCCTGCTAGATAATTATCTGACCTTGAAATTAAAATAGAATATCCCCTGCTGGTTTTTGATCTACTTCTATCAGAGACCTTTTTGGTCTTTCCTTGTCAGCCACTTGAAATGAGATAGCTTACCTTTTGTTTACTGCATCACTGTTGGAAAAAAAAATCAAAGCAGAAAAACAAAGGTTTCTAGTCATCTACATTTGATTGAGATAATGTTGCAGGCTTTGAATTACTCTGCTCAGAAGAATGTGCTGTTGTTATTACCATGTGTATGCCCATATGTATTCAGCCAAAGTGTACACTCATATACATTTTTTCACATGTTTGTTATCAAGTGCAATAATATATGTGTTTTGGTGATAAGGATATAAAATATTTGAATTGATGGTATTTATATGAATTTTTATTTAATTGGGGAATAGATGAAGGCATACGGATATTGAGATAACTGAATATATATTGCATAAGTAACGGCTGCTGGTTTGGGAAGCAAGTTGAGTACAAAGGATACTTGACTCCATGACCATGCAGATACTCAGACTGCAACATTATTTTGAAATTAAGTCTTTGCAAATATAATTAGGTAATATATGGCTTAATAGATTCATACATAATGTATTTATAAATTACAGGTATACATTCAGATGAGAAAGGATCCCATGAAGTCAGAGGCATAGAAGAAAGGAAGGGAAAGTTGTGGGCAGCCATAGACAAGAGTCCATTCCTGTCTCATTACTTCCACTCAATGACTGTGATAAGTTTGCCTAACCACTTGAACGCACTGGTCTTCACTGGGGATTGATAAAGGCGAAGTGGATTTTTCTGGTTACAAATTGTCTACTAACAGAGTTGAAGCATGTTTATTTCTAAACAACTCCACATCTCATTTCAAAAGAAAAATATCCTCCATGCATCTTGGCATGTACCTTTATTTCCAGCACTTGGGAGGCAGTGGTAGAAGGATCAGCCTGAGTTCAAGGCCAACTTGAAACTTCATAATGAATTCCAGGTCATTCTAGGATACAGTGAGACTCTACCTCAAAAACATTTTTAAAAAAATGGACATAAGTAAAATAAACTATAAAAAGACATAGACAAATTGGGTAAAATGCTTGCAACGTATGTGACACACATTAGTATATAAAAACCTTTAAAAATCATTAAAGAAGATGAACACTCCCAGGAGAGGAGACTCCAGACAAGAAAACCCAATTTATAAGAAGAACAAGCAGCAGTGCAGAAGAGAAGGAAAGAATGTAAGAACCAGAGGATGGGGAGGGGGGCTTTGAAATGCTGTCTTCCATTGCATTCATGACCTCAGAGTAACTGTCACGACCTGCACAAGATGTACCCAATACTGGGCCCATCAACCTTTCATCATGGGTGATGGACAGATGATGGCAAAAGAAGAAGAAGAAAAAAAATAGAGCTACATCAATGTAGAAGAGGAGCTAGTTGGAAAGCAGAAAGGGTCCCATGGAAGGGAAACAGAGATGGGGAACAAAGGAAACTAATGGGAGAGGTTTATAATCAAAGTACATTATGGGGGCTGCAGAAATGGTTAAGGTACTTGCCTGAAAAGCCTAAGGACCCCGGTTTCATTCCACAGTACCCACGTAAAAGCCAGATGCATAAGGTACTGCATGTGTCTGGAGTTTGTTTGTAAGGATTGGAGGCACTGGAACAACCATTCTCTCTATCTGTCTCTCTCTCTTCTATCACTGTCTGCTTGCAAATAAATAAAATATTTAAAAAAAACTATCCAGACAGAGTATTGTATACAATGTTGCAAATCAAAATATCTCATTCTTTTTAATACTTTCCTTCATCTAAGTATTTCAATGACTATTGGGACCTTTGTAAACAATGGTAAGATTTAAGAAAATCATTAAAATCAAGTTAAAGCATTTCTTATTTCTTTAAATAATTAGACAATAATAGTCAGTATATTTGTCCTTGTAATTCATAGATGACCAGCTACTGAGCCTCATATACTGCTAAATAAGATGACATCAACAAATTAAGTTTTTAAGGTAAAAAATGCTTTTCTGGAACATGGAATAAAAGTAATAGAAGAGTATTAAAACAATTATTTGAAGCAATTGTAAGAAAGAAACCACAGAATTCCATTATGTAAATGTATGGCTACTGAAAGCAATTTGATGTTATTATCCACTAAAGGAAGAAATCAAATCTAACTGGCTTCTTCCTTAATCTTTTCCAAATTGATTTTTTTGACCTCATCTTAAACCTCTATACATCTTTCTCATTATTCTTTTTCTCCAAATAAATTTTTATGTATCCTTTGACACACTTCTATATTTTCAACTTTGCATAAAATGTAATTTATAAAATCAAGCTAGAATTAGAAGAAGCCTCATATGGCTTATTGTAAACAACAGAGTCGATTAGAGTTTAGCACCATTCTTCAGTGACTTTTTTCTTAATTTTTTCAAGTATCCCAGTCATTATACTTTTTGTTGTGACCAGTATTACGAGAATAACTCAGATCTGTCAATTAGTCTAGATTTAATCTTTTCCTCTGGATGTCAGGACAAAAGTCATCATTCCTGAAACCAAGTAGCATCAGTTGCTGTGTCAAGGATTTTCATAAATTGGCTAGTAAAATGCATGATTAAACTAAAATGTTGAAATTATTTGTAAATGCTATTGAAAAACAAAATGTTTCACTATACTAAAAAGCCTCTCCAGAAAGGTTGAAAATCTGAGTTCTATTTCTGAGTGAGCACTAAGTCATTATGTCAATGAATGAATGAAGAGACTGTGGTGTAGTCTCAAATATATACAACTCATTACTTGCATGTTTTCAAAGTAAACATTATCTAATCTTCCATGAAAAGGACTTCACAGTATATAATTTATCACAGATAGTTAATCCTAAATTTACCTAGTCATTGGGATGACCATCTGTATAGCTAAATGGTTTATCCAAACTTCTCATATCTTTATAGCAGGAGGGAGATTGCCAAGTTGGAAGGAGTTGTGATTGGAAGTCAGCCCTTCTATTTTCCTTTCTCAGAGAAACTCAGAGGAAGGTGTACCATTTCTTTTGGCTTGATATTTGAAGAAGAAATAGTCCTTGAGACATTCTTTTGTCATAAATCTGACAATTCAATCTGATTTTCAAAAGGAAATTAAAGATTAGACATAGAAAAATAGATAATTGATTTCAAAGGCAAGGGAAAATGCAATTTCAAATTTCATTAAATTATAGCTCTAAGGAATAACAGAAAGACATATTTCTCTTACTTCTAACAGGGAAAACAATCATATATTTTAATTTATTTCATTTGTTTAATGTTATTTTAATTGCAATAAATATCATATCTTATGCTTCTGTTATAGTTTTCTCATATAACCTAGAGAATGGTGGCAGAAGGAAGCAAAAGAAAAGTTAAATTAGGAACATAAATTTAATTGATTCCTATTTTAATAGGGTGTTTGAGGCCCCATTAGGAAATTGAGATACATTCTAAATAGAGAGTAACAAATGACATTTTTTAGGAAAAAAAAGCAGGAGACTTTTGACTAAAAAATTGCTAAAATGAATTATTATATGTATATATATATATATATATATATATATATATATATATATATAATTATATCTGGGCTAAATTTTGGACAGACTTACCTAACAATATTTCTGTTGAGGGAAGGACAGAGTAACAGGATACAAATGGTGGAGAGAGAAAAATTGTATACAAAGGAAGTTGGGGTTCATGGATGGAGAGGTTGGTGTTATCCTGACTTACTAATGTTCGTTGCTAAAACTGTATTTTATAAAGAAGTGTTGAGATGGGTCTAGGATAAGTATCATAAGGCAAATTAATTTTGGTCAAACAAAGAATAGCAAGATCTGTATATGATGGGCTGGAGAGATGGATTAGCAGTTAAGGCTCTTGGTGGCAAAGCCAAAGAGACCAGGTTCACTTCCCCTGTACCCACAGGAAAGCCTGGTGCATAAGGTGGTGCATGGGGCTGGAGTTTGTTTGTAAGAGCTAGAAACCTGGTGTGTCTATTCTTTCTCTATCTGTCTCATTCGTTCTCTTTCTCTCACTCTCTCTCTTCCTCTTTTTCAAATAAATAAATAAAATATTAAAAAGATTTATGCATGTCATCAAATAAACTACCAAAAGTAAAAGAGAGAGAGAGAGACACAGAGAGAGAAACAGAGAGAGAGAGAAAGAGAAACTTAAGCCATACCTGGGGGAAGTCACCCTCAATTTGGGCATTAAGTTTTCTCATCTCAACTGACAAGAGACTGGAAATAAACATATATTCAAATTACAAAGTGACTATAAAATTCATACTTAAAATTCAAAAGGCTGGCTGGAGAAATGGATTAGGGGTTAAGTGCTTGCTGGCAATGCCAAAAGACCCAGGTTTGATTCGCCAGTACCCACGTAAGTGAGATGCACAAAGTGGCATTTCATTTGGTGTGGCTACTGGTCCTGGCACACCCATTCTCTCCCTCTCTCTTTCTCTCTCTCTCTCTCTCTCTGTGTGTGTGTGTGTGTGTGTGTGTGTGTGTGTGTCTGCCTTTCTCAGTCTTTATAAAAAGATTGAAAAGGAATAAAATACATTGAGGTCATACCTACAACAGTTACAAATGTGAATTTTTGAAAACAGAACACAAGTAAATCTGCTCATGAAGCTTAAACATAAAGTATGTTAATCAAATAAATAGAATTCAGAAACTACTAGAAATTCATACATTTGACATGAAATTAGATTAACTTTTTTTAAAACAAATATTACTTTTGTGCTCAGTAAATACAGTCAAGTTGGTACCATTGCTAGCCTCCTCCCTCTCCTCCCCCCTCCACAGGGACCCTCCTTGTTGGAGTATATGGGCCGTTCATTGTGGGGGTAGCCATCAGTTATGGGGTAGGAGAAAATGTCTCTTTTTAATATTAACTGTTCACATAACTTAAAATCCCTACCATTTTCTTGAGTTTTTATTTTTATTTTTTTGATCTAAGACTTTATTGCAGTGGTGGAGAGAGAGAAGAAAGGAAGAAAGGAAGAAAGGAAGAAAGAAAGGAAGGAAGGAAGGAAGGAAGGAAGGAAGAAAGAAAGAAAGAAAGAAAGAAAGAAAGAAAGAAAGAAAGAGAGGAAGGAAGGAAGGAAGGAAGGAAGGAAGGAAGGAAGGAAGGAAGGAAGGAAGGAAGGAAGGGAAAGAAAGAAAGAAAGAGGGAGGGAGGGAAGGAAGGAAGGAAGAGAAGAAAGAGAGAATGGGATTGGAAGGAACAAAAGTGAATGTTTTTACTTACTAAAGAGAGAGAAAGAAAGGGAGAAAAGGGAGATGTACACACCTATATCAGGAGAGCCAAAATAAAGAGCTATTTTATCGAGCTTTCCCTTGAGCCTGTGTCAAAGTAAAACAAATCTCTTTCATTATTACTACGCACATTGTCCTTGTTTGAACGTGAAGTACACTTGATAGTGTTCAAATACTTGATGCATTTGACCAGTAAGTCCAAGAACTTTTTGAGGGAGAGGTTTTAGGAACAAGTTACAAGTGGAATGTGATGGTTAATCGCTAGTGATTAACTTGACAGAATTTAAAATAATCCTGGAATCTCTGAAAATGTGTGTTATGGATTTTAAAGATTTGGTTAAATTGAGATGGGTGGTCCCACCCTAGCTGTGAGAGGCACCATTCCATACTGGGGTCTAGGACTAAATAAAAAGTAGAGAGCAAGCTGAGTGGAACCATTCACAGCTCTCTTCCTGACTGTGGACACCATGTGACTTGTTGATTCACGCCCCTAAAGTAATTACTTCCCTGTGATAATGGAACCTGACTCTGTGAACAGAAATGAGCGTTTTCCTTCCTTCAGGTACTTATCAAATTTTGGAACATTCCAATGAGTCAAGTAACTAATATGTGGGACTTTGCTGGAGGAATTTGGTGGATTTTAGGTAGGCATTAGGTTTTATAGTTTGGCTCTACGTTCTTTTTTCTATTTCCTAGCTTGCTAAGATTTGGGAAAGGATGCTCAGACTCCGACAACCATAACTGTGAGCCAAATCTGCTGGTATGACTTCCCCACCCTGTTTGACTATACCACTGCAAACTATGAAACAAAATACATCCTTCTGTCCTGAAGCTGTTTGTCAGATATTTGGTTATAGCCACAAGGAAAATTTCCAATGCAAACAATTGTAGCAATTAGTGGAATTATTGCTGTCACTACCTCATTATATGGTGTGTATATATGGACTTTTGAAGGGACAATGCAAAATAATTTGTACCAGAAGAAGAATTCCCTAATGGAATGTCTGGGGAGGTCATGCATGAACTGTGAAAGTGAAGTGCAAATTGTCACAAAGAACTTGGGCTATTGGAGATAACAGAAGCACTGAGGAAGACTGCAGATACTACTTAGAATGAGCCTAAGAGGATGCTGTCATTCTCCCCAGGCAAAGGATCTAAGGTTATATAGAGCTACCAATCCCCATTATGCCTTCAGGTGCTTTGTATGACAGACATGGGCCTCTGGGGTTTAGTACTGACCCTCTAGTAGTTCTTTCTTTGATCTTTCAGTGTCATCTTTCCATTTCTCTATTTTGTAATGTGAAGGTTTACACTATGCCATCATGTGTTTGAAGTATGTAACTTGACTTGATTTTCACAGGTGATCAATATTAAGACATTGCCTTGAGTCTCAGAAGAGACTTTGGGCATTTGAACAGTGTTGTTACTATTTAAGACTATGAGGAACTTTTGAAATTAGATTGATAGGATTGTGATTAGCCTATAAGAGCCAGAGCTCAATGTTATGGTTTAAATGTGAAAGATGCCCCATGAACTTTTGTTCTTCTAAATGTCTTTACCACTTATGGTTGTGTTTTTTAAAGGTGCTGGAGCCTTTTAGAAATGGGGGTCTTGATGAAGGAAGATGTTACTGGGTGATGCACCTTAAAGTTGTACAGCTCTGCCTTATTTCCTGATCTCTGATTCCATGTCCACTGAAATTGGCGTGCAGGTCCTCCTTCCCTGACACCTCATCTGTGAGCCACATCTGCTTCCATAATGGACTATATAACCTCAAACTTTGATCCAAAATAAATCCTTTCTTCTTTAAGTTGTTCTATTCGAAATTTTAGTCACAACCACAAGAGAAGTAAGGACAAGTTCAAGCTGAGCTCAACTCCATCATAAGAAAGATGGCAGGCCTTTGAGTACTGAGGCATGATAAAGAAAAATTACTAGAGGTCACAAAAGAGTGGCACTGGATTATATTTTTCTGCCACTCAAAGTTCACTGCATTTGAGTTTCTGCCTCATGAGAGATTGAGGGACAAAATTCCTCCTGTTCCTATGATTACATTTATAAGAAATGGCTCCCAAGTCCTTGAAAATGACATTCCTAAGATGGAGAAGAGTTATAGTCACATTAAAGGGATAGATACATTTCTGTAGTAGCAAGTTTTCTGAAGAAAATATTGTCAGTAAAATGAAGGTCTAGGTTCATAAAAATTAAATTCTGGTATCCCTGAACTTCCTAAGACAGCCTTTCCTGAGCAGAGGGAGATATGGGCTATTACAGGTATAGATAGGCCTACAGTATGATAAAGCCATGCTACAGCATGGTCAAAGATGAAGGTTCCCTGGATCATTTATGTCAATAATTTTGGCAATTTTCAATGGTGTTTTATTTTCTGAGCTTTAAATTTCCAGATCATGGTATGGGTTGAGTGGGGAAATGAATGTTCATTTAATCCTACTAACAATAAGTGGGTCATATCCTGTAGTTATAAGACAAGATTTGTAGGTAACAAGCTTGGTTTTTAATCTTATGAAGAGCTGCAATAAAAATTTTAAAACATGAAATCATATATCTATGCCTCTTGTGTCATATTATGCACATTGTTTAGGAAAGAAAAAAAAGGCCCAAACAGTACAGTAGAGATGCCTGAGTATTTCCAGTAACTGTGCTTGTCACTGAAGTCCATTAAGATTCCATTTTCAATAGAAGTAACCCTACCTCAACAACCTGCGTAGGATATGCACTTTCCTGAGGTGATATACCCCGGAGCCATGCATGTTTATAAACAACCTGTAGTTCACTTTCTTATTTACTCTAGTTTGGCAAGATGGCCTAAATTCAGATTCTCCTTGACATGAAGTTTAGTTACTACCTGATAAAACTATTTTTAAATATTTATTTATTAGTGAGAGAGAGAAAGAGAAAGAGAATGGGCACACCAGGACCTCTAGCCACTGCAAACTAACTCCAGTTGTATGCACCACCATGTACATCTGGCTTACTGGGTACTGCTGAAGACACTGTATGCGGTTGACATGTAAAATGGAACGGCATGGCTGCAAGCTGGAAGAGAGTCACTCTCCAGACAGTCAGTGCATCTAGTGCCAGAAGGTGCTACATGGGCGACTTGGGGAAAATGACCAATATCTGTCCAAGCAACTCATGGTCTAACCTACTTATCAGCAAATAATCTGTCGTGATGCTCACACAAGTGCAACAGTGGTGCACAGCCATGGTGGGAAACGAACTGCTCTTGATTTGGCTAACTGATCCCCTCAGTGGAATGGGAGCCATAGCTGGAGCTGGGAAACAAGTCAGAACCATATCCAAACATGAGCCCGCTCTCCATTATCAAGCTACCACCAGTCATGGGCTACAAGAGGGCCTACACCTACTAAATTCTCTATAAAAAAAAATAAGGATTATCCCATTTGTCTGGTGCTAACTTTACTCTCCATTGGAGAATATGCTTCTCTTTTTCAGATAGATGCAGATCCTAAGGAGAGAGCCACCCCATCATATTAGTGTATTTTAAATAACCATTTACTTATAGGAAGTGATAATACCATTAAAATAGTTTGAGGTGAATCCCCACACAACTAATATTTTAATTAATATAGAGAACTATGATCATATATGTACCCTAAAACCCTAACAATAACAACAACAAAACAATAAGGTATGTATATGAGCAAGAACATAGGAAGGAGTTTATTTAGCTCCTCATATTTTAATTATAATTTTAAGAACTAAGTCTATTTAGTATACTAAGAAAGATTTTTTTCTATATTCATTTTCTGTTTTTAAATATTTATGTTATTTCTGATTTAGTCCCTTGCCTCCAAATGACACTTTTTGAATTTAAGGAAAACCTCCCAACGTAGCAAATGACAAAGGTAGACAGGTTCATGGGTGATGTAGCTACTGCTAAGCTGCCAATTAAACAGTAAATAAACAATCTTCCATTTATGATCATAAAAGCAGATTTAGTTTAATTCAATGGGTTTAAAAAATGTATGAAAGTCAAATGGAAATTAATGTGGCAAAGAAAGGTGTTAATTGGAGTATAAGGAGGATAAGAGAATGTAATTCTGGGAAACAAAGACTAAGATACATTATATGTATATATGAAAATGTCAAAACTGAAAAAAAAAAACAAATAAAATTTTAAAAGTGTGATTTTGTGGTAAGGTGGAATAATTAGGGAGATAGTATTTAAATCTAATATGATGTCACTTTCATACATTTGACATTACAATGGATTATTCATACTATTTCTTCCAATTCAATAAACTATTTTTATTTCTTTGTTGGCCTCTTTTATAAGCAAAACAGGTATGTACATCTTTCCTCTTTGTCATCTTATGTCTATTTTGTGAGCAACCTACATTTGATCCTATGAGACATACTTTCATGTGTAGACATGACATGATCTGAGTAGCAATGTAACACTTTTATATAATTTCTTGCACCATCATTAGTGGAAGATTGTTTTGTTTCCTGTTTAATGGGCAGTATTGCTGTAGCTACTCCACCTATGGACCTATCTGCCCTTATCATTATGCTACACTGGAAAGTTTTCCTTAAACTCAAAAGTATCTCTGTCTGTGTCTTTTTCTGTCTTTCTCTCTCTTTCCCTGTCTCTCAAATAAATAATTTTAAAAAAATATTTAAAAAACCAACATAACATATATAATTTGGAGGAAAGGGAATAAAACAGATAAATAGTTAATTTATCTAAGTTAGTGAGCAAATATCAAAATGACTGAAAGTAGTTATCACTAAGGTAAGAGAACTATTATAAGGAAGTTGCTTTCATAAAAGTGTTTGGAGGACTTGTACTGTGAAACTGCCCCTTGACCTTGAGCTCCTTTGGACTGAATGTCCTATGGGGTGACAGTTTGAACCCTAAGTTTGGATACTTGAAAGTAGCCCAGGAGGGTCCTCTATTGTGGACTTGTTGAGAAATGTCCATTGAGTATTGCTCACTGTGAGTGCAGTCCTTTCTTTACTGACAGGCGGTGGTTTGAATCCAGTGTAAACTTGGTAAATTAGGAGTTCTAGCATTGCTGCAGGAGGTATGTTGCTGAGGGTGGACCTTGAGGTGTATTAGCCTTTTGTTTGCCAGTGTTACTTGGCTCTCCTGAAGCTGTATTCCACCTGCGGAGCCTGTACTGGTTCCATGGCTTTCTCTGTCATCGTGGAACTTCCCCTGGAGACCGTCAGCCAAAATGAACCCTTCCCTCCCATAGCTGCTTCTGGTCACGTGCTGTTTCCCAACAATGAGAAGGTTAACTGCAACATGGAGGATGTCGTTCCTCAACAAATATATTCGTTCTTTGTCTCATGTTAATATGTTGCTGAACTCAGTTCCAAAGAAGAGATAAACATGCCTTGACAACTAATAAAATAGTGGCCTTTTACAGAGAGTTTTTAACCTGATAAGAGAAAGTTCCCTCAGTATCTATGGCAGATCTACCCTAGGATCTCTTATGGATTCCAAATTCTATAAATTTTCAGCTTCTTTTTGTAAAAAGGATAAGATTCATATAGGATTTATCTACATGAATTCTCTGGTATACTTTAAGTCTTCCCTAGAGGACTATAAAAACAAAACATAAATGTAGTACACATAGTTTATTTCTGTATTGCTTATTAAATAATTACAAGGAAAAAGATCTATACATGTTAAGTATACACAGGTGCAGTTATTTTTCTTTCAATTTGCATTTCATTAAATATGTGGATGGTTAACCTGGGAATGCAGAACCAGTGGATACAGATGGCTCACAATGCTTAAACTCCACAACACAAAAGCACTTACAGGGTGCTTGTGGCTGGGAGAGAGACATAAGAAGACAGGAGCCCCAGGTCCTACAAACTACCTTCAAGAACCGTTCCCTGTAACTCTCCCTCACACAACATTACTGTTACTACGCAGGGACAGAATAAAAGTTTGTGCAGCTCTGTGTGCATGTGTGCGTTTGTGTGTGTGTGTGTGTGTGTGTGTGTGTGTGTTTGCACAGGTGAATGATTCACATATGCCAGTTTGTTGTATGCACACACAGAAACATACCTAGAACCACCAGGTGGCTGGATGCTATCTCGCAACTTTCAGCTGTAAATGAGCCCTTGAGATATGGACTGCTTCTGCTTGTTAGTAATGAAGGCTAGGGGATCCTTGTGTCACGAAACTCTTTGAAGTGACAGGGGCTATTTGATTTTCCTTCTAGAAGCCTCACTGTATGAAAGAATCAAATAAAATGAAAACATCCACCTATTGTAAGTAATTTTGATTGTTTCTCTTTAAACTATAGAGTTCTCTTATCCTGCTGTGCCTCTCTATGCCCCACCTGGCAGTTCCCCTGTTAGACAGGAGTGACATAGCCCTTCACCCCCATCTCTACGCTGAAGAAGGTTTGCAGGGACTCCTTTGATAGTTGACTTTTATTTCTTGTCACACGTTGCCAAGTTCTATCCAAGAAGGCAAGGCTTGTTCCCTCATCTTCTATCCCCTACAAAGCTCTGTATGGAAAGCCTGTCCTCTATCACAGCAAGATCTGTCCATCCAATATTTCTGGTTTCCTCAAATGTGAAATGGGCCTCTATAAGACTGGCTGTAAGGCTTTTACTGTGTATTGTCATTAAGACAAAATTACAGCTTTCTTTGATTATGGTGCCTGAAATAAGTGAGAGGTCTATGTTCCCTATTCTTAATAGTGGCAGGTACAGCAAAGTTGATAGTGATCCCTGTGGTGATTCATGTGTCAGGCTGAGAAAAGAGGGGGAAGGCTGTTTGTGAATGTGGGCACAGAATGGTTCTGAGGGGTCAACTCGCAGCTTACCTGCCCCCTGTCGACATCTCTGGGTAGAGTGATCACTAGTTTCTCTGCTCTTAATGAGAACATTTAAGGATATATATATATATATAGAGAGAGAGAGAGAGAGAGACTTTATTTATGTATAGCATAGACTTACCGTACATTTATCATGTATAGAAATTGTAGAAGAGGTAACTGTTAGACATTTTACTAAACTATTAATTAAATTGATGAATATATAGCACACAAGAATACATTTTATCATAAAATAAATTAAATATAAATCACTATTAATATAATGACCCTGTTAAAATAAGATTAAATACCCTCTCATATACTCCCAGTACCACATACCGGTTGAACACATGGATAGAAGTGGGAAATGATGATCTCAAATGATTGCTTCTCTTTTGTTTGCATTTTCTCATGACAGAGTAGCTAGAATTGTTCCTAAGAAAGCAGACAGAACTTGGTTTGTATGATTTTTGCTGATATAGAAGGTTCAGTTTTCTCTAAAGTTTGTTTTCAAGAAAGTGATTTGCTAACTACTAGCCAAAGAATATATGAGGTTTACTGAAACATTTTGACTTTTACTGGGTAAAAGGAATATATAATAAATGTACTATGCCAAGAACTGTGCTATTTCTTTTAAATGAAAAAAGGAAATACAAAAAATACTTTTTTCTGCAGGAGGTCACAGCTTCAGGAAGAAAATGAATTAATACTCATAGCTATAGTGGGCAAGGATGAACATAGTATTTCAAAAAATTCACTCTACAGGAACACTACTTACCAAGAGAAGTCTTATAAAAGCAATTGTGATTTTTCAAATCATGGGAACAGAAGACAAGTCACTATGTAAGCTTGCTTCATTGCCTGAGATGTGAACTGAAGTGAAGCATAGGCATACGTGGTACTGAAGAGAGAGGTGACCACATCACTGTCAGGGTCATTTCTGCATGCTTCGTGCCATTATAAGAAGACTTTCACGTATCCACTGGATGCAAGGAACTATCACGGTGCACGATATTCATTTCAAATGATTGTTCCATTTTGTATATCCTAAATAGAAATTATACTCTAATGATAATAATAATAACTTTAGCAAATCATGATATTTGGTGCATTACAACGTTTTGCATAACTGTTTTCCAGATTTTCACAGGACTGAGAATGATCAGAAAATTCAAGTATTTATGAATTACAGATTAAGAACTGCACAAATTATTGAAAAATAAATAACTTTCTATAAACCACCTAATGACTTCTGTCTTCTCAGTTTAATAAATCTACCCATGACTCTAAATGAATTCAGATGTATAAGGTGGACAATCTGGTTGCATCTGCAGACAGGAAAGGAATGGAAGCAAATATTTTACAAGTATTACTAGGGCTGTAATTTTACTGCCTTTACCATTATGCTTCAGAGAATCTGAGACAGAAGCTTTAAAAGTGGTGAGCTCTGAACACAAAAATAGAACATCTATGGTTTTATTCATATTTCAGAGGAGCAGTGTGAGGGGAGGGAAGCTGCAGCTGTACTTTTCCATGTTACTAAGCAACTGCAAGGAGTCAAGAAATATCACTGAAACTCATAGGCACCAGTGGGATCATGACAAATGACATTCAGAAAAAAAAAATATATATATAAAGTCTATGTATCTGTGAACTAGTAGCATGCCATTACAATATAAAATGAGGGCTATTATTACAGTAATAGTGTAAATTTAATTTTAAAGACTAGCCATGACTGCTGGGCACAAGGAGCCTCCTAAAGCCCTGAGCACAATGCCTGTCAGAGGAGATCCTCTCAGGCAAGTTTGCTGAATTAAATAATTAGGCAAATATTTCTGGTCTGAGCCAGCGATTTTATGTATAGAGAATGAAAATAAATTTGTATCATTGTATTGATGTATTTTGGTGAAATGTGTTTATTGCATGTTTATTAATTTGATATGCTTAAAATATGTCTAAGATAATTATACTCAGGTAGGCACTAATAATTCATGGGAGAGTTTTACATAAAAAGAAAGAAAAGATAAAAATGAGAAATCATACAAAATGGTGATTTAAAGGAGCTACAAGATAATAATAATGTGTGAGTTACTTGGTATTCAGAAAACTATTTTTTTTTTGCTATCAAATGTAGCTATTGCACTATAAAATCACAAAAAGTGGTTACTTCCAAGTTATTTGAATATCACATACTACACTTAAAACTTAATAGCAAAATATGTAATTTTTTAAATGTATGAACAAATATAAATATTTTTTCTAAGCTCCTAGAGAGGATTTCAGCAAAGTTTGTGGGTATATAATTAATGAATGATGAAATCAGTCCCGATCAGAGAAGTTTCTTCTTGCAGTAGGTATTGGTTATTACAAAGACTCATCCATTCTCAAATGCTGAGAATATGTCACTGTTCAATGTTCAGCCACAGACATGACATCTCTGAAGGCTCAGAGATTACCTTAGAAGAAGAGGAATGTAAGAGCCAGAGAATGTGAAGAAGTGCTGTGAATAACTATCTTCTGGACACATTCATGATTATAACAATAATAAACATACACCAAATGCATTTCTGTGTAAGATTGGGGCCATCAGCATATTAGACATATTGTTATGTTAGGAAATGATGTTCCTGAGGTCTCACCTCTCCTTAAGGAGCTATTCATAATTAACGGTTGTGTGAAGAGGAGGAGTCATGGTCTTTAGTGGTGTTGTCAGTAGTAAGGTGCTCTTATACCATTAAACAACCCCACACACCTTTGCTCATGCAAGTAACCCAAATTTAATTCAATGGGTAATAGTAATATAATAAAACATGTATGCAGGAAAGAGACTAGTTTGGAAGAGCTAGTTTCGTGAGAGGAAGTAAGAGACAGTAAGTAATATGGGCTGAGTATGACTGAAATATTGTTCCTAACCTGGAACAGCTTGAGTCATAGGCATATCAGAAAGGCAACTTCAGGAACAGGCAATAGGAATGGAAGGAAGGGTTTTGGGGAGGGAAATAAGATGGTGGGGAAAGATATAAAAAAATTAAATCCAAAATTAATTGGTACTATAAAAACCTTCCTGTTGGAAAACAACTAAAATATATAACCCTCAATAGGTGTATGGGGGGAGGATCTTCTGATAAGAAGGGCCCTGGGGAGAGGGGAATGAAGCCTAACTCTAAAACAATTGGCTCTGGCTTATAACTCCCAGTACCATAAATCAATTACAACCCAAATTGAGCTTTTCTTCAGAGAGACATATGAGGTCCCCAAAACAAGATAAACTCCTGTCAAACACTTGATTACCCACCTGAGATAAAAGGTAAGACCCTATTTCTAAAGATACCATATGCTGCTAACTCAGAACATGAAGAGTTCTGACTGGAATCTGGAAGAATGTCAATTCTCAAATTATTTGCCCATGCAATTCTGGGAAGTGATACATGAGCTGCTGGTGGAAAATGGCCAACAACAGTGTGAGCAAGCAGGGGACACTGCTGAACCAAACAACCAGTCTGACAAGATGTATATACCTGTGCAACAGTGGCACCCAGCCTAGGGCCTAACCAATGCCACTCTGATTGGCTAAGAGATCTGCTCAATGCACAGGAACTCATGGCTGGTACTGGGCACCAAGTTGGAATCCTGTGGAAACCAGGATTATGGACTCCATTGAGAACAACCAAAATATACCAACAAGACAAAAAAAAAAAAAAAAAAGATAGCTGATTCTTCATGATGAGATGAGCCACCCCTCATATATCAGCTAGGGCCCAGGGTGAAACCACAGAGGGATTGAGAAGATGTGCGGGAGTGCTGCTTCCACAGTGAGCCTGACAACTTGTGCCAGGTTGACTGTGATTGACACTGCAGATAATCAAGACATACTAACGCATCAATCCAGAAGTTACAGAGGTGTCAACACTTAAAGTAGACTTAGAACTGCCCACCAAGGCTCAGGGCATTTTTCAGAAGAGAGGAACAAAAGATTGTAAGAGCCACAGGATGGGAGGGAGTATCCAGAGGCTTTGCCCTTCCCATAATGAGTGACTATTCTTGTCACAACTCACAACTCCGTGCAGAATACAAGCATTCCCACTAAGGACAGCCTTCAGTGGAATGGGGGCAGAGAGGAGGCAAAATGATGTTACCAACGTATGATGTGTCCATGTAAACTTTCTACTTAAAGAAAATGAAGGGATGAATATGCTCAAAGTACATTATACACACATGTGAATAATCTCATATTGTAACACATTGTTTTAAATAATGAATATATACTAGGAAAAAAATTAATATCTCTCATATATATACATTTACATATATATGAAATTTCCAAAAAGTGAAAACAAAAAAAACCTCATGGATAATGTGTTTGATAAATATGTAAAGTGCATACACTTTGTTAGTAAATGGAACTAATCTTGTTCTGTCTTCCTTTGCAAGGTACAGGTCAGTCTAATGTCAGTATCTAAGTTACCTACTGCTACTCTCAGTGCCTTCACTTTAATGTAGACCCCTGTCATTTTTCAACTGAACAAGAAAAATATCTTTTACCACTATTGTTGCCCAACAATACCACTTTAAAGAACTTCCAGGAGCAAGACTGATAATTAAGACCATCAACATATTATTAAATCAACCACTTCTTTTCCATGGCTACAAATGTCCCAAGTGTAAAACTCCATCTCATAGACCACTTACTGGTTATTCAGCTTTGCTTCTCTTTGCCTGTTTCAGAATCCCTCAGGATCTTTCTGTATGTTTAAATCGTCTATTTTTTTTTCATTCTTGTTTTTAGTTCATCACATAATTTGTGGATTTCCCTAATGCATGAACATGCTCAGTTCACCTCAGGGCCTTTTTTTCTTGAGATGCTTTATACAGAGAGAACTTATTTATTTCTGCCTGTTATATTTCAGCATCACCCCAAAGATATCAAGTAAATATTGTGTCTCTCAAGGTCTCTTTCCTAAATGAAAAGTTGTCTCTTCTAAAAAAAATGTGTAATATATTACCCTCTAATTTATGCATGTGAACATACCAATATCAACTAAATTATCTACTCATTTACTTTCCTTTTGCTCCTGTCAGTTTGCCAGGCCCTTGAAAACAGGAATGATGTATGAATTGCTCATTACTAGATACTCAGTGCTTACAATAAACAAGCCACATGTGTTTCAAACAATACATATTAGTTCAGTACATGAATACAAGGATGGAAAACAGCATGGACCCTTATTGCCATGATGGAAATTGACAATCAGATATGTGAAAAATAAACACAGATGGAAAACAAAGCACTCATTTAAAAGGCCAGGATGTCTAGAATACTCATTCTAGTTCTATTAATGGAAGTGCTGGAGTCATTCTCAAAGAACGTTCTCAGAAATGGTGTCTTCTAAGCCAAACTCCACCCTGGACATTATTGCTACCTCGAACTGAAATGATCATTTTATAGGTATGTTGAAGACGGTCAGCCTATATTTACTAAGTGACCTATCATAATAAAGAAATGAATCACAGACATATGAAGAAACTAAGGGGCATGTGTGTTAAACATATGTGATAATCCAGCAGGAGTGGAGATTGAAGGCCAGCCTTAGTTTTGTAGTGAGGAACTATCCCAAAATTCTGACTTCAAAGAAAGGGGATAAAAGGAGCAAAGAATAAAGGAAATGAGGGAGAAAAGGAAAGCACAAAGCAAGGAAGAGAAGAAAGTAGGTAGAGATGGCACAAAATGGAAAGAAATTGAGAGTTATTAAATTAATCATATTGAAATTTGTGAAGAGACTTCAGGGATTATATTTATTTAAAAATATATGCTAAAAGTTGATATTTTAGAAGAATATTCACAGATTCCTACTAATTGTAAAGGTATAATTAATTCTTTTGCTATTATCATGATTTCCCACAAACCCACAATTTATACAAACCCCAAGCAAAATGAAAACAAGGCCACTTCGTTTATATGCAGTAAGAAGTATTTTCAAATTACAAAGAAATAAAAGACAGAAGTATTTCACTTCAAGTAGAAATAAAAGACATTACATTAAATTTTAAGTTGTATTGCTAATCTTTATCTCTTTCTAGATAACGTTTTCTCTTTCTAGAGGCTATACTTTATTCATTTGTATGTAACTTTACCATATGCATCAGATAGCAGAAAATTTAATATTTTTATATTGGGAAACCAAAAAGACAGGAGAATATATACATAGGTATATGACACCATCTTTACTAGAAAAATTAGGGCCTTGACCTCTGATATTGTGATTTTGTGTTAATGTTACATATTGTTCTATGATTTCCTGTTAGGTAGAATAAGGTGGGAGCAAATTTTTACTATTAATATGATAAGAGTTAGTTGAGGGGGGAAAATGGGTGTGTATGAACGCTGATATGTATTTCATTTACCATGATTAGTTAGATAGTACTAATACCCTTCAAAGCACAAGTCAATTTTAAGCTGCCATGCTATATAACCAGGGCATTTGCATAAACCACACACTTAACTGCCAGCCCTTTAGTATTTCATTTTCACAGAAAGAGAAAATGTGACAAACAATATCTACTCACATCACTTCTTTCAAAGTCTTGCATTCGTCATCATATGTATATCACTCAGGGCCCACAAATAGCAAATCATTCAGTTTTGTTGCCTCATTTTACTCACATTGAAAAATACATGTGACATTTGGTAAAAACAGATTAATTAATAGCAACAAAGATGAAGAAGTAGTCTGGAAGTAAAATAAAAAAAATCATTAATAAAATTGAGGAGTCAAAGCAAATGCATAGTTTTTGAACTTGAACACTATACTTAGTATACAGAAATTTAGGTTTTTAAATAATGAAGTTATCACACATTTTCTTTTCTGCACTAGATACATGCATCAAAGGTCAGTAAGAAGTTGATAAACTACTCATTCTTTAGATACTTTTTAAAAAATCTGTATACTAGATATAAAATTACTACTTACCTCACATGGTTATTGTGAGATGAAAATATGGACAAATGGTCTAATCAGGCACATTGTATAACAGTGGCTGCTTCGTGGTATAAAATATGTATATCATAATTATGTTTGATAATAGCAGCTAAAACTAAAGTTTTAAGTTCAGTCATAGCAATAAAATGTACTTGCTATGAGAGACTACAGTCTTATGGGAAAGATATGTAATGGCTCTTTAATAGTACTAAAGTTAAAACAGAAAGAAACATAAAGGAACAAGAAGATATCCCTTAACCTAAGCCAACATGTAATGCTGGTAACAGGAAAATGAATACAGGACTACTAACAAGTTAGCATTTCAAATACATCTTTAAAGAAAAGTCCATTATTTACTTTCTGTGTTGCTATGGCAAAATACATACCAACGGAAAAATAAGGGAAGGATTTATTATAGCTTTGAATGGATAGAGGTTATTTTATCATGGCAAGTAAGACATGGAAGAATGGGTCATGGCTGCAGTATCATTTGGCCAAAATCTACACATGGATGCTAGACCAGAAAGAAGAGACAGAATATCCCAGGAGGTGAGTCTAACCTTCTTCCCTATGCACTATATCTGCCAAAGTCCTCATAGTTCCAAAGGTTCCACAACCCCCTAAATTAGTGTCATCACATGTTCAAATATGTGAACATTGTGGGAGATATTTGAGTATCAATCTGTAGGAGAAAAATGAGGCTGTATAGTTAATGTCTATGAAAGCAAGTAAAATATATTAAATAGAGGATTACCATAAACATAATTGAATCTACCAAATTTAATCACAAATTGGAAATATCAGATTATAAAAAATAAGACAAATATGACACCTTAAATATGTATGAATGAAGGAATAACACTCATGAGGAATAATGATGTTCTAACTGATGGAGGTTGTGATACTGCAAGTAGTGGAAACAAATTTGGAGGATGTTGGGACAATAGACACTGTAGATTGGGTTCAAAGGAGAGCCTTAGACAAACAGGATGAATTGTAAAATGAATTCATCAAGGAAAATAAAATTTGATTATGCAATGTAATAGCCTCCAGTTTTGCTATGTTACCCTTGCCTTTTTAATTTTACATGACATTATTATTTTTATTTGGGGCAAACCAAACAGGCTGGCATTTTTGTGTGTGTGAAAGAGAGAAAGAGATAGATAGATTAGATAGATAGATAGATAGATAGATAGATAGATAGATAGATAGATAGATGGATAGATAGATACTAGAAAGAATTTGTGCATCAGGGCCTCCAGGCACTGTGATCAAATGTCAGATGTATGTGCCACCTTGTGCACATGTGCGACCTTGTGTCACCTTGTGTGTCAGGTTTATATGGGACCTGGAAAGTTGAACATGGTACCTTGGGATTCCTAGGCAAGCACCTTAACCAATAAACTATCTCTCCAGCCTGCATGACAATTATTTGAAAAATTTGTAAATGCCTCTTTAAAAAAAGACAGACACTTCCTTTTGAGTACAATTTCTTTTCTTTAAATAAAAGATAAAGGATTATACAATACAACATTGTCTGAAAAAAAAAAAAAAACTTAAGGCTCTGTCACAAAGAAATTTTCATCTCTTAAAGAGTGGAGTGTGAGTCTTTGGGTACACCAGATCTCCCTGCATCTCAATGTCCTTTTCAGAAGGACCATCGGGAGAAATTGCTGTCTAATTTAAGTGTGGATTGGAGTACATTTTATCCTTAGCAATCATTTTGTTTATATCTCATTGACATTGTAAATTTTTCAACTTACAAGCATTTTTATCAGTCAGATCTAGCTCTGTGGTTTATACACAGTGGGTTTATGGGTTATCATGACACAATTTACTTTTTTTTGATTTTACTTATTCTAAGATTTCCTTTGTGGGAAATGTCTTCTTATTATTCCGTTTTATTCTTCCTTATAAGATATGTTAGACAATTTAGGCAACAGTATATAATGTGAATAATACATGGAGATTATAATAGTTTTCTTCTCTTTGCTCTGGGCAAAGTGTTATCTATTCATTAATGGTTGAAGAGTACTCTATTTCCCTTCTCTGCATTCTGTGAAATCACTTGGAATTGTTTTTCAAGTTGATATTTTTATGCATATACAAACAACTATAAACTGTCTCAGGTCATAACTTCTGTTTCTGAACACCTAAGTTAGCTCCTGTTTTGCACTACATACTAGAAAATCGTGTATTTTTATGAACATGCAATAACAGGTCATAGAAGGCTGCACACTGAAAAAGACAGTCCTTCATCCTCACTGTGCTGAGAAGCATGGCCTAGACCACACCTTTTGGCTAATGCTACAGCATTAATACAGAGAGTCAACTGGAGAAAAAAAAAGAACTCAGTGATAGCCAATGTTTGACATTCTCCAAAATAAGTATTGCTAAACGCTCCTTACAAAATTCTACTGGGAATTTGAAATTTATTATGTTATGGAAGAATGATCTAATTCAAAGGCATTTCTGCTTTGATAACTTATCTACCTTTAGAAATCACATTCCTTATTTCTATTTTCTGGGTGCATAAGAAGTAAAAGAGAACATATTTGACAGCTTTTAGAAGATAATTGATGGTGATATAGAAAATCATATGCCTTTGAACTAGAGCGTAAAAATGACAAATCTATTACATAGGATCCTTCTTTCCAACTCCAGCTTTAGGCATTTGATGCTAAAATGGATCTAATTCTTATAAAGGCAGCAATGTAGCATTTCAGGCTTACATTGTAATACATCAGATATTAAGGTACAAAAGTCTGCAACTACAAAATGAGCTGTGCACTGTTCCTGGTTGCTTAGCAAGTGAAGTTTTCTTAAAGGAGTGGGAGGATATTTTCTGACAGTTTATTTTCTTTTGGGGGTAGAAGTTTCTCTACTCAAATTTGATCCTCCCTGGAACAAAGTTACTATAGACAGAATTAATTGTAAAAAAAAAAGATAACTTATGTACATAGCACAACAGCTTACTAAATTGACTCTTTTAATTAATGATTTTGATCAATGAAATGAATTATTTACATATTAGTGGATAAAATATACATTACTTAGTGTGTCATTCAAATATCTTCCTCTATTGTAAGGACAGGAAGAAGGAAACATAATTATCTCTGAATATGTGGTCTACAATTTTTATAGAAGATTTACACACAGGGATCCCACAGCATTAAATGGTTTCTGTTGAGCAGAAGGTAAGGCTTTGGTTATTATTAGTTTTACGAATATCAAGGAAAGGTGTTAGAACTTTTTGACCAGAACCTCTCTATTTGGTATACAAACTCATTTTTCCCTCAAAAAATACTGCAAAGGTTAATTAGAAACAATTTAAAAGGTTCAGAGGTGTGTGTAGATAAATTAGCTTTTTCCATACTATTCTAGAACTGACTTAGGAAAACTCCTCATTATTGTCAATAAATGTTGTGACCCATAGGTAGTTGAATGTAGATATGACAAAAAAGTTGGAGAGTATTTTCCTTAATGACCTATGATCAGGGTACCTAACATCCAAGGAAACTAAAAGATTCTGGGTTGACTCCCAGTTTAAATCAATAAATAGGCAAGTATTTTCTCATGATAGCTCTTGTTTCAAAACATACGAGCTAATAAAGGCCCAAATGAAGACTGAGCTTGTGGACTGAGTACTTCCCACATTTAGAGAAAATCCAGATTTTCTCCCAGGGCCTAAGCAGAGGACTGACAGCAATGCCTTTAAATTCAGTGTCAGAGTCAGATTCCACTGAAATTATGTTTCCATAGTTACCACAGGGCAAGAAGCCCTTACACCTAGACCAGATTCTAAATATCCAAAAGAAAGCTTACAGCCAACCTATGGAGGTCAAACACCAAATGGGAAAAAGAGGAAGAATTTTCAAAATAAGCTTAGTGACAGTGAACTTTTTTGTGAAAAACAAGATTGAACATAATAATAATAATAATAATAATAATAAAGGGAAAATGTAAAATCAGTGAGAAGTACCAAAACTCAAGCCAAAATCCATACCAAAATAAAAACACATAAAACACAACAGTTTTAAGAAAAAAAATAATATGAAATTAAAATTCTCTGTTCAGAATGAAAGAAGAAAGCCATCATTATGAAAGTTGAACTGTGAAATCTAGATTGAGGGTCACCAAAGCAATTTTATGAAGAATCAGAAAAATATAGCTCTAAGTATGATATGAATATTTATACCACTATTGAAAAATAGCAAGCCAGGTGTGGTGGCGCATGCCTTTAATCCCAGCACTCGAGAGGCAGAGGTAGGAGGATCGCCGAGAGTTCGAGGCCACCCTGAGACTACAGAGTGAATTCCAGGTCAGCCTGAGCTAGAGTGAGACCCTACCTCGAAAAACCGAAAAACCAAAAAAAAAAAAAAAAAAAAGAAAAATAGCAGCCATGTATACTATAGAAGTATTTCAATAAAACTTTATTTATAAAAATAAGAAGCCATTTGCATTTGCCTAATGAGGAATAGATTTTGTTGTCTCTCCCGTCCTCTCTCCTATTTTTCCACTATCTGGTCTTCTGTTTCTCCACAGGTGCGTATACACACACATATATACCTACATCATAGGAAAACTGAAATGTAAATAATATCTATCCTAGAGAAAAACATTGAAAACATTTACATAAAGAAACCAAAATGTACTTTAAAAGCTAGTTTTTAGATGAACCAATTATGTAATAGAACCTGCAAAGCAAATTAGCATATGCAATGCTAGATTAAAGAAACTAGCACAAACCTAGTTATGTGTATGCAAAATATTTTATGATTGATGAAAGTGAATCTAAACATTTCACTCAAAACAAACAGATTACTCACAAGGCAAAACTAATTCTGACATACACTTCTCATACTGAGTGTTATAACTAAAAGCTCTCATATAATCAGCACAATAATGTATGAGCTACTGAAATAAACATCATTCAGAACTGGGAACACAAAGAAGCATATCAACAATAGAAAAGAACATGTACAGTGTTCAAGAAGTATTCATAAATGCACACTGATGTTAAACAGGAAACGAACATGATTATCACGGTGGAGAAGGAAAAGGGGGTGGAGAACTTGCTGAGGGCTGGGAGACAATTAACACATGTCTCTAACACAACAGATGCATGGTCAGCATTTTAAAGATTTTATCTTATCAAGGATATTTGTATAGAATATTCCACGGAGACAGAGACATGGAGCCTTCCTAAAGAAAAAAGGCATGTTTTCTTATGTTCAAATAACAAAATATATACCAAAGGAAAATTATCTGTATGGTATGAAAATAAAGTATTTTTGGGTCAATGAAGAGACCAACTTTCAATATAAAGCTTCATAATTTTTTTTTTTTTTGTTTTGTTTTGTTTTTCAAGGTAGGGTCTCTGGCTCAGGCTGACCTGGAGTCTCAGGGTGGCTTCAAACTCACGCTGATCCTCCTACCTCTGCCTCCCAAGTGTTTGGGATTAAAGGCATGTACCACCATACCCAGCTTAACTTCATAAATTTTAAGTTCTTTAAGTGTTCATAAAACATCTATCTGGGAGATTCCCTGTAGCTCATGCAAAGTTTAAGGTTCAAGGTCTTCTAACATGAATAGCCTGTTACGAGATTTTATAAGTCCCTTTGTTTCTACCCTAGGAGTTTTGGTCTTTTCCCAGAATCCATAGTAAGTCAGAGAACTAAGTAGGCAGCCTGCAGTAAGGGTAAAATTTCACATATTCAAAAAACATTCATACACACCCACACCACAGAAACACATTTTAGAAAAAGGAAATTAGAATTACCTTTTCATTCTTTTATTTAATATTTTTAATATTTTATTTTTATTTATTTATATATTTGGGAGAGAGAAGTAAAGAGGCAAGAGGAGACAGAGAGAGAGGGAGAATGGGAGTAACAGGACATCCAACTGCTGCAAATGAATTTCAGATGCTTGGGCTGCCTTGTGCATCTTCTTACATGGGTCCTAGGAATCAGACCTGGGTCCTTTGGCTTTGCAGCAAGTGTGTTAATTGCTAAGCCATCTCTCCAGCCCTTATATAATAATTTTAAGCAAGCATACAAATAATTGAATTTCATTATGGTGTTATTTCCAAAATACTTTTGTTTCTGTTTTGCTTCCTTGTTGTATTCTCTATTGTTAAAACTTTCTTTTACAGCATCCTTGTCTGGGTTCCCTGCAGGGACAGTGTTCAGGCATTCAGCGGCAGCATTGTAGAGTGAGTAGGACAGACCCCTGTTTCCAACCTCCGCCCCCCTCCCTGGTCTTGATTCCCAGAGAGGACAGTGTGCAGACAGGCTCTATGGTCTGGAGTGAGTAGGCCAGACCCCTGTTTCTCAGGTCCTCCCTACACTCTGGTCTGGATTCCCTGTGAAGACAGTGAGTGGAGTGAGTAGGCCAAACCCCTTTTTCCTGGCTCCTCCCAGTTACCTGGTCCAAGTTTCCCAGGCCTGTCTATGTGCTGGAGGGCTCAGTGCAGAGTAAGGAGGCCAGATCCCTGGTTTCCCTGTGCTGGAGGGTGTGCAGAGTGGGCACAGTGAATAGGCCAGATCCCTGCTTCCCAGCTCCTCCCTGTTTTCTGCTCAAAGTTCCCTGTGTTAGAGGGTGTGTGGTTGGGACCTGACAAGGAGTAAATAGGCCACACCCCTGTTTCCCAGCTTGGCTACTCCCAGTTCCCTGGTCTGGGATCCCTGCTCTGGAAGGTGTGGGGGAGGGGTGTGTTATGGAGTGAGTAGGCTGGATCCCTACCTCCTGGCTCTTCTCAGCTCCCTGGTCCCAGTAGGTCACATTGTGCCTTTCTTGGGGAGGACTGATCCCTGTGTGGGTAGGGAACCAGTCCTATTGCCTTGGTATCCTGATTGACAACATCTATGTTCACCTGAGTCAGAGGGTACAGGGGCCAAAGGACAAAAATTTGCTTCCTCTTCAATAAAATAGTTTCCCTACAATGGGTAGGCCACAATGCAAAAAATCCAGTGAAACTCAGAAAACAATCTCCACCAATGATGCATGGTCATACAATGGAAGCCTCTAATGAAGTCATAGAGAAATTCAATCCAAAAATAAAAAAAATAAAATAAAATAACCAATGAGACCCAAAAGGGAATAATCACTGAACTGGGAGCAAATCATCAAAGAGCCAAGAATTGTATCAATGAAATAGAACAAAATCTTCCCTTAGAGCATTGTGCTTTTGACAATAGGCATAACTTGATTGAAGAAAATGTTAGAACCCTCAAAAGAGATATGAATGAATTGAAGGTAAGTCAAGAAATGGAAGATCTCAACAACCCATAGATTAGCCTTAATGAGGACTTGATCAGTTGTAAGAATGAATTCCAGGAAGCATCAAGAAAGTCAGAACTTGAACTGAAATTATACTTCCAAGAAGAGATAGACACAATGCAAAATAACACAACAGAAAACAAGAAAAATAGAAATTATACATAAAAAAATCTCTAGAAACACTCACAAACAGTTACTCATGTGGAAGACAGAAACTATGAACTGGAGAATAAGACAGAAGAAATTGATCAGGAGGCTAAAACTTTTGGTAAGTGCAAAATACCAAGCAAGCATAATATGAGGGAACTGTGGGACACCCAAAAATGATGAAATATCCTGATCATGGGTATAAAAGGAGAAGAAATCAAGACCAGAAGCATAAAGAACATATTCAACAAAATTATTGAAGAAAAATTTCCAGATCTCTCAAAAGAAAGGCCCATCCAGATACAAGAAGCCCATAGAACACCAAATATACAGGACCAAAGAAGAAATTATCCAAGACACATCATAGTTAAAACTCTTAACAATGAAAATAAGAAAAGAATGTTAAAAGCAGCAAGAGAGAAACAATTCACAACATACAAAGGCAATGCCATCAGAATTATATCAGATTTCTCAGTGGAAAACCTGAAAGCCAGGAGAGACTGAAATGGAACACTTCGAAGTTTGAAAATCTATGGCTTTCAACCCAAGCTATTTTACCCATCAAAAGTATTTCTTTTTTAATTTTTTTAAAACTTTTATTTATTTATTTGAGAGTGACAGACAGAGAGAGAAAGAGCAGATAGAATGGGTGTGCCAGGGCCCCACTGCAAATGAACTCCAGACGTGTGCACCCCCTTGTGCATCTGGCTAACCCTGTGGGCCCAGGGGAATTGAGCCTTGAACCAGGGACCTTAGGCTTCACAGGCAAGCACTTAACCACTAAGCCATCTCTCCAGCCCTTATAACAGATGGTGAAGGGATAACGTTCCATGAAAAAAGTCAACTCTATGAGTACATGAACACAAAACCAAACCTACAGAGAATACTTGAGGGAATATTCCAAAAAGAATAGTCAAACAAGCAATCTCAAGAGCCAACAAGAATAAGATAACAATAACCAAAATTTACCAGGCTTAAAATAGTACATAACGCAAGAAAGCACCAAACCCAATAAAAACTCTTCATCACAGCAGGAATTGATTCAAACCTCACACTAATAACCTTAAATATTAATGGTCTTAACTCACCCATCAAAAGGCACAGGTTATCAGGATGGATCAAAAAACTGGACCCTTCTTTCTGCTGTCTTCAAGAAACCCACCTCACCATTAAAGATAGACACCTCATCAGGGTGAAAGATTGGAAAATGATATTACAAACAAATGGAAGTAAAAATAAGAGGGTGTTGCTGTAGTAATATCTGCTAAAATAGACTTCAATCCAAAAGTATTCAAAAAGGACAAAGAAGGTCACTTCTTACTCATCAATTGAATGATCCAACATGAGCACATCACAATCATAAATATATATGTGACAAACACAGGTGTAAAAAAAATTTATAAACCAAAATGTACTCGAAAATAAAACAGAAATAAACACCAACACCATCATAGTCAGAGACGTCAATACCCCCTATCATCAATAGACACATCATCCAAGCAGAAAATCAACTGGGAAATAATAGAGCTCACCAACACCATAGATCAACTAGACCCAGTGGATACTTACAGAACTTTCCCGCTCAACCCTACCAAATACCCATTCACCTCAGCAGCCCATTTAACCTTCTCTAAAATTGGCCATAAATTAGGCCATAAAGCATGCCTTTAGTAAGCCAGGAAAACTGAACAATACTTTAAAGCTAGAAGTTAACAATAAGACACACATCAAGAATTCCACCAGCTCCTGGAAACCAAACAACACAATTTTAAACAATGAATGAGTCATGGAAGAAATCAAAAAAGAAACTGTAAAATTGCTAGAATTGAATGATAATGAAAACCCAGCCTACCCATACTTATGGGACTCAATGAAGGCAGTCATAAGGGAAAAATCCATAGCTCTAAATGCCTTCATTATAAGGACAAAATTGGAAATGAAAAAGAAAAGATCACAACAAACATCAATTAAATTGGAAGAATCATCAGAACATACTTCCAAAACCTCTACTCAACAAAATTATATAATCTGGATGAAATGGGTGACTTTGTAGACACATATCAGTTACCAAAACTAAACCCAGAGAAGATTAATGTCTTAAACAAATTTATCACATCCATGGAGATTTAATAGTTAATCAACCTGACCCTCCCCCCACCCTCCAAAAAAGAAGAGTCCAGGGCTGGACGGTTTCTCAGCTTAATTCTATCACACCTTCATAGAAGAACTGAAACCAATTTTTTCACAACGGTCAGCATAATCAGAGACCACAGAATTCTCAACTCTTTTAATAAAGCTACCATCACTCTAATACCAAAACCAGACAGAAATGAAACAAGTAAAGAAAATTATAGCCCTATATTCCTAATGAACTTAGATGCAAAGATCCTGAACAAAAACCTTGCAAGAGGAATTCAACAACACAACAAAAGCATTATCCAACTTGGTCAAGTAGCTTTATTGAAGGGATTCAGAGATGGTTTAGCATATGGAAATCAGCAAAGTAATACACCATATAAAGAAATGGAACCATAAGAGCCACAAGATCATCTCAATTAATGCAGAGAAAGTCTTTGACAGAACACAACATCACTTCATGAACAAAACATTGGAAAGAATAGACACGGAGGTTTTGTATCTCAACACGATAAACATTATACATCAAGCTCCTAAAGCCTAAATAATACTTAAAGGTAAAAAACTCAAGGAGTTCCCACTGAGATTGGGAACAAGACAGGGGTGCTCACTCTAACCACTGCTCTTCAACTTAGTGCTAGTAGTACTAGCCCAAGCAATAAGACAAAAGAAAGAAATAAAATGAATTCAAATTGGAATGGAAAAAAAAATCGAGTTAGCCCTATTTGCAGATAACATGATCCTATATATAAGTGACCAGACTTCTAAAGGTGAAAAATTCCTTCAGCAAAGTGGTAGGATACTAAATCAATGCACAAAAATCAGTAGCTTTTCGATGTGCAAAGAACAAATATACAGAGAAAGAAATCAGTGAGGCTGTCCCATTTTCAAAAGCAACAAAAACTTAAATACCTTGGAATAACACTAACAAAGGATGTGAAGGAACTATATAATGAAAGCATAAAAACACTCAAGAAAGAAATAGAGGAGGACATGAGGAGATTGAAAGTCCTCCCATTCATTTGGTAGAATTAATATTGTAAAAACGGCAATTCTACCAAAAGCAATATACAGATTTAATGCAATACTAATAAAAATACCAACAGTATTTCTGAGATTGCAAAAATGATCTCAATATTAATATAGAATGGGAGAAGACATTGGATATTCAAACATATCCTCAGCAAAAAAACCAAAACAAACAAAAAATGCCACTGGTGGTATCACCATACCTGATCTGAAGCTATATTACAAAGCCATAGTGCCAAAAACAGTGTGGTACTGAAATGAAAACACAAACATAGATGAATGGAACAGAGTTGAAGACCCAGACCTTAGGTCAAGTAACTACAGCTGCTTGATATTTGACAAAGGTGCCAATAATGTAGACTGGAGAAAAGACAGCATCATAAGCAAGTTGTGTTGGATAAATAGGATGACTATATGTAGAAAAATGAAATTAGACCCACTTGTTTTTCCATATACAAAAATCAAGTCCACATGGATTACATACCTCAATATAATGCCTTAAATGCTTCAACTACTGAAATAAAACAATAGGAAGCTCTCTCCACTATGTAGGACTAAGAAACTTCCTGAACAAAACTCCAGTAGCCCAGGAAATTAACCAAGCACTCAATCAATGGGCTCTCATTAAGGTATAAAGCTTTTGCCCAGAAATCATACCATAAAGAGAGCCAATCAATTGCCCACTGAATGGGAGAAAATCTTTGCCAGGTATACCACTGACAGACACCTAATATCGAGAATCTACAAAGAAAAAAAACAAAACAAAAAAAAAAAAAAAAAAAAAAACCCAAAACCCTCAAAAATCTAAACAATAAAAAAAAAAAAAAATCGAAGAACCAATTCCAAAAGCGGGGCGGAGAACTAAATTGGGAGTTCTCAGCAAAAGAATTACAAATGGCAAGTACGTACTTAAGAAAATTTTCAACATCCCTAACCATTAGGGAAATGCCAATTCAAACAATAAGACTCCATCTTACCCCAGTAAGGATAGAAAAATTAAAAAAATCAAAAAACAAATGTTGGCAACTATGTGAAAAAATAGCAAAACTCATTCACTGTTGATGGGAATGTAAGCTGGTACAACCAACATGGAAATCAATATGGAGACTCCTGAAAAGGAAGAATATGAAGTTAGCAACAACCCTGTTATTCCCTTACTAGGTATTTACCCTAAATGCTCCACAACTCAGTTCAGAGATATTTGCTCAATGATGTTTATAGCTGCTCAATTCATAATAGCTAAAAACTGGAATCAACCCAGGTGTCCATCATTGGATGAATGGATAACCAAGATGTGGTATATCTACACAATGAAATTCTGCTCAGCAATAAGAAAAAGACACAAAGAAATTTGTAGAAAAGTGGTGGTCAAACTTTGAATACATCATTGTAAGTGAACTCACACAATCACAGAAAGACAATCGTTACATGGCGTCACTCATCTCCTCTTCCTAACCTGGATCAGCTCGAGTTGCTGACATACCTGAAGAGCATCTTAAGGCTTGGACAATGGGGGTGGGAGGGTTTGTTGGAGGAGGAAGGGTGGGTCAGGGACACAAAACTGAACAGGTACCAAGAATCTGATATTCTGGAAATCAGACTAAAAGGTAGAACCCTCAAGAGGACCTTAGGGGAGCATCTGAATTGAAGGGCCCTGGAGAGGGTGATATTAAACCTAATCTTAAAGGTCTCCTGGTTCTCTTTCTTGTCTGTCTTTTTTTTTTTTTTCTTTTTCCTTGGAACTGGCCTGTAATTCCCTGTGCAAGGATGTGATTTATATCCACATTGAGCTATTGATCATAAAGACCTACTAGATCTCCCAAAACAAACAAGACAGACTTCTGTCAGAGTACTTGATTATCCTTCTGAGGTTAAAGGTAAAACCCTACTGCTGAAGACACCATACACTGTTGGCGTGGACCATGAAAACACCTGGTTGGAATCTGGAAGAGAGCCAGTCCCCAGACAATTAGCCCATCTAGTGCTGGAAGGTGCTACATGAGCTACCGGGGAAAACTGGCCAACATCTGTCCAAGCAACTTTAAGTGTAAGTGACTCAGAAGTACCCAACCTCATGTGATGCTCAAACAAGTGCAATAGTGGCACACAGCTATGGTGCCAACTGCTCTAGAATTTGCTAGCAGATCCACTCCGTGGAAAGAAAACCATATCTGGAACAAGGAAACAAGTCAGAATCATATCGAGGTAATGATTCTGCTTTCCATTGTCAAGCTATTGCTAACCCTGGACTATGAGGGGGTCTATACCCTTTAAGTTCTCTCTAAATTAATAGTGGTTATTCCATTTAACTGGTGATGACTTCACTCTTCTCTGGAGAATCTGCTTCTCTTTTTCAGATAGGAGCAGTACCTGAGGAGATCAATGACCCAGTGCATTCCACCCTTGTCCCAGCTTAAGAAAAAGAGGAACTTGGGAAATGAACAAGTGTGCTGCTTTCTTAGTGAGTCTGATATCAGCACAAGGGTGAAGGAGATAGACACTGAGGATACTCAACACCTACCAAAGCAGACATCCAGAGGCTCCTAAGTGCCTTCACTGATGCAAGCTTAAAATGCTCCCAGCATGGCTCTGGGAATTTTGTGGAAGAGGGGCCAGAAAGATTGTTAGAGCCATAAGTTGCGACATTTTGCACAGCAACATTGCCTCTCCCCCATAACTGAGTGCTGCCCCCATAATGTATGACCCATAATCCCCAATGAGGAAGGCCTCTTCAGAAAGGGGGCATGGAGGAGGAAAAGTATGCTACCAACATGTACTGTTTACATACTAAATATGTCCATATCTAATAAAAGTTTAAATAAATGAAGAATAAAAAAGCTTTCCTTTCTATGCAGAAACATTTTAATTTCATGTAAAACAAATTTTCTTGAATACAGACACAAAATTTCTAAACAAAATAGACACAAACTAAATTCAAGAAGACATTTAGAAGATTACATCACAGATAAGTTTTATTGCTCCCATGGATATATCAGCTCAACATATGAAAATCAATCTAATTTTTATATAAACAAAGCAAAGAAAGCATATAATGATCTCAATATAAACAGAAAAGATATTTGGCAAAGTTCAACATGATTTCTTGATTAATATTTTAGAGTAATTAGGAATAAGTGCAATTTTCCTCAAAAGAACAAAGACACTATATGGCAAACCCATAGACAACATTATATTAGTGAGAAGAACCTAAACAGCCGCATGAAATCTAGAATAAGACAAGAATACCCATGATCCCCACTCTTTTTCAATGCATACTTCAGAGTTTGAGCTAGAGAAATATGAAAAGAGAATGATAAAATAGGGATAAAAATAGAAAAGAAATTAAATTATTCCTATTTTCAGTTGATGTGATTCTATGCTTACGGGATTCTGTAGATAGCCACAAAAAAATCTTAGATTTAGTAAACACTTGCAGTAAAGTTGCAGGAAAGAACATCAACATAAAAATCAGTAGCTTTCATTTATCCAAAACAGTGAGCTTGCTGAGAAAGAAATAAAAATATTCGCCATCAAGGATGCAAAAGTCTTCTACAAATAAAGTTGATCTTTTCATGAAATAATATTCTCGTTAAAGAGAAATAAGCAAAAATGACAACAAAATAAGTAGACGACTTGGATAGATTATAGTACAATGATTCCATGTTCAATATTTTATATTATACAATTAGTTTAGTGGAAAATATGGTAGTATTTAGGGTAGAAGGAAGAGAGCATAGGTGTGGAAAATATCAAAGTCCTAATGGAAAAGTATATATATAAACCATAGTTTATAGCAGTAATTATCTCATTGTATTTGTAGCCAGCACTGCACATTGTCCTTGATCATCTCACACATATTACCTATAATAAACAGTTAAATGAAGGATGATAAAGCTGAATTATAAGGCTGGCAGCTGGATGTCAAAGCAATGAAGGCCTCACCAGTCATATGAGTTAGTCACCTCCTGATACACAGTAGGGGTTATAATGCAGCAGCCTGTACAAAAATGGAAAGGTCCGCAATGTAGGGACTGGCAGTTCATGGCTTGATGCAAAATTTCTAAACACATTTAAAGGAAAAGATTCAGCATCATAAATGCAGTCTCCTCATACATGACAAGCATTGGTTCCAGACAGTTTTATTTATGGAACCGTGGATAAGTGTCCACAATAAAATCCAAAACAGGATGAGCAACATAGGAGGACCAGAACTTAGAATGACTCTACATCTTTTTTCACTCCAAGTTCACTCTAACTGTTCTATATGCTCACAGCTCCTAAGGACTCTTATTGGTTCCAATTATGTGATAGGATTCAGGTTTTCTTCTTGATCAGTTTGCTGCTGAAAAAAAAAAAAAAAAGAGCTATTATTTAACAAAGTGAGTGAGGTAGCTTGATTCATGTGTCCCCCAGTAACTTATGTGTTCAGAATATTTGACCCTAGCTAATGGCGATTTTAGAATTGGAGCCTTACTGGAGAGGGTGTGTTGTTTGGGTGGTCTATCCATTTTATATCCAGTTTCCCTTTGCCAATACGTGGCACACTGTCCTGCTGCTATTGTCCACCTGATGTTGGCCAGGAAGTGATGCCCAATCTCTGCTCATGCCATGTTCTTCCTGCTACCATGGAGTATTCCCTTGAGTCTGTAAGCCAAATAGGAAAATCCCTTACCTCCCACCAGCTTCTTTTTGTTGGGGTTTTTGGATGTCAGCAACATGAAGTTCACTTCAACAAAAAATTGGTACCAGAAGTTGGGCTGTTGCTGCTAGAAACCTGTGTGGCTTTGGGCCTTTCGCTAATAATCTGCAGGAGGAATGTGGAAGTATTTGAAAGTCTTGGGGTAAGAGATGACTTCTAGAGCTCTAAGTAGAGGTTCTTGGATCATTCTGGTTAGAGACAAAAGACCCGAATGAAGAAAGAACTATAGACTGTGAGGTTTTATTTATGAGAGTAAATAAGAATTTTTTTCAGGACTAAGTTTGAAGGAATTTGTTCAGGAGAACTGCTGCATTCTGCCTAACTAGGTCCTGAGAACTTGTGCATGGTTGCATTGTATAAAAAGGGAATTGTGAGCATAAAGATAAAGCAATGAAAGGTTTGGACCCAAACTGTTGCCCATTCAGTTGCAATATTTTGAGAGATTACAACCACTGAGATTGGGTCAGCTGTTTTGTTTTGGGAAATCAGTAAAATGTGGACTCTTCAAGGGCCTGCATGCTAAAAAAGTATCTTCTTCTTCAAAGTCTGCTTCATTTCCCTTTGGTTAAACAAATTTAGTAGCCCACCTGGTACTATGGAGTATAACAAATGAAGGAAAGAGAGAGCTATTAGATTTGCAACTTTTTTTGGCGGGGGGAATGGCTATGGACAATGTGAAGCAGAGTTTTGGAAATCTTTGCGTGGAGACCCAAAGAAGGGTGAGGATGAACCACTATTTGCAGTACAGACTCCAGGCAGGATTATGCCACAATTGCCGAGTAGAGCTGCTGCTCTGGATGGCTTGTTTTCCGTGATGAAAGCTGTTGACGTGCAAGGGCAGAATTGGATTTGAAGAGACTTTTGCCACTGGTTAGAGATGTTGGAGATGAACTTCGGAAATTTGGTGTTTGCCCTATTTGTTTGAGATTTTTCACTGGTTCAATCTTTCTTTGTTATGCCCAGTGACATCATTTGCAATGTGAATGTTTTTACTGTGCCATTATGTTCTTTTGGTTTATAGATCATCTTAAAAATCTCTTAAAATTTGTACAATGGAGAAGTTTAAACAGCATTGGTGTTGACAAACTATAGGAACTTTTAGAGTTGGAATGAATGCATTTCACTTTACGCCATGTATAATCGCCATCATGTGAGTTTATGGGGGTCAGGGGAAGAATGTTGTTGTTTGATTCAGGTGTCTCCCCCTAAACTTATGTGCCCTAAATGTATGATACCTAGCTGATGGTTATTTGGGAATTTGAGTCTTGCTGGTAGAGGTGTGTTGTTGGAAGTGGGCATGTTGTGGTATCTCTAGCTTCTTGCCAGCGTTTGGTCTAAGCCTTCATGAAGCATTCTCTTAAGTCTATAAGCCAAAGAACCCATTTATTCCCAATAGCTGCTGTTGATTGAGTGCTTTGTTTCAGCAACATGAAGGTAACTGTGATAGTAAGATTATGATTTTATACATATTTTCTTTTTTTAACTATAGCAAAGCACATTTATATTAATAAGTACAAATATCAGTTCCAGAAGACTTTTATAGTGCTTTTGCTCCTTTTTTGGCATTACTTTGTCCTTTTTCAGTGATTGTATCAGATATGTGGCCTTTGCTGTTAATATGCAGGTGCAATTTAGGAAAGGGAAGAGTATATTTTTGGGGATCTTCACAGTTTAAGAGGGAAGCACCCATCATGATTACAAAGGCAATGTAGGAACCAGTGGCAGCTTGTCACATCATCAAATAAAACCAAGAAAGGTCTGACTAAAATACATCAAGGTCTGTCCTTAGTGAGCCATGTCCTCAAACAAGGCTTCAACTTGTAAAGTTTCCACAACCTTCCCAAACAGGACCAATAGCTCAACTGTCCAAACATAGGAGCTACTTGGGTGGGTGGCATTTTAAAGTCAAACCATAATGGTGATGTTACTTATGATCATGAACTCATCCAAGTCATAGATAGAAACTAAGAATGCTGTTTTCTTGCATTTGCATGCATGTATACACATATTCACATTTGCCTCATGGCCATATGCAAAATTTTAGTTTTTTTTTAAATAAATGGAAAGATTATTCTAATTAAGAATAATGGTTATTCTAAATTGCCATTGTCCAATTATTAATAGAGCCCAGTTTCTACTCCTTAGTATTCTGTTCAAATTAGTAGAAAGGATAAAGTTGGAATTATAATACTATTATTAGTGGATCTGGAAGCAAGGTAAACCCTCACTTTTAGTGTGTTTGACAGTTTGTGAGAAAATAATGTGATTTAGATTAAGATAATCTAAACAAACATAAAACATTTCAAAGGAAATACACTGATGTTAAGTTTTGTAGAGATATTTTCTCTATTTTTTGGTTTAATATATATGACTTTTTTCTAGTTTTCAAGGTATATTTTACCTTAGATATCCAGAATAAAAATCCTAATCTATTTCTATAAATATTAGTATTTATTTTGAGAATTTCATTCCCTAGGAGAATCACTACTGAATATGCTCAGGTGTTTAAGACCAGACCTTTTTCAGTAGTTCTTTTTACAATCAATTTCATGTAGTTAGCATTTTAACTAGATGAGAATAACTGGAATTATATGTTGCTTTGTTACTAATGAGAAAGACATAAGTAACACATGGTGATCCTCAATTAATCTCCTGGAGCCTTAATGATTCATGAAAGTTTTAAAATAACTCTTCAGTAATTTTCACATAAAAGGAGAATATGCTGTGGGAAAGACAGGATAATGTATATTACGACCTTCTAAGACCCTTTCCATAAAGGTCTTCAGTAGGTGTTACTTTTCTTATGACTCTGTAATGATGTCTCTTTCTTAGAACACTAAGAGGAAACAATGGAATTTAAGGATACACTTATTATCATTTAGGTATGCCCATTCACTTCACGTATGTGTGGATAATATTCAGTAAATAGAAATCTCTATTGAAGTTGGGCAGACATATATTTTCATATCTCTAGAATGAAGTCATAGATGCCAAAACCAGTAGAAAGATGGGAGAAAAGAAAGTTAACAAGTATAATTAGAATTTTCAGAATATCTATACTTTCCAACTTAACATGTCAGAAGTGTCTGAAGAATACCAAGCTGATGAATTTCTTACATGTTAAGTCCTTGGGTGCCATTAAGCTAAAGACAGAAGGTGTGTTGTACACGGGGGATCACACCTGTAATCCCAGCACTCAGGAGGTAGAGGTAGGAAGATTGCTGAGTTTGAGGCCAACCTGAGGTTACACAGTGAATTCCAAGACATCCTGGGCTACAGTGAGACTCTACCTTGAAAAACAAAAACAAAAACAAAAAAAAAATAGAAAAGAAGAAAATAAATCATCTAATGTTAGTAGGTAGAGGTGAGGTGACTTCAGATTTAGGTTGCTATCTTCACAAATGCAAAGGGAAACTGAAACAAAACTTTTCCCAGAAATGTGATTTCTGTGGTATTGCTTCTTTATCCATTATTATACATGGGACACTGATTGGACAATGCTCTTTCGCAGCACAATTAGATATGCACCACATAAAACTGGCATATGCTTTACTTGTTATGAGGGGAAATGTTCTGTTCCTCCCAGGTTTATATTGTAGTATAGTTGGGGGGAGGGCAGGCTACCCGAGCAGTTAAAATGAAATGAAATAATATAGATGAATATTTAATATAGTACTATTAACTGTAAAAAAAAATAAGAGAAATAAACATAATGGGAGTCTCCCATGGACAATAGATCACATAAGTGTAACCAAGGTCTTTTAACTCAAGAGATGGGTTGCCTCTTTCAACTTGTCCTTCTGTGTGTTTCTGGGTAGTGGTTATGTGAGAACCGGCCAGATGCAGTAATAGTCAAGCTGGTCGGACTTACCATCAGCAAAGTCTTGAAGACTCTAATACTAAATCTTTCTTTCCCTGAAATACTCCAGCATACTTCCAGGCTTTCAAATCCTACCAAGTCAGTATTTAATAGGATGCACATGACACCATGTTACAAATAACATGTACATGACATATTCCTTGACAAATGTTACAACTATCCTCACATGACAGAGAATCTGGGAGAACACTGATCCTGGTTACCTTTCATGACTACTGAATCCATTCTATCTCTTTAAAACTATCTTAACATTAATTGAAAAACACATGTCCAGTGTTATTCCACAGTTTCCTGTATTTTCTGGGCATAATCAATGTTTTCCAGGCAGTTGTAAATTTTCAAAATAGCATTCAATTGAAGACTTTAATTTCATCTCCAGTTTATATACAAAAGAGGTGAGATATACAAAAATATGAATGACTTAGCCAGCGCACCAGCCAGTTGGTACAGTTATACTCAACAATGTAGCACGAATTCTTATGCCATAATATATTGCTTATTCTTCTTGTTGAAAATGTAAATCTTGCATTCATTTCCAGTCTCAAGTTGTATTCTAAAAATGAAAACTTTCTTTACAATGTTAGCCATGTTAAAATCAGGTAGGCACAACTTCTGTAAGGAAATGGTAAAGGTAGGCAGGAAATATAGGCAGTTAAATAACCTGTCAATAATGGGTAGGGTAGCTGAGCTTTCTGTGTTACAAATCAGGTTGGAAACTGTTTTACTAGATAGATATCAATTGCCACTGGACATATTTAACTATCAAAAAAGAAAGTAATTAGACACCCAATTCAAAAAGCAGTAAATAACTTTTAGTACACATCTGACGCAAGTAGCTATTTAATTGGTGATCATCTTCCTGAACTAAATTCCTGTCGTTTCTTTAAGTTAAGCACCTTGTAAAGTCCAGCAGGGAGGGGAACACAAGGTCAGTTAGGCCAGAGGCTATTCAAGATCATCTAAGCCTGGCATCTCCCCTTAATATTGCACTATCAGAGCCTGTCAGATTTTACCTTTGGCTTCTTGGATTTATGAACAGATCTTTTCTTTGCACAGATTCTATTTTCAGCCTGGGCTCCATGCTTATTGAATCAGGAAGAAGTTTTTAAGGTATTTATGTCTACCAAATCTGACATCTGATCCTTCTAGGAGTTCTTATTTGCTTCCAAGCTTCCTAACTGTTCTCTATGATTCTAGTCATGCATGCCAGTTATCGGTGCTCCAAGCAGCAGTCAGGACAATTAAAAGGGAACTTAAACACATACATAAGTGAATTAGACCTTGTCATTTTACACTTACACATCTCCAGTGGATTTTGTCAAAAACCTCATAGGTTATCTTATCTCAAAAGGTTACAGCCCATTAGTTCTCTTCCTGTGTCTGGAATATATTAAACTTTCCAGATTATCCTCATTTAGGTACTCCATGCTTGCTGTTTCCTCTAGCATGCTTTCATTCAGCAGTCACCTGCATATCAATCCTGCTTTCAGTAAAATATTCCCACCTCCAAGACGCCTTCGAAATCCTCTTTCCACATCTATGGTACTCTTATCACTGCCCCTTTCACTTAATTGTTCTATGGAACTTAAAAACAACCAAAGTTTTTATTAACATCTTATTTTTCTGTCATTTGTATATTTATTTGCACTTTATAAAAATCCCATATTAGAACTTTAAATTTATAAGAACTATGATTTGAACACGATTTGTCCCTCAGATGTTTGTGGATTTGAATCTTGCTCCTCAGGGTGGTGGTGTAGAACAGGGGAAAACTTTAACAAGAGTGATCAAGTGGGTGATTATCAGAATGTGAGGGCTCCAGACTCATAAGTGGATTACTGGTATGTTATGGGAGTAAGTCAGGACTCCAGGAATTGCACTAGTTCTTAGGGAAAAAAAGTTTGTTATTGATAAAGAGTAAGAGGAAGATCCTTGCTCGGAGTTTGGGGAAGACCCTGGAGAGTCAGAGTCTTGATTTATGCCCTTGGCTCTACTTTCCTTGCCTTGGAAATCTAAGAGTTAGAATAAATGCTCAGGATAAAAGCTGAGAACACTGGGGGAGAAAAAGAGGGCTTACTGCTGGGTATGAGATAGGGAAGATGACCAGAAAAGAGAAAGAACAGGGATCAAGGAAAAAACAAGTCTGGTCCTGGCAGGTTCTGATTATCCCATTATTTCTCCCTATCCCCCTTGATTTTTTTCCTTGTGCTGATTTGAATGAATGGCCCTGTAAAATCAGTTTTTCTTTTGAATATACTTTGTATTGACACATCATGTGTTGGTACCATCATTTCCTCCTCCCTGCCCCTATTCCACTGAGGGTACTGCTCAATGGGATGGCTGGTATTCACCATTGGGTTGTGAGTTATGAGTTGTGAGAGCAGCAGTCAGTAATGGGGTGGGGAAGGGCAATGCCTCTGGCTTTGCTATTCCTTACAATCTTCTTGTGCCCTCTTCCACAAAATTCCCTGAGCTGTGGTCTGTGGTTTTAATATACTTCACTGTTAAGCACTCAGGAGCTTCTTTAAGAATTTCTGCTTTGGTATGTGTTGAGTATCCTCAGGGACTGTCTCCTACACTGGCATTGATTGTCATATTCATCATGGAAGCAGCACTTGTACCCATCTCCCTAGTTTTCTGTGGTTTCTTGTGGGCTTTGGCTGAAGTTGAGGGGTGGTTTATTTTCTGGGATCTCACTATCTTCTTAAAAAACAAGAAAACATTCTCCAGTGGAGAATGAAGTCAGCATAGGTTAAATTATATAAGCATTGTTAATTTAGGGAGATTTGATATAATTAAAATGTGCATTGTTTAGGATTCACATGTGACATTTCCCTTCCAATTTTCTTATTCATTTAATTCTATCATTCATGTTTCCCTGTGTCTTAATGGAATAGTTGAATAAAAATCTTTTCATTTATGTATAATAGTTTACTATATAATGAATGCAAATGACATAGTTTTGCCATGTTGAGTAAAATATAAAACCTTATTCTCTTATTACATGCTTAATGAAGACTTGATCCAATGCAAGAATGAACTACAACAAGCATCAAGAAAGCCAGAATTCAAATTGAAATCATACCTCAAAAAGAGATGGACATGATACAAAATAACACAACAGGAAATAAAAATCAAATGGAATTTATAAAAACCTCTCTGTTATTCCCCTCCTGGGCATTTACCCTAAAAGCTCCACATCTCAGTTCAGAGATATTTGGTCTGGTCAACCATGTTTATAGCTGCTCAATTCATAATAGCTAAAATCTGGAATCAACCCAGGTGGCCATCATTGGAAGAATGGATAACCAAGATGTGGTATATCTACACGATGGAATTTTACTCAGCAGTATGAAAAAAAATGACACGTTAAAATTTGCAGAAAAATGGTTAAACTTGGAATAGATCATTCTAAGTGAACACACACAATGACAGGAATACAACTGTCACATGATCTCACTCATCTGCAGTTCCTCACCCAGATCAGCCCAAATTGCTGACATAAGTGAATAGCATCTTGAGGCTTGGACAATTGGAAGTGTAGGGCTTTGGGGAATGGAAAGTTTGGGGGAACACAAAACTGAACCCCAATTGAACTGAAACCATAGAATCCTGTATCCTAGAACTCAGACTAAAAGGTGGGGTCTTCAAGAGTATCTTAGAAGGAAAACCTGAATTGAAGGTTCCTGGACAGAGTGAGATGAAACCTAACCTCAAATTTCTGCTGTTTCTCTTTCTTTTCTGTCTTTTTCTTTTTCTTTTTCTTTTTCTTTTTCTTTTTCTTTTTCTTTTTCTTTTTCCCTTGGTGGTAACCTGTATTCTCTATACGAGGATGTGGTCTACATCCACAATGAGCTGTTGATCAGAGAGATCTACTAGTTATCCCAAAACAAACAAGACAGACTTCTGTCAGATTACTTGATTCCTCACCAGAGGTTGATGGTAATACTCTACTGCTGAAGACACCAAACACTGTTGGCATGGACCATGGAGAGACATTGTTGGAATCCAAAGGAGAGCCAGTCCCCAGACAATTAGCCCATCTAGTACTAGAAGGTTCTACATGACCTAACAGGTGAAAGTGTCCAACATCAGTCCAAGCAACTCAAAGTCTAAGTGACTCAGAAGCAAACAACCTGATGTGATGCTCACACAAGTGCAATAGTGGCATGCAGCCATGGTGGATAACCAACTGCTCTTGGATTGGCTAACAGATCCACTCAGTGGAAAGGAAACCATATCTGGAACTGGAAAACAACTCAGAATCTTATCCACATAATGATTCTGCTTTCCATTGTCAAGCTCCCACTAACCTTAGACTATAAGAGGATTTAAACCCTTTTAATGCTCTCTAGATTAATAGTGGTTATCCCATTTAGCAGGTGCTGACATCACTCTCCACTGGAGATCCTGCTTGTCTTTTACAGATGGTAGCAGGAACTGAGGAGATAAATGATTCGGTGCATTTCAGCCTGGCCTCAGCTGAAACCACAGAGAAATTGGTGAAATAAGCAAGAGTGTTGCTTTCTTAATGAATCTGGTATCAGCAGAAAGGTGATGGAGAAAGATACTGAGGATGATCCATACCTACCAAACCAGAGATCCAGAGGCTCCTAAGAGCCCATCACTGAAGTAGACTTAAAATGCTCCTAGCATGGCTCAGGGAATTTTTGGAAGAGGAGCAGAAAGATTGCTAGAGCCACAAGTTGAGACATTTTGCACAGAGACATTGCCCCTGCCCCACAATTCATGATACACAATCCCTATGGAATTGACCTGAATCCCCATCCAGGAAGGCCTCTTCAGAAAAGGTGCAAGGAGGAGGGAAAGGATGGTACCAACATGTTTGTTTACATATAAAATATGTCCATATCTAAAAATAAAGATGAAAAATATGTACATAAAAAGAACAGAAAAGGAGAGATTAATTGAGAGGGTAGGGGAAGTGGTGTAGAGTAAATTTATGAAAGTGAAAGTGTGGGAAGGGTTTAGTTTCTATAATTATGGAAGTTGTCAAAAAAAGTTGCTTTTCTTAAAAAAAAATCAATGTGGGCTGGGAAAATGGCTTAGCAGTTAAGGCATTTTCCTGCAAAGCCTAAGGACCATAGTTTGATTCCCCAGGACCCATGTAAGCCAGATGCACAATGGGGCACATGTGTCTGGAATTTGTTTGCAGTGGCTAGAGGCCCTGATGTACCCATTCTCTCTTTTTCTCTGTCTGCATCTCTCTCTCAAATAAATAAATAAATAAATATTAAAAAGAAAAGAGTTGGTAAGTTCAACAAGGGTATATCCCTTGTACCTGGAAAAACAATGCTATATATTTTAACCCTTTAACCATTCTTTTCAGACAGCCATGGTTTAGACAGGTTCTCTTAATTTTCCTTTCTCTCTTCTCTGAGAATATTTTGATTTCTGCCTTAATTGATAATAGATGCTTTCCCCAAATGAAAATTCAGACTGTTGCTTTATTTTAGCCTTTGGAAATGCTGTGCATATTTTTCAGGCTTCTATGGTTTCTAATGACAAATTTCTATCAGTTTAAGTGGTTTGCTTTGTGGCTATCAATAAGTTGTTACTTGTATCATACTGTGTTTTGGATATTTCCTTGTCTTTCACTTTTGAAAAATCTGACTTTGATGTGTCAGTGTATTTATTTGCATTTATCTTGCTTGTTGTTCACTCTGGGTATTGATTGAGTATGCACATTCAGGTCTTTTACCCAAACTAAGAAATGTCCTGTTATTATGTCTTTGGTTACTTTCTGATCCCTTCCTCCTATCTCCTCTCCCATCAGAACTTCACTGACACTAATGATAGGCATTTTATTATAGTCACATACCTTCCTTAGAGTGTCCATTTTAGTTTGTATTCCATTTTCTCTATACTATTTAGATGACTACATTTCTATTCTTCTATATCTTTCAGTTCAATTTTTTCTTCTCTCCCCTCCTTGTGCCTGTCTTCACTAAATTTCTTCTTTAAAAAACATTTATTCTATTATTGTATATTTTTTACTATTTTTGTACTCAGTGAATACAGTCAAGCTGGTACCATTGTTAGCCTCCTCCCTGTCAGTGTAATGTCTCCCAAATGAACTATTGTGGCTGGGCAACTTTTAATATTTCTATGTGCTATATCCATCTTCTCTTGCTAAGACTTGAGGTTTCTTTAATGAGCCTATGTTTCATTTGTTTGAAGTGTTGACATTTCTTACTGAAGCACTGGTGTATAGAGGCTCTAAATCAACTTCAGGTAATTAGAGTATGTCTGTATATGGGTGTTAGCAAATTTGAATGTCTTTTTCTAATTAAGATTAAAAATATATAATTGTTGCTTTATTTATACAAGTCAGGAAATTTTGAATTATATAATGAAATTCTAACTCTTTAAATCTCTTGCCCTAGATACTTGCCTCTAACACTTTCATACAGGTAAATGTGAGAATGCTAGCAATTTTGTTCCAGGTAAAAAAACTCAGGGTCCTCACTCACATTCCACTGGCATACCTTGAGTAAGGCTCTTGAGACTGTCAGATAAAAGTAGAAAGTTTGCCGGGTGTGGTGGCACATGCCTTTAATCCCAGCACTTGGGAGGCAGAAGTAGGAGGGTTGCCCTGAGTTCAAAGCCACCCAGAGACTAAATAGTGAAATGCAGGTCAGCCTGGACTAGAGCAAAACCCTACCTCAACAACAACAACGACAACAAAACAAACAAAAACTAGGAAGTTCAACTGTGCCCTAGCTTTGCACTGGCAGTTATCTAACAGAGACCAGTAGAAACCTTACACTACTTTTCCTTTCACGGCTTACATGAAAGCTAAGGATATGTGGATAGCTCTGATACAGTTAAGTAGTAGTGATGTCACAGCAGGGAGAGAGAAGCGTAACTTATAACTTCTGTTTGGGGAAAGAAGCACAGGCTCTTTCTCTGTTCCATTGAAACTAAAGAGGGATAAAGTGAGAACATATCTAGGATTCTTTGTCCTTCTATAATACCAAACTGGTTTGTCAGTGAGTATCTCATTAAAGCCTGGAATGTGCAAGTCTAGGATTCTTACTCTGCCTCTGGCATAAGGAAGAATATGGGGGGTCTAATCACTTTCTGTGGTAATTGGCTATAATAGAGCACATATAGTCTAAAAGCTTTCTGTTTTGCAAAAGAATGTTATCTTTCTAGATTGCTTCTTTCCTGGCACATTCCTGGCTAGAGCAACAAAAAGAGAACTTATCATTATCTTATTCCTACTATATGCTGAGTCAGTAACCCTTTATACGTATTACAGGTGTATATTTATATATTATTTAAGCTATAATTGGTAAGAAGTAGAGGAGAAAATATTTCTACTTTATATTCTTGGAAATAGACATCTAAAATACATTCTTAATATTTTTCTTTTATGGGTTTCCATTTTTAAATGGGGAACAACAAGTTATAATTTGTTTCGTTACTCACAGAATGTCCATCTGTGATATATGTACATAACAGGTGATCAACAAATATTTTGGACTGGATGTTTAGTAACACCATGGTTTGAATCCAATAAGTAGAATATCATAAAATTATAACAGACATTGAATTCTATGGGTAGTTCTTTTTGGATGCTGGACAGTACAAAATTAAAATTCTACTTGGAAATAGAACCCAAGAATCACAGCTGTAATATCTTTTTTTAATTTTGAGTAATGCTTTTGGCTTTCAAAAAACAATTAATGGAGATTTAATACAAAATTATTGAGTGATGACTGATTTCTGGCTCAAGACCCTGACATACACAATCCTAGAACAAGGTTTTAATTTCCATGTATGCACTAAATGTAAGATTAGCTACTCACTTATTCCTGGAGTCCTGAAATCAAAGTGTACATTGCAACAATTCAGAGTTTATTTCCCCATATATAAGATTCTCTCTCTCTCTCTCTCTCTCTCTCTCTCTCTCTCTCTATATATATATATATATATATATATATATATATATATACATATATATATATATATAGTCACATACTGTTTTATTTGTAGGGAGTGATTTATATATAGCTGGTTCTGTTGAATTGCCTCTGAAGTAATCCATGAAACTTAAAAGCAAGGACTAAATCTTCATCAGCAGGTAGGTTCTGAAGTAAATTTGGCAAAATTTATGAAATATTTGTTAATTAAAATGTCAAATGAGAACTGGAGATATGACTCCATAGATAAAACACCCATTAATCTCAATCTTGTGCACCCAAATTCAATCCCCAGACCCCACTTGGATAAACAGAAGCCATGGTGTATTGGTATCATAATCCCAACAGGTTGAAAGTCAAGTGGGAGGCATAAGCAGGAAGATTTCTTAGGAGCTTGCAGAGTATATGCAAAATATGATTTAGAAAGAGAGAAAAAAAGAAAAACCTCTCTCAAATGAGCTGGAAAGACTAGGACCTGCCCAAAAGTAATCTTCTCAGATCCAGCACATGCTAGGGCATGTGTGTATGCATTTTCACACACATGATTATAAACACACACATTCAGAGACAAAATATTTAAAAAAATAAAAAAATAACTCCAAAAGATATCTGACTACATATCAATGCTGTGGTTGAAATGCAGCATCTCTCGGAAAGCAGGACATTGTTATGAGAAGTACATGCCGGAAGTGGTAGAATGCGGCCAGCAAGCCCTAACTTAGAAGAGGAAAAAGAGTGGTAAACCAATTAGGCTACAGGATTTTAAAGGAACAAATTTTTTTAAAAGCATTTTTTTTTAAAATGCACAATCCAAAAACCTCAAAAACGTGTAAGCAATGACATCTGGACAAACGCAATCACACCAGCACATGCTGGTAAACACTCTGATGTCTCCCTATCAAGTGACATGCATATGCAAAGGACACTAAATATGACTATAACATGGGATATAAGAACAAATCCTATCCATGTGGATTCAAATATTATGCTTGGAGGAAAGTGAGACTACACACACACACGCACACACACACACACACACACACACACACGACAGGTATAATGAATACATGGACTCATATACTTATTAGGCAATGAAGCACTGATGATTTAAGACATATCTTAAGAGTAGAGCAAACAGATTCCATAATGAATTTTATATAGAATATGAAAAATATACTAATGTAGGGCAGTATCAAGATTTTTGGTCTGATGTATTAGTTTTGAATGGCATTGTACATGTGCTGAACAAAGCTCTTAGGGATACATATCTAGAGATAAAAGATCACATATTCAATTTTGTATGCTTGTAAATGTGGAACTGACTGGTATTCAATAAAGTTTCTATACTGTTTTCTACCATTGACTGCTGTAAGCTGATTTGTTCTTAGGCAAATTAAATATATGAAGTTTTATAGAGTCTTAGTTTATAATGAATCTGGCAGCCTTATTTTAGAAAATAATTAGACTTTTAAAGTATTTTGAAAGTAGTTTTGAAAATCCTGATCACGCTATCATGTAGATGCTTCCTGTTCTGACATTTGTAGTGTGCACATGGGACACACATACACACAGGTATTTGAGGCAGTACAGCTATTTGTGGACTAAAAAAAGACCATGAAAAGGTTTCATGCATTGTCATAAACTATGATACTTTCTTGATATAAAAGTTATTTTTTTATCAGAAGGTTCCTATACAAAGTTAACAAAAAGTGAACATGAGTTTCTCTAAAGTTCTATATATTGATAAGGATGGTCAAATCATTCAATATTTACCTAAAACAAGGAATATTAAACAAATTCCTTGTTTTAGATATATTTAATGTAAATTTTCTTTATATAAACAGTAAATGATTGCAATTTGTTTTATAGATAAATATAACATCATTTACACTGACACAAAGATATGTCTATTGAGGTATAAATGTAGCAAAAATTGTTCAAATTTTTGAGGATATTTTGCCTGTTGAAAGAAATGAAAGAATGTCTTTGTAAGTGGCTATTTCGTGTTCATGTATACAGTATTTATTGTCAGTTTTCCCCAACTTATCTATCAATGCAGCAATTTTTAATCAAACCTCTGCAAGTAACTTTGTGAAAGAAACAAAGTGATTCTAAAATCTATAAAGAAATGCATAAGACCTACTAGAGTCAGCAGATCATTGAAAGTGAACAGCATTGTTAGACTATCTACATGTGAGTCTTCCCATAAAGTTAATGTAATGAGGACATTTCAGTGCTGACAAAAAAACATAAAGGGAACAATGGCAAAAGGAAGGAGTTTAGTGACAAGGCCACACAAACACTCTCTATCAATCTTTGACAATAGAGGAACAAAGGTGATTCAGTGAACAAAGGGCCTTACTTACAATAACCATACCAAATCAAATGCATTAGCCCTTGTAGAACAAAGAATGGATACACATTTATTTTCCACACAAAAAATAACTTACAGTAGATCACAAACTTACCTGCAAAAAATACATAAATATCTTGGGAGATAATATCAGAGTGTTGAGGTAACCCTGGGTTTCAATGTAATACCAAATGCATTTTCCAGGAAAAAGAAATGGCAAATTGGAAGTAACATAAAAACAATTGCTCTTGGAAGGACAAAGATTGGAAGAGCAAACTATACATTAGGGAAAAGTATTTGAAAAGGCACATATAAAAATTGTCTTAGATATAAAATATGCAGTGAATCCTTTGTAATTATACATTTACTTAAGTTTTTATTTATCTATTGAGAGAGAGAGAGAGAGAGAGAGAGAGAGAGAGAGAGAGAGAGAGAGAATGGGAATTCCAGGGCCTCTAGCCATTGTAAGCCAACTCCAGATGCATCTGGCTTATGTGGGTCTTGGGGAATCAAAACTGGGTCCTTGGGCTTTGCAGGCAAATGCCTTAACTTCTAAGATATCTATCCAGCCTACAATGCAATCTTATAATTTGATCGTGGTAATTCATATACCACTAATCCATACGGCAAAAATCTGGTAAAGCATGACTGACAATTGTGCCTTGAAGAGGCTACTGATGATGCCATCACAGAATTTCCAATGAAAACAAGTCCTGATGCCATGAAACACCTATTGGTCAGAAGCTACTGACCATGCAACACGCTTGTGAGAATGTGGGGGAATAAAAAAGTGGTTCAAACATATCAGAAGGTAATTTTGAGGTTTCTCATAAAGCTAATCATAATTTAACCACATAACCTGTCCAAATGTTGTAAAACCTTTTGTCAAGCAAAATAATTTTTCACATATATGTTCATCACCACATCTACATAAATGCTAAATGTTTGAAGCAACCAAAAGGACACTTAGCTAACTGAATATCTGACAGTAATTAATTTCAGACTTCTTGTCTTTGAGAGGCAAATAACCCTACTGCCCCCATGAGTCTTTTCTCTCCCTGTGTTTTCTGCCTTCAACTTCCTCTGAAACTAAGATGTTTTCCTACTAAATGCTATTTCATTTTCCACAGCCCATCTTCTCCTCTGCCTTCCAGCCAACTTTTCCATTTTTTTTTTTTTTGTAGTAACTTGTCCCCTACTTAACTGACTCCAAGATCCTTACCAGATTATACTATTTCGTTTGAGGTTAGAATTCTGTCCATTCTGTCACCACTGGCTGTTACCTTCACATTTTTCATCTACTTTGGGATGTCAGATAGGTTCTTTCATTACTGGGCAAATACCAAGTTTAGGGAGGTTCTTGATACATAATCTAAGCCGGTCTAGATATTTCTATGTAGCCCTGGTTGAACTCAAACACAACATCCTCCCACCTTAACATCTCCAATACTTACAATACAGTCTTGTGTGGCCATGGCTGTCTCAAGCATTTGCTTTTGTGAGGTTGGAACAATCATTCAACTGGTAAAGTACTTGCCTTGTTATTAAGTATGAGTATGATATTAAATTGAGTCCAATTTCATGCATACCATTTAGAACGGCATACATGGTGGGATACATCTATATTGCTAGTTCTCAGTGGGTTGTAGTATCCCTGGAGCTATCTGACCAGCTAGTATAGCTGGATAGTCCCAGGCCAACAAGAAAACCGATCTCAAAGAGATAGATGAAGTGCCTAAGGAACAGCATCAGAGGTTGTCTTTTGGCCCTCACATATGCCAGTCCTACATAATGTACAAACATTCATACATGCATACCACACATTCATAGAGAGACAAAATATTTTCCAAGCAAAAAAAAGCAGTGAATTTATTACCATGGTATCATTTAAGCACTCAGATACAGTTACTAAATGTTGTTGATTAGGTTTTATAACATTTAATAACCCTCAAGTGGATGCTAATATCTTAACTTCCACCTCACAGATAAAGATACTTGTGTTTATTTAAATACAAAATATTCTCCAAAGGCTAATATGTTTGGAACACTTAGTCACTAGCAGTTCAGGAAAGTTGTTAAGCCTTTAAGAGGTAGAGACTTGCTGGAGAAAGTATGCCACTGGATATGGGCCTTGAAGTGTTACAGCTGAACCTGCTTTTTCTCTCTCTACTTTTTCTCAATTGATGTGATCATGTCACATGGATTTCACTTTCCTTATGACAGACTGAACACTCTGGAATAGTCAGCCAAAGTAAACTCTTTCCTTACTTAAGTTACTTCTGGTCAGGTATTTTGTCACAGCAATGAGAAAGTAACTAAAACAGAAACTGAAGTACAAAGTGGTTAAGAAGTTAACCTGTGCAGTAGTTAATCTACATCAGTGATTTAATCCGGTCCCTGAGGTTCCTTACCCATAAGCTTTGGGGAGGACTCTCCATGAAGGGCATGAAGTAAGATGAGCATTGTCAAAGATTTTACCCTAACCCATGTTTATATCATGATGGGTCCCAAGGCCTCTTGAGGACAAGGGCTATACCTGCTTCTGACACCAACTTCTAGTGTTCAAAAGAAGATGGGGATCTATGAAGCCAAAAGACCTGCAGTGAGTATAGCTGGTGTGGGCCCTGGTTGTAGCATCTTTCTTAGCTGAAGACACTTGTATTCGTATTCACAGTCCAGTAGGCTCTGAACATACAACTTCAGGCTGTGGTCAAGTTTGGCCCTAGTAACAGACTCCTACCAGAAGATTTCTGCCTGCTGAAGACATAAGTAGTAGGCTTAATCTTAATAAAAAATATCTGAAATTGTGGGAGACATTTAGATTCAAACCATCACAGTATAAGATGGTGCAAATAACTTACCCCAGATATACACTATGTGTCTCACATCTTTATAAGGCACATGGATGATATCTCTCATTTTATAATTATATACCCCTGTCTGTCACCAGTCTTATTCTTAAAATATGATTATGGTCCTAGTATAGTTCTTATGGAGTTCAAGACTCTGGATTGGGCTCCTCCATCTTGTGTTATCATAATTCTTAGTAGGTATATGACTGTAACCTATGTATGCTACAGCTTCTGTGGTTAAACTGTATTTAACAGAATATAAAGTTTTGACTTTCCTTCACTCTCTCCATCTCTCTCCCCACAAATTCTTCAAACCTGTTCCTGTTAGGTCTTCAACCAGATCAATGTTATCTTTTCTATTAGGGGTCTGAATTCATTCTTCAAATTTTTAAACAAATAAATAGAATCAGACTGGGCTTTTTATTTCATTTTCTGGAGTGGCATTTGGTGTGGTTCTGGAATTGGTTCATCATGCTGTAATGTTTGAATTTCTCATGTAAATCATGGTGAGTTGGTTTGATTGAAATGTTTGCATTACATAGAAAAAAAAAACCTTGCTTTTGATTTAATGGTTCTTTTGCTTTTCAAAATGCTAATATATTTGGATAGAGTTTTCCTTTCATTGACTTTTTTTTTTTTATATATTGACCCTGCTCTACTCCATTCTGAAATTTTCAGATAAGCCAAAGATGGCAAAAGGCAGGAGTTTGGCTTGCTGTGCCTTGTGGAGTAAAGTGAGTGACATCAGCATTTAAGAATTAAAACCTTTTCAAATGCCACTTGGAAGCAGTTGATAAGTTGGATAGGTTTTCTTTTGGAGAGAAGAAACTGATAAATTTGAATGGATGGAAGCAAACTTTTTCTAGAAGCTGAAAAGCTGATTGAAAGTGTGTTCTAGGACAAACATGTTAAGTGTTGGTCAGTAGACTGGAAGCTGAAACAATCTAGTTTCTCCTGCACACCCAGTGAAATAGCTTGGGAGGTCTCTGTTGAGGGTTCTCACTTATTTTTGTTTTGGCAGGCGTTTCCATTTCTCTGGGCATTATGTAATCAGCCTTTTTACGATTTTGTTGCCTTGTCATGATCTAGTGCATATCTCATCGTTTTCTCCTAGGTGTGCTCCATTTCATTTGGTGTTCACTGTACCTACATCAATGAATTTCAGCAGCATCACCCATTTTTACCCCAATTTTAGTCATGAGTTTTGAATGAAGTCTAGCATTAGTGGGTAAATAAACTATGTTACAAAGGTTTAGGGGAAACCATGTAAGTAGATATAAGCAAGGAAGTGTTCATAAGAGGTAAATATTTATGAATTTTAAAGAATTGTTTACATCTTATGCAAGTGATATTTGATGACAAGCTGAAGGTTAAATTCTGTCTAGTAGATTAATATAAAGTGTACAAATAATACCTTGTTCTTATGAATCTTCCTATTTAGAAATAATAGAATAATAACCATCTGACAAGGCTATGATTTGTTACTTATTCTTCATTTTAACTCTTATTTTGTCATAATTTATGGCAAATAAGCACTTCATAGCTGGTGTGTGGGGGATGTGAGTTCATTTGGAAATGTTAGCAATAAAAACATAAGGATAACCTGGTATTGAATTAGGCAGCTTGGTTGTCATTTACAAGGCCCATTATTTATGAAACAATCTTTATAAACATGACTTAATTTTGAATCTGTGGGTAGTGATGCTTCAGGGAAAATATCTCAAGATGCAGGTTCTGGTAATTAATGGTCAGTGAGAACATATGGGTGCTTGAAAGGCTCAGTTGATTTTTTGCTTGAAGGTCTCTGGAATCATTGAATCAAAAATCATCTTAAATTAGGTTAGCAATGTCATTAAACCTGAAAAGCTTCCTGATGTCCATCTTCTGTAGCAGGTTAATACAATTGAAACTATTGTACAATTCTAATTTACTTTGTGAAGATTACTTTTGTCACATTATGAAATCTAATATTTCTTCCTTTTTTCCATGTTGGAGTGCCCTTGTTCTCAAATTAAAAGTAGTTCAGGGCTGGAGAGATGACTTAGTGGTTAAGGTACTTGCCTGACCTAGGTTTGATTCCCCAGTACCATGTAAGCCAGATGCACAAGGTGACACATACATCTGGAGTTTGTTTGTATTGGTTAGAGGCCCTGGTATGTCCATTCTCTCTCTCTCACTCTCTATCTCAAATAAATAAATAAATAGATTTTTTTTCTTTACAAAGGTAGTTCAGTTTTACCTGTTAGAATCTGCATGTTAATTAACTTGTAGCTGATGTAGTAAACTTAAGAAGTAAACATACAAATAATATCAATAGTTCATAAACTTGTTTTACTGTGGCTTAAAATGCAATGCAATTTCCACACCTTTCTTTCATGTCTTGCCATTTTTATTTGTATAATATGATAGGTTTTTATGCTAGCAGCATATAGTATTTTACCTCATTTTAAGAGAACTTATTATTAAGATTTTCCAGTGATTAGTTAAATGTTAATCATAAATCTTAGAATTCTTTAATCTGACATTTTATAAGTTAGTGACCAGTGTGTTTTGAGGGTCTGTAAAAGAGCATTGGTAAAGGTTTTCTTACAGGACTATAGGTAAGTCAAAGGCAGTTGCATTACCAAAAAGCCTCCCCAACATGAATGACAACTTCTGGAAGCTTCATCCCTTGACTCCCCCCATACAACTTGCAGTTAGTGCCACTGATTAGAAAGTCTTCTCTCCCAAGAATTATTTCTGCTGATGTTGCCATGTGGAGGGGCCTCAGCTTTGTAAGTCTCCTTTACTTCCTCAGCTTTACTTTCTTATTTATTTTCTTTCGTTTTTTATAACTTAGGGCATGCATATAAGTATATTTTGATAAAATTTTAATCACTCCTACCCTTCCTTATCCCCCTCTCCTGCCTATTAAATCCATTTCTTCTTCCCAATGAATCCCCTTCATATATATATACCCACATATATATACTGGTTTGATTTTGACTCATTGAATTATATTAGGGTGGCTTACATGAAAATGTTCCCCCTGAAACTTAAATGACATTTTCTTAAGTCAAGTCTTCATTGGGAGAAAAACCTGATGACTGACAATTTAATTTTTATAAAAAATTATTTATGTGTGTATATATTTACATGTATCCAAGGACCTTTTGCCTCTGTAAATGAAATATAGAAGCTGTGCCACTTTTAGCATATGACATATGGCTCATGTGAGTGACCTCTCTTTAAACCATGGTGGACTGTCCCCTTAAGCCATGAGCCAATAGAAAATTTTATAGCAATGTTGTCATTACCTTCTCATTTCTTGGACAAAACAAGTAAGGGTTTATTCAGCTTACGGTCTTGAGTGGAAGCATCAGCATGGCAGAACAGAGGCTGGACATTATATATTGCAATAATAGGTGGAAAGTAGCAACCAAAGTGAGCTCCCTAGCACTGCTGACGGGGAGCTGGTTTGGCAAACTTCTAAGCTCACTCCTAGCAGCTCACTTCCTCATGACAGACTCCAACTTCCAAACTGCCATGAGCTGGTGATCAAGTATTCAAAATACATGAGGCTATGAGGGGCACCTCATTCCAACCACCGCAAACAATTATCCTTCTTGAGCTGTGAAATATATATGTCTGACTCGAAATGGCTTGTGGAAGGATAGGACTTATTATTTTACCTTATAGTTCCAAGTGGAAAGTGTCATTATGGGGGAAAAAGCATGACAGATATTACAGCCAGCTCACGTTTTCATAATCCGTAGAAGGAAGGAACAACATGAATGACCTAGTTAGCACTAGTAAGAAGGGTACTAGCCTCCACCTCCACCACACAGCTCTCCCAACAGGCTCCACCTCCAAAAGGCTCCACAACTTCCCAAACTGCCAGCCAGTTGGGGACTAATATTTAAAACAAATGAACTTATGAGGTGCACTTTACATTCAAACCAACATACCTTTTTGTTTCTTTAGGTTACTTTTTCAGGTAATTTCTCACAACAATGAGAAAATTACTTAATACACTATGTCAGGAAATTTTATGATAAGTGAATTCAGTGTAGTGAGTAGTATACTGTTTTTTTTTTTTTAAGTTTAATGGCATGCACAAGATAATTTCTTATCATCCACAATGAGCTTTTGATCAGAGAGACCTACAAGGTTTCCTAAAAGACAGACAGATTTCTGTCAGAGTACTTGATGACCCACCAAAGGTTAGTGGTAAGACCCTAGTGCTGAAGATACCTTATGTGATGGAAGTGCAAATTAGAATGGCATGGCTGGAAGTTGGAAGAGAGTCAGTCCCCAGACAGTCAGCGCGTCTAGTGCCAGAAGGTGCTACATGGGCGACTGGGGGAAATTGACCAATATCTATCAAAGCAACACATGGTCTAACCTACTAAGCAGCAAATAACTTGTTGTGATGCCCACACAAGTGCAGTGGTGGCACACAGCCATGGTGGGGAACCAACTGCTCCCAATTTGGCTAACTGATCCCCTCACTGGTATGGGACCCATAGCTGGAGCTGGGAAACTAGTCAGAACCAGATCCAAACATAAGCCCACTCTCCAATATCAAGCTACCATCAATTGTGGGCTACAAGAGGGCCTACACCTATTAAATTCTCTATAAAAAAAAAAAAAAAGTAAGGGTTATCTCATTTGTCCTGGTGCTAACTTACTCTCCGTTGGAGAATCTGCTTCTCTTTTTCAGATAGATGTAGATCCTAAGGAGAGAGCCACCCCATCGTACCTCAAAAGGGCCCCGGCTGAAACTAAGAAAAATTGGAGAAACAAGCAAGGGGGCTGTTTTCCTGATGAACCGGATACCAGCACAAGGGGGAAGGAGATCAGCACAGAGAAAAATCAACTCCTACCAAATCAGAGAGCCAGAGCCTCAGAGGCCCCCAACACCTCATCACTGAAGCAGACCAAAAATGAACCCAACATGGCTCAGGGAAATTTTGCAGAAGAGGGGGCGGAAAGAATGTCAGAGTCACATGTTGGGTCATGATATGCAGAGACATTTAGCTTACCCATAACTGTGGGCTAACTCCACAATGCATGACCCATATACCTCAACAAGGAGGGGCAAAGGGGAGGGGGTAGGTCACGGATGAGCCTAATAATGGTACCAAACTGACTGTATTTGCTGAATACAGAACTGACTAATAAAAAAAAAAAGAGAAGGTTTTCTAACCAAAAAAAAAAAAAGATAATTTCTAAATGATGTACTTAAATTTTCTGACTAATGCCAAAAGTGGAATTTTAATATTCTTTGGAAACTTACACTTTCATATTAAAATTCTATTTATCTAAAAATGTAGGAAGGTAATTTCAAATATCAGTTTCTTTAATCATAATTTCCCTTAAATTCTTCTTATTGTCCTGCCATGTTCATTCTCCTTTGTTAGACTATCTTAAGGACGTAATAGCTTTCCATATCTGTGAAAAGATATGTTCAACATAATGCAGTAATATATTAAAATGGCTTACCAATTAGGATCACTGAATTACCTTGCTTTCAGGGGAACACTGAAATGTATAACACATAGAAGAGAATATTCTGTATTTAAAAGAGATAACCAAAAAACATCTTCCAAGAAGGGAGATAGGAGGTAGAGATAAGGGAATATAAACTAATGCTGTTGTTTTATCATATGTTTCCCATAAACACATGTGTCCTGGATTCTCGGTCCCTACCTGATGGCAGTTTGGGAGGCCGTACCTTGCTGTAGACTGTTGTTTGTGGGTTGGACTTAGTGGTGATATAGCCAGTTCCTCTCTGTAAAAGATTGCCTCTTTGTTTCTGTTCTTTTCTACCTGCTGTTAACAAAGAGGTAAGGCCCAGTTTCATGACATGTCATGCTGCCCTATTTGGGTGAGTCATACATAGTACTGAATATATATTATAATATTATAATATATATATTCAGTACTATGTATGACTCATCCAAATAGGGCAGTATGCCTTAATACTGAATATATATATAAAATAACTCCTGGAATTTTCCTATCCAGGAGTAGGCAAGTTAATTCCAGGAGCAGAGCCTAAGAAGTTGGAAAAATAACTTCTGGGATATTCAGGAGAGGGCTAGCTGCCTCTAGCAGGAGTCTGAGGGAAAAACAAAGAAATTGAATAGAGGTTTAATTTAAGCCAAAAATAACATTTCTTCATCTACTGTCATTGTCATTCTGATTTTACTGTGGCCGAGGGTTCTTCTTCATGCATGGATTCATTGGCAATTTTATTGAATAGCCAAGAACCAGTAATATGTGAACAGGTGGTACTTTGCATAATCAAAGCATAAAGAACTTTTGACTTTGGATAATCATTGAATATTTGAAAAAAGAATGGATCCAGGGGTATGATCTGTTGGACTCTGTTTATCAAGAATACACATATAGGGCTGGAGAGATGGCTTAGCAGTTAAGCGCTTGCCAGTGAAGCCTAAGGATCCTGGTTTGAGTCTTGATTCCCCAGGACCCACAATAGCCAGATGCACAAGGGGGTGCAAGCATCTGGAGTTTGTTTGCAGTGGCTGGAAGCCCTGGCACACCCATTTTCTCTCTCTCTCTATCTGCCTCTTTCTCTCTCTGTATGTCACTCTCAAATACAAAAATAAAAATAACAAAAAATTTAAAAAAAGAATACACATATAATCTGACTTCAAATTTAATCACAGTAAACCCATCTGCTATCTTTGGCAGATCTATGGGCCCTTAGTTACTGACCTCACAGTCTTCAATGCTATGCTCAGCACATTTACTAATGTAAACTTATTCCAAGTGGAGAGTCCAACCAGGCTGATAACAAAAATCTGGCCAAGAACACAGTATCTCTAAACATTGCTTGTCAATATTGGTCATCTGTGATGTTCAGGCCAAAGGTACACCAGAGCAGAGGAAATCTAGTCACATTGCTCCAAGCACATGGACTCCATAGTTGTAAGGTTAAATTTAGAGCAAATAGAAGTAATTTGGATACACCAATAATCTCAGAAAAGTTACATGTAATGATTATAAGAAGTATCGCCACATATCACTGTGAATCACATAGTTCAATCCCACAGCTCGTTTTTTTTTTTTTTTGGTTTTTCGAGGTAGGGTCTCACTCTGGCCCAGGCTGACCTGGAATTCACTATGGAGTCTCAAGGTGGCCTCGAACTCATGGCGATCCTCCTACCTCTGCCTCCCAAGTGCTGGGATTAAAGGCTTGCGCCACCACGCCCGGCCCACAGCTTGTTCTTATACCTCACCCTCCACCATACCACCACCTGCTGCCATCTTGAAGCTTCCCCTTGAGACTGTAGGCCAAAATGAAAGCTTTCTACTATCAGCTTCTTTATCTCATCAATGAGAGGACAATTGCAATAACTGCTCTCAATTACATGGACCTGATCAAACCTGTTTCATTTCATTTTGATTAGTTCTGTTTTTATTCTTTATGGCATGAGTACAGAGGTAAGGAGAAGCTTGTATTGACTTAGAAGTATTATTGAACCCACAGTAGGAGGGTGAGCTAGAGGAGATGGGTTCTTCCACTTTAGGTTTGTGGATGGCAGTGTTGTAGAGAAGGCTTAGCAGTTAAGACACTTACCTGCAAAGCCCAAGGACCAAGGTTTGAGTCCAAAATACCCATGTAATTCCAATGCACAAGGTGGTGTATGCATCTATAGTTCATTTGTTTGCAGTGGCTGGGAGGCCTTGGTGTGCCTATTTTCATTCTTTCTTTATATCTCTCTTCAATCTATCTCTCTCTGCTTGTATAATTGTGTACAGCATTGTGGAAAACTTGTTGGGTAAACATAGATAGTGGTACCTTACTAAGGATGAATGCTGAGTGATTTCATCATAGAAGACTTATATTTTCAGCTCTGTGCTGTAGTAGTTGATTTCTGATTTAGCTAGAAAAGTTAAGTGCTGTGGGTATATTTGTCTACAAAACCATTAGGGGAATATACTTTTTCATTCTGTCTTTTTTACCAACCCTACCTCTCTCCTTGTTTTACCTTTTTTAATCAGTTACTTACTTTGCTGGGACAAAATGCCAAACCACAAGAAGCTTAAGGAAGAAAAAAGTTTGTTTTCAGAGTATGCTTTTGAGGGGCAGTCTATCATGTCAGAGAAAGTATGGCAGGAACAAGAATCTGGCTCACATTGCAGCATCAGCCTGGAGAAACCATAGGAAGATTTATACTCAGATGTCTTTGATTTAAACAGTGCAGAGGGAATCATGTCAATGATAGGGCAATTGTTCTATGAATATAGTCTCTTACTACATGAATATAAAATGTATGAATATTATATTCCCACAGCCTCATGTGTTGGTGATTAATCCTTTTAGTTAATATCCAGCTGGTGTGGCTTTTGGGAGGTGGGGACAGCCTTAGGATTTATAGCCCAGCTTCACGTGCCAGCACTAGGAATGTCATTACTCCCTTTCTTCTGCAGAGGTGTGATGCTTGGCTGTGTGTTTTTGTCATGCTTTTCCCATGGCAATAAATCTTCCCCACCAAACTGTAAACTGAAATAAACCCATTCTTTCCATAAGCGTGCTTCTTAATGGGTGTTTTTTTTCGCAGCAATGAAAAGGTAGCAATTATATTGGATCCTCCCAGCTCATCTAGTCTATTAAAGAACCCATCACAAACTTGGGCAGAGATTTGTTTCCATGGTGAATCTAAATCTTGTCAACTTGAAAACAAGAGATTAACTATAACCCAATCCCATCTCTATGTTCATACATCCCTTTTCTTTTTATTTCTTTTCATTCTTTTAGGGATGAAATCCAACAATAGTTAAATATTCTACCATTGAACTATACCCACATTCCATAATTCTTTTAATGTAGAGTCTTGAAGGCTCTTTTTGTTTTATTTTTAATGTAATTACTAAATGAATCTCAATTCTCAAATATAATGTTTTATCATATATTCCACTGTCTTATTTTCTTTAAGACTTTATCATTGAAGCCAAAGGCCCCAAGACTTTTTAACCATGCTATTTATTATTTTGGAACTATCATGTATTCAAATTATACTTGGAAATTAAATAGTAGTTGAAATTATTAAAGTCTGTTTATAAAATACATTGTATTACAAAACACAATTTATTTTTTGTTCAGATAAGTCGTTTCAAACAAAGTGGACTAAATTATATGTGTTTTAGACTCAATGATAAGTAAAGACATCTTAACAATCTCTTTTAATGTAATTTAGACTTAGAGTGTAAACTGATGTCAGGGATATAAAAATTAAGTTAGAATGATGTCACCAAAGAACTTTTTTGCATTGTATAAATAAAAAGGGAAGGAAGCTTTCTTATTAGTGAGGTGGAATAGATGAGAAAAGGTATAATATACATGACAGAAGATTTTTCTAAAATGAAATCATAGAATCCTGGTGACAGGCAGGACAATAATATATGTGTTACCAGTTAACAACAGTTGTTTTAGAAATAAGTGAATAACTCAATTGTTTGTAAAAAAAAAAAAACCTTTGTACTTTCCCTTCAAATAAAAACAGACCTGCTTACTTATCTTCAGGCCACTGAAAGATTCTGCATAGCTATGAACAATGTTTCATTAAAAAACATCCGGTTAGCCAAGCATGGTGGTGCATGCCTTTAATCCCAGCACTCCGGAAGCAGAGGTGGGAAGATCACAGTGAGTTCGAGGCCACCCTGAGACTACATAGTTAATTCCAGGTCAGCCTGGACCAGAGTGAGCCTCTACCTCAAAAAATCAAAAAAAAAAAAATACAGATAAGTCAGTTTTAGTACATGTTGAGACAATTTAACCATATTTTATCACAAGATTTTAAACTTGTATTTTAAACTTGACATCCACTATTACCCTGAATATCTTGGAAAACCTGGAAAACTATTAACTAAGACTGTCAATTATTTTCTGGTGTGTCTTCATTGAAGCATGCCTTTTAGGGGAACGTATCCTGCTCTTAGAAGGCTATTGTTCTCTTGTCAGCACTCGAGCACAGTAGATGTAATGAGTGTCTGATTCAAGGTAGCCTTCCTATAGGCTAATGAGGCTGACATGACACTCTAACACTGTGTATCTCTATTTGCATCTATAAGACCCCTATGCAATTAGATATGAAATAGATTAATTTTTTAGTTAAGGCAATTTATATCAATGAATAATATTTTCTAATACTGTAGTATTTCCTAGTGCAAGATCAATAAAATAGAGTTCCCTCCATATTTCACAAATTTCTGTTACTTAATTTTGATATGTACTGATTTTATTGATGATTTCATGGTGATTATCAATCTCTTCCTCCTTGTATGAGTTTAAATTGCTTCTGTGTTAGACATAGAATGTTTGCATTTTAAGGACTACGACAAAAATATTGTTGCATTGCGTTGTTCATTTGTGGAGAGAATCTCGTCTGCCAGAAACTCTTATGCTTTCAGTCTTAGGAATCTGGCCTTGTCGAGTTTTCTCCACGCTGATGAGATTTATGACAGCTTTCCTCCCCTGTCTTCAGCTCACCATACAGACTATAGCTCTTCTCTACCTTATCCAGTTGGCTGTCTTATGCTCTAGTGCTCTTAGTTCCATTTATCACCCCTAATATTTAACATTGGGTTTGACTTGATTTTTTGATACGTAGGAATATAGTGCTGTTTATCCCATTTAGATTTGTTTAAAAATAATATTTAAACATTTCTGTTACTTAGCTTTATGTACTTCTTTATATAAAACCACTGTTTGGTAATGTATTTTTTAAATAATATTTGTTTTTATTTTTATTTATTTATTTGAGAGGGACAGACAAAGAGGGGGAGAGTGAGCGAGCGAGAGAGAGAGAGAATGGGCGCACCATGGCTTCCATCCCCTGCAAACAAACTGCAGATCCGTGCTCCCCCTTGTGCATCTGGCTAACGTCGGTCCTGGGGAATCGAGCCTCAAACCGGGGTCCTTAGGCTTCACAGGCAAGCGCTTAACCACTAAGCCATCTCTCCAGCCTGAGGTAATGTGTTTTTAAACAGGTAGTTTTAAAAATAGCTAATTATATCATGTTTTCCAAATTTATGTTCTTGAACTCATCACATATGTTACTTCCCATTCTTTTTTTTTTTTTTTTTTTTTTTGGTTTTTTGAGGTATGGTCTCACTCTACCCCAAACTGACCTGGAATTCACTATGGAGTCTCAGGGTGGCCTTGAAGTCATGGCAATCCTCCTACCTCTGCCTCCTGACTGCTGGGATTAAAGGCGTGCGCCACCACTCATGGCCCACTTTCCACTTCCCATTCTTTATAGGGAAAGTAAATAATATTTAAATTCATTTAATTATATTGATTTTTAAAGTATTTTTATTAATTTATGAGAGAGGGAGGGAGAGAGACAAGGAGAAAGAGGAAAATGGAGAGAAAGAATGAGAATGGGCATGCCAGGATCTCTAACCACTGCAAACAAACTCCAGATGCATAAGCCACCATGTGGGTTCTGGGGAATTGAACTTGGGTTTTTAGGTTTCACAGGCAAATGTGTTAACTGCTAAGCCATCTCTCCAGCCCTGTCTATTGATTTTCTTGACTCTTTGTAAATATCTTTAATATGAGGAATTGCATAATTTTGATTCCTGTTAGCACTACCTTTACAATGCTAATTATAAGAGAGCATTTGTTCTTTATTCCATGGAAGAAAGAAATACAGAATAAAATGAAACTGCAAAAGTTTGATGCTTAATATTTTCATAAAACAAGAAATACTATATCACAACCTGATAAAGTTATGGGAGAGATGGGAGGACTTTAAAATCCTCTTTATCATTCAAATTTGTTATAATAAAATTTTATCAGAAAATGTGTAAAATGTACTTTTTATTATGATAATCTCACTTTTGCAAGATCAGTACTTGTAACTTTCCTGCACTTACTTCATAGGCACTCAGAATCCCTTAAAAACAAGGCAATAATTTGGGCCCAAATTGTACTAATATGAAAATTTTTATTTGTGTTCATGGTGTGTTTTTGAGGGTATTTGTTTTTCATTTGCTTATTTTTAGTTTCTATTTCGAAATTATCATGATTTAGAGTGACTTATATTTAGAGAGCTATTGTCAAATGTGATACTTTACTCTTCTAATTTTGTGCCCATCCATATGCCATCCACTTATCTCAAATAATTTAAAATGGTTTAAACTACTGTCTATTAATTTTTAGCATTATTAACATGTAGAACTTTACAAATGCAGGTATTACCATTTGCCCTAAGAACTTGGTATTACCACCATTTGAGCGTTCTTATGTTCTATTCACATAGAAATCGTATTTAGGAAAATTCTATTACCATTACAATGAACAATTTTAGGCTTTCAATATTATGACTTTCTGCTACTAAAGATACATACAGTTAACATGGTTTATGAGCACATGAGCTTCTTTATAGAGTAAGACTTACTAGGATCATCATCCTCAAAGGAAACAGATTTAGTACAAAGTGGTCTACGCGAAAGTAACAACAGTTGTCTCCTTCCTTCATGTCCATAAATTTCCTGAACTGTTAAGTTCATCTCTTTATGGAGAGAATGCTTCATTTTCTTGAACAGTTGAACTGAGATGCCTTGAAAATTCATTTCAAACTAACTCTAAAATGCTTGTGTAACTATTCTTTTTTTATTGAGTAAGGGCATACTTAGTATGTAAACAATGCAAGTTGGTAGCATTATTTCTCTCATCCCTTTTGCAAAGAGGCCCTCTTTATTGGGGATGCAGGTAAACCCCATGGGGATTGTGGGTTATGCATTTTGGGAGCAGATGTCACTTATGGGGGAGAGGAAATGTCTCTGTGAAAAATGTCCCAATTTGTGGCTCTGACAATCTTTCCACCCCCTCTTCTGCCAAATTCCCTGAGTCATGTTGGGTGCTTTTAAGTCTGCTTCAGTGATAGGCTGTTAGAAGCATGTGGATCTCTGCTTTTGTAGGTGTTGTGTGCCCTCAGTATCTATCTCCTTCACCCTTGTGCTGACATCAGGTTCACTGGAAAAGCAGCCCTCTTGCTCATTTCCCCAATTCATCTGTGGTTTCAGCTGAGGCCAGGGTGAAGTGCCCTGGGTCATTTATCTCCTTAGGTCCTGCTACCATCTGAAGAAGAGAAGCAGAATCTCCAATGGAGAGTGAAATCAGCTCTAAATGGGATAACCACTATTAATTTAGAGAGAATTTAAAGGGTGTAGAGCCTCTTATTTTCCAAGATTAGTGGGAGCTTGACATTGGAAAACAACATTGTTATCTAGATATTATTCTGACTTGTTTCCCAGTTCCAGATATGGTTTCTTTCCACTGAGCAGATGTGTTAGCCAATCCAAGAGCAGTTGGTTACCCACCATGGCTGTGTGCCACTATTGCACTTGTGTGGGCATCACATCAGGTTGTTTGCTTCCGAGTAGCTTCAACCACGAGTTGCTTGGACAGATGTTGGCCAGCTCCCCCCAGTAGCTCATGTAGCATTTTCCAACACTAGATGGTGTAATTGTCTGGGGACTGGCTCTCTTCTGGATTCCAACCAGGTCTCTCCATGGTCCATGTTGATAGCGTATGGTGTCTCCAGCAGTAGGGACTTTCCATTAACCTCTGATGGGTAATCAAGTACTTTGACAGAAGTCTGTCTTGTTTGTTTTGGGAGAATTTGTAGGTCTCTCCAATAAACAACCTGTTGTGGATGTTAATCACATCTATGGTACCAGTTTAATTTGGGTTCATATATTGTGCATCACTACCCTCCTTCCCCTTCCCCAAAGCCACCCCCCCCTCAGTATTGTCTAGACCTCGAGATGCCTATCAGGTATGAAAGGCTGATACATGTTAGGAACCACAGACACAATTATATATTCAATAGATACATCCAAGTATGTGTGTGGAACACCCCATCCAGAAAATATAAAGAAACATGAACAAACAATGTGTTTTCCATATTGACACTGTAAGAAACCTAACCCAATCAATTGGTATGGTTCTCAAATCCTTAAGTATAGAATGCTCAGCAGGGACATCCCTCACTATATTCACTCAGAATATTTCTCTTTCAAGTAGCTAAATATCCAATGGAGTTACTGACCCTCCTCTTCATAGGTCTATCAGGAGGTGTGAATACATAATAAAACACCAAAACATCTTAGTGTTCAGTGAACAACATGTCTCACTCATAGTGTGATATAAATGAATATTTTTCTGTGGTTTTCAAACAAAGTTATTAATGTATAAATAAGCAAAGTTTTTATTTTAATTTATTTCAAAACTAGAATTCTGTGGTCTCCATTTCAGCTCTGTACTCTCAAGTCTGATTATTTTCTCAGCATACAAGCAGCTGATCCAAAGGTTTAAGATTTAATTTTGTTGTTAGTCTGTGGATTTACTGAATAATAACCTATGCTCTGAATATTACTATATTTAATGTTATTATAGCAAATTACCCAAAACTCCAAGGCCTGAGCTTGGATATTAGTACTGCTCATGTTTATAATAGTTAGTATGTGAATTTTGTTCTCAATTAAGCTCACCCATGTATATCTAATTATGATTATTTTGAACAACTGGAACTCATATTAGACTGATGGCTGGCCTGTCTTTGTGAGGATCTAGTTTAGGGTTGGTTACGGCTGTTGTGCTTCTTCTATGAGACTTCTGAACCACTAGTGGGATGGTTACCTTCAGCTTTTTCTCAGGGTGATGCCACACTGCAAGAAACAAAAGTGGTCTAGATTCTAAAGGCCTAGTACCAAGACCTCATCACTGAAGTAGACCTAAAACAAATCCATCATGGCTCATGGAAATTTGTAGAAGAGGAGGTGGAAAGATTGTTAGAGCCATATGTTGGGACATTATGCACAAAGACATTGCCCCTTACCCATAACTGATGGCTAACCACACAGTGAATGACCCACATTCCTGAAGGAGGAGGTTCCCTGCCCCTGCAGAGGGGCGAGGATGGGGAGGAGGCTAACGATGGTACCAACATGGCGGTATACACACTGTGTACATAACTAATTTTAAAAAAACATTAAAAAGAAAACAAGAGTAAAATAACTTTCTGTAAGAGTCAGTTAGGAACAAGTGCCCAAGAACAATATAGAGGTCAACCTAGCCTGACCTGATTAGAAAATGACCACCTCAGCCAAGTCAAATGAGGCAAGCTGTATACTAGTGTAATGTCTGCTTTTGGGGAAACCAATTGCTCTCTAATTGGACTAGAGGCCTGCCCCATGGGAGGTAACACATGCCTGATACTAAAAACCTATGATGGGAGAAGTCAAGAGCCTTAGGGGTGTAACACCTGCTGGTGTCTAAATAAATACATACATTATGTTCACCAAACTGTCCAGTAAGCACGTCTCTTAATGTTTATACCCATACATTAATGCTACTCTCATGTTTGGTTAGAGAACCTTCTCTTTTCATATGGCAGTGACCTTGGGATGACTCAGAAGGTACCACATTGCTGAAAAGAAGTAATGGAGGAGTACTCAGCATGAAACATCTCTATCACATCTTCCAAGAGTCAGGATCCATTGCAAATGAGGTGTCAGAAAGAATGTAAGAACCAAAGGAAGGTTAGGGCTCCTTACAATACACTCTTTCAGACCCAAAATGGCATGGACATCCATGACCTCACAGTGCCTGGCACTACCTACACAAGACCATCATAATAGGAGGAAAAGGATGATGACATCAAAATAAAAGATACTATTTGAGATAGGGAGAGGATATGATACAGAATGGAGTTGTGAAGGGGTAGGTGAGGAAGGAGGGATTTATCATGGCTTACTGTCTATAATTATGGAGGTTGTCAATAATAAAAAGAAAGAAAGAAAATGTCCACTTGGAGACACTTTCTGGTCCTTGACACCAAAAAGCTATTATGGGCTTTCCCCAAACCTGGCCCCCTCCCCGGTCAGTGGGTTCTTTCTAAGCCTGCCAACCTTTCCTGCGCACTCACCTACAAACCAAGATTTTTGCTATGCACATAAGTCTGACTGTGGGACATACCCTATCTCTTATTAAATTTACATTTCTAAGATTATAAATAAACCCAAACAAGGCTTCTACTTGGTAACCTCCCAGTTCAGTACCCCTCCCAGCTACTGAGCTTTACTTCTTTCCACTTACCTGTATCCCTTTTTAAAATAAATAATAATTTACATTTTATGTTTATGTTTTTCAGTTCTTTGTTAAATGCAGATAAGGACATTAGGTTGGGATTCTAACCTCAGTGATAGCTCTATTTCACATTAATACCACTGTGTACACTTGGCCAAAATAGTCAACAACCAAAATAAAAGGTGCTGGGGAGACTTCCTACACTTTTTAAATTTTTTTAATTTTTTTAAAAATTTTTTAATTTATGTATTAGAGAGAGAGAGGCCATGCCATGGCCTCTGTCCACTGCAAATGAACTCCAGATGCATGTGCCCCCTTGTGCATCTGGTTTACTTGGGTCTTGGGGAATCAAACCATGGTCCTTAGGCTTCACAGGCAAATGCCTTAACTGTTGAGCCATTTCCCCATCCCAAGACTTTCTACTCTTCATAGGAAGTAGAAAACACATTACAGAAAGTATGTTGCTGCAAGTCTAACTTCAATCATCATTAGATTACCAATGAAAGGAACAGAAAGGCCAAAGCATCTGATCTTTAGTATCTCATACTTAGTTTCATATTTAAGAATCAGTGTGTTCCATAGAGTTCGATATCCTAACAAGGTTGCTTAAACATTCATATATTTTCATAAAATAATGAGCTTCTGCATTCAAAGCAGTGAAGGGCAGATATTAAACATTAGTATCAGGATAGTGTTATTTTTTACTCATGACACAGCCTCAATCCACCTTCTTTTCATGGCCTCCTAGCCTGTCCCAACAGATTGCTCTTTCTGTTTCTAACAGGCTCTCATATCACTGAACTGACAGCAACTTATAATGAACTTTGATTCTGAGCTTTAAAAAAAATTAACCTTCACTGAGCAATTTTGTTACTGGGTAACAGACTGTACTTGCTGCCAGAAATAAGGGTACAATTTTCTGACTGAGTTGAAAAGCTATGAGAAAGAAAATATCTGGAGAAACAGCACATCTGCACAAAGTCTTTCTTAATTGTGTATGTACAGTTAAGTTTCAATAAAATAACTGTGAATCTTTTAAAATTCTATGTCTTTCTGGAGATATTAGAACAATTCTCTCTAGCATCTGAGATGTTACTTGCTAAAAACACATCAAGTAACATTGTTGGTAATGTAGGTGTTCTAGAGTCATAGGAAATTCATTGCATTTCAGATAATTTGGGTAAAATAATAATGGACAGAAAAAAGCTTATGCATATGAAATGATTCTCTATGGAATGATGGGGACAAAAATCTGCCAACAGTTGAATGAAAAACAAACAAAAAAGTAACTCCAGTTAATTGTAAAGTCTAAGAATTATGCACATTTAGTGTTACTCCAAAAATATGAACTTTTACGTGAAGGAAAGCAATTACCTCGACACCTTTAACCTTTAAATTAAGTTCCTCTTTAACTTGATTTTGAAACTAAATAAAAATAATATTTTAAAATACCACATGAGTTTAATTTTTATCAAGTGTGTTATGTTCTTTGCAAGAGTTACAATATATATCCATATGTTGTTAACAACAAAGAAGCTCTCTTTTGAGGAACTTTTAGGCATTTGTTTTTCTCTATGTGAGCATTGTGGATTGTCGTTTCAGAAATAAAATGGCTACAACTCTGATAGGCAATCTAATCATATTGGATCTTGTCAGTGTATAAGGTCCTTCACTGATCAGACATGCATATCACTATTATATAGAAAGGACGAAGCCGGGCATGGAGGCACACACCTTTAATCCCAGCACTCAGGAGGCTGAGGTAGGAGGATTGCTGTGAGTTTGAGGCCACTCTGAGTCTACATAGTGAATTCCAGGTCAGTCTGGGCTAGAACAATAACCTACCTCAAAAAAAAAAAAAAAAAAAAAAAAAGAAAGAAAGAAAGAAAAAGAAAAAGGAAGAAATGAAAGGAAATAGTAAATATTTTGTAAAGTGCTCAGCACACAGAATTTTATATTGTTCTGATCCAACATGTTTATGACTTTTCAAAGTGCTAATTTACTTATATTAACTACTCTATTCTAATCATCTGCAATGTACTTTAATTTATATAGTAAATTCTATAATTACAATCTCTTGTTTACATTACTATCAACAACTTAACTCCAAAGTGGTTTTAAGCCCTTATTACATTTTTCTCATTCTTGATAATTGATTAGAATAAATTCTCAGTTATTTTAATATATCATATATATTAATTCATTGGATAAATGTCCTTTCTTTGCCATATTTTTATTGTTTAATTGATTTCAGTGAACCATTTGTATTAAATATATTTTACTAATCAGTACATTTTCTTAAATGTTTCTTTATATACTTATTTCAGAAACTCTAGAAATTCTTTTATTTTTATGCTATTTGAAGATATCTTAGTTAGATATGTGTGATTTTCTGATTCAAGCAAATATTCTCCTTTCCCCAATGCACTGTATGACCATTTGATGAGTAAACAAAGAACTAGGCTCAGTGAGTCTGAAGCATGAGCTGCTATGTCTTTCAGAGTTGAAACATTGAATTACTTCTAATGAAATATATTGCAATTGTATTACAGTAGATCAAGGAAGTCTCCCTATGATATGAAAACAGAAAAAGTGATATGATAGAGATGTTCAATAAGAAAGCAATAATTTCAAACATTTACAGAAAGATTAAATTTTAAAACATCAGATCTCTGTATGCCATCTGGAAATCTTATGAAGCTGTCAATAATGTAGATTTTAATTTCACTTTTGCAGTCTTTCCAAGTATGCTTCATGCTCAAGGTGACTGACATACTAGTTTATTACACAGTCTACTTAAACAATTTAAGCTTATAATACTATTCTTTTAAATATGAACTATAAATGTAAATAGGTAGGGTGGGAATATGGCATGGTACAAATCATAAAGGGGTATTTATGCTGTTTTCTGCCCCTTTACAACACAATAATAAACCCACCTACTAAACTGAATAAGCACATTGCGTTTTGAGGGACACTTAAATTCAGTAGAATGAGACTGGGTTGGCAGGCATAAGAAAGTAACACGTGATGATTATGATCAAATTATAAAATGCTCATAAATGAAAACTCTCAATAAAAAGTAATCCCTCTTGCTTGAATTATAGCACAGGTCTAAGTGTGCCTTAAAATAAACCTCAGGTCTCTTTATGCTCAAGGGTCTGCATCCTTTGGTATAGACAAACATGCAACATTCAAATGAGGTGAAATAATTCCATCAGTGTGAACTGTTGAACTGTCCCTCCTCCCTAAATGAGATGTTGTTAGACTTAAGCAACCGCATGAAGTTTACCTCAAGTGTCAATAGCCACTGATTACTTGATTTTATTGAAAATAAATGTAAATGAGTCCTGAATTTCTTCTTCTTCTTCCAACCTGGAGCAGATTATATTCTCCAGCTGAAATACTCTGTGTACTCCAAGATGTGCATGAATCAATCCCTTGGCCATGACAAGAGAAGGTGAAGTAATGATGACCGTGTAATGAGTTAATGGTTTGTCAGGAAGGTTTTTTTTTTTTTTGTTTGTTTTTTGGTTTTTCGAGGTAGGGTCTCACTCTAGCCCAGGCTGACCTGGAATTCACTATGGAGTCTCAGGGTGGCCTCGAACTCATGGCGATCCTCCTACCTCTGCCTCCCAAGTGCTGGGATTAAAGGCGTGTGCCACCACGCCCGGCTTTTTTTTTTTTTTTAACCAGTTTCTCCAGCTAAGAAGTCCAAGATGAATAAGATGAATGCTATAGAATGGCTTCTTTATAAACACCACCATTGCCTGTAAATACTCTCTGTATTACTTTTTCTTTTTCAGCACATTACCTGCCATTGATAACTTATAGGAGCAATGAATATATTTTGTTTCATGATTTTAGAGGATGCCTGGGCACTGCTGAATAACACAGTTTACCTCATGATAGGGTATGAGACAGAGAAACTGGAAATCTTCATTGGGTTTGCTATCTTCTGCCCCCTTATGTATATAGGAAAGGTGCCAACCACATTCAGGTTGGGTATTTCCCCCTGAAGTCATCTGCTCTTCAATGCCCCCAGAGACATACTCCAGAAGTTTGTGATTCAATCAACTAGATGTACATGAATCCAGCCAAATGAGAACAAAGATTGATCCTCACACTCTCCCAATGTTTGTAAAATGTGTCTTCTAATCCTGTGTGAGGCCTAGGTACAGAAGAAAAGCAAACTTTGTCTTCATTGAAAGCCTCCAACTATGGTCAATGCAGAAACCAGAACAGGGGCCAGGTTAAAATAAAAATTAAAAAAAAGTTTTAATCCAAATTTCACAGTTTAATTTTCCATTGTTAAAATATTTTGGGGGATCTGGTCATGGTAGTTCACATATTTAATCCTTATTTACCCCTGGGATGGGCTGAGAAAAGAAGGCCATCACTGGGCCACCGAGAGTTCACAGAGAATCTAAGCTAAAGTGGAGTCTTCTTCAATTAAATAAAAAAAAAATATTTGGTCCGACTTTCCTCATTAGTAAAATAATGACCATAATATAGAACATTGTGTGCCTTGAGCATAGTAGGACTGCAAACTCCCGACACAGATTAAATCCCTAATAAACAAGGGAGTCAGACATATAAGCCCTAGGGAGTGTTTTGAAAAATTCAACAGGTAACTTTTAGAAAACTGCTAACATAGAAGTGTTCTCTCAATTGATGGAGAGATGACCCACCAGTTAAAGAACTTGCTTACAAATCCAGATGGCCTGGGTGAGTTCCCCATGACAATATCCATGTCAAGCCGGAAGCAAAAAGCAATACATCCATCTGAATTTCATTTGTAGAGGCTCGAAGCCCTGACATTCCTGTTCTCTCTGTGTCTCTTTCTCTGTCTTGGTCTGTTTCCCTCTTCGTGTGTGTGTGTGTGTGTGTGTGTGTATGTATATGTGTGTGTGTGTATCTTGTATTATTATAACTCTGTACTAAAATGGCACTTCCTCGTAGAAACTCTACTATCATTCTTAGCCTTCTTGCTCTGCTTTATGTTATCATTTCTCCCTGATAAAATGTTGAATTTCTCTTTTGTGTGCAATGTGGATTCATGCATCATTATATTTCTAAACAGAAATCAAATTTCTCATGGCTTCCAATGCTTCACACAGCAGGCCTTCCACATATATGTCAAATGTTTGCAGGGATGTATCATTTTGTTTCTTTGAACTATTAAGTCAGGAAATTTCTAAAACAAATAAACAAATTCCTTATAACCACAGCATTTGAATAACATAGAACGAAGCATTGCTTCTCCTTGAAGTATCTCTCAAATCTTTGTAAGTCTACATCACTCTCACTATTCTTGTTTCTCATGGTAAATGCAACATCCTAAGTGAACATTATAGGAAACATAAAATAAGATATATTATCGATATAATCAAAGCATTTTCAGCTAGGGAGATGACTCAGTGGGTAAAAGTGCTTATTTACAAAGGTGGCAGCCCTGATTCAATTACCATTACACACATAAAGCCAGATGCACAAAATGTGACATGCATATGAAGTTTGTTTGCAATGACAAGAGGCCCTGACATGCTCATTCTCATTCTCTCTTGCTGCTATAACTACGTAAAAATATTTTTAAAAAATTAAAGCATTTTACTGTGTTGTTATTCTCACAAACTGTGCTGAGAAAATCCTTTCTTGAAGGTTATACTGTTGCAATGTTCAAGCCCCTCAACTACTTTCCTTCCTTGTATTATAAAAACCCAGGTGTATGTCTTATCTCTTTATAACACTATGTTTTTATGAGAAGAAAATGTAAATCAAATTAGCATTGTTGTTTCACTAATTATATTTTCAATTACAATGTTACAAAAAATAGCCATTCAAAATGTACACAAGGATTAATGAATGGACATGAACTACATTATAAATAGAAAAGATTCTAATGGCTGGCAGAAGACTAGCTTAACTACTGACTCAGTTTATTACCTGTGTGATTTAAGCACCTTAACTCAACTTATTACATCTTACTTAGATTGTTTGCTCAAATAAAGAGACTGAGCTATTATTGAAAGAATTATTTGGATGATTGAATAAAATGTGCTTCTCAGAGATATGAAATAACTATCGGCTCATTTTTTTCTTCAGTCCCTGAGTTTGTGCTCAGATATAAAGTCGTCCTCACTGTCTTCTTATATTGAAAGTATGCAAGTGATGACTTGAATGTAAATTGCCCCGCATAGCCTCAAGTGTTTGTAGTTAAACCTCCTACTTGGTCCTCAGCTGGTGGAGCCGTTGGGAGTTGAAGCCTTCCAATAGGATGGGGTGTTGCTGGGGGCAGAGACTTTTGTGCTCATTCCTCCAACCTTCTGCATGTTCAAAGTGAACGCACTCATACTATTCCCACCCTGCTGCTGATGCATGAAGATGTGAGCTGGTTGCCATGCTTTCTCTATGCTGTTGGAACATCCCATGGAAACTTCAAGGCTAATATAACTTTACCTTTACTCCATTAAGCTAGTTCTGGTTAAGTGTTTTGTACCAACAGCAGGAAGTTATCTGTTGCAATGTACATGGTCTATAACTTCATGGAGGATTATAAGGTTTTCTTGGTTATTTCCTTTTGATATATAATTGGAGGTAAAAAATTGATTTGAAGATTTTATTCATCACAGTATCTTTAATCCAGTTTTCTTGTTCCTTTTTTATATCACTTGTGTCTAAGAGCCTGGTATTCTTACTTATTTTAAAACAGTCACCTCCATACATTTGTAAAAACTAACATACATTTTGGAAGACACTGTTCCTATAGCACTTATATATGGACCCTCTAAACACTCTCAAGAGTTTTCATACTTTTTGACCTCAGCTACTGTTTTCTTCAAACTCTTTAAAAAGTTCAAAGGGCTTCTGTTTATTTGAGCTACTGGTGTTTTTATCATAAAACTTTAAGCACAAATGCTATAAATTATTAATTCACTTAAAGTCATCAATGCATTTTATTTTAATTACATGTTTTCATAAAATATGACTTCTTTTTTAATTTTTTGTTTGTTTATTTATTTACTTGAGAGCAACAGAGAGAAGGAGGGAGGGAGGGAGGGAGAGAGAGAGAGAGAGAGAGAGAGAGAGAGAATTGGTGCGCCAGATCTTCCAGCCTCTGTAAACGAACTCCAGACGCATACACTCCCTTGTGCATCTGGCTAACGTGGGTCCTGGGGAATTGAGCCTCAAACCAGGGTCCTTAGGCTTCACAGGCAAGCGCTTAATTGCTAAGCCATCTCTCCTGCCCAAAATATGACTTCTTTTTTTTTTTTTTTTTTTTTTTTTTTTTTTTTTTTTTTTTTGGTTTTTCAAGGTAGGGTCTCACTCTAGCCCAGGCTGACCTGGAATTCACTATGGAGTCTCAGGGTGGCCTCGAACTCACGGCGATCCTCCTACCTCTGCCTCCCGAGTGCTGGGATTAAAGGCGTGCGCCACCACGCCCGGCTTAAAATATGACTTCTAAAAGGAAAATTGTGAGAGGAACATTTTCCTTCATGGACACGATGCAAATCTTTCCATTTTCCAGCTTAGGAAAGCACATCTGGATTTTCTGGTTCTGGTCTGCCTTAGTCATAGTCATATGCTTTATTAAATTATATATATATATGTATATATATATATATGTAAATAATTTAGTGTCTCACTAATAGCAATAGGATTATGCTACTGGTTGTATTTTGAAACATGTGTGGATATTGTTTGTTGATATGACTCTAATGCTGAGCAAATAGTTCATTCAAAGTTGAATGTAGAATGATGGAAGGAAGTCATCCTGTTATTCTAAAAGTCTTTGGTTTATTTCCCCCTGGGAATGGGTCAGTTACTCATGTTTTTATAATTTTATAACATATTGTGCACAGATATCATTCCAGCCCCCAACTGAATATAATGCACAGAGGGAAGAAAGGAACTCCTCAAGACTTAGAAACCTAATGAAACCTAAGAAGTTTGGGAGGCCCATTAAATGAACAAAACTAGAAAGTACCAAGAGATACAAGGTTCATAAAGTCCATCTCCTAACTTGAATAATCAGGACTCAGTTGATGTGGAAGAGGATAGTATTTGGTAGAGCTCCCTAAAATGTGGGCAGCAAGCTAAAGGAATCATGTGTTTATGTGTTATCACAAGTCTAGTTGTGGACTTTATGATGATGCAGCTATCCTAAGAGTTACTTTTCTACTTGTCAGTAACTTTTAAGTTATATATGTGTTGGCTATCCCTGTAAGTTACCTATGCTTTCTGTCAGTAAATTATAATGTACTTGCAAGATGACTATCCTATGTACTTGAACTTTAACTATTCTCCTGTAAGTAGCAGATAAGTTATTTATAAGTTACCCATCTTCTTGTAGGCAAGCCCAATAAACTCACTGGTTCATCAAGTTAGACAAGAATGGAATTATTTATTTGATCTGTTATAGTAGCTCTATTTGGAATGAACAGACATAAATCCATGTCTTCCATGGAAATGTCACATAGCTCATTATATAGTGGGCATTTGCAAAATATAACTTCATTTTTTGAGGTAGGGTCTCCCTCTAGCCCAGGCTGACCTGTATTTCACTATATAGTTTCAGAGTGGCCTTGAATTTATGACAATCGACCTACCTCTGTCTCCCAAGTGATGAGATTAAAGGTGTGTGCCACCATGCCTGGACTGACCTCAATTTATTTAGCTGTTCTTTCCAATGCTAGTAAATTTTATTTAATGATACTGAAAAATCACATTTGATATCAGTGTTGCCATCAGAAAAAAAAATAAGTACAATCACAAGTTCATGAAGGAAGATACTGGTTTCTCTATATTATGCCATTGATTGCAAACATAAATTGTGTGATTGAAAACAAATTCTATCATTTGTTTTCATTAAAGTGATGAGATTATTTATCTCATCATTGAGAAGATACTTGTTAAATGCACAAAAATTTATGAATATTTCTGTTCTTTTATTTGAACATTGGAATAAAATATCTACTTAGGCTTGAAATTTAAACAACTGTGCAAGGAGTTTTCTTTGAAACAAACATCACTGTTCAATGTGAATAAGTACAAAAGATAATTAAAATTGATGAGGCCTTAATTCTCAGTATTGGAGAAAAGAAATCTTGACATCCCTCATTTCCTTTGGAGAATTTATTTTAGAAACATTGTTAACTATAAGGTCTCTTTTTTGAAATTTATTTGTGAGTTTGAATGCAAATATCCCTCCTGTAGGCTCATGTGTTTGACCAGTTGATCCCTTGCAGAGTAGTACTATTTGGGAAGGTTGTGAAACCTTTAGAAAGTAGAGCTTTACAAAGGAAAGGGGTCACTGGAGGCATGGGATGAGGTTTTACTTTCCAGTATCTATATAAAATCTCCATCGTCACTGTTGACATAAGGATGTGATGACAGTTTTCTACTCTAGCCAGCTAGCCAGTATGTTTTTCTCAGTATGATAGTGTTCACTTTCTGGATTTAATAAACTTTTTCTTTCCCAAAATTGATTCTGGTCACGTATTTTGTTTCAGCCATAAGAAAGTAACTGATGCAGTATTTAAATCAGATTCTAATTAAACAGTCATTTAGTCCACCATAAGGGACAGAAATGTATTTATCAAAGATCTGAAATTCATGTCTTTCAGATCTTAATTTTTAAGAAAGTTAACACCCCCTCTTCTCAGTTTTGCTGTTATATAAACAAAGGTTCGTTTTATTTTTTTCATTGAAATCATGTATACTAGCACAGGATGCAATTAGGATGAAGTATGGATAGTACAAAGCACTGCCTAGCATACTCACTTAAGTACTCATTATTTGAAGAACAAAGCTATAACAATTTATACTGCTTTACTGTTCAGAAGGGTGAGACCCCCCCCCCACACACACACACAGGAGGCAGAGTTTGGAGGATTGCTGTGAGTTCAGGGCCAGCCTGAGACTATATAGGAATTCCAGATGAGCCTGAGCTAGTGCAAGACCATACCTCGAAAACTAAAGAAAGAAAAAAAGAGGAAAAGAAAAAATAAACTTATTTTTTCCATAGATTTCCTGCCTTGTGACTGTCATCAAGGTTCAATAGGCATTAGATAGAAGTATGACTTTCTTTTTTTTTTTTTTGGTTTTTCGAGATAGGGTCTCACTCTAGCCCAGGCGCCCAGGCTGACCTGGAATTAACTATGGAGTCTCAGGGTGGCCTCGAACTCACGGCGATCCTCCTACCTCTGCCTCCCGAGTGCTGGGATTAAAGGCGTGCACCCAGCTAAATGACTTTCTTTTACTGCTATCATCATGGAAAGATTTTACTGACTCTGGGATAATTTCCTGCTTTCATTGTATTTTCCCAAAACATGTGCACATGTTTTCTGTTTAATCTTTTATCACACAGGATATTAAAATATGTAAGAACAATATTCAATATTTAATTACATTAGTTTTTGTAATGCTTTATCAAGAGCATCCTTAATTAAAATTTCTTTTTGTTCATTATTCTGAAAGTGCTTGTTAATGAAAAATTAAATAACTACTTGTACTGCCTTCAAGTACTGTCCCTTTTAATACCAACACACAAGAAGCCTTATTCACATTGGTCTTGAATCATTTGTAAAAATACAAACACATTTGAAAGGATCTCTTTTTAGTGTTATGAAGGACATATTTTGGACTTTGGAGAAGTCTAGAAAGAGATTCAGTATCCTCAAGTGTTTACAAACACAACTTGGAATGTATTTGTAAGTATCTGAACCCTGTTTATATTTAAGTGAGAGTGTGAAAATTCTTGACATTTTCATAGAATCATATGACCTAATGGATAGGAGTGTCTGGGCACCACACCCATGATTTTATCTTTTGCAAGCCCTTTTATTACATTTTGAGGTTATAAATTTGGGGTTAAGGCTATAGATTTAACAAGGTTTTAGTTTCAGGGATGAATAAGTATTGACCTTTTAGTTCCATAGTACGTTTGATTTTATACTCTAATGTTTGGAATTAAGATTCACTGGCCACTTCCAGTAGACCCAATTTTGTTGACCCCCCCATTTGTTTATAATGCCCCTTGCAAAGCAGCCACGTTTCCCTCCTGAAACCATCTGTATTTTGTAATACTTTACAGAGTATATTTATATCCCACCAATGTATGTGACTAACACCCCCTACAATCATTATACATTATAGTTTATTCATTCTGGCATCTACATGTAAAGTGCTACAGGTCTTGTGTGAGTTTAGCAAATATGTGATAGCCACAGGACTTACAATGCTTTCTTTTCAACACCCAATATCAAATTTCTCAAAACTTAAATTTGAAACCAACTGACACTTTGAGGGTTGGAGTTATAGCTATGATCTTCATCATTATGATAAGCAATAGATACATACAGATTAAATAATAGGAGTTTCCATTTTTAAATATGTATATAGACACATATAGAAAATAACACAACTATGATATTATTCTTTATGAATTTGATATATGCTTTTGAAAATTTTTATTTATTCATTTGAGAGAGAGAAAAGAGAGGAGAGAGAGAGGGAGAGAGAGAGAGAGAGAGAATGAATGAGTATGCCAGGGCCTCCAGCTGCTGCAAATGAACTCCAGAAGCATGTGCCACCTTGTTTATCTGGCTTACATGGGTTCTAGGGAATCAAACCTGGGCCTTTTGGTTTGCAGGCAAGCACCTTGCCCACTGAGCCATCTTCCAACCCCTGATATATGTTTTTTATAAAGATAAATTAGGAGTGGTTGGATGATAGTCATATCATATTCTTATTAAGAAATTTTGATACTGCTCTAATGTAAAACATAATTTAAATTTGACCTTCAGACATTGATATATATATAATAAATATTTTAAACAAATTAAAACAGCCCATATCAGCATGATACCAAAACCAGACAAATATAGAGCAAAAAAGAAAATTATAGATCAATCTCCCTCATGAACATAGATGCAAAAGTTCTGAAAATGCATTGGCAAACAGAATACAGGAATATATCAGAAAATCATCCAGGGCTGGAGAGATGGCTTAGTGGTTAAGCACTTGACTGCAAAGCCTAAGGACCCCAGTTTGAGGCTCGATTCCCCAGGACCCACGTTAGCCAGATGCAAAAGGGGGCGCACGTGTCTGGAGTTCCTTTGCACTTGCTGGAGGCCCTGGCGTGCCCATTCTCTCTCTCTCCCTCTTTCTCTCTCTGTCTGTAGCTCTCAAATAAATAAATAAACAAAAAATTAAAATATATATATATATTTTTTAAAAGAAAATCATCCAAACTGACCAAGTAAAGTTATCCCAGAGATTCAGGGATATCAGATTTTGTTAAATGCCTTTTCTCCATTGGCATTTAACAAAATCTGACATCCCTTCATGGTAAAAGTCCTAAAGTAACTGGGAATAGAAGAAACACAACTCAATATAATAAAGGCTATTTATGACAAAACTACAGCCAATATAATACTAAATGGATAAAAACTTGAAGCATTTTCACTAAAATGAGGAACACGACAAGGATGTCCATTGTCCCCTCTTTTATTTATATAGTTATGGAAGTGTTAACCATAGCAATAAGGCAAGAGGAACCCTTAGAAATGATACAAATTGGAAAGAAAGAGATCAAGTTATCATTATTTGCAGATGATATGATTCTATACAAAAATGATCTTAAATACTTCAGCAGCAAACTGTTAAAGGTGATAAACACTTACATCTATATAATAGGATACCAAATATACAAACATAAATCAGTAGCCTTCTTATATGCTATCAATAAACTGAGGATGAAATCAGAGAATCACTCCTATTCACAATTACATCAAAAAAAAATGTACCTTGGAATTAGCCTAACCAAGGAAGTAAAGGATCTCTACAATGAAAACTTTAAAACACTCAAGACAGAAATTTCAGAAGACACTAGGAAATGGAAAGATATCACTTGTACTTGGATTGGAAGAATCATCATTGTGAAAATAGCAATCTTACCAAAAGCATTCTACACATTTAATGCAATCCTCATCATAATTCCAATGGCATTCTTCATGGAAATAGTAAAAATATAAAAACAATTCTAAAATTCATTTGGAAGCACAAAATCTCAAATATCTAAAAAAAAAATTGCACAACAAAACAAGGCTGGTTGTGTCTCCATACATGATTTTAACCTATATTAAAGAGCAATAGTAACAAAAACAGCATAATATTGCCACAAAGACAGACACATAAATGAATGGAACAGAATAAAGAACCCAGATGTAAGTCCAGGTAGCTATAGCCACTTGATCTTTGACAAAAATGGCAAAAATACTCATTGGAGAAAAGGCAGCCTTTTCAGCAGAAGGATTTGGAAAAACTGGATATGTATCTGTAGAAAGATGAAAATAGACCGTTATCTCTCTCCATGCACAAACATTAAGTCCAAATGGATCAAAGATCTTAATATCAGAGCCAAAACTCTGAACTGTTAGAGAAAAAAGCAATGGAAACCCTTTAACATATTGTATTTATAAAGACTTTCTGAATATATCCCCAATTACTCAGGAAATAAAACCACTGCTCAACCACCGAAACCTCATGAAATTACAAAGCTTTTGTAAAGCAAAGGATATTGTGACTAGAGCAAAGAGGCAACCTACAGAATGGGAGAAAATCTTTGCCAGCTATACATCTGACAAAGGATTAATATCCAGGATCTACAAAGAATTCAAAAAACAAAATAATAAGAAATCAAACAACCCAATTAAAAATTGGGCTACGGAACTAAATAGAGCATTCTCAAAGAAGAAATACAGATGGCATATAAACATCTAAAAATATTCTACAACTTTAGTCCTCATGGAAATGCAAATTCAAACAACTTTGATATTTCATCTCACTCCTGTCAGAATGGCTACCATTATGAAAACAAATAACAATTTTTGCTGGTGAGAATACAGAAATAGGCGAGCCCTTCTATACTGTTGGTGGGAATGCAATATGTACAGCCATTGTGGAAATCAGTTTGGAGATTACTGAGATAGCTAAAAATAGATTTACCATATGACCCAGCTATAGCACTCCTAGGCATATATTCTAAAGACACTTCTCACTACCTTAGAGATACTTCCTCAACCATGTTTATTGCTGCTCTATTCACAATAGCTAGGAAATGGAACCGGCATAGAAGTCCCTCAACTGATGAGTGGATAATGAAGATAGGGCACATTTATACTATGAAGTTCTACTCAGCATTAAAGAAAAACGAAAAGATGAAATTTGCAGGAAAATGGATGGATCTGGAAAGTATTATTCTTAGTGAGTGAACCCAGACCCAGAAGGCCAAACTTCACATGTTGTCTTTCATATGTGGATCCTAGCTACAAATGATTGGACTTCTATGTGAGTTGGAATAAAACTCAGTGACAGAGGCCAGTATGCTAGAAAGGGGATATAAAAAGAATAGAAAGGGAGGGAGGCAAGGGATTTAAGAGGATGGTATTGTATATACATAAGCAGAACAGATTAATGGGGGTGGAAAGGCCTAAGTGAGGTCAGGGGAATTGATGGAGTAAAGGAATGGTTGGGGGTGGCTAATCAAAATCTAAGAGTGTATGAATAATTCATATGGAAACCCACTTTTTTGAACAATGAAACATACAGAAGCCATAGATTGTTACTAGAAATTTTTCAGTATGAGGGATAGGATACCTTCCAGTGAATTGTTGGCTAGGGAGCTTCCTGATGTCCCCAAAACATTACAGGCCATTGCTGCAAGGCCACTGAGAAATCCTGCTGGAGCTGAGCTGAAAACCTCATTCATGTAGACCAGCTGACAGAAAGCTGGAAGAAGTGACAATGCATGCAGTTAAATGGGAGAGACAGAAATCACCAGGGAAAATACTCAACAGTGGACATTGAAAGCCTTAAATTTGGCCAGCCAGGCCAAATGAGCCAACAGGTACAATAGTGGCAAGTCTGTTATGGGGAAACCAACCACCCTTTAATTGGACTGGAGGCCTGCTCCACAGAATGGAAAACATGCCTGATACTGAAAACCTATGACAGGGTAGTCATGAGCCCTAGGGGTGTAACATCTGCTGGTGTCTGGCTAAATGTATATACAATGTTCACCAAACTGCCAAGTAAGCACTTCTCTTAATGTTCACACTCATATATTAATACTACTCTCATTTTTGGTTAGAGGAGCTTCTCTTTTCAGATGGCAATGAAGTTGGTATGATTCAGAAGGCACCATGGTGCTATGAAGAAGTGACAGAGGAGTGCTCAGCACTGAAATATCTCTATCACATCTTACAAGGCTCAAGGTCCATTGCGGAAGAGGTGGCAGAAAGAATATATGAACCAAACGAAGGGTAAGACTCTTTACAACGTGCTCCTCCAGACACAAAAGGGTCTGGATATCCATAACCTCGCAGTGTCTGACAGTACCTACACAAGACCATCATAGTAAGAGGAAAAGATGGTGACATCAATAGAAAAGAGAGACTAATTGAGAGGGGAAAAGAGTGTTATGGAGAGTCGAGTTTCAAAGGGAAAAGTGGCGGACAGAGGGGATTACCATGGGTTATTGTCTATAATTGTGGAAGTTGTCAATAAATAAAATTAGAAAAAGAAAGTTGAATTTCAAATATTTTCTTAGTTATAATACGCTAACATATAATGTTAAAACACCCAATAAGTAAAACTAAATAAATCATTCAGTAATACTAAGATACAAAATAGCATGCAATTATCCACAAATGAACCACATTATCAGTCTTGTAATTTATTGAAGTCCTTGAAATGGATATTCAAAGAAAACATGAAAAAGTTGATTGAAATGAAAATTAAAGTTTCTTAAGAACAGATATTGGAAGATATATGAATTTTCATTTAGTTACATCCATATGAAATAATACTTAATTACTATGTGTGTGCTGACATTGACCAAGCAAAATAATGGAAGATTATGGGAATCTTTTTAACTGTAGGAAATAGTAACTACCCATAAGAAATTTGAAAACCCAAATATAATGCACATAGCCCTAAACTGTTTGAGTAAAGTTTCAGATATCAATACAAATTCATCTTTAGCTTAATATAGATTCAAATATATAAAGAAATAATTATGAGTATATATATACTAATATGTCGATATCTATTATCTGTCTATCAGTCTATCATCTGTCCATCTGAAGACTATTCCCTATATCTATTCATAGGTTCTAGACACAAAAGAAAAAATAACAATAACATAGTACTACTGATCATGCTATTTTCTAATATGTATTTTGAATGTCATGCTACTATAAAAGCAATCAGGGCCTCACGAAAAAAGTGTGATTTCCAGGGTTCAAATGTAAAAGATAAGCTTTGTGAATTGTATAATGTCAGATATTCAATAAATGCCTTGTTTGTAGCATGTCAAGGAGAAATAGGAAACAATCCAAAGACCTCTCACTGTCCAAAAAGCTCAATGTGCCCCAAAATTTTAGCAATGAAATCACATAGGTTATAACTCAAACCATAAAGTGAATTAATAATTGGATATATGAATTGGTTAGAAGAGAAAAATATCCTATGTAGCATTGTATAAAAAATTTGTTCTTCATGCCTTTGGATTCTATGTCTGGTTAACAATCCATTGATTCAAAAATATTTAGGCAGAATACAACTGTGCTAAACATAGGTAGACTTTCTGTGTAATTCAATAAGTAATGCAGCATAACAATCATTACATGGTAATTCTAGACAATTAAGTATTGGAAGTAATCTAGACTTCAAATGTATGAGGAGAGGTGTATGACGTATGGAAATGAAATACAATTCGATATCATATCCATTTCCTCTGAGTTTTTAGGTAGGGCTAATTTATGTAGATCACCCATGGAAGTAAAATATGATTATTCATCCCATAGTAATAAACCATATATCCTGACTTTTTCCCAAAACTGGCAGTAAGCTAAAGGGGTTGGCTATTTTTTGGCACTATAACCTTACCCATGACCCTCAGCCAAGCAGTAAAGGGTGAATGGAAGTCATGGCAGAAGCACATTCCCTGAGTATGATTGGTAATATTGGGCTTAAATTTCTGTCGTCATGCTGCCAAAAGGCTGTATCTGACATAATGCCAGAAGCAATACTTCCAACAAATCCAAATAGATGTACAAACTCTAAAGCATTTAACCTGTGATCTTCAAGATGTTCCAAGTCAGCAAAACAAAGGGACACATGATGAGCACTCACGGCCCACAAGGGACGAAAAACACATGATGACAGGGGGCTCTTCTAGATGTGACTTTGAAACAGGCAGATGGGGGACCAAATGACAAGGCGAACATGTGAACAAATTTTAGAAACAATAGAATGTATTTGAAGACTCACTAAAAACCCATATAAATTTATGTGAGCATCCTGGCTCCTTCATGGGGGAGAAAAAGCCTGGCACACTGGAGACATCGTGGATTAAGAGTACCATACATCTACTGTCAGTTATCTAAAAACATTGCAAATGAGATAAAAATATGAAATACTGTGCTATGATAGATATATTATAGCATGACTGTGATTTTATCTTTCTATTTGCCTAGTACTGCTTCCTCACCATAAATTCATATCATATTTACATTAGATGCAAGGCATGGGTTGTACATTCTTGTAATCCTACCACTTGGGAAGCTGAAGCTCAAAGATCAGAAGCACAAGGCCAACAAGATCTAAATAAGGAGATCCTACTTTTTGTTGTTGTTGTTTTGTTTTGAGGTAGAGTCAAGCTCTAGCTCAGATTGACCTGGAATTCAGTATAAGTCTCAGGCTTGCCACAGACTCACAGCAATCTTTCGACCTCAACCTCCCAAGTGCTGGGATTAAAGGTGTGTGTCACCATATCCAGGAGAGAGAGAGAGAGAGAGAGAGAGAGAGAGAGAGAGAGAGAGAGAGAGAGAGAGAGAATGGGCATGCCAGGGCTTCTATCCACTGCAAAGGAACTCTAGATGCATGTACACCTCTGTGCATCTGAATTTACATGGGTACGGGAAAATCAAACTTCGATTGTTAAACTTTGCAGACAAGTGCCTTTAATATTGAACTATCTCTCCAGCACAAGAGACCCATGTTGTTTTTACAAATATTTTAATTTGTCTTCTTAATATTCTCATTTAAAAAAGGTGTGTATTAGAATTTTTCAACATCTATAATAGTGTTTGACTCACCAGGGTTACAAAAATCTTCCAATTATGACACTGAACTTGAAACACATTATTTCATAAAAAAGGATAAGCAAAAGATTAGATTATTATAACTGCAATGTTATCCCAAAACATGCATGATTGATAATATTGGAAAATCAATTGTTTTTACTATCATAATCTAGTTTTTTACTATCTTTTGGATAGGTCCAATATTTGGTTATTTTTTCATAGTGTCACTGATCATAGTGAGCTGTAGTTACTCAAAGAACTTTAAAATGATCAAGATTCTCTATTTTATTCACTGGCAGTACATCACTCAGAAGGAAGAGATTAAATGTGCTGAAATAAAAGGCAATGAAAATTAATATGAAAGAATAAGGTTATTACCAATTGTCTGTCATATTTGAGAATATATTATCTAGTTTATGAACCATTTTTGACTAAAATTTTGTTCAAGTATATGCCTGATCATAAACTCTGTACTGCTGAAATGAGTAGGGAAATGATGTCCTTAAAATCAAATACACATGTTTTATATGCCTTATACTGGCCCTTGTATAACTTGCCCTTCAAAGCACATTGCTACCCATTTACTTTCTCTTTGTGTTACTTTTCTTTTTTCTCTACTTATCTCATGTTTATATTTTGTGATAATAGAAATACTTTCATTGACTTTAAAGATCATTTTGGAAGCATTCATTTCAAAGTGGTATACATAGGATGAATGCATACAACTTGGCCAGTTACATAAATGATAATTTTGGTAAATGCCTTACATTTATGTCCAACTATATATTTGCTTATTGTGTCAGATGGAGTCTTAATCCTACTTATTCCAATAAGTAGCAAACTGCTGAATATAAATTGTCAATTCATGTAATTGTATTTTTACAAAGACTACTGGGGTAGATACACAAAACTTAGTGATATAAAAATAAAAAGTTTGTTCTTGTTTAAGGCACTCTAAGCAGCTGGATTTGTGACAAATCAAGTGAATGACAACCAATTCATTGAATGGCATCAGACACTTAAAAACAGGAAACAAAAATGTACTAATCACATTTCTTTTTCATGTAATCCTGATACACATGATAATGAAATATATTAAATTGCATTTTCTCACCAAAAAAATGCAATTGTTTATGCACGATATGTTTGGAGGAAATTGGCTTTGGACCACAAAATCTAGATGAGTGGCAAGATTAAAAGGTGAAAAAGAAAATCATGGAATAAATTTGGAAACTTATAATAATTTGTCCTTACATAGAATTAAATAACATGATTTTTAAATTATTTATATAATAAAATTGCATACAATTTAACTTAAAATTAAAGTTATAAATATATGATTTGTATGTAATTAAGTAATATATAATTTTATTGATGTATATGTCAACTGTGAAAAATTTAACTTATATAGTATTTGGGAATTACTTATTTCGTCTTTGAGAGAGACTGGCTTCTTTTAAAAGATATATAGGGAATGCTTTTATACAAAAATACTTTTGAATGAAACATTAAATTAGAAAATTCATATAGATGGAAGAAGAAAAAATATATTAAAGTACCTATGACAATTAACATCTGCAATATAGAAGATAGGTTTTGTAAATTTCTAGCAGATAAATGGTATAACAACCTTAAATATAAAGAAAATGTTGACTAAATTCAAAATGTGTATGTCACATTGATTCACTCAATTATTGTAAAGCATTAAGAAGTTCAAGTTATAGTAGTCCTTGATTTAAAAGTCAGTCAGTCATCTGTATGTTAATTTATTTCTTAATCTCTAGTCAGATAATTAATCTACATATATTTTCTTTATACAAATACCACCATCCTTTGAAAACAGTATATTTTTTTCAGTGAAATTGATTAGTAAAAATTTCTACATTTTATGCTTAGCCTGTGAGTTTCTTAAAACAATGACAAACCTCTTTCTGAAACTTTCAAGTATGACTTGTTTTAATTGAAAACATCATAATAAATAATATCTAAACTTCTCTATGCAATTCTTTTTTTTTTTTTTTTGGTTTCTTGGATTTCATAGGTTTTTATTTTTTATTTATTTTTATTTATTTTATTTTATTTAATTTAATTTTATTTTATTTTATTTTATTTTATTTTATTTATTAGTCAGTTCTGTATTCAGCAAATACAGTCAGTTTGGTACCATTATTAGGCTCATCCGTGACCTACCCCCTCCCCTTGGCCCCTCCTTGTTGAGGTATACAGGTCATGCATTGTGGAGTTAGCCCACAGTTATGGGTAAGCTAAATGTCTCTGCATATCATGACTCAACATGTGACTCTGACATTCTTTCCGCCCCCTCTTCCGCAAAATTTCCCTGAACCATGTTGGGTTCATTTTTGGTCTGCTTCAGTGATGAGGTGTTGGGGCCTCTGAGGCTCTGGCTCTCTGATTTGGGAGGAGTTGATTTTTCTCTGTGCTGATCTCCTTCCCCCTTGTGCTGGTATCCGGTTCATCAGGAAAACATCCCCCTTGTTTGTTTCTCTGATTTTTCTTAGTTTCAGCCAGAGCCCTTTTGAGGTATGATGGGGTGACTCTCTCCTTAGGATCTACATCTATCTGAAAAAGAGAAGCAGATTCTCCAACGGAGAGTAAGTTAGCACCAGGACAAATGAGATAACCCTTACTTTTTTTTTTTAATACAGAATTTAATATGTGTAGGCCCTCTTGTAGCCCACAATTAATGGTAGCTTGATATTGGAAAGTGGGTGTACATTTGGATCTGGTTCTGACTTGTTTCCCAACTCCAGCTATGGGTCCCATACCAGTGAGGGGATCAGTTAGCCAAATTGAGAGCAGTTGGTTCCCCACCATGGCTGTGTGCCACCACTGCACTTGTGTGGGCATCACAACAAGTTATTTGCTGCTAAGTAGGTTAGACCATGCGTTGCTTCGACAGATATTGGTCAATTTCCCCCAGTCGTCCATGTAGCACCTTCTGGCACTAGATGTGCTGACTGTCTGGGGACTAACTCTCTTCCAATTTCCAGCCATGCCATTCTAATTTGCATGTCAATCACATAAGGTATCTTCAGCAGTAGGGTCTTACCACTAGCCTTTGGTGGGTCATCAAGTACTCTGACAGAAATCTGTCTGTCTTTTAGGAAACCTTGTAGGTCTCTCTGATCAAAAGCTCATTGTGGATGGTAGCCCCATGCTGGATCTGGGAGTTACAGGTCAGTGCCCACTAAGAAAATGAGGAAAAAGATAACTAATATACAAGAGTTAGAGGTAAGAGAGAGAGAGACAGGGAGAGGGGAAGTGAGGGAGGGAAGATGTAGGAAATTAAGGTTAGTCTTAATCTTACCCTTTCCAGTGTCTTGTGGTTCAGGTGTTCCCTGTAAGGGCCTGGTGAAGGATCAGCCATTTGGTCTGTCTTTTAGTGAGTAGAAGATTATGGTACCATTGCTGTTTGGGTCTAGATTTGTGTTTCCCACCCCTTTGATGCCCTCCCCTCCCTCCCTTTCCATCCTAGTGTCTAGTCTAGGAGATGCTTGCTGGGTATGTAAGGTATCTTCGGTAGATTCAGGTTAGGTGCTGTAGATGAGTGAGACTATGTGGCGATTTTTTTTCTGTGATTGGGTAAGTTCACTGAGAATGATCTGTTCCAGGTTCAACCATTTTTCCTCAAATTTCATTGTGTCATTTTTTCTTACTGCTGTATAGAATTCCATTGTGTAGATATACCACATGTGAGTTATCCATTCTTCTAGTGATGGACATCTGGGTTGATTCCAGCTCTTAGCTATTACAAATTGAGCCGCAATAAACATGGTTGAGCAAATCTCTTTAGTCTGTGGTTTGAAGGTTTTAGGGTAGATGCCCAGTAAGGGAATAACTGGGTCTGTTGGTATCTCTATACTCAACTTTTTCAGAAGTCTCCATATTGCTTTCCAAAGTGGTTGTACCATCCTACATTCCCACCAACAGTGGATGAGTGTTCCTACTTCTCCACATCCTCACCAGCATTTATTTTTATTTGATTTTTTGATGTTTGCTATCCTTATTGGGTAAGGTGGAATCTCATAGTTGTTTTAATTTGCATTTCTCTGATGATTAGGGATGATGAACATTTTCTTAAGTGTATGTTTGCCATTTCTATTTCTTGCTCTGTGAACTGCCTGTTCAGCTCTTTGCCCCATTTTGTAAGTGGGTTGTTTGACTTCTTACTGTTTAGATTTTTGAGTTCTTTGTAGATTCTAGAGATTAGACCTCTATCAGTTGGATAACCCACAAATATTTTCTCCCATTCTGTGGGTAATCTATTGGCTTTGCTTATTGTATGCTTGTCTGTAAAGAAACTCTTCAGCTTCATGTGGTCCCATTGGTTGAGTGACGGTTTAAGTTCATGAGCTACTGGGGTTTTGCTCAGGAAGTCTTTTTCCATTCCTATATCATGGAAAGTACTTCCTAAATTTTCTTCCAGTAGTATTCGAGTTTCTGGTCTCATATTGAGATCTTTGATCCATTTGGACTTGAGTGTAGTGCATGGTGAAATGTGTGGGTCAAGTTTCAGTTTCCTGCATATGGTTATCCAGTTTGTCCAGCACCATTTGTTGAAGATGCTGTCTTTTTTCCAGCCTATATTGTTTGGGCCTTTATCAAATATCAAGTAGCTATAGTTGCTTAACCCAAAGTCTGGGTCCTCAAGTCTATTCCATTGATCTATACTCCTGTTTTATGCCAGTACCATGCTGTTTTTATTACTAAGGCTTTGTAATATAGCTTTAGATCAGGTATGGTGATGCCTCCAGAGGTATTTCTTTGCTGAGGATATGTTTGGAAATGCGAGGCCTTCTGCCTTTCCATATGAAATTTGAGATCATTTTTTCTATCTCTGTGAAGAACAAGGTAGGGATTTTAATTGGAATTGCATTAAATCTGTATATTGCCTTTGGTAGGATTGTCATCTTCACAATATTAATTCTGCCTATCCAGGAACATGGGAGGTCTTTCCATTTTCTCAAGTCCACCTCAATTTCTTTTTTGAGTGTTTTTATATTTTCATTGTATAGATCTTTCACTTCCTTGATTAACATTATTCCAAGGTATTTTATTATTTTTTTTTTGTTGCAATTGAAAATGGGACTATGTCCCTTATTTCTTTTTCTGTATCTTTGTCCTTTGAATAAAGGAAGGCTACTGATTTTTATGCATTGATTTTGTATCCTGCTACTTTGCTATAGGAGGTAATCACCTTCAGGAGTTTTGGGATGGAGTCTCTCAGGTCTCTTACATATATAATCATGTCATCAGCGAATAAAGCTAACTTAACTTCCTCCTTTCCAAATTGTATCCCTTTTATTTCCTTCTCCTGTCTTATTGCTTGAGCTAGGACTTCCAGTACTATATTGAAAAGCAGAGGTGAGAGTGGACAACCCTGTCTTGTTCCTGATCTCAATGGGAATTCCTCCAGTCTCTCTCCATTTAAGTATTATTTGGGCCTTCAGAGCTTCATATATTGCCTTTATTAGGTTAAGATATGAACCAACCATGCCAATTCTCTCCAATGTTTTGAACGTGAAGTGATTTTGAATCTTGTCAAAGGCCTTTTCTGCATCTATCGAAATGATCATGTGTTTTTTATGTTTAACCTTGTTTATGTGGTGTATTACATTGACAGATTTCCGTATGTTGAACCACCCCTGTGTTCCTGGAATGAATCCCACTTGGTCCAGGTGGATAATGCTTTTGATGTGTTGTTGGATTCAGTTTGCAAGGATTTTGTTTAGGATCTTTGCATCTAAATTCATCAGGGAAATAGGCCGGTAGTTTTCTTTTCTTGTGGCATCTCTGCCTGGTTTTGGAATTAGGGTGATGCTAGCTTCATAAAAGGAGTTGGGTAGCTTTCCCTGTTCTCTATGCATTTTTAAAAATAAATTCTGTAAGAGATAAAAAAATACTTCTTGGATTTTCATCAATATCGTGATGGACTTTAGAAAAAAAATGGGTCAAAGTGCTATTGTTGTAATATTCATCTTATCAATAAACAGTCAAATACATTTTTGTTATTGTACCAATGTCATCAGTTTTATTTGTTATCTCATCACAAAATTGGAGGGGACATTTTCTCTGTTCTTGTTGTTAGGGTGAATATCAGCAGAATCATGAAATCTAGGTACTATAACTATTTTATTAAACCAAATGTTAGTTTCATTGGGATGATGTTTTTCTGCCGAGTATGTTCCCTGCTATGACACTTACTAGTTACTTTAAACTATGCCTTGGCACTGGATTGCTTGACTGTTTTTTTGTCTAATTATTGAGGTTTTATAAAATATTGAGTCAATATCATTGAATTTATTGCCATTTATATGTTGACTCAAGCTTGTATTCCTGGAATAAATCCAACTTTATTTTTTGTACTTTTAAAATAGTAATACATTTTAGTTTCTAAGACTTTGTTAAGGATTGTGATATGAAATTTTCAGTACATGCTGGTAGTTTTAATTCAATTTTCACTGTGTGTGCTTGATTTTCGAAATGAGATGAAGTGTCCTATCATTTTCAGAAATCATTTTTGAATAGTTGCTATCATTATTTTCATCAATTAGCATCATTACTTCCGTGAGACTGAGAGTTGGCCAGAGATGTTAACTGACCTTGGATATTTTAGTATGAGAAAAAAATGTATATCTGTTCAAATTCAAACTAATTCTACTTGAGTAAACTGTAGAAATTTGTGACTTTTTAGTTAGAAATAGGATTGTATTTATTTCTTCAAGAAACCCCTAACGTATGTTCAATATATCGATATGAAGCTAGAAATGATGGACATGTGAAATATTAAGATTAAGAAGCAGGTGTATCCAGATTGAAATATAAACAATATTGTCTGGGAACAGTAAACCAAAGAACACCGAGTAAAGGATAGTGGAATGGAGGGTAGAATTCTAGGTCTCTAAGCAGACAGAAGGATGATATCAGCAATCAAAAGCTCAAAGGTAGCAGATGCTGGAAGAGGGCATTGACAGGTGTGCAGATTCACTCTCAGTATTATACTGAAAACCAATAAGAACATTACATGAGCCCTTATTAATAGTTACAGTTCATGTTATTGAATAAATGGTTCAAGAAGTAGACATTAGGAAAAACTAGGAGGAATGACAAAAGCAAGCAATCTACTTCCTTCTCATTATACTACACCCTTATTTAGCCATTTAAAAACACCCTGGTGGACACATGCACAGTGTGTGCACACATAAGCTGCTATGATTATAACTAGTGTTCACCTAGAAGTAAACAATGCATATTAATGCCTAACACACAGACAACCAGAATCACAGAATATATTCCAAGAGGTAAAACAATGACAAAATCAACAAAAGGGAGTAATTATTGTTTCTGAAAGTAGAATTGAAGTAGTACAAAAAATTAAATATATATATCTTCTAAATATTGTGAGAAAATTATGAAGAATGGATTAAAAACCCATGCCCAAAGACAAAAGACAAAATACCAAAACAATTAGAGATATTTAAAATATAAATTATCCACTTCAAAAAATATTAGTTGGGTTATATAAGTGAGCATTTTCATTAAAAAACAAGCTAATCTAGAGTTTTTAATGTCATGGCAAAGCAGTAAAAATAGGTATACTGAATAGGACAAATTTGAATGAAATATGGTATGTTTATTGAAAGGGATAATATCCTTTCAGAAAATAATGTTAATGAAGCAGAGAGAGTGTAGTAAGTAGAAATTAGAACAAAATACTTAAAGGAAAAAAAAAAACTGTGCTTAAAAAAGATAATAAATATTCAAAGGGAATGCACAAAAGAATTTTGAATGCAACAAAATAGAATATAAAATAGTATAAAACTACAGGATATGATTCCTATCACAGATATGAAAATTAAATATGTATAACAGAAAAATGCTAAATTAATAACTAAAGGAAACTAAGTATTATTATAGGAGATTTTATTGTTTTCTCAGGATTAGTTGAAAGAAAATTGTAAAGACATTTTGGAAGTCACATGTGAATCTACTAATTTTTTTATTAGTTTTGTACTCAGTGAATAGAGTCAAGTTGGTACCATTGTTAGCCTCCTCCCTGTCCTTCCCCATCCACATGGACCCTCCTTGTTGGGGTATATGGGTTGTGCATTGTGGGGTTAGCCATCAGTTGTCGATAAGAGGAACATCTTTGTATATCATGACCCAACATGTGGCTCTGACATTCTTTCCACCCCCTCTTCTGCAAATATGAAAGCTACATTGTTTATTACAGGAAAAATTTGAGCAAGTTTATAGTTACTGACACAGAGACAGGTTTTAGGTTACTGAAGCTGAACTTGTTTTAAGCAGATTAACACTTCCTGTGTTAGGGGAGACAGATTCTTCCCCTATTATGCAACTTTCCCTTGGTCTATAAGCTTTAAATAAATCCTGTTTCTCCCATAAACTGTGCCTGGCTGGGAAGTTTATCCCAGCAATCTGAAGCTCACTACAACATCCAGTGTCGTAATTGTATCCCTTTATACAGTGGAAATGCTTACTCTATGACATAGTGTCTTGGAACTAGTAAAGTGTGTTTTTTATCATATAAGACTCACATTTAAGAGACAGTCTTAAATATCAGATGAGACTTGGGACTTTTGAATGGTGTTAAAGTTGGTAAAGACTATAGGGACTTTTGAAGTTTGCTTGAATGTAATTCGAATTGTGGGATGATCATGAGTCTATTGAGGCCAGCGCTGCAATGTGGTAGCTTCAATGCGAATGCATGTCTCCCATAGCTTGAGGTATAAAGAACATTTTGAGTTCTAAGTGTTCATTTTTGCTGGCTGCTGGTGGTGTCTCTCTGCTATTGATTTACGGAATTGAGCCAGCTTTTTCCACTGTGATGGAGTTTCCCATGGAATCTGTAAGCCTGAAATAAATTATTTCCTACCATAAGCTGCTACTTGTTGGGTGTTTTTCCAGAAATAATAAAGTAACTGCAACAGGTATTACTAAATTAGAATGTCTTGGCATAGGTTTGTTTTGTCCTATTGTTTCAATTTATCTTAATTTTATTAAAATATATTCCATTCAATTCTTATAATTTTCAGCATTGCTTGGGAATTTTACTTGTTTTTTTTTTTTTTTTTTTTTTTTTGTTGTTCTTTTGCCCCATGCAAAATCACCCATAGTGCATGAATACTGCATCCTGTCTTCATGGATACACTACAAAATTTGGTTAGCTGCCCCTTTAAGCATAATTTGAAAGTTGCTATGTAAATATACTTATATGGAAAGCTATACCCAACATGCAGAAAAATAACCTGCTATATAAAACAAAAGGTGGTATAGACATCAACTGGGCAAATCTATATTCTCAGTATTTACTAAGTGAATGTAATTAATTTGCAAAACATTTGAAGTCATTTTCAGTCTTGCCAAATGCAAAAGAGTCTCTTCTTATAAATTTCCCAATTCATGGTATTACATGTACATTTTTATCAGCACCACCTTAATAACTTAAGTTGTTTATAGGATAACTACTTTTTAATTTTTTTTTTTTTTTACAGGTAGAGTGTCACTTTTCCCCAGGCTAACCTGGAACATATTTTGTTGTCCAAGTCTGGTCTTATGCTCGTGGTGATCTTCCTACATCATCCTCCCAATTTGGGGGATTAAAAGTTGTATGCCATAACACCTGGCCACTACTGATTTTAACATGTAAACTGGTGTCCTATCAATCTGCAAGTATCTTTCACTTATCTTTGGTCTTTCCAAATTTGTCCTGTATAGTCTTATTGGTTTAAGATGCTGTAAAATATTGGTTCTGATTATTTTATTACATAATTATTGATATGTTCTTGTTATTTTTGCTCCAGTGGAAGAAATATTTTACTCTGTAAATGTAGTTAGTCATTATTCTATTTTCCTAGCAGGTGAAAGTTTTTGCTTCAATATTTGTAAACTAATCTCTATCCTTATTGATTAAATATTTTTAAAATACATTTATGAACTTTTAGATTGTGTTACAACTGCTCATCAAACAAAACTATAAATATAAAAAAACCATAAAAAGTCATAGTCATGTCTTATGATTTTGAAACAACATTGATTATATTTCACATATTCTACAAACTAAAGTGTTGAAGTTAATCCTAAAATATATATTTTAAATAAATTAAAATATTTGTAAATATCTCATTTATTTAAATTTGGAAAATCTTTGGATAAATAAATGCATAAAATGCTGTTTGTATTTTATAACAAATTTTCTTAAAAATACTTCTTAGAAGAAAAACAACCTCAGATTAGTTTGAAGAAAAGTACATTTTAAATGTGCAAAATCAGTTACATTTATCCCATAGTACCCTATTTTCTACTATAATAATGTATAACATAAAAAACCATATTTTTATCTTTCTTACACTCATATAAGCATTGTGTACAAGCAAGTGGACATTCTCTTGCATGGATTAGAGATTATCCAATTATGCTGCCTTTCATAGAACACATGGCATAAAGGAAGATATTTTGCCCCTAAAGCAGAAGACAAGTTATAAAATTGATAAGAAATAATTTCAATATTTTTCACAGAATATTTATATCATTCTGTTAGTTAACTGAATCATCCATAACTCCCTATGACATATTAAGTTTCATTTCTATAGAAACATTACTATAGGGTATGGTGTCTTGTCAATTTTCCTGATTTGAAATACATTTGTTTACATATTTGAGAAAGAAAGAAGTAGAAACAGAGAGAGAGAGGGAGGAAAAGAGAGACAGAGGGAGACAGAGAGAGAGAGACAGAAACCGAATGTGTGCACCAGAGCCTTTAGCCAGTACAAATGAACTCTAGCTGCATGTATATGGTTTACATTAGTACTGGAAATTCAAACCCAGGTCTTTAGGCTTTGCAGTAAGTGCCTGAACTGCTGAATCATCTCTCTGGCCCCTGAAATATAGTTAAATGTTAGGTTCTATACATGTAATTACACATTGAAGATAAGAGTTAAATACTGTCAATAACCAGAAGGAAACTATAATTTAATAAGAACCTCTTTGATTTGACACACTTTGTGAGTCTAACCTGAAGCTTCCAAGAAATCAATAATGCTAAATCAAAATCTTTAGGCACATAAAAGAGTTTAATTTGCTGTTTGTGTGAATTTAGCCAGGAAGAATTTATGCAGCATTGAATGCTTGTGTTACTTCATTTCAGTTTTCATCTTACCATTTCTACTTCATAACAAAATTAATAGTCTCTAGGAGAAAAAAAAATCATGGAACATAGAAAATGATAACTATGACTGCTTAGTAATTATGTCTCATGATAATATATTTTATTGGACAGAGTCAATGTTCATATTACCTCTAGCTGTTAGGTGAATTAAGACTCCTCCACATTCATAATGCTTAAATTCTGATTCCAGGTGTCTGAGAATGCATTTTTACTTGGAAGGAGGATCATTGTGGATATAATTAGTGACTTTGAAGTTAAACTGCTGCAGACGTGACTCTATTCCAGTATGAGTGTTGCTTTTTAAGAGAACATTTGGGTCAGACACTGACACATGGTGAGCTCCAGATGAGTGTTATGTTCTCTCCCTGGCTGAGAATCCACCAGAAACTGGGAAAGAAAATTGAAGCTCATAATTCTCGAGGAATTGCATGACAATATAATTTTCTTGTCTGAGCCACCCAATTTGTTGGCTTTGGTATCTCTGCCCTAAAACAAAACAAAACAAAACAAAACAAAACAAAACAAAACAAAACAAAACAAAACTATGATCTGAATACAGTATAGTATTTCTGAAAGAAATAATGAGTTCTTTTCAAAATGGCAGTATAGGAACCATTCCAAAGCAGCCTAGGGAGGAATCTAAGCAAAACTCTAGCAAAATACACTCTTCTTCTGAAAAGTAAGGGAGTATAGATTATTCTTAGGCATAGCTGAGAAGCAGCAGAAACCAAGATCCACTGGAAAGAAGAGAAATGGCCAGAGCCCCACTAAGGTGACTGAAGCCCACCATCTGCATGCCCGCCCAGTGCAGTCATGCCAAGCACGCCAGGTGACGGCAGCAGAAGCAGAGACCAAGCAACAGACTTTTCAACTCCATCAGCCTTCTTTCAAAGTTAAGAAATCTGAAGGAAAGACAACTGAGGTCAACTAAAGAGCTACTGAAAGTTTGGCCAATTCCGGAAGTCTGAACTCTCCCATCCCCCACTATCAAAACACTGAACCTCCAGCATTCAGCCCCCAATGACAGCGCAGCCAGAAGAGTGGATCAGAGGTACAGCTGCACAGAACAACATGGAGGGATCGAGGTGGGCACTCAGCATTGGTGAGATTGAAAGCCACCCCAACAGGTAACAAGGCTGACTGAAAAAAAATAATAATAATAGGTATACAGGCCTGCACTGCAAAAGCTAATCTCTCTTCCCTTATCAGGGCAGGCTAAGGGGCATACATTGTTAGTTGGCTTTACCATTCTCAAATAACCTGTATTTGGGGGTTGAATATTGCTGCCTTTGGTGCTTTCATATATATATAGGGCCTTTGCTTTTTGCTTCTGTCATTATTGGGGATGTGTCTGAACCATATCCAGGTTGACCTGGAACTTAATTCAGAACAGAAATCTCTACCTCCCAGCTGGCAAAATTAAGGGTGTAAAACAGCACACACACTTAGGGATTTTGGCTTTATATGACTATCTGTTTGTTATCTGTCTGTTTGCATACTTTGTGCTGGTTTTTATTGATTGTGTATGTTACTTGGTTGAAGTTTAGAATTTGCCAGTAAATTATTCCACCAAGTCTACTAGAATACTTGCTTAGCAAGCAAACTCAACACTTAGGATTACTTCTGTGGCTTGATTGGTGAACAAGAGCTACACCTGTCCTGAGGGTATATAGAAGTGAATAGCCATGTATGGGAACACTGCACATAAGTAGAAAACCCAAGCATAAAATCAATTCAGGAGGCAAAATTCACTTTAATATAATATAAGAAACTCAAATAATCATGACAATATAGTCCCACCAAAACCTATAAATCAATCTGAAATGATCACCAGTGACTGTTTTAGATGAAATGCCTGACAAATATTTCAAGAAAATGATATATCTATGCTCAAAGAAATCAGAGAAGAAAAGAAGGGAATCAAAGAAGAAAACAAAAGAATTAAAGAAGAAAACAAACTTTTGAAAGAGAACACAGGAAATCAGCTTAATTAAATAAAGAGTTCATTATAAGACATGAGTAAGGAAATACAAATATTGAAGAAAATCCAGGCTCAAATCCTGGCTCAGAAGAATACAGTCAATGAAATAAAAAACTCTGTGGAAAGTCTCTCCAGTAGAATGGATAAAGGAGAGAACAGAATATCTAAACCAAAAGACCAGGTGGCATATCTAATATAGTCCAACAAAATGAAAGACAAGCTAATAGCCAGATATGAATGAGAATTTCAAGATATCTGGGACACAATGAAAAGTCCAAACATAAGAATTCAGGGTATAACAGAAGGAGAAGAATTTCAATCCAGAGGCTTAATTGGTATTTTCAACAAAATCATAGAAGAAAAATTTCCCCAAATTGGGAAAGAAATGCCAATGCAGATACAGAAAGCTTTTATTACACCAAACAGACAAAATCAGGAAAGAACCTCTCCTCACCAGGTTATAATTAACCTACTAAACACACAAACCAAAGAAAATATATTGAAAGCAGTTAGATAGAAAAAGCAAGTCACCTACAAAGGCAAGCCCATCAGAATAAGTGCAGATTACTCAACACAAAATTTAAAAGCCAGAAGGTCTTGGAATGATGTATTCCAAGATCTGAAAGATAACAACTGTCAACCAAGATTACTTTATCCTGCAAAGCTATCTATACAAATTGATGGAGAAATGAGGAAATTCCACAACAAAAACAGGCTAACAGAATTTATGACAACTAAACCAGCTCTAGCAAAATACGTGAAGGAATCCTTAATGCTGAAGAGAAAGCAAAACACACACAGGAGGGAATAGGAAAAATAAACTACACTCAACTAACAGTTAAAATAAATGAGTAAAGGGAAAACAGGGAACAATACAAAATAAGAAGAATGGTGAGAATAAATGCCTACCTTTCAATAATAACTCTTAATAGCAATGGCCTCAATGCACCACCCAAAAGACACAGACTTGCAGACTGGATTAAAAGGCAGGATCCTGCCATATGTTGCCTCCAGGAAACCCATCTTTCAATAAAAGACAAAATCTGCCTTAGGGTGAAAGGATGGAAAATGGTATTTCAAGCAAACAAGCCTAGGAAACAAGCAGGGGTTGCTATCCTTATACCTGACAGGATAGACTTCAAACCAACATTAGTGATGAAAGATAAAGGAGGTAATTTTATACTGATTAAAGGAACTCTCCAGCAGGAGGACCTTACAATCCTAAACATATATGCACCTAACATGGGGGCTCCCAGTTTCATAAAACAAACACTATTAGGCTTAAGGTCACAGATAACACCAAACATAATTGTAGTGGGAGACTTCAATACCCCACTCTCATCAATTAATAGGTCACCTCAGAAAAACAAAACAAAACAAAAAGAACAGAGAGACATCAGAATTAAATGATGTCATGGAACAAATGGACCTAAAAGATATCTACAAAACATTCCATCCAAATGCTGCAGAATATACATTATTCTCAGCATCACATGGAACATTCTCTAAAATAGACCATATATTAGGACACAAAAGAAATCTCCATAAATTTAAGAAAATTGCCATAATCCCTTGTAGTCTATCTGACCACAGTGGGATTAAATTGCAAATCAGCAACAAGAAAAGCTACAGAGCATAGAGAAATTCATGGAGACTGGACAGTACACTATTGAATGATAAATGGGTCATTAAAGAAATTAAAAAGGAAATCAATAAGTTCATAGACTCAAATGATGATGATAACACAACATACCAAAACCTTTGGGACACAATAAAGGTAGTGCTAAGACGGAAATTTATAGCTTTAAGTGTCTATATTAATAAATTAGAGAGTTCACAAATAAATAAGTTAATGCTCCAACTTAAGGTCCTGGAAAAAGAAGAATGAGTCAAACTACAATTAAGCAAGGAGAGAAGACATTATAAAGATTATGGCAGAAATTAATGAAATAGAAACAAAAAAATCCAAAGAATCAATGAAATAAAGAGTTTTTTCTTTGAAAGGATAAACAAGATTGATACACCCTTAGCCAATTTGACCAGAAAAAAAAAGAGATAAAAGACAAAAATTAATAATATTAAAGATGAAAAAGTCACTATTACAACAGATACCAAGGAAATTCCAACAATTATAAAGACATACTTTAAGAATATATATGTCTCTAAGTTTGAAAGTATGAAAGAAATTGATAATTTCTTTGATTCATATTACCTACCAAAATTAAATCAAGATGAGATAAACCATATAAATAGACCTATAACAAGTACAGAGATCCAAGAAGTTATAAAATCTCCCAACTAAAAAAAAGCCCAGGCCAAGATGGATTAACTGGTGAATTTTACCAGACCCTCATGGAAGAACTAACACAATGCGTCTCAAATTTTTCTATAAAATAGAGAAGGAAGGAATTCTACTGAACTACTTCTATTTAGCCAGCATCACCCTCATAACAAAACTGGGCAAAGGCACAACTAAAAAAGACAATTACAGACCAATCTCCCTCATGAACTTAGATGCAAAAATTCTGAACAAAATATTGGCAAACAGAATACAAGAATATATCAAAAAGATTATTCACCCTGACCATGTTGGCTTTATCCCAGGGATGCAGGGATGATTAAACATATGCAAATCAATAAATGTAATACATCATATAATGGTTTGAAGGACAAAAATCACATTATCATCTCAATAGATACAGAAAAGGCATTCAACAAAATCCAACATCCTTTCATAGTAAAAGTATTACAGAAACTGGAAATAGAAAGAACATATCTCATCATAATAAAAGCTATTTATGACAAACCTACAGCCAACATAATACTAAATGGTGAAAAACTTTAAGCTTGTCCACTAAATTCAAGAACAAAACAAGGGCTTCCACTGTCCCCACTTTCATTTAATATAGTACAGGAAGTCTTAGCTCTAGCAATAAGGCAAGAGCCACTCATAAAAGGGATACAAATTGGAAAGGAAGAAATCAAATTATCACTATTTGCAGATATGATTCTATACATAAAAGACCCTAAAAACTCTACCAGCAAAATGTTAGAGCTAATAAACACTTTTAGCTACATAGCAGGATACAAAATAAATACACAGAAATCAGTAGCTTTCCTATATACTAACAAAAAATGGGTGGAGAATGAAATCATGGAATATCTCCCATTTACAATTGCCTCAAAAAAATTAAAGTATCTTGGAATAAACTTAACTAAGGAAGTGAAGGAGCTCAACAATGAGAACTTTAAAACATGCAAGTAAGAAATTACACAAAGAAATGGAAAGATATCCCATGTTCTTGGATTGGAAGAATCAATATTGTGAAAATGTCTATCTTACCAAAAGCAATCTATACATGTAATGCAATCCCCATTAAAATTCCAATGGCATTCACATGAATAGAAAAAAAATCCTAAAATTCATTTGGAAGCACACACAAAAAAAAAATCCTCAAATAGCTAAAAAGATTTTGAGCAACAAAATTAAGGCTGGTGGTATCACCATACTTGATTTTAAGCTATGTTACAAAGCCATAGTAAAAAGAAAAAAAAAAAAAAAAGCAGCATGGTATTGGCACAAAGACAGACATGTGGATCAATGGAATAGAATACAGGACCAGATATTAATCCAGGCAGCTACAGCCATCTGATGTTTGACAAAAATGCCAAAAACATTCATTGGAGAAAAGATAGCCTCTTGTCTTTCTCTATGCACAAGAATCTAATCCAAGTGGATCAGGGACCTTAATATCATACCTGATACTCTGAAATTGCTAGAAGTAAAGGTAAGGGAAACCCTTCAACATATTGATATAGGTAATGACTTTCTGAATATAGCCCCAACTGCTCAGAAAGTAAAACCACTAATAAACTACTGGGATTTCATGAAATTACAAAGCTTTTATACAGCAAAGGGCACTGTGACTATAGCAAAGAGAAAACCTACATAATGGGAGTAAGTCTTTGCCAGCTACACATCTGATGGAGGACTAATATCCAGAATATACAAAGAACTCAAAAAACAGAACAAAAAGAAATCAAACAACCCAATCAAAAAATGGGCTATGGAACTAAATAGAGAGTTCTCACCAGAAGAAATACAGATGGCATATAAACATCTAGAAAAGTGTTCTAAGTTGAACTTAGCAATATTTTAGGTAGAGAAATACTTTGTTTGTTTTTGTTTATGATAAAATGAAACAAAAAAAATAAGAGCTGTTGATGAAATGGAACCAGGAACTTCAAAATAATTCTAAGACTGTGATGAGACAGAGATATTTGATAAATGATTATGCAATTGGCAGATGAATTCATTCAAGCATCTCTACTGAAGTAGTGCTATCTTGAAATAAAAGAAATAATGATGGGATGAATGAAGGAGGACTTCTGGCATCCTAGAGAGATGTGAAATATGTCAGCTGAGCTATTCTTCTATGAAATGCATCCTTCAAGAGAAGGGAACATTTTTGTTTTTACAAATATCAGGTCAATTCCTGGTTATCTCTTGTTTTCCATGTGTCGGGCACTGCCAGGCATAGGCTGGGGCCTTCAGGAGAGAGGCCTGAGCTTCCAGGTATGGCTAAGGACCTCCAGGCTACAGGAGACCACTCCCTCTCTAAGCCAGCACACCTCAATTTAGGCTCTGCCCATAGCCCTGTGACCTTTGGCCAGTTGCCTAGGAAACTCCTTATCAGCCAGCAGCATTCACACAGTCCTGAGACCGTAGATCACCTGACACCCCCTTCACCATTGCCTACATGCTAGAATGTATATTCCCATATGCAAATTAGGCATCACACATGAACTTGGTATGTCCAAGTTAAGGTCCTCCCCCCCCCCATTCTCAGATACTTATAAGCCCATTTCACTGACAATAAACCGAGAGATCTGTTCAACTATCTCCCCGGAGTGTTTCTCTCATCATGAGCTCACTCACCCTGGTTGCCTGGGTGCCTTCAGGAGACCATGGCCGGCCACAGAGGATACAGGAACCCAACAGCTAGTGCCTGAACAGGGACATTATGAGATGGGCAGGGTAGGTGAGTGCTCTCCCAGTGGGACTGGGAGACTTTGGCCCATGTGGCCTTGCCTCCGTGTTATTGAGGGCTGGCAGGTTTCTTTTTTCCTCATTTATTTTCAGTTCATTCCATTCCGTGGGACCAGACATGACAAACTGGCAACTGAAGTCTCTTGGCCGATGCCACTCTTTGGTATTGACTGAAGGCCATCCTCTGCCTGGACCCTGACAGCCCGTTGGATGTTGGCAAAAACCCTGTATCTATTTCTCTTTCCTCTATCAAATGAACGCTATTTTTCTTTTTCCTACTTTACTTTAATATCATCTTCCAGCAAAAGAAATCACAGATTTATAGACTACAGGCTCTTCTGAATGTTAAGGGAATTAAGCTGTCCCAGAGGGAGGCCGGCTCCTTTTGGGAAAAATTCCTCCAGGTCAACCCTGGATGATTTCCGGGCATCAATGTGGCTCAGACACATGTACCCACATAACGTATGTGGCTAGGAAATGAAAAGTTCAGGAAGGAAATTTCTCCTCACTCCCTTTAAGCAGTGAAACTGCAAGCTTGCTTTGCAAGTGCTTCAAAGCGGCTCTAGTCAGAGTCAAGCAGCAGGCTCACATGTGCCCAGACAATGGCGCCTTGGCCCATGCAGGTGCCATGTCTCCACCTCCTCTCCCAGTGGCCCCCCATGGACTCCCTCTTTTCCCAGCACCCCCCTAGCAGGCCCCCATCTTCAGTGGCCTCCTGGCAGTCCTGGAGGCCCCCTTTTTTTCCCAATGGTCCCCGGGCCTCCATCCCTTCTTTCCCCTTCAGGTAGCTGGACTTGGACTCCGGCAGCCGTCTCAGCCAATCTTGGCCATTACCTCTATGTGTACTAGAATGGACCACAGGTGAGCACCCAGGAATAGGCAGGGCTGAAGCCAGGCAAGGCTGATCTAAGGTATATGCAAGCTGCATTCAGCCATTGCAGCACACCAAAAAGCAGCAGGAAAGAAAAAAAAAAGAAAAAAGGTCACGTTTAACTAAAGCCTATGTTGAACTGAAGTTTTACATAAAGAATGTCATACTTTCTTACATGATATCATAAATATAATTACTGAGTTTATGTTCTAGGTCAACTTCAACTTACATAGAGGATTAGTGAAAACAACAGAATTCACTCTGAAGTAGTAATTTATAATTTGTCAGGTATTTTGAAACAAAATTTAAAAAAGTGATTGCAATATCCTGTTACTTAAAAGGAGGAGGCAACTGACCTGACTTTTAGGCCAGCCTGCCTCAAGATAGCAACAAAATTTGCCTTAGTTACTCCTAATAAAATCATCTCCAAGTGTGTTATTGGTATTAATGACATAAAATTGTCTTTAGACTACTTGCTTGTGAGTCAGTAATAAAATTAATCAAGTTAGTGTAGTTTTTCTTAGCTGTTGCATTCAGGTTTGCATTGCTGGTAGAAATCACCCAACTAAGAGCAGCTTGTGGGGGGAAAAAGAGAGGTTTATTCTGGCCTACAGGCTTGAGGGGAAGTTCCACAATGGCAGGGGGGAAAGATGACATGAACAGAGGGTGGACATCACCCCCTGGCCCACATAAGGTGGACAACAGGAACAGGAAAGTATGGCAAACACTGGCATCGCGAAAATGGCTATAGTACCCATAAGACCACCCCCAACAATACACTCCCTCCAGGAGGCTTTAGTTTTCAATTACCATCAGCTGGGTGAACCTAGCATCCAGAACACCTAAGTTTATGGGGGACACCTGAATCAAACCACCACAACAGCTCTATAAAAAAGATGGTTAATAATGGGGTGAGGTGAATTGACTAAAGGAACTGGAAAGGAATTTTTCAATGTTGGGAAATAGAATGCTCATTAAAAATGCTTCTTGAGTGGTACTTAGATCAAAATGTTAAAGTATGTGGATAAAGATGTGCGTCTGTAGGAAAGAATTTTTAGACTAAACCTAAACACCATGCCTGAATTTTTCAACTGTTTACAAACTCTTAAGGAACAAAAATACTAATTTTCAGGCTAAAATATGTTCAGATAGCTTGCACGAGCTTTATCAAATTTAAGTCATGAGTAAAACATAAAATTGTTTTATGTTACTAAAAATTTCTATGGTAAATCAAATCAATAGCTATCAAGTTTAAGACAAAATCATTGGTTGTCAAATGGTGTCTTTTCTTTCCAAATATTAAGTCAAGGGTTATATTAGAATTTAACTAGCTGTTTTTTGGCTCAAAAAAGACCAGATTCTGCTGTATTGTATATTAAATAACTGTCTCAATTAAGTCCAGTGCTTATAACAAAATTAACTATTAAAACATATTCCCTGCTTAGGGTACAGCTTCATGCTCAAACAGTGGCCCTCATTTGAGAAAAATAATGTTCAAGCCCTGTGATTCTGTTTACAATGTTCTCTGGGTAATTGGTACCCACACAGGTATCAAAGATGTTTTCAAACACAGGTGCTAAGACTTTATACTGTCTTATTTGTCCTTTTATGACAATTTCTATGTTAAATTAATTAGCTTGTTTACAAATTAATTGGTATCATTTTTAATACTGGTAACAGGTTCTGCTTTTATTTATAAATGTTAGATATTTATAGTGAAAGATGTGCCTACTTTGTATACCTCAGATATATGCCTTGTGCTGTCACAGTACAACAAAAATTTAAAAGATTGTACAAAATGATTTTAGAAACTCTGGTGCCATTCTTCAACTAAATCTACTTCAGTCATAAAATGTGCTCTATATGTGCATACATCCAGGTTGGTGGAACTTCCTTTCTATGTGTGTTAGTTACCTCTGTAGAAGCCAAAGCCAATTGGAATCATCAGAGCAAGAAAACCCAATATCTTGGCCTGTGCTCTCAGGTCATGAGGCCACTGGAGATGATGGGACATTTCTACACTGGACCCCTGGTAAGTCTCCTGTCTTCCTGAGCAGGGAGGATACAGAGACCCAAACAAAATTGGTGTACAGTTTGAAACAGGATAGTCACAACTGAGGAGCAATGAGTCCTCCTGAATTCCCAAGGAAGGGAAACCTACTTGGCCAGCACGGCCCTGACTCATCCTAACAGACACAAAACACCAGTAAACTATAGGGCTATTCATGGGTCCCTATAGTCTCTTTGCAGAGCCATTAGTGGTCTCCAAGATTAATGTTTAATTAAATTTTGGCTATGTATATGGTCTTAAACACTCAGAGAGAAATGTATAACCAAAGATAAGAAAATACCATAAATATATAAATGGCCTATTAGCAATACAACAAGAGCTTTCCAAGAAGGGAATCAAACATTAAGACATCTTTTCTCCATATTTCTAATTTTCTAATAATTATGAAAAATCTATAGATGTCAAAAGGGTTATTTTCAAATCTAGAATATATCAATAAGTTCTGAGACCAATATATATATATATATATATATATATATATATATATATATATATATATATATTTGTACAGCCTTTAATGACATCCAATATCTCTCTATTATCAAGGTTAAATGTTGTGTATATGTTTCTGATAACTCTGCTAATATCTCATCTGTTTTACAAGCCATGTTGAATACTACTATGCCATTTAATGAACAGTTCTGAAAGAAAGTCTCAGCCAGCTCATCCTCAGATGCTTCTGAGACAATCCAAGCTTGTCTACCTGGATTACCTCAACCACAAAAAAACCAGTTTTCTCTGTGCTGACTTTTCATTAACTCCTTACTCTTATTTTTTCTCCCCAATGTTTTCTTCAAAGACCATCTTCCTACAACCTGGGGTCCATTAGAATAGCTCCCCTCTCTGGAGAGACTCTCCAACTGCAACAAGTCCTGACTTCATATACCAGCCAGCAGGAAATACTAAGTGATCTGATGTTCCCATACCTTGTCCTCTAAAAGCAGTTAGAGTGTCTTCTCATGAAAGGGAGAAATAAAGGGGGATAGAATTAGGGTGACTGGACCCCTTAAGGTAAAAAGGTCAAGAAAAATTTTCTTATCTTTTGCCCAGTTCCAAAATACTGTTTTTCCATGTGTGCTCTGAGTCCCTGGCTCTGCAAAGGACAGACCTTGCCCTTTTTGATGCAGGGCAAGTTATGTCCCTCTGCCTGTCCAGCTCTAAGCCAACCAGAGCAAAATGCCCACTCAATATTTCCATAATCAGGACCAATTGTGTCAAGACACCCTCTCTCCTTTGGTACAAAAGGAGCAGCCACCCCATACATAAATATTTCTTCCTTCACTTATTGTTCCCCAGTCTTGATTGCTTCACAGGTGTATGTCTACAAAAATAAATCTACAAACTCTGCCTGTGCCAACCGCCAGTGCTAACTGAAAGAGCTCTTCATCACTCTGCTGGTGGGCCTCAGCGTGATGCTATCTCTGGGTGCCCCTGGTGACCAACAGCCTCGTATTTCTCCAGAGACAATTGAACTTCCTCACAGGGGTAGCACCTCAAAATCATCTAGCCTTAGACTTCATTACTGCTGAACTTGGGGGGGGCATATATGGTTTTGGGACAAGAATTTGTTTTCTTTGTTAATGAATCAAATGTTGTGAAGCTGCTTGACTGCTACAAGCCTGAGGACCCCACCACCTGGTTCTCTAACGCTTTAGCTAGTTCGCTTCTCCATAGACCCTTCCTTACTATAGGAACCCTATTGCTTGTGGCCCCCTGTGTCATCAAATTTCTCAGATATCAAATTACTAATATTGCTAAGATTGCTACTAATCAGGTCCTTGTACACCACCTAACTCTATCTAGACCTATGGTAAATTATAAAGAATTCATTTGGGATGACACTGCCCCATTATAAAACCAAAGGGGGAGTTGTCAGGCACTGCCAGGCACAGGCTGGAGCCTTCAGGAGAGGGGCCTGAGCTTCCAGGCATGGCTTACAACCCCCAGGCTACAGGAGGCCACTCTCTCTCCAAGCCCAGCATACCTGAATTTAGACCCTACCCATAGCCCTGTGACCTTTGGCCAGTTGCCTAGGAAACTCCTTATCAACCAGCAGCCTTCACACAGCCCTGAGACCCTAGACCACCTGACCACACCCCCCCACAATTGCCTACATGCATTGAATGTCCCCATATGTTAATTAGGCATCAGAAATGAACTTGGTATGTCCAATCCCCTTAGGGTCCTCCCTCCCATCCTCAGATGCTTATAAACCCATTTCACTGTCAATAAACTGAGAGAGCTGTTCTCCTGTCTCCTAGGAGTGTTTCTCTCATCAGGCACTCACCCAGCGTAGTTGCCTGGGCACCTTCGGGGGCCATGGCCAGGCCCTAGAGGATATAGGAACCCATACCATGAGTTCAGATTCCTCTGCCATTTCAAACAGTCAAGGCACCATCCTCAAACCACACAGCTGGAAGAAATTGCTAAGCTGAAAATTAAAACAAAATAAGAATTCTGTCCATCCAATGATAGTCCTTCTTTAAGAAATAGGCCAGAGACTATTCCCATCAATACTGAATGTCTTTGTCTAACATAAAGTGTTTTTTTTTCGGGGGGGGTGTGGGGGGCTCTGTATCATCCAAGGTCTCAGAAGCTAGAAATAAAATTTAGACCAACATTAGAATTTATTACTTATCAGTAGGTGAGAAATAGACAAAAAATGTGTTAACATTAGGGAATCTGAAACATACAATCTTGCAAAAAATAAAGATAAAATGGCTGGTTGTGTGTATTAACAAATCAAATGAAGAGCTACTTGGTTTCAGTAAAGATATTTTCCAATGTCAGGGTGAAAATGGAGGTTTTAAGCATGTAACAGTGTTAACTGTTCAGGAATATAGCTCATTGCTCATTGCTGGAGTATGAGAGAAAAGTTGCCTTTCTAAATCAACAACATGTTTGTCTCTTTCAGCAGTGAATGTACTTTGTAGAAGGAATATATAGTATAAATCAATATATCAAGAATTTATTAACTAAACTTGTACTATAAATCTTTTTATTGTGATATTTCTTTTTGATTTTTCAAGGTAGAGACTTGGTCTACCCTAGGCTGACCTGTAATTCACTAAATAGTCTCAGGATAGCCTCCAACTCACAGTGATCCTCCTCCCATGGCTTCCTGAGTGCTGAGGTTAAAGGCATGTGCTACTATTCCCCTACAGAGTAACTGTGACTTTTGAAGTTATTAAAGTAAAAAGTTGAAAGGTCAAAAAATATATGACATATTGACTACTCAAAAACTAACCATAAAAGTTAATGCTTAAAGTATCCAGCATTGCTGAAAGTCAAGAAAATTTATCCCATCATGATGTTGACACAAATTAAAATTCAGAAGTCTTGCTGAGGGTTTGTTTGATAAATTATAATACAGTTCTTGTCATTTAGTTTCAAGTATAAGTGTAATAATAACAAAATATTTGTAAACTTAAATATACAGATAAAATTATATTGAAGATATGTGAGGTATTAGCCATGATACATTAGGCCAAGAAACAACCTGGTCTAACCCATGAATTAGAGTAAAATGGGCTTCAGTGAAATAAATCCAAAAATAGATTTTTCAGTACACAGAGGACCTTTTTCTTTTTTAAATACATGCATAAAATGGCACACAGCATCAAAAATTTTTATAAACAATAGGGTCTATTTTAGTAGTTTGGTAACTCCTTTGGTATATCAGCCTTAAGGATTTTGGACTCTGACATATACATTTATGGGGATGATTTACATCTTTTTCTATATAGGTGTTTTATGAAGTTTAAAGAGACCTTCAAGTGTACATGACAAATAAAGTTTTCAAATGACTTGTCTACATTAGTCACATTGTCTCAGACAAAAATTAACTTTAAAAAGTAGAAAGACATTATCTCCAAGGAAAAATATTTTACAGGCAAAGAATTTGTAAAATGCTAACAGAATTAAGTGTTAATTATGACAAAGGCCTTGGAAGTTTTTTGTTCACCCTGTTTCTGTTGTGAGGATTCTAATTAAGTGTGTCTTATCTCACTAGGTTTAACTGTGATAAATTCTTACTTAAAATTAATCTTTTGTCCTGGCTTAATTCTTATTCACTATTTCAATAGTATTATATTTTCCAGTTTGAGGAACAACATTCTAATTAATGCCCTAGCTCAAAGAAAACAGATACTCCCTGTTCAATTAAGAGCAAGAAACACACACGTGTAAAGATAATTGTATAAGTAAACTATTATTTCACATATTTAGGTAGGTGCTTGCATTAATGAACCTCAGAAACCTACTGGGAGTATCTGTTTTAATGGTTTACAAACTTATGTTAATGTTAAAAAGATTCTGATGAAAGCACAAATTTATTTCTTATTTCCTATTTTAAAACTATTTCACATTAAAGGTATAGCCTGTAGTCTTATAATTTGATAAGTTTATATTAATAATGATTACCAATATAAGACTTAACCTCATTATACCTCATAGGTGTTATGATTGAAGTAAATATATTTTATTTTATGATAATAAAATGTAAAATATATATATATTTTTTTTTTCAATGGTTCCAATATTCTGATTTGGAAGGTGTGAACATCCATAATATTTGCATATTTTAATTTTGCAATGCTGATGTTTCCTAGTCAAAACCTTAAAATATTCAATTCCTTAATATTGTACAACTAAATTAAGTATCTTATATACCTTTTGGTATCATATATAGCTGTTTTATATTTAGAAGTCTGTTTTGACATACTTTTTGAGATTTTCTACTACATGTGAAATACACGAAGATATCTGTATTTGAAATGAGAAATGTTTCCACTTGCAAACAAGTAGAAAATAAAAAAATAATGTATGCATATCTGGTATTGTAGTGATTATCACAATTTTGCAGAAATTATTATCAAAGCTAATACTCACTTGTAATATTCACAGAAGCTTGTACAATAGTTTGGGCTTTGTTTCCTGCAAAGATCCATAAAACATCAATTTAAAATGTTGGGACTATGTCTCTGTCATCTTCTCACCTCAGCTTCTGTGTTGTGAAAGAAATCACAAATGCATAAGTGAAGCAGGATCCTAGTGATACTTTCACAAAACAGGTACCAGTCCCTGTGAGCACATGGCTCATTAACTTGCTTAACTTTTAGATTTTACCATTTCCAGTTTATAGCATATATCCTCAGTTTTCTTCTATTTATCTCCATTTGTTTCAGATGTATCAATATATCTATTACTGAAAGTTTTGTTATTATGCTTTCCTTGAACTACAACCGTGTTCATATTCCTCCTAAGGACACAAAGTTGTGAAGTTCTGTGCACCATTTCTCCCCATATTCTTTCTTATCCAATCAGTTATGTGTTTTGTAGGTTTGAATTTCACAGTAACTGTTTATCGCATTCTGTTGTTCATTTTGCTAACTTATTCTTGGCATTAAATACTACTGGTCTGAATATTAATGCACTATAAATCATTTTCTTCCTAGAAATTTTCTTGCTGTCACATATACTCATTCATGATATATGACAATTTTAGACATCAGTGCAAGTCCAGATGATAGAACTATCTTGCCCCAACTCCTCTCTTGGATCTGATTATCCCTAATAATAGGACATTTATCTTTTTATATGTATTTGTGTATAGTTTGTTGTAAGTACATATACATGATCATAAATGCATGTAGGTATACATGTGTGTGTTTCTACATTCGCATGTATGTGCGTGTGCATGTGTGTATGAGAGAGAGGAAGCCTACGGACTTCAAATGTTTTCTTTTCTAAAATTTTATTGGGAACTTTCATATATGAACATATTGAAAATTGGTAATATTCCCAAGGTCATATTATCCTCTTATGTCCTCTCTTCCCTTTCTCCAATCTTTTGATGGCTCTCTTCCATATTCAGGTATTGGTAGTCACTATCTGGTCAGGGTTGCACCACTCAGGTCCAGAGGGGAGAATGTTGTATCACAGTGCACATTCCCCCTCAGTTGTTCTTACACCATTTCAGCCCTTTCTCTGTAATCTTCCCTGAACTTTGAGTTATGTTGGAAGTCTCCTTCTGTGTTAAGCTCTCTGCAGGCTTTTGCTGTTTTATTATGATGAATTTTGAATCTCTTCATTGTCTACTACCATCACCATAAAGAAGGTTCTCTGGGTAGCCATGAGAGCAGCACTCATAAGCAATCTACCTTTCCTATGAAATGGTTCCTGGGTTTTCTCTATCACTCCCTTCATGTTTTGAGACAGGATCTTACACTGAACCCAGAGCTCACTAGTTTGGGTAGGCAACTATTCAGCAAGTTTCAGAGATCCTGTCTCTGTTTCCCTGGGACTGTGATTAAAAACACATGTGGCTACAAATGTTTGTTTAATGTGGATACTTTTGGTCCAAACTCAGCTCTTCCAGTTTGTACCAAAATATTTTACTGCCTGGACATCTATCTTCCCAACCCATTTCTTAGATTAACCTCAATCATTTGGTAATATTTGACAGGTGTTTATTCACCCCTTGAAAGACATTCTTCCTTTAGTTTCCACCTAGCACACCTGAATGGGTTGGACCCTCCTGAATGAGTCCCCTAGTCCATAACAAATCATATGTATGTCTCATATACCTGAGACTGCTGGCAAGGCCCAGAACTGGCTGCCTACCCCATTTAAGTTGCTCTCCTTGCTGCCTTTTATTTTTTGTACAAGACTCTCCTAAATACCACTGTGGTTAGCTTCTCCCCCAACAGAAAGGAAATTCCTTCTTAGTTGGGAGACTTCTCTGTTTTGGTTTTGGGTTCTTCTCACTGTGTTGCAAGTATGATTTTCCTCTTAGTTAGGGCCCTTTATCACTAAACTGTATTTCAGAAGGACTTATGCTAATTTTTTGACCTGGGTATTCCTGCTTTTCCTTCCACATCCTCTCCTTAGGCTTCTTCCCTGGAGATTCCCCTATCTTTATATTCTACCATCTCACTTTTTAGCTGGAAAAGGAGGAGAATTTCCTTCTTGCTTGGTCCTTCTAGCCATCCCCTACTCCCCCTATTCTCCCTAAATAAATTCACAATTCATAATTTGCCATTCTCAGAGGCAATTTTCTCAATTCTTTACTAAATGAATAAAAACCTAAACGTTGAGGTCCTGAATGGGGTGGGATGATGTCTAACCCTAAAATATTTGGCCTTGGCTGGTAAATCCCAGGACCAGAAATGGGTTACAGCCCATGTTGAGCTGTTGATCAAAGAGCCCTATGATATCCCCAAAACAAGACAGACTTCTGTCAAAGTGCTTGATTACGTGCATGTAGGGAAAGGTAAGATCCTATTGCTGAAAACAACTAACACACGCTATGGGCACAGAACACTGAGAGATCTGGCTGAATGGGGAAGGAAGTCACCTCCCAGATGGATAGCCCGTGGAGTGCTGAAAACCAGTACATGAGCTGCTGGGCAAAAACAGCAGACAATGCTGTGAGCAAGAAGGGAATCCTGCTACATGCAAGTGAACATACTGACAAGATCTACACACCTGTGCAATAGTGGCATATACCCTAGATGGATAACCAATGGTTTACTGATTGGATAAGAGATCCTCTCAGTAGAAAGGAACCCACAGCTGGAACTGGGAAACAAATCATATGGAGTCTTTGGCCAAATTGAGGCAACACCCATCAATATCTCTTTAAATTAGCAATGCCTATACCCTTTACTGTCTTCTGATTTCACTCTCCACTGGAGAATATGTTTTTATTTTTCAGAAAGCAGGGAGAACTGAGGAAAACCGAAATCTCTCACCAGAACAAGAATAGATAGCTGACTCCCTGTTAGCAGGTGAAACACATCTGGTACAGTAGCTAGGGTGCAGGTGAAAACAGAGAAGAACTGGCGAGATAAGAATGCTGCTACCATGGGGAGCCTGACAACCTGAGTCTGTGATGGAGACAGACACTTAGAAGACTCAAAATGTACCAAAACAGAAATCAAGAAGCTTCTGAGTGCTTAACACTAAAATAGACTTACAGTGCAACTACCAAGGCTCTGGGAATTTTCTGGAAGAGGGCATAGAAAGAAGCTAAGAGCCACAGGGTGGGAGCGATGGAATGTCAAAAGGTAACACCCCCCCCCCACACCCACATGCACAATGACTGACTGCCGTTCTCACAACTTGTAACCCACAACTTGATAGTAAACATCAGCAATCCCACCAAGAAGGGCCCTGGGTGGAGTGGGGGCAGGGAGGAGGAGATTGATGGTACCAACACATGATATGTCCCTAAAAAGTTTCAACTTAATATTTTTTTAAGGTAGAAACATTTTCTTTATTGCAATTATTTTCATATGCAAGTAATATGATGGGGGATTTTTTAATACAGTATGGTGGATCTTTACTAGAATTTAATTTATTCTGTTATTTTTTAAAAGTATGTACAATTCTGTTTTAGTCAAATAGTTTGAAATTAAAAGCTGATTAAATGAATGTAGCTAGCCCCCTTCCCATAAATTCATACAGACCATGCATTTTGCTTTCCATCCAGTAGAAGGTGTCAGAAGTAAACACAACCTAAATCGACACTCCAACCTCAAATTTCTGGCAGCATATACAGGCTTTGTGATATCTAGATGTACCAGAGAAAATGGTGCAGGATACTCAGCAAATGAACAAACATCTCTAATAACAGAGCTAGTGGGTGTTTTCTGGTTGATTTTTCTATTTTATTATGTGTTGATTCAATTCTGTTAACAAAAGCCCCTTTTCTGTTCTCACTGGGGGTTGACATCTGTGTGCGTTTTCGGGCATGGACATCCTGATGGAAGACCATATGTAATTGTTTGTTGTGTTAGGTATTTAGATTCTCTATGATTTAAAATAATAGTGATGACAATAATTATTATTTTCATGCAAAGGCTCCAGCATTTAATTTACATATAATGTAATAGTATCTTCCTTTTTTGAGCCTTGCATTCCCTCTAATTATAGAGCTTTGGATTAACAAGTGCCCAGCAATAGATATTATTTTGTTCATAACTGATTCCATGAAAAGTTTAAGGTATTTTTATTTTTGTCTCATTCTGTTTCCTTAATTCATTTTATCAGTGACTTTTGTGAATGAGACAAAACCATTAAAATTTTGAAAATAAATACTCATTTGAATTTTCTGGCAACGAAGAATGATCCCATGATTTATTTTCATATGCCCAGAACTGACCATTAAACCGAATAATTTCTAAAGATAGAAAGTTAAATGGAGTGTGAATATTAGTCAAAATTCTCTAGCAAAACATAACCAATAAGTTTTGTGTGTTTTTTAAGTGTGTGTGTGTGTGTGTGTGTGTGTGTGTAGTTGGCTCAGAGTTATGGAGTCTAATAAGTTCTAACAATAGTAGTGTGGGTTGACACCTGGAGATGCAAAAGAAACAGTTGTATATTTTCTACATGTTCTCTCCTTTTATGGAAAGATCTTAAAATAGTGAGAAGCAAAGGTGCTATCCTCATTTGAACTCTAGCAAACACAAGACTCAGGGAGTGCCCCTGATGGGATCTGAGGAAAAAGGCTGAAAATACCAATGTCTCTTTTCAATTAACTGTAACCATTACTCTATGAATATATTATATATTGCTCATATTCACATTGGGCTATAGTCATGATTCCTCTCACACATCCCAATTTCACTGAGAGCCTTCATCAGAGGGGTTAATACACACACACACACACACACACACACACATATAATTTCAGAATGAATGCTAACTAAATCTATGTATGCCAATTAAAAATGGCTTAGACATTAATGTTTTTGACTGCAAAGCCTAAGGACCCAGGTTTGATTCCCCAATACCCACGTAAGCCAGATGTACAAGGGGCACATGTGTCTGGAGTTCGTTTGCAGAGGCTGGCAGCCCTGGTGTGTCCATTCTTTCTCTATATCTGCCTCTTTCAGTCTCTCTTTCTCATAAATAAGTAGATAAATAAATGAGTATATTTAAAAATAAAGAAACGCTGGGTCTAGGGAGATGGCTCAGTGGTTAAAGGTCCTTGCCTGCAAAGCCTGTCAGCCTTGATTCATTTCCCTAGTACCCATTTAATGCGAGAGAAAAGGAAGTAAAGAAAAAATGAAAACATCAGTTTCTTCAATGAACCAGTTGTACAGGATTGTCTCCTTCCAGGTATGGTTTCAGTCTTTTCCTTCTCATCAGGACATCTGTTGACTGACTGACACCCACTCATTTTCATGATAAAAAGCTGCTTTCCTTGTTCTACTAAGTGTATGCTAATGTCATCAATAATGACCCTCACAGAAAAACTCAGGATAATACTGAACTCAGTATCTTGACACATAAGGGATCAGTCAATTTGACACCTAAAATTAATCATCATTAATTTTATTATCATTAATATTTCAAGTTAACACAACAGGAGTATTACATTAATGATAGGAGAAAGATGAAACTTTGGATGATATAAGTAAGTGCCAAGGGATACATACATATATGTGTAGATAGTGGAGTGAAAGATGAATTCTCTTCTCATCTTGTGGGCAGTATATGAACTTTGCATTTGTAAAGAATTTAAAAGCATTTATCATATCTTCGGTTATCTGTTATGCCAAATCAGATAGAGATGTATACAGTGTAATTGTGAAAGCCTATATATATTTTCTGTTGGTAGATAGTGGACATTACTCGGGACTCCTAGTTGGAACTTTCAACGAGACCATTAGTGTGGGAAAACACAGGAGGTATAGTCCGCTCTGAGCTTCTGTAGCAGCCCTGGGTGCCACATAAACAGCCAATTCAAGGGGTAGTTTTGTTATATATGTAATTAAAAACTATGTTTGCAACGGAGCAAGGGGCATGGCAATTACATATGAAGGACATGTGAGCCAGCTTAGCCTCTCAGTCTAGGTGATGGGTGGGTGAGGACTTTTTTCTCATGTCTATCTTTCACCCCTATTAGGCTCTCCAAGTTATAGACCAATTGCTTAATCCGGAGCAGTGTGGTTCACTCTTTGTTCATGCTTGTTTGGAAAAACTCTGGATGCATCTGGAACTGCTGCTGCATAATTGTGAAATGGATAGAAGTGATGTGATGGGGAAGCACTTGTTTGATTCCTTGCAAAGCTTGACCTGTCAGTCTTCATTAAAGTTTCATACAGGTGTAATTCCTGGTTAAATTTGGGAACCAAATTTCTCTATGCTGTGTTTAGAAGGTGTACATGGGACAGTGGTGGTAGGGCTGACATCGGCAAAACAACCACATTTATCCTACTGTTCTCATTAACATAATGGGGAAGCCAAAATGCTAGCCTCTCTGGAGAAACATAAGCTGGGCTAAAAGCTTAATTTACAAATTTGCAAATTTAAGCTAAGGCACATGTATCTGAATTTGCACCCTGAACCAATGCTATAGTAGTTCATGCTAGAGGAATGTGGCTTGGGCAAAACAATCAGGAAAGTAAGGGAGATGGCAAGCCTTAGAATTATATCTGTACAGTGGATATGGAAACTCCAGTAGTTATTGTAAGTCCAGTGGGAAGGAAAGGCGATCCAAGGTAGAGAAGTGTCCACAGATCAGGACAAGCTCAAGACAAATGATGCCCAGCCTCTGCTCATGCCATAATTTCCCATGCAGTCATGAAGCTTCCACTCCAGACTATTAGCCAAAATAAAAAAAAAATAAAATAAAATAAGCCTTTACTCCACCAGCTGCTTTTGGTCAGGTGTTTTGTCCCAGCAACAGGAAGATAACTACAAGAGGGTAGATACACATATTAAAAATGCTGATGCCATCATACCCACATAGGGAAAAGGATAACAAGTATTGCAGTAGGTGAGAGAAGAGGCATAGTTATTTCTCATAGTAATTTAGTAATTTTAAACTTTAGACAGAAAATCCTGCTATAGAATGCGACAGTAAAAGCAAATGGATGAATGTACATGTCGTAATATAGTCACATCAGTGCATTAAAAACCAGAAGGAAATAGTAATGATGGTAATGTAACAACGGGTAAAGATAGAGCTCTGTATTCTGTCAGCTTACTTGAAAATTGTCAGTATTTCTAATTGCCTCATTCTTGACTTTTAGGAAACAATTGTTATGCTATTCTTTTGTATCTCTCATTACACACATTCCTTTTGGCTAATTTAGAAAGATTAGTTTATCATTTTCATCAACTCTATGATGTTCTCATTTAGAGTGTTTTCACTGTCAGTGGGAATATTACCCTACTTTTTTTCTTTCTTCAATAACTTTAAATAAGATTCAGTTCCATTATTTCTCTGAGTTCATGTCTAAGAAATATGATTTTTCTTGCATTTCAAAAGAAACAGGCTTCTCTAATGAAGCACACTCTCCAGAAAACCCACTTGGGTCTCCATGTCTCTCTTCCAAATTTTCTATGGATGTATTAATGTCATGCCTTTGATCTCTCTTGGGGATAACCCTTAAGATATTTTGCTTCTTTCTGTCCTGCCAAGTGAGGTTGGGAGGAGAGAACATCCCATTCTTTTTACTTAGAAGACTGCCCTGAAATGTTCATGTGTATGTATCTTAACTCATTCTAAGTCCGTGATGTACTTGCCTTCAGTCTCTGCAGGAGCCCATTAAATAAATCAGGATGGTGGAAACAATGCATGTTGTTTAGTAGGGTTCACCTTAAGTAATGGGGAGATCTTCAGGTGAATTGTATCAGGATACTCAGAAATGACCTTCCTGACAAAGTCCGCAGTGTTGGACAGGGTCCATTGACTCCATGTACTGCCCTCCTATTAATTTCAACAATTCTATGGTTCCCTGAAGATGAGTTTGAGTACACTTACATTCACTGTGTGTGCTTTGGCTTCTGATAGTTATCTCCTTGCTCATTCAAACCTTTTGCTTTAACTCTAGAAACTGGTTTTATTGTTATTAACTAAATTTATAGACTTATGATTCCTGTACTTCTTTATTCAATGAAATAAATGTTTACGTTAATTCTACAATTCTTATTTACCATACCTCTAAAATAAGTCATGAAATATTTTTTTTTCTTTTCACATTGGCTTCTGGCACTTGACCCTTACTCTCATTTTTAGTCTCATTATTCATATCTATGTCTTCACTATACATTTGAGTAGATTTATTTACATACCTATTTAAACAAACTTCTTTTTGTTTTAGTGCTTAGGTCCTGTAAAATAATCTATAAATGTTATTTTTAAAAGATACAGTCCAGGTTAAATTAAGTTCAGACTGACTCTTTGCATGTAAATCCACTGAGTTTCTAATTTTATTATTACAAAATATCACATAGCATGTACATTACTATGGAACTAAGCAGCAGGGTGAAGGACTTTTTGCTTTGAAATCATGGATATAGAATTTCCAACTCAACTAGATCTTCCAGAAACAAACTCTGAAAATATGTCCAAATAATCTTCAGAGAATCCGGCATAATTTATTTCTCATAACATGGAAAGACTTGCCATACATTGCATTGTCTTTGAAGAAGATTTGAATTATTCATTGTGTTATATTTTTTAGCATGTTAAAAGTTTTGAAAGGAAAAAAAAAAAACGAACAAAGCAAAACTCCAGTTTTGCCACTGTCAAGGTCTGAAACTAAGAAGAATTTAATGCCTGAACTCTATTCCCAATTTTAGGTAACAAAGCACTTGCTGTACAATGGAATTCAAGTGGTTAAGGTTTTTGTAACATGCGACATGCTTCATATGGAGTGTGGCTTGTGGTTCTCTAGAATTACAGAAGAGACAGAATGAATGTGTCTTCATCTGAGTGGCTTACATAATAGATGCTGGCCATCCAACCATGGGAACCTGCACACCAGAGAGGCCGACAACCTCACAGCCACTCAGATTGCAAAGCCTGATGCCTCAGAAGTGTGAATCTGAGGCTTTTGGCAGGAGTATTCCTGGAGAGCTGCCAGTCTTCAGTCCATTTGAAAATAGGAGTCTGATGACAGTGACAGAAGACAATAGCAGCAGCAAGGATAATGGCACTCAGCAGCAAGAAGCCCAATGCCACCTTGAGGTTACATAGTGAATTCCAGGTTGGCCTGGGCTAGAGTGATAGAGTAAGATCCTGCCTGAACAAACAAACAACAAAAACAAACAAACAAACAACCTCCCCCCCCCAAAAAAACAACAAAATAACAACTTGGTGGACTCCTGTAATCCTTGTATTTTCTTGTTTTTTCCTCTGACCTCTTTTGAACTGGGATGCTGCCAGAAGTTGAGCCTTGCTCTCGGGGAGGGTCTCTCAGAAATGTCCAAACACAATTAGTTCATCCAGATATAATCAAGTATACAACCAAGGTTAACCATCACATATGGCATATTATAGGTATTCTACATTTGCGTTTTTACAACATTTTGATAAAAATAATCAATAACTCATTCTTATTCATGTATTTGATTTTTCAACAGGCAATGTGTGCAAAGTAATGCTATAGGTGAAAAAATGGCAACATATAGAAGGATTGTGGAATAAGAACGTGAGGAAGAAAAGATCAGATCTGCTGTTATTTTTCTTTCTCTAATCTTGGCTCATAAATACTTGACTTTTCACTTTGTTTTATGGTATAAGCACTTTCCAATGGTATGTGCACATTTTTCAAATGTAAAATGACTTAATTTCTTATACCCCTGCCAAACCTAAAATAAATAAAAAAATAAACTCACAAAGACATACACTTCTGAGAAAATTTACTGAAGTTTCACTGAGCTTTTGAAAGGAAAGGAGAGGAAGGACTGACAATAAACATAATTGTATTTGAAGTAAAGCAAAGAGATATATTATTATAATATATGCAGGTAAATATTCTTATTTGCTATTCATTTTTGATTTGTGTGTGTTACAGTCAGGTTCACATTGCTTGTAGAAATCACCCAACCAAGAGCTCTTCTGGGAAAAAAAAAAGAGGTTTATTTGGCTTACAGGCTCGAGGGGAAGCCCCACGGTGGCAGGGGAAGATGATGGCATAAGCAGAGGGTGGAAATCACCCCCTGGCCCACATAAGGTAGACAACAGCAACAGGAGAGTGTGCCAAACACTGACAAGGGGAAACTGGCTATAACACTCGTAAGTCCTGCTCCCAACAATACACTGCCTCCAGAAGACGTTAATTCGCAAATCTTCATAAACTGGGAACCTAGCATTCAGAACCTCTAAGTTTATGGGGAACACCTGAATCAAACTACCAAAGTGTGGATGGATGTGTTCCTATATGTGTGTTCACAATTGTGAACATGGGCACGTGCACAGGCATGCCACGACATATATATGGAAGTCAGAGAAGAATATTGGGGCGTTGTCCTTATTTTCTACACTGTTTGGGAAAAAGTCTCAAGCTGTTCACTTGTGCATAAACTTCCTGGAAAATACAAGGATTACAGGAGAACTCCAACCAAGCTGTTTTTTTTTTCTTTTTATTTATTTATGGTTTTTGTTTTTCGAGGTAGGGTCTTAATTTTATCATTATAGTCCAGGCTGATCTGGAATTCACTATGTAATCTCAAGATGGCATTGAACTCATGGCAATCCTCCTACCTCTCCCTCCCATGTCCTGGGATTAAAGACATGTGCCACCACACTGGAGCTTTTTTTTTTTTTTTATGTGGGGTCTAGGGATGCAAACTAAGGGTCTGAGACTTGTGCTGCTATTGCTTTATCCGGTAAGCCATCTCTCCATCCTCATGCTCAACGTTGTTTGTATCATTCTATGGAATGGAAAACAAGTTTTTGTTCTAAACATTTGGAATTGGTGTGTAAGTTGATAAATATGTCAAAAATAGATTGGCAATCAGATAGCGGCTGGTTGTTAGGATGACAATTTGTCCTCTGGTCTAAACAATCATCTATGTAAATATGAGCCAAACACATGTGCTAACTGCCAGTTCATTCCTCTTTTTTGTTTGGTAGGATACTACTCATGTCACTAGGTCCATGACCTAAAGGCAATCACAAGGGTAAAAGTTAATTTTCTCATATCTGCAGTCATTCAATGTTACCTACTTGTGTGTTAGTTGATAAATTCAGTATCATTTTTGTCCTGCAAGAAATAATTTGCAGCACAATTTGTAAGTCCCATCAGACAATGTATTGTTGAATGGATGGATGGATAGATGGATGAATGAAAGGTTAGATGAATAGATAGGATAAATATTAAAGAACCATAATCATGATATGATGGTGTTAAATATACATATTTACATTCTTAGGTAAGGCTACTGTAAAAGAGAAGATCCTAATTTCCTTACACTTCCATGTGCACGATGCTATAAAGTTAATTACTTACATGGGAGGGGGTACTATAAGTTAGCATTCAAATAATTTATAGATATTTTTGAAGCAGTATCAGTTTTTCAAGACCTCACTACTTATAATTTATAATTTTAAGGTAGATTCTTTGATATGTTTGGATTTAATTTTATACTAAAATGTGGTTAAATCATTGTTTATGCCACATAAAAGGATAAGTTATTGAATTATCCTGAAATACATGTGGGTACAGTTTACCCTTTACTTTTTAACTGGTAACCAGCACCCAGACAATTTCTTTCATGCATTCATTGAGAACTAATAGGATTGTGAAAAATATAGTGCTGAGAATAAGGTAGATATTACACTACAAAATTATTTGGGAAGGGCACATTTTTGAGTATTTTTCTTCAGAAATATCTTACAGCAGAGAAAGTTTGTAGAGAAGCTTTGCATTATCCTATGAATCATTTCTTAAATGCAGAGGCATTAATATATTACTTAATTGGAGACCAGCTTGCATGTATATCTAAGTATTAAATAAATAATGAATATATTACACAAATCCTATATATATATAGACACAGTAGAAATGTATAGACACAGTAGACATCAAGATGGTGTCCACCTAACCACACCATGCCTCCCAGGGAAGGAAAGGGAAAGCATTAGGGTTCACTGGATCTTTTGGGGGAGAGCAATCTCTAATAGATAGCCAGTGGGAGGGTGCAGAGGGGCAAAAAAATGGAATCCTCTGATTCCCTTGCTCTTGGGTAGCCCAGAAGTCCCCCAATCCTCCAAGCAGCCGCCCTAGCCATAGACTTCCCAGCCTCAGGAAACTTCCACATTTACTGCAGGAAAGGGGACCCAGGCCAGCATAGTTCCACTTTCCTCACTGAGCAGGGGCCATCACCAGCTACTTCCACCCACACACGACTTCGGACAGCTGCTGCCTTCCCAAGCAAGCTATTGCCCAAGTGTGAGCTCAGGCCTGCTCCTCCTGTCCACCTGAACTCAGGCGCACTCCACCCATCTGCCTGCCAGGAGTGCTAGCTAGGGCAGCTCAGGGCCCCTCCACCTGCCACCCACACCTGAGCTCAGGATCACTCCACCCATCTGCCTGCCTGTTCCCCACCTCAGCTCTGCTCCCCCAAAGCGGCACCGCTTCACCTAGACCATTGAGACCACATTCCCGCTCTCCCTACCCATACACTGAGATGGGCAGACCACAGTGCCAAAGGAATAACATGAAAAATCTAATGCAAGTATATCCAATAATATTGCAAAGTCCTACAATGGATGTCTCTAATAAAAACACAGAAGAGACATTAGGATCAGAACACCAAAATGAAGTTATGAGCAATGCAACCCTGACCAAACTACTGGTAGAACTTATAGAAAAGCAACAAAGGACCAATAATCACATGGATGCTGCTATCACTAGACTGAACCTAATAGATAAGAAAATGGAAGGTGTTCAAAGACAGTTAAAGGATATGAAGGAGAGTGAAAAAAAGAGCACCCCAAAAAATTAGGGGTGATGCTCAATGAAGACATAAGGAAATGCATGGATGAATTCCAGGAAGCATCAAGAAAATCAGAAAATGTAGTGAAAAGGGAATTTGTCAGAAGGATGGAAACTATACATAGAAAAAAAAGTAGAAAATGCAAACCCAATTGAACAAGCACAATACTCTTTAGAAGCTCTCAAGAATAGATTCAGCCATGTGGAGGATAGAAACTCAGATCTGGAAGTCAAGACAGAAGAAACAGTTCAAGAGTTCAAAAGTTTCAATGAGTTCAAACATTTCTGTGAACAGAACATGAGGGAATTATGGGATGCCCTTAAATGTCCTAACATTCAGATCATGGGAATACCAGAAGGGGAAGAAATTCAGACCAAAGCCATGGACAACTTATTTAACAAAATAATTGGTAAAAACTTTCCCACTCTCTCAAAAGAAAGGCACATCAAGATACAAGAAGCTAACCGAACTCCAAACAGACTGGACCAAAGGAGAAATTCTCCAAGACATATTGTCATTAAGACTCTAAGCATTGACACCAAAGAGAAAATCCTAAAAGCATCTTGGGAAAATAGCACATCACATTTAAAGGTTACCCCATAAGAATTACTTCAGACTTCTCAATGGAAACCCTGGAAGCCAGAAGGGCCTGGAATGGAACACTGCAAAGTCTAAGAACCTACGGATTCCAACCCAAAGTACTCTACCCAGCAAAAGTATCCCTCATAATAGATGGTGAAAGAAATGGAAGGAAAATACATTTACTGCCACTGAATTGTTTCCATCATGCATGAGCCAATAAAAGCCTTCCAATTATGGCAGAGCCATGAAGAAGTGAAGACACAGGGTACAAAATCCATACCAATGACGAATGAAGGCAAACTTTGCCAGTATTTATCTTTTGGGCCTGATATTTGCCAGATATTTCTAATACTGCCTTTTTATTTTCTTTTGCTTATTGGTTGCATCACAGCTTCACAACCAAGTTGATAGAAATTAAAGGATGGAATGCTCTAAATATGCTATTTAGAACAAGGGCAGGAGGCTGAGAAAGCACAGATTTAACACAATCAGATGTACCATCTGCTTAAATGTGTTATAAGTGATGATGGTAAGATTGCACATGGAACACTTCAACGATGAGTTATTAAAAATACAAACCTACAAAGCTTATGTACACAGAACTTGTTACATCTCCATTAATTCTTTGTGTTATACACCAGCAGACACCTTGCAGGAAACACCTTTTTTTTTTTTTTTTAGTTATTTGTTTGAAAGAAGCAAATAGAGATGAGAGAGAGATAGAAAGAATAGATGTGCCAAGGTCTCCCGCCACTGCAAAGGAACTCCAGACGCATGCACGACCTAGTGCATCAGCCTTATGTGGGTCCTAGGAAATTGTACCTGGGTTCTTCTTTGTAGGCAAGTTACTTAACTGTTGAGCCATCTCTCCAGCCAAAAAACACTTCATAATGCACAATTTAATTAGAAGTATGTGGGTGGATTTCATTTCCTCTTCACATAATTATTGACACTTTTGGTACAGGAGAGAGAAGAGGGGGTGGAGAGAGAGATAATGGGTACTCTAAGGCCTCCTGCCACTTCAGACTAACGCAAGAGCATGTTCCGCTTTGTGCATCAAGATTTACGTTGGTACTGGGGAATCAAATGCAGGTTGTCAGGATTTGTAAGCAAGTGGCTTTAGCCACTGAAGCTTTGAGCCATCTCTCCAGCACAGTTATAATTTTTGACACTTTTTTTCTATATAGTTTGTGCGTGCGTGTGTGTGTGTGTGTGTGTGTGTGTGTGTGTTCATATGTGACTGGAGGCATGTGCATGTCTTGGCACATGTGCAGCAATCAGAGGACGTTTAACTATTCTTTCTTCTTACCTTCCACATCTTTTAGGACAAGGTCTCTGTGTTTGTCTATCTGTCTTTGTTTCTCTCTTTCTCTTCTTGAAAATTACCACCCACTTCACATTCTGTCTCTTAATTACCATGCTGAGATTATAGGAATTAACTATGCCTTCTGAATTGTTCAATGGTTTCTAGGAATTGAGTGACAATGGCTTTTTCTGTAGAACGATCTCCCCACACCAACTCTGGTATTCATTTATTTATTTATTTGAGAGAAGGAAAGAGGAAAGAGGGAGACAGAGAGAGAGTGGGTGTTCCAGGCCTTCTAGTCACTGCAAACAAACCCCAGATGCATGTTCTACCTTGTGTATCTGGCTTGCTTGGGTACTGGGGAATCGAACTGAGATCTTGGCTTTGCAGGCAAGCACCTTAACTGTTAAGGCATCTCACCAACCCATATTTGGCATTCTAAAACAGCTTGATCATACATATGCATACTATATTTGCCATGTTTATCATCAATGGATAGTTTTCTTGGAAAATTAGAAAACAACTTTTGGGAAATGGTAAGCATTCTGCTAGTACAGTACTTATATTCTCCCAGTCTTATAACAATTACTACCTACTTAATCTTGACATATTTCTAAAAAGCATAAATTATCAAGGAGGTAGAAGAAATGTATTGTGTTATGTGAATTTATCTGAAAACACAAGGAGGTGCATGCATCTAGAGTTCATTTGCAGAGGCTAAAGGCCTGGGTGTTCCCAATCTCTCTCTCTCTCTCTCTCTCTCTCTCAACTGAATAAATAAAAAAATATGAAAAATAAATAATTACTAAAAAACAGAGAGCATGAGAAAGTGAGAGAGCAAGGGAAAGAGAGAAAGAAGGAAAGAGGAGAGAATGTCTGAGGAGAGAGAAAGAATGGGAGCATAAGGGACTCTTGCCCATGTTGTACTAAATTTAATATTATAAATTTTTAATGTTTATTTTGTAGGTCACTACTTTGTTGGAATGTACCATGTATTTTTGATAGAAAATTTAGAGTCCTGTATATATGAGATTATATCAACTATAAATCATTTAACCTCTTCCTTTCGTATTGGTTTTCCTTAAATTTATTTCTTCTGGTTTGTTGTCTTAGTTAAAACATCAACTGCTATCCTAAATATAAATTAGAGATTAAATACTGTTGCCACATTTCTGATTTAAGAGAAAACACTACCTACTTTTCTTCCTTGGTCTGACACTAACTATATTTCTTATAACTACTCTTTGTTATGTGGATATATTGTTATTTTTATAATAGTTCACAGAGAGTTTATCAAGAGGGGAACTTGAGCTTTGTCTTTTTTCTGCATATATTTAGAAGATAATTGATTTCTATACCTAAGTGAATTATTTTGCTGTATTATGTTTTAGCCCAATTGTTACCAACCAGTAAAGATACTGTGGTGTTAAAGCATACGGCAAATGCTTATTGACAGAGAAGCTCTAGTCATAAGACAATTGTGCTGAGGTTAAGCAAAACATTAAATATTTGAGTCAATCTTTCCAGGAAACTACAAGACATCTCTCAAAAAAAAAATTTCTTCAACAGAAATAAAGCCTTGAAAAAGTCTTAATTCTACTTGCTCACTTAAGCACCTCATAGCAAACTGTGACTTTCCAAGTTTGTCATAGTGATGAGGAAGCAGAGACTTGACTATGGAAGAGGAAATTGACACAAAGTTCTTTTTCTAAAATTGTATACTAATGCATTTATAATAATTAGTTACACACATAAACACACACACCCACCCACACACACACACACACACACACACACACACATATATTTATATACAGACTTAAGAGGGTTAGAATGGTTTATTTATCGAAAATCAATCACCATTAAATTTGAGCTTTTGTGTCACTGTTCTAGGATGATCCAAAGTAGCTCTGAATTTAATATTTAAGCATTATATTTAAAGAATACTTCTTATGAAGACTCCAGTAAAAGTCTTACAGAATATATTTTGTGGCTTCTGCACTATGACAGAAAATGAACCAATTGATAGGATTCATGCTGAAATGATCATTTTTTCCAATATTGATTTTACCACAAGGTGTAAATTGAAGTCCCTTGTCTTTAAAAAACTATGATAAATGTGTAATGTAAAACATGATTTGTAGTAATACTTATAGTTTAATAAAAATTAGATTAAATCCCTCATATAAAAAGATAAGTTAAATGTTTACTTTTATTTAAAATAGGTAATGTATTCTTTGAGGTGATGACATAATCAACAGCAGTAGATTATTAAAGTATGTACATTATTCTTATGCAAATTAAAGGATAATTCAGATTTTCAAAGGTCAGTATTAGAAAAAAGATGATAACAAATAAGGACTTATAACATTGAATCTGTAAAAAACACATACAGAAGCAAACAAGATAAAGATAAAAGTTATTATAATAATTACTGAGTGGAGATACAATATTAACAATTTGCTGAATTTCTACAGTTCATATAAATCTTATATGGTGGTTCTGGATGGCTGATCTCAGCTCCTTTGTTTTAGGAAGACTGAAACTTTACTAGTTTCTACTTCATAAGTATTATTATAGTCATGAAATTACTCCTCAGTTTACCATCCTTTGCATGTCAAACATTTTCAAACTATTACTAATTCATTTAAATATAGTGTGATATTTTATTAACTCTGAGTTTGAATAAAAAAATAAAGATCAATGCCAGTTAATCTCCCAAGTAAAATCAGCTGTGTGTTATTTTCTAGTTAAAATAATACTGTGAAGAAAAAGCATAAAAAAGACCTCAAAATTAATGCCAGTTCAGAGGAATGGGAAGTTACAGTATTAGCTTCCAGATTTTTTTGTGATGAGGTAATGAATGCTACATGTGTTTACATTAATTGTTGGTCCTGTGTAAGAGGAGAAAATGCAAAAGCATGCTAATAAGTAATATAGTAGCCAATCTTATATAATGATAGGCAATATATTCTCTTGGTGTATTTGTTTATACTATTGTAGTCTACTACTTCATCCTGGAGAAGTGCGTAGGTACAGTGAACTTTGTAAATGACATGCAAATCTGTAAGCCCCATAATACACCATCCTACATGTTCTCTGAGAATTTTCCTTATTTGTTGTGACAACAAGTTAGATTTTCTAGCAAATTAAGTGTGTGAATTTCAGACTCCTTTTGAAGCCAACACCCAAGACAGCTGCAACTCTTTAACTTTGCTTTGCAAGGGAATCATGCTATAAAGGAACTTTATGCACAAAATATTATCTCAGATTTGGCAATTAGGCAAATTCTGGGAAAATCTTTTGTTGGTTAAAGATGATATGGGGAGCTGGAGAGATGGCTTAGCAGTTTAGGTATTTGCCTACAAAGCCAAAGGATCCTGGTTCAATTCTCCAGGACCCATGTAAGCCAGATGCACATGGGTGCACATAAATCTGGAGTTCATTTGTAGTGACTGGAGGCTCTGGCACACCCATTCTCTCTCTCTCTCCCCCTTTCTGTTTATGAAATAAATAAAAATATTTTTTAAAAAATTTTTTAAGCCGGGCGTGGTGGCGCGCAAGCCGGGCGTGGTGGCGCACGCCTTTAATCCCAGCACTCGGGAGGCAGAGGTAGGAGGATCGCCGTGAGTTCAAGGCCACCCTGAGACTCCATAGTGAATTCCAGGTCAGCCTGGGCTAGAGTGAGACCCTACCTGGAAAAACCAAAAAAAAAAAAAAAAAAAAAAAAAAAAAAAAAATTTTTGTTCATTTTTTATTCCTTTATTTGAGAGTGACAGAGAGAAGAAGAGGCAGATAGACACAAAGAGAGAGAATGGGTGCGCCAGGGCTTCCAGCCACTGCAAACAAACTCCAGATGTGTGCGCCCCCTTGTGCATCTGGCTAACGTGGGTCCTGGAGAATCAAGCCTCCAACCGGGGTCCTTAGGCTTCACAGGCAAGGGCTTAACCTGCTAATCCATCTCTCCAGCCCTTAAAAAAGTTTTTAAAAAGATGATATAATATATTCAATTAAAACTACCAATTAATATGAATTATGTTTCAAGCATTAATATATTTAAGTCATACAGGTAAGTCATACAGCTTACCTTGTTTTAAAATAGTTTTCTCTAACAAAAATAACTATGAAAATTTATTATAGACATTGCTGTTGGAGATTATCCAGTTTAATTCCTCAGCTCATGGGCTTATCCAAATATTTTATAAAACAAACCTGTTTCTCATTGCTTTTGACTCTGCTTATATTATATATTGATTCTTCTATTTAGTTCAATAAATTATTTAACATATGTTCATTTCACATTTGTTTGATGAGTGTTTTAATATCCTTTAGCACCTTTTTTCGAAAGGGCACCAAACAAACATTCATATCTTCCCATGAATCTATTTATTTTCCATGTATTTTTTTACTTAATACTTTTATTTTTTTGTTTGTTTGTTTGTTTTGTTTAAGAGAGGGAGAGAGAGAGTACTAGCATTCTATGATCTCTTGCTACTTCAAATGAGCTCAAGAAACATACACCAATTTGCGCATCTGGCTTTAATGGGTTCTAGGGAATTGTATCTGAGCAGACAGGATTTGCAAGTCAGTGTCTTTAATTACTGAGCGATCTTTCCAGCTCAGCACTAAGTATTTTTGTTTTTTTTTGCAAATTATTTCCCCTTTAAATAACTGTGGTATTAGAAAAATGGCATTCCTCTTTGCTGGAGAGATGGTTTAGCAGTTAAGGTGGCTGCCTGGCTGGCCTGGAAAACCAAAGAACCTAAGTTCGATTCCCCATTACCCAGAGAAGCCTGACGCACAAAGTGGCACATGCATCTGAAGTACACTTGTAGCTGCTGAAGGCCCTGACTCTCTCTCTCTCTCTCTCTCTCTCTCTCTTTCTCCCTCAAATAAATAAAAATAAAAATAATAATTAAAAGAAAAATGATATTGTTTGTATTGTCAAATCTCCTGCTACGGCAGATACTTTTAAGTCATAAAGACATTCTATGTTCTTTTCATTGGGAAATAGAAACCTATATATATATATATATATATATATATATATATATATATATATACTAAACCTTTATTAATTATAGTCTAGTGATGTTATCTATTCTGTTCATAAAATATTACAGTGGAAAGCTTTTTTTTTAAGTTTAAATGCACTAACAGTGGGCTTATAAAGCTAAGTCTGCCAATTGGCCAAAACACCATTTTTTCATTCAAGAACATTATTATATCACTATGTATGGTCTGAAAAGAAAAGTCCTCATAGGCATAACTAGATTTAATGAGCCAGCTTATGTAGGATTAAGACCTTCTAGTATAATATTTAAAATTATTTTATTTATTTGAGAAAGAGAGAGAGAGAGAGAAAGGGAGAAAGAGGCAGATAGAAAGAAAGAGAATGGGCAGTCTAGGGCCTCTAGCCACTGCAAATGAACTCCAGAGCATGCACCCCCTTGTACATCTGGCTTATGTGGGTCGTGGGGAATCAAATGGGGATCCTTAGGCTTCTCAGGCAAACACCTTAACTGCTAAGCCATATCCTCAGCCCAAGACCTTCTAGTATAATTTTACTAAATTCAAGCATGGTGTGGTGGCACACACCTTTATTCCCAGCACTTGGAAGGCAGAGGTAGGAGTATTGACATGAGCTTTTGACCACTGAGAAACTACAGAGTGAATTCCACGTCAGCATGGGCTAGTGCAAGATCCTACCTTGAAGCTCCCCCCCCCCCAAAAAAAAGAAATCACCACAGACAATTAAGATATAAATTCTCTTTGGATTATAAATCTGCTCTTCCAACATAAAGGCTTTAAGTAGTGCTTTTTAATAATTAATGCCAGTTTGTGATTGGCAGAGATAATAAAGAATGATTGAAAATACCTATGATATTTTTCCTGAGGCATTTTGATACATTTAAAAATGTGAGCAGAAATTTTGTGTGATATTTAATATCTTTAACTAAAATATATATTCTTTTCTTTGTAGTTAAGACAGAGACAAATCCACTATCATTAAAGCTTAACTTTTTAGCATCAGTTTTGGTAGTCATAAAGAATATATATGACAGCATTAAAGAAGTATTTTCAAGAAATAAAGCAAAGCCCTGGAAAACTTGAGATAGTGAAAGCGAAGGAATTTCAAGTATATGTGGGAAAAGGAACTCCGCTTTAATTTGATTAGTAGTAGGATAACTGTGAAATAAGCTAGGTGAAAAGAGAGGTCACACATGGTTATTAGGGCACCAATTATGTCTGTACAAAACTAAAGGCACTTTACTGTGTCCAAAGTGTTCAGTTCAAACGTTTCTGGATTGTATTTTAGTAATATCAACAAAGCTTGATGATTTTACAACCTTAGTCAATTACCAGAAATATTAAGTTGCAGAAGTACTGAAAAATCAAAATAAAATTACCTCTTCCTGAAAGTAATACTATCTAGTGAGGATGTTGTCCACCCAGCATGAAACCAATGGGACTATCCAAAATATGATTTTACCCCATTTTCTTTAGCTTGTAACAAACATCAAGAGGGCATCAAGTGAAGTGTTAATTATAACAAAGACCATGCCTACCTTTCCACAAATATATACTGAATTTAAAGACCCAGAGTTTACTAATCAAAGTATTACAGATATCACATTCACACAATGCAGATTCTAAATACATAAATATCTTTCTTTAGCTACTCAATGTAGAACTACATATCATGTAGCTACTGATTAGTTAGTTGTATGTGAGGAAATGTGAGTGTGTATGTATACATGTGTATGCCTGTGCGTGTAAGAGGGATAAATAGAAAGAACAGTATAGTATTTAAATGTAGTTTATCTGATGTTTTTATGAGGGTGCAATTGTGACTATATGTGCAATTGCATATAAGTATAAATATGGGTATATAGGGATGAAATGGGTGATAAACTAAATTTTACTATCAAAATAATTAGATTTTAAAAGTATTTTGACTAACCTTAATCTTCTCTCTCTCTCTCTCTCTCTCTCTCTCTCTCTCTCTCTCTCTCTCTCTCTCCCTCTTTTCCCTCTTCTCTCTCCTTTATATTACCTGTCTTTTTCTTCCTTCTTTTCCTTGGCACTGGCCTGTGACTCCCAGTTAAAGCATGTGGTTAACATCCACAATGAGCTGTTGATGAGAGAGACCTACAAGGTTTCCCAAAAGAAGACAAATTTCTATCAGAGTTCTTGATGACCCACTAAAGCTTAGTGGTAAGACCCAACTGCCAGAGATACCATGTGCTGTTGGTTTGGAAAATGGAGTGACCTGGCTGGAATCTGGAAGAGAGTCAGTCCCCAGATAGCTCGTCTAGTGCCAGAAGGTGCTACATGAGTGACTGGGGGAAAATGACCAACATCTGTCCAAGCAACTCATGGTCCAAGCTACTCAGCAGCAAACAACCTGACGTGATACTCACACAAATACAATAGTGACACATAGCGAGGTGGGTAACTAACTGCTTTTCATTTGGCTAACTGATCAGCTCAGTGGAATGGAACCCATAGCTGGAGCAGGGAAACAAGTCAGAACCATACCCCCCACAAATGAGCACGTTCTCCATTATCAAGCTCCCACTAATCATGGGCTACAAGAGGGATACACCTATTAAATTATTTCTAAAATAATAATGGTTATCCCATTTATCTGGAACTCGGTTCACAATCCGTTGGAGAATTTGCTTCTGTTTTCAGATGGACACAGATCCTGAGGAGGGAACAGCCCATCAAACCTCACCAGGGCCCCAGTTGAAACCATGATTAATTGTGGAAGTGATTAAGAGTGCTGCTTTCTTGGTGAACCTGGCACCAGCACAAAGGTGAAGGAGATAGACATAGAGAACACTCAATTCCTACCAAACCAGAGATCCTAAGACACAGAGGCTCCCAAGAACTCAAGTAGAAGGTCACTGAAGTAGACCTAAAATGAACCCAATATGGCTCAGGGAAATTTGCAAGAGAGGGAGCAAAAGATTGTTAGAACCACATTTTGGGACATTATGCACAGTGATATTGCCTCTTACCCATAGCTGATGAATAACCCCACAAAGCATGACCCACATTCCCGAATGAGGAGTGGGGAGGACAGGGAGGAGGCTAAACATGGTACCAACATAGCTTGTATACACAATGTGCACATAACTAATAAAAAGAGCTTATAAAAATAAAATTTTAAAAGTATCTTATTCTGAAAATCATAAAAATGTTACATTAGATGTCTAAGAGTGAACCTATGTGCAAAGAATCTCCTCAACTATAAAAGATATGCTCTGAAGGTCTTGATGAAGTGATTTACTTTCCTTGTTAGTCCATTTGAGCTAGTACTTGCTAGGGTGCAAAAGAAATTCACAGAGCTGTGTGCTATTCCATGTGTATCTAACATCTGCCCTTGAATATAATCTAATTTTGTTTTAACTGACACCAAAATTCTACCGTACTGTTTATTACACATAAATATAAAGATAAAGTGATTTAAGGACCATCAAAGCCCACAGATCAATTAAGGTGTAGAATTAGAACTCAGTCAGTGTGGTTACTTATTTATTTATTTATGTAATGGTCATACAGTAATGGTGTTCAGAAGCATTCTAGGGTATATTATTCACTTACCCCTGTTCTATCAGTTTGCAAATTGCTCATACCATTTTTATTTTCTTCAGTGTGATTTTCTCCAATGCATAATTTTCTTGCAAGTGGCACAAATTCATTCTTATTTATGGTTGATATTAACCCTCTGGTATATAAGGAATGATGCTTTTCTCCTTTTCTGAAGTCTGTTTTCACTTAGTTGTTTTCTTTTCTGAACAGAAGCCTTTAAATTTCAAGCATCTTCATTTTTAAATTCTTATTTTTGTTTCCTGGGAAACTAGAGTTATTTTTGAAAAGCTTTTTTGGAAAAATTTTTGCCTATACAAATATATGTATGTATATGTATAGGCAAAAATTTTTCAAGTGCTCAAACACTTGAAATATATATATATATATATATATATATATATATATATATATATATATATATATATATATACCATCAGTTTCAGCACTTGAGATTTTACATTGTGATATTCTGAATGATTTTGTATTTGTTTCTGTACTGGGTGAGGGATAGTGATATTTTTTCCCATTTCTACTCATGCTTAACCAGTTCTCCAGCATCTAAATCTATTGTCTGGATGCTGAAGTTGATGGAATCAACAAAATAGTAATTATTTGAAGAAAATATTTTCAAAATCAAAGAATGGGAAGAACATACTAAACTGTGGCCAAGGACAGAATATTGGGGGAACATGTTCAAGGCTCTGGGTACGATCCAAAACTACTGCAAAACTTCAGCTTAAGAATTTAAATAAAATTTATACATAAGTCCTGAAATTAATTATTAGTATGAAGTCTACTTCTCTAGTTATGACATAATGTTGAACAATCATTAAGTTGAAACAACCAACCTGATATCCACTTAGGACATCTAATTGATGATTTTTCGTCTTGGAGAAATGTTGGTATCTACCTTCCAGAGCAAGACATGTCCAATAGGATTGTGGTAGACTTGATAGTATATTAAAGATAAATTATGTTAATATATCAGTTTTGTTATTATAATTTACAAATTAAAAAACATAAAATTAATTTAATAAAATGAGTGCTTATGATGAGACATGACATAGAAACTTCAGAATATTAAACTCTATTTCTTCAACAAATGAATTACAAAGACCACAAGGAAGATAAAATAAAATAACTTAGGCTTATAACTGTATTGTTATATATAGATTTTGGTTTTGATTATAATTCCACTTGTTGAAATATTAGATGTAACATTAATACATTGACTAAGATATTTAATAGTAGCTCTAAAGTAATCAAGTATGTTGGTAAAGACTAACAATATAGAGGAAGTAAAATTAGACATGAAGCCGGGCGTGGTGGTGCACACCTTTAATCCCAGCACTGGGAGGCAGAGGTAGGAGGATCGCCTTGAGTTTGAGGCCACCCTGAGACTCCATAGCGAATTCCAGGTCAGCCTGGGCTAGTGTGAGACCCCTACCTCGAAAAACCAAAAAAAAAAAAAAAAAGAAAAAGAAAAAAAGAAAATTAGACATGAGAACAGTTAATGAAATGCGGTGATGGGTGCAGGAAATTATAATTGATATTTGTATGTACATTTTTTATTGTTTTCACTTACAACAAAAGACGAAAATTCAAAAAGATAGGTTACTGATGCAACTAGTCACCAGTAAATATGAATGATAATGTGAATTCAGAGATAGCTGTAGCCAAATATTAAATTCATTTTAATAACTTTATCTATACATATATAACTCTTGTGACTCATTTCTGTACTTGAAAGCACAATATAAGCTAATTCTCATCCAATTTTATTCATAAAGATCTTTGGGCAGTAATCTCATGTTTTCTTGGAGAAAAAGGAGACATATTTTCTTATTACTGTATTGGGGATATCATAAGAAACAGTGAAATTTTTACATATAACTTTACATGCATTGTCTGTTTAGATTCATTATGTGTAAATTTCACTGTGTTTCCTCATAATATTCCATTTTTATATAGTGAATTGAAATTTTTGCTTTTATTTATTTATTTATTTATTTTTGAGGTAGGGTATTTCTGTAGCCTAGGCTGACCTGGAATTAATCTCAGGGTGGCCTTGAACTCATGGCAATTGATCCTCCTACCTCTGCTTCCCGAGTGCTGGGATTAAAGGTATATATTGCCAATCCTGGCTTTTTTTTTTTTTTACTTTTAAAATACCACTTTATATAAAACATATTAAACCTAATCTGTGCTTGTAGGCAATATTATGAGAACATGTAATTACAGCTGAAAACGGAATCATAGACCAATCTATCTTGAAAGGCCATTTCTAAAAATATTGTATTCATTTTTGTGTGAGAGAGAGACAGGAGAGAGAGAGAGGGAGAGAGAGAGAGAGAGAGAGAGAAAGAACTCCAGGGCCTCCAGCCACTGAAGACACATGTGCTCTCTTGTGAATATGGCTCCTATGGGTCGTGGGTAATCTATCGTGGCCCCTGTGCCTTTGCAGGTAAGTGCCTTAACTGCTAAGCTACCTCTCCAGCCCAGAAAATTTGAATTTATTGCAATTTCAAGATTTTTTTGTCTTTGTCCAAAGCAGCAGCCTACCAAAACATTCATGCAAAAACTACTATTTCATTAACCATTACAAAAGCCAATTAATTTCTAACTTTTCCAACACTATCCACACATAATTTTACCACCATCATTTTGCAGTACTTAATACTATGCAAGCTTAAAACATTATTTTTTTTTTTTTTACAAATTGCAACAGTTGAAATATTTCCCAGCTTTGTATATTTAGATAAAAGTGTTATTTAATCTCTTGAATGTTAAACACAGTATCTTTTTCTTTCTTTCTTTCTTTTTTTATTAATTAATTTTTTTATTAATTAGTTTTGTACTCAGTGAATACAGTCAGGTTGGTACCATTGTTAGGCTTGTCCATGTCCTACCCCCTCCCCCTGGCCCCTCCTTGTTGAGGTATCTTATTTCAATGAGCAATGTATCCAATTTTAAAGTAAATTGGAAATATCAAACTTCTGATTTCCAGAAAGCATGGAACATGGTTCCACTGAGAGCCATTGGTTGAATGCCCCCAACTCTGACATAATTTGCTTTACTACATGTGTCTATTTACATAGTTCTTGCGTCTTTCCCTGAACAATTTTAAAAATAGAATGTCTCACTCCCCTGAATACAAATGCTCTTAATTTTGCAGTGACCTTAAGAAATAGAAAATTATTTTCCTCAACACTTTGTGACATGCTAATGTTCCATGGACTATAAAAGTCCTACTTTTATTTAACTGTGATTATTTCATCTACTTAAAGCTAGACATATAGGAGTTGTCTAAGTTACTCTAAATTGATTTGTATTGATCATTGCTGCCTAACTCGTTTATCTATATCATCTTAAAATTCACCATTTCTATGTGAGGGATATAGCTCAGTTGTAAAGTGTTTTCGTAGGATTCACAAAGCCTCAAGTTACATTCCTAGTACTATCAAGAAACAATTTCTGTTTTTTGTTAATGTTCAATTTTGTTCTTTCATTCTTTGAACTAGTGCACTATTTTCACACTAGTGTTCTGCTTTCTTCTCTAAATTACATGCCCTATATCACTCAAAATACATTATATAAATGTTAAACACTTCTGACATATCATATCATTATTTTAAATGATATGAAATGTCTAAAGTCATGCTCAAAGTACTTTTTAAGATTAATTTAAAACGAGGAGGTAAACAACTTTCTCTACATAATCGAATATCTCAGCTACGAGATACTTGATATTGTAGACTGTACAAGCAACTTAGGAAAGTAGATGCTGCAAGACTGCTTGAATTCCATTACCTGTTACGATAAATTCTTCTATTTGTGAAAGTACAAAATTTTTGCATATTTTACCTCAAATATGACTATTTCCTTACTTTATATTATAAGCTGCATTTCAATGTTATGAACTGTCAATATTCTTATTCTAGGAAACAATCTTTTTTATTTTGCTTTAAAAATCTTTGTAAATTTACTTGTTTAATAATGAATTCATTGAGTAATGAGGATATTTTACTATTTTTCAGTTTCTGTTATTCTACATGAACTATGTGCCTTTTAAAATCATTTAATGATTTTCAAATAATTAATACTAGAATGAAGTTATTAGAATGTGTAATGGAGTTTCAAGAGATTCAAGTAACAATATATGATAGCCAAATCCATATAAACTGTAGTTTTGGTTTTTAAATCCTGAAAGTCACCCCTTAAATATTTTCTAAACCACTTACAATTTTTTTATTTTTATTTCTTTAAGAGAGTGAGACAGAATTGACATACCAGGGCCTCTAGTCACTGCAATCAAACCCCAGATGTGTGCACCACCTTGTGCAGATGTGCAACCTTGTGCTTGAGTCACCTTGTGCATCTGGCTCATGCAGGATCTTGAGAATTGAGCATGGGTCCTTATGTTTTCCAGGGAAGTGCCTTAATCACTAGGCCATCTCTTTAGCCCACCACTTACAACTTAATAGATTTATTTATTTCTATAGCTCTCAAAATTTTTGCTCAACATCCAAGTATACAGAATCTTATTTAAAAATGATATTGCTGAGCTGCAGAGATTGCTCAGTGACTAAGGTGCTTGCCTGTAAAGCCTGAGGACCCAGATTGGATTCCCCAGTACCCACATCATCTAGATGCACAAGATGTTACATGCATTTGGAGTTTGTTTGCAGTGGCTAGAGGCTCTGGCATGCCCATTCTCTCTCTCAAGTTTTCTTCTGGGGCTGGAGAGATGGCTTAGCGGTTAAGCACTTGCCTGTGAAGCCTAAGGACCCCGGTTTGAGGCTCAATTCCCCAGGACCCACATTAGCCAGATGCACAAGGGGGCTCAGGCTTCTGGAGTTCATTTGCAGTGGCTGGAGGCCCTGGCGCGCCCATTCTCTCTCTTTCCCCCTCTCCCTCTTCCTCTCTTCGTCTGTTACTCTCAAAATAAAATAAACAAAAAAATTAAAAAAAGTTTTCTTCTGCTGTTTTTCAAATAGAATACTTTATATATACAGAATAAAATATATCACTTTCATACAGGTAATATATGCCAACATATAATTTTTACAAACACATTTCAAAATTTGAAAATTTATTAATAAAGTACAGCTAACTAACAATATTATTAGTTATGAAAGTATTAATTCATGTGAGTTTGAGGACAGTCTGAGACTACATAGTGAGTTCCAGGTCAGCCTGGGCTAGAGCATGAACCTACCTCAAAAAACAAAAGCAAACAAACAACAACAACAACAAAAAATCATGAGAATTGAAATCCACACAGAAAATAAATTACGAATATAAAAGGCAATAGATAAAAATCATCAGGTAGTAACTGTTATGTCTACATTCTTGATTGACTTCATAAGACCATTCATAACATAATATCACTAAAATAGATAATCCTGGTTTCACCTGAGAAAATACTTGTTGCATTAGACTTACTTGGCTAGCACAAATACTGTCAGTACATTCAAACTGACCTTCAAAATGCATTAAACAATGATACTGTTTCTTGTCTGGTTAGATGGAGTTCATAACTTAATCCTCAATTTTTCTGAAAACAAGATCTTCAGAACAGTTCCCAAACACTGAGAGTATTAAAAAAAAATAGAAAAAGAAACACATGAGAAGACCGAGCTGGACTTTCTTACCAGGTACGTTCTGCACGCTCGACACTCAAAACAGCCAACGTCATCCACAGTTCTTGAAATGCTAAAACAAAACGATAGGAGAATATATACACATAAAGAGATTGATTGCTCTTTCATCTATGAAATTTTATTGGAAGCAGAATGAAACAAACCCAAGACAGGCTACCATCTGTGTTGTTGATTTTCATTTATCCATCTATCAATAGCAGTAGACCCAAACCCTGTTTGATTTAGTTAAAACTAGTAAACCTAAATATAGCAAGTTATAGCAAGTATTATAATAGATTAAGAGCAACTTTGTAATATTTAAGATTTTTTTTTTGGTTTTTCAAAGGAGGGTCTCACTCTAGTCCAGGCTGATGTGGAACTCACTATGTAGTCTCAGGGTGGCCTCAAACTCACAGCGATCCACCTACCTCTGCCTCCTGAATGCTGGGTTTAAAGGTGTGTGCCACCATACCTGGCTTAAGGTGGTTTTAATGCTCTTTGCTGATATGCATACAGTCTAAGTTTCTAAGAATTCTTGAGCAATGCAAGTGAGTCAGACAACTAGAATGCATGTTAAGAGTAAAATATAATTAATAAACTATTTCTGACTTTCAGAACCAAAATATCCAATGGAGAAAATTATATAATAGTAGGAACCTTAACAATTGGAATGACTGTTAAATGCAACACATGTTATGGAACAAAGGTTTTTCTTTTAAAAGCTTTATCAATTTAGGAAAAATCCTATAAAATGTACTATGTTAGGGAATTGAGTTATACTATAATTAAAAAATGCAAGCATTAAAAATTGATAGAAACAACATATGTTTATGAAAGAACACAAAGCCTTATAGAATATTATTGATATATGATAGCTGACATTAGTAAGTCATAGGATGTCAGGTTTTAGCTATAACAACACTGTACTGTACACATAAATCAGTAAATGAAATAAGAACAGACCATTAGGGAATTTAAGTTTTTAAAAATTTTTTAGTTATTTTCCACATGAATAATGAACATTATTAGTTAATGGCTTCTGAATTAATTTAATTTTGAGTGTTATATAATTCAAGTCTTTGATTGAAGCTCCATGGGGGGGTTCATCCCTGATAGGAAAACCTAGTCAAAAGCCTATGGCTGGGGAAATCAAGCCCAAGGCATGAAGCTATTGCTGTATAGCTAAATGAATGTAGTATGCCCACAAAATTGTCCCTCCAAATATTTATGTTTAGGACCATATATTATTGCTGTTCTTACTATTTTTTTTAGAAAATAATCTATATTCAGGTGGTAGTAAATACCGAGGACACATAAACGCAACAGCATGCTGAGAAGATCTGACAACTTACTGCTCAACACTAAATGAGACATCTGTGTCACACAGTCCAAGGCTCAGTGACCACTGTGGAAAGGTGGCAGAATGAATAAGAGCCAGAGTGTGGAGAGGAGTGCTTGGGATCACAGTCTTCCAGGAACAAAGTAGTCTTTGCTTTCATATTGCTTGACCTGCATGAGACATAATATTGGGGCCATCCATCTATGACATGTTGTTATAAGTGATAGAGGGAGAGAGAGAGGAAGAATAAGGAGGAGGAGGTTCAGTGAAGGAGGGAAGGGGAGGAAGGAAAAAGGAATATAGTGGAAAGGAAGCATGTAAATTTTCTTAAAAAATACATTTTAAAATTCTCTCTAAACTAATAATGGTTATGCTATTTAATCTGTGCTGACTTCACTCTCCACTGGAGAATCTGCTCCTCTTTTTCAGATGGAAGCTGGGCCTGAGGAGATAAATGACCCATCACACTTTACCAGGGCCCCAGCTGAAACCAAAGAGGAAGTAGGGAAATGAGCAAAAATGCTGCTTTCTCAGTGAACCTGATATCAGCACTAGGGTGAAGTAGATAGACACTGAGACCACTCAAGTCCTATAAACCAGAGATCCACAGGCTCCTAAGATCCCATCACTGGAGCAGACTTAAAAGGGACACATCATGGCACAGGAAAATTCACAGAAGAGGGGGCCAAAAGATGTTAGAGCCACATTTTGGGACATTATGCACAGAGACATTACCTCTTCCCTATAACTGATGGCTGCCCCCACAATATATGACCCACAACCCCATCGGAATGACCTGCATCCCCAAGGAGGGGGTTACCTTTGGAAAAGGGGGAGGGATGAGGGAAAGGATGGTACCACCAACATATGCTGTTAACATACTAAGTATGTCCATAACTAATAAAAATAAAATATAAAAGTTTTCACACACATGCTTCATAGTGGAGATAAGTAGATAAGTCATTGTAAAAGTGTCTGCAACGCAAACATGGGAACAGGGCTGAAGAGATCATGCAGTGCTCAAGGCATTTGCCTGGGAAGCCTAAGGACCCAGATTTGATTCATGAGTACCCAGGAAAGCCCAGATGCAGAAGGTGGTGCATGCATCTGAAGTTTATTAGCAGGGCCTGGAGGCTCCAATAAGTCCATTCTTAACCCCCTCCTCTCTCTTTCTCCCTCTCTCTCTCAAATAAATAAATCAATAAATTTAAAAAAAAAAAGGGGAAATAAAACTAGGCATGATGGTGTTCCCCTGTCATTCCAGCAATGGTAATACTGAAGCAGGATGCTCATTGGTCATTCTATCTAGTGAGCTATTCTATCCAAATTTTCTCAGCTTCACTGAGAGATCTTGTCTCCAAAAATTAGACAGAGAGTGATTGAAAGCCCTGACAGTAACCTCAGTATTTCACATAAAATCTCCCACACATGCATGGGTATATGCACACACACATGTGGCCACGTACATGTGAAAATGCATAAACATGTTATCACACATGAAGAAAAAATACTGTGTAAGGATAACGGTGTAATTACCTCAAATATAAATATGTCAAGATTTGGGGCTTAAGGTCAAGCTAGAGGAATCTTCAGTGCTGTCTCCTTTAAAGCTGGAACTCAGTTACATCCATGCTCATTATGTAGCTTCAGCTTTCCATATCAGTCCTCTGAGTTGCATCATGGCATTCAGTAATTGCTGGTTGATGAGTCATAGCCTCAATGTATGACAATGGGAAAAACATAAGAGACTACTCGAGTTGGTGCTTCAGCAAAGTGAAGCTGGTTCAAGAAATGATTGCCTGCCTCATACCACATTTCTACCAGAGTATACATCATGTGAATCCAAAATGAATCTCACAATTTACTGGGTGTCTGCCAACCTGATGGATGGATAATTGAACAGCTCTCAAAATTTGCATCAACCACAATCTGCATCCTGAGACTTTTAAAGAACGATGCTAATGGAGTCCAACTGGACAGATAAAATGTTTTAGAAAAGTCTACTTTTCTTGCAAATACAAGATTTGGACTGATCTTGTTCAAGAGTAGATTAAAGGAGTGAAAATTACCTTATTCCTGCAACATGAAAAGAGGAGCAAAAACTATCTTTTGAAAATATAAAATAACAATATGGATGCATGTTTTAGGTACCGTCTGTCTTTTTTTTTTTTTTTTTATTAGTCAGTTCTGTATTCAGCAAATACAGTCAGTTTGGTACCATTATTAGGCTCATCCGTGACCTACCCCCTCCCCTTGGCCCCTCCTTGTTGAGGTATGCGGGTCATGCATTGTGGAGTTAGCCCACAGTTATGGGTAAGCTAAATGTCTCTGCATATCATGACCCAACATGTGACTCTGACATTCTTTCCGCCCCCTCTTCCGCAAAATTTCCCTGAGCCATGTTGGGTTCATTTTTGGTCTGCTTCAGTGATGAGGTGTTGAGGGCCTCTGAGGCCCTGGCTCTCTGATTTGGTAGGAGTTGATTTTTCTCTATGCTGATCTCCTTCCCCCTTGTGCTGGTGTCTGGTTCATCAGGAAAAACAGCCCCCTTGCTTGTTTCTCGAAGTTTTCTTAGTTTCAGCCGGAGCCCTTTTGAGGTATGATGGGGTGGCTCTCTCCTTAGGGTCTACATCTATCTGAAAAAGAGAAGCAGATTCTCCAACGGAGAGTAAGTTAGCACCAGGACAAATGAGATAACCCTTACTTTTTTTTTTTTTTTATAGAGAATTTAATATGTGTAGGCCCTCTTGTAGCCCACAATTGATAGTAGGTTGATACTGGAGAGTGGGCTTATGTTTGGATATGGTTATGATTTGTTTCCCAGCTCCAGCTATGGGTCCCATACCAGTGAGGGGATCAGTTAGCCAAATTGAGAGCAGTTGGTTCCCCACCATGGCTGTGTGCCACCACTGCACTTGTGTGGGCATCACAATAAGTTATTTGCTGCTAAGTAGGTTAGACCATGCGTTGCTTCGATAGATATTGGTCAATTTCCCCCAGTCGCCCATGTAGCACCTTCTGGCACTAGACGCGCTGACTGTCTGGGGACTGACTCTCATCCAACTTCCAGCCACGCCATTCTAATTTGCATGTCAATCACATAAGGTATCTTCAGCAGTAAGGTCTTACCACTAACCTTTGGTGGGTCATCAAGTACTCTGACAGAAATCTGTCTGTCTTTTAGGAAACCTTGTAGGTCTCTCTGATCAAAAGCTCATTGTGGATGATAGCCCCATGCTGGTTCTGGGAGTTACAGGTCAGTGCCCACTAAGAAAATGAGGAAAAAGATAACTAATATACAAGAGTTAGAGGTAAGAGAGAGAGAGACAGGGAGAGGGGAAGTGAGGGAGGGAAGATGTAGGAGACTAAGGTTAGTCTTAATCTTACCCTCTCCAGTGTCTTGTGGTTCAGGTGTTCCCTGTAAGGGCCTGGTGAAGGATCAGCCATTTGGTCTATCTTTTAGTAAGTAGAAGATTATGGTACCATTGCCGTTTGGGTCTAGATTTGTGTTTCCCACCCCTTTGATGCCCTCCCCTCCCTCCTCTTCCATCCTAGTGTCTAATCTAGGAGATGCTTGCTGGGTATGTAAGGTATCTTCGGTAGATTCAGGTTAGGTGCTGTAGATGAGTGAGACTATGTGGCGATTTTTTTTCTGTGATTGGGTAAGTTCACTGAGAATGATCTGTTCCAGGTTCAACCATTTTTCCTCAAATTTCATTGTGTCATTTTTTCTTACTGCTGTATAGAATTCCATTGTGTAGATATACCACATCTTAGTTATCCTTTCTTCTAGTGATGGACATCTGGGTTGATTCCAGCTCTTAGCTATTACAAATTGAGCCGCTATAAACATGGTTGAGCAAATCTCTTTAGTCTGGGGTTTGAAGGTTTTAGGGTAGATGCCCAGTAAGGGAATAACTGGGTCTGTTGGTATCTCTATACTCAGCTTTTTCAGAAGTCTCCATATTGCTTTCCAAAGTGGTTGTACCATCCTACATTCCCACCAACAGTGGATGAGTGTTCCTACTTCTCCACATCCTCGCCAGCATTTATTTTTATTTGATTTTTTGATGCTTGCTATCCTTATTGGGGTAAGGTGGAATCTCATAGTTGTTTTAATTTGCATTTCTCTGATGATTAGGGATGATGAACATTTTCTTAAGTGTATGTTTGCCATTTCTATTTCTTCCTCTGTGAACTGCCTGTTCAGCTCTTTGCCCCATCTTGTGAGTGGGGTGTTTGACTTCTTACTGTTTAGATTTTTGAGTTCTTTGTAGATTCTCGAGATTAGTCCTCTATCAGTTGGATAACCCACAAATATTTTCTCCCATTCTGTGGGTAATCTATTGGCTTTGCTAATTGTATGCTTGTCTGTAAAGAAACTCCTCAGCTTCATGTGGTCCCATTGGTTGAGTGATGGTTTAAGTTCATGAGCTACTGGGGTTTTGTTCAGGAAGTCTTTTTCCATTCCTATATCATGGAATGCACTTCCTAAATTTTCTTCCAGTAGTATTCGAGTTTCTGGTCTTATATTGAGATCTTTGATCCATTTGGACTTGAGTGTAGTGCATGGTGAAATGTGTGGGTCAAGTTTTAGTTTCCTGCATATGGTTATCCAGTTTGTCCAGCACCATTTGTTGAAGATGCTGTCTTTTTTCCAGCGTATATTGTTTAGGCCTTTATCAAATATCAAGTAGCTATAGTTGCTTGACCCAAAGTCCGGGTCCTCAAGTCTATTCCATTGATCTATACTCCTGTTTTTATGCCAGTACCATGCTGTTTTTATTACTATGGCTTTGTAATATAGCTTTAGATCAGGTATGGTGATGCCTCCAGAGGTATTTCTTTTGCTGAGGATATGTTTGGAAATGCGAGGCCTTCTGCCTTTCCATATGAAATTTGAGATCATTTTTTCTATCTCTGTGAAGAACACTGTGGGGATTTTAATTGGTATTGCATTAAATCTGTAAATTGCCTTTGGTAGGATTGTCATCTTCACAATGTTAATTCTGCCTATCCAGGAACATGGGAGGTCTTTCCATTTTCTCAAGTCCGCCTCAATTTCTTTTTTGAGTGTTTTTATGTTTTCATTGTATAGATCTTTCACTTCCTTGGTTAACGTTATTCCAAGGTATTTTATTTTTTTTGTCGCAATTGAAAATGGGACTATGTCCCTTATTTCTTTTTCTGTATCTTCGTCCTTTGCATAAAGGAAGGCTACTGATTTTTGTGCATTGATTTTGTATCCTGCTACTTTGCTATAGGAGTTAATCACCTTCAGGAGTTTTGGGATGGAGTCTCTTGGGTCTCTTACATATATAATCATGTCATCTGCGAATAAAGCTAACTTAACTTCCTCCTTTCCAAATTGTATCCCTTTTATTTCCTTCTCCTGTCTTATTGCTTGAGCTAGGACTTCCAGAACTATATTGAAAAGCAGAGGTGAGAGTGGACAACCCTGTCTTGTTCCTGATCTCAATGGGAATTCCTCCAGTCTCTCTCCATTAAGTACTATTTGGGCCTTCGGAGCTTCGTATATTGCCTTTATTAGGTTAAGATATGAACCAACCATGCCAACTCTCTCCAATGTTTTGAACATGAAGTGGTGTTGAATCTTGTCAAAGGCCTTTTCTGCATCTATCGAAATGATCATGTGGTTTTTATGTTTAACCTTGTTTATGTGGTGTATTACATTGATAGATTTCCGTATGTTGAACCACCCCTGTGTTCCTGGAATGAATCCCACTTGGTCAAGGTGGATAATGCTTTTGATGTGTTGTTGGATTCGGTTTGCAAGGATTTTGTTTAGGATCTTTGCATCTAAATTCATCAGGGAAATAGGCCAGTAGTTTTCTTTTCTTGTGGCATCTCTGCCTGGTTTTGGAATTAGGGTGATGCTAGCTTCATAAAAGGAGTTGGGTAGCTTTCCCTGTTCATCAATTGTGTGGCACAGTTTGAGGAAGATTGGTTTGAGTTCTTCCATGAAGGTTTGATAGAATTCAGCTGAGAAGCCATCTGGTCCTGGGCTCTTCTTTTTTGGGAGGTTTTTTATTACTTTTTCAATCTCCATGAGTGTGATGGGTTGATTGAGGTGATTAATCTGCTCTGTGTTTAGCTTTGGTAGATGGTATGCGTCCAAGAATTTATCCATCTCCTCCACATTATCTAGTTTTGTGGAGTAGAGGTTTGTGAAATAAGTCCTGATGATTCTCCCAATTTCACTTATGTCTGTTGTGATCTCTCCTTTTTCATTTTGAATTTTGTTAATTTGAAGCTTCACCTTTTTTTGCTTGATCAGATTGGCCAGGGGTTTGTCAATCTTGTTTATTTTTTCAAAGAACCAGCTCTTTGTTTTGTCAATTGTCTTAATTGTTTCCTTGGTTTCCAATTCATTGATTTCTGCTCTGATTTTAATTATTTCTTTCCTTCTGGAGCTCTTTGGGTTGGATTTTTCTTGTTTTTCCAGTGCCTTTAGGTGGATGGTTAGGTTATTGATTTGGGACCTTTCTGTCTTTTTTACGAAGGCATTGAGTGCTATGAATTTTCCCCTGAGGACCGCCTTCATTGTGTCCCATAAGTTTTGATACGATGTGTTCTCATTGTCGTTCAATTCCAGAAATTTTGCAATTTCATTTTTTATTTCATCCACTATCCATTTATTGTTTAAAAGTGTGCTGTTCAGTTTCCAGGTGCCTTTGGGATTCTTGGTGGGTCTTTTATTGTTGATTTCTAGCAATATAGCACTGTGATCTGATATCATGCAGGGAATTATGTCAATCTTCCTAAATATGTGGAGGCAGTCTTTGTGACCCAATATATGGTCTATTTTAGAGAATGTTCCATGGACTGCTGAGAAGAATGTGTAATCTGTGCATTTGGGATGGAATGTTCTGTAGATGTCCGTTAGGTCTAAGTGATCTATGGTTTTGTTGAGCTCTCTTACTTCCCTGTTGAGTTTCTGTTTGGATGATCTGTCTATTACTGATAATGGTGTATTGAAGTCCCCAGCTATGATGGTGTTTGTGGTTATTTCTGTTTTATTGTCAAGTAGGTTTTGTTTTATGAACTGTGGTGCCCCTGTGTTTGGTGCATACAGATTTATGATTGTAATATCCTCTTGATGGATCGTTCCCTTGATAAGTAGGAAGTGGCCTTCTTTGTCTTTTTTGATTATATTTGGTTTGAAGTCTATTTTATCCGATATTAATATAGCTACACCTGCTTGTTTCTTATTCCTGTTTGCTTGGAATACTGTTTTCCACCCTTTCACCCTGAGGAGATGTCTGTCTTTAATGGTGAGGTGGGTTTCTTGAAGGCAACAGATTGAGGGGTCTAATTTTTTGATCCATCCTGTTAGCTTGTGTCTCTTGATGGGTGAATTAAGGCCATTAATATTTAGGGTAATGACTGTGAGATTTGATTTGATCCCTGCCATATTGTGATGGTAAATGTGGGTTGGAGTTTTCATGGACATTGAAGTTTTTTGTGCCTACTCTGAGTTTGGTTGTTGTGATCTGCTTCTTGTAGGCAATTGTGTTTGATTATTTTTTTCTTCTCTGTGTAGAATTTCCTGAAATACTCTCTGTAGGTTTGGTTTTGTGTTCATATAATTGTAAAGCTGAGTTTTGTCATGGAAAGTTTTTTGTTCACCATCTATTATGAGGGATACTTTTGCTGGGTAGAGTAGTTTGGGTTGGAAGCCATAGGTTCTTAGACTTTGCAGTGTTTCATTCCAGGCTCTTCTAGCTTTCAGGGTTTCCATTGAGAAGTCTGAAGTAATTCTGATGGGGTTACCTCTGAAGGTGGTGTGCTGTTTTTCCCTAGCTGCTTTTAGGATTTTCTCTTTGGTGTCAATGTTTAGAGTCTTAATAATAATATGTCTTGGAGAGTTTCTCCTTTGGTCCAGTCTGTTTGGAGTTCTATTGGCTTCTTGTATCTTGATGGGCCTTTCTTTTAAGAGATTGGGGAAGTTTTCTTCAATTATTTTGTTAAATAAGTTCTCCATGCCTTTGGTCTGGATTTCTTCTCCTTCTGGTATTCCAATGATCCTGATATTGGGACGTTTAACTGTATCCCACAATTCCCTCATGTTCTGTTCACAGGAGCTTTTAAACTTACTGAAATTTTTGAACTCTCTAACTGTTTCTTCCATCTTGTCTTCCAGATCAGAGTTTCTATCCTCCACTTGGCTGACTCTATTCTTGAGAGCTTCTAGTGAGTTTTGGGCTTGTTCAATTAAGTTTGCATTTTCTATTATTTTTCTATGTATAATTTCCATCCCTCTTTCAAGCTCCCTTTTCACATCATTTTCTGATTTTCTTGATGATTCTTGGAGTTCATCCTTGCATTTCTTTATGTCTTCATTTAGCATGGTCAGCTGATTTTTAAGGTCTTCTTTTTTTTCACTTTCCCTCAAATCTCTTAACTCTCTTTGAAATCCTTCCATTTTCTTATCTAATCCTTCCAATTTCTTATCTATTAGTTCTAGTTTAGTGATGGCAGCATCCACACGATTGTCTGCCCTTTGTTGCTTTCCTGCAAGTTCTACCAATAGGTTGGTTAGAGTTGCATTGCTCATAGCTTCAATGTGGTGTTCTGGTCCTATTTGTTCTTCTATGTTTTGGTTAGAAGTATTCATTGTGGGAGTGGGTGATCTAATTGGATTTTCTTGCATTTGATTATTCATGTTATTTCTTTTGTGCTGTGTTCTGCCCATGACAGTGTATGGGCAGATAAATGGGCGTATCAGCCTGGGCTCAAGAACAATGGGAATCTTATGCAGCCTGGGGGCATTGCCTAGAAGCCTGGGCTTTGGCTGTCACTTGCCAAAGCCGCCTATCTACTGCCTTGCAGGGGCGCCGAAGTTGCCTGAGTTCTCAAGCGGTGATGTGCCAAGGCTGCCTGCGTTCGAACTAGGAGTGGCACTGAGGCACCAAGCACTGATGCTGCCCGAACTCTGGCTGGGCACGCTAGGAACCGGCAGCAGTCTGCGCTCCCCCGCCACAGGACAATTGTGGACAGCCGCGCGGCAGACAGAGGGCAAGTGGAGGAGAGTGCGGAGCAGTCTAAGCTTCTGCACGCAGGGAATAATCTCACTTGCCAAAGCCGCCTATCTACTACCTGGCAGGGGCGCCAAGGTTGGTTGAGTTCTCAAGCGGTATTGTGCCCCAGCTGCCTGCGTTCGAGCTAGGAGTGGCACTGAGGCACCAAGCACTGAAGCCGCCCAGACTTTGGCTGGGAACGCTGGGACCGGAAGCAGTCTGCGCTCCCCCGCCACAGGACAATTGTGGACACCCGCGCAGCAGACAGAGGGCAAGTGGAGGAGAGTGCGGAGCAGTCTAAGCTTCTGCACGCAGGGAATAATCTCACTTGCCAAAGCCGCCTATCTACTACCTGGCAGGGGCGCCAAAATTGTTTGAGTTCTCAAGCGGTAATGTGCCAAGGCTGCCTGCGTTCGAGCTAGGAGTGGCACTGAGGCACCAAGCACTGAAGCCGCCCAGACTTTGGCTGGGAACGCTGGGAACCGGAAGCAGTCTGCGCTCCCCCGCCACGGGACAATGGCGGCCCGCCGGTGCGGCAGGCAGGTAGGGGGTGGCACCTGAGCTGATGCAAGCGAGAGATACAGTCTGAGCTTGTGGGACTGGGCACACTCAGTAGGTGGGCGAGTGGACGAGGGTGCGGAGCAGTCTAAGCTTCCGCGCGGAGGGAACGATCGGCGCGCAGTGGCAGCCGTGCGGGCTCCGGAGCAGCAGCAGCGGCAGGGGTGGAGCTTTGAACACGGCGGTTATTTGGGGCGAGGGGTGCCTACCCGCCCGAAAGGGGACCAGCAATTCCCTGTTCCCCCACCTCTGTGCCCTCCCAGATTTCTCTCCCCTAAAAGCCACTATATACCCTTAATATCTTGCCTTTCTTTCCCCGGGATTTGCAGCGCAGCTAGGCGGTCGCCATCTTGGCCGGAAGTCGGTACCGTCTGTCTTGAACTCCTTTTTTAATGCATGGAATCGGGTTGTAAGAATTATGCAAAATCAGATAATTTGTCATCAGAACAAAGGTGATGTTCAGAGAATGAAATTATTTCAAAAACTTCAAAGTGGAGCAATGAGAATAAAATTTGTATTACATGAAGTGAATGCAGAATTTTCACTGAAGCAAATGCTATTAGCATGATTAGACACTCCTTAAACAAAACTCATCCAAATATAAAGGCACAAATACAGCTTTGAATTATACATCCAGATGAAAAACCATATGGATCTCAAGTGTAGATAATTAATATTCAATAAAGAAACGAGGATAAATTAGGAACAACTTTATTTTCAAAAGTAAAAAAGAGAACTTTGCTAAAATAGAACAAGAATATACTGCTATAAAGGCAACATCAGGTAAAATTGAAAGTAAAATTACAACCAATGTTTAGAATTCTATAATTTTGAATTTTGAAGCATTATCAATTAAGTCATTAAAAAATTTTAACATTTAGATTTTTACTTCAGTTTTTTTATTATCCTATTCATGTAGATTATTGTTTGGACCAACATGATTTTCTTTTCCTCACTAAATAACTTTTCACATTCCTTGCAAGAAATATCTTCTGGTTGGGGCTAAAGAGATGGTTTCATGGTTAAGGCGATTGCCTGTGAAGCCTAAGGATCCAGATTCAATTCCCTAGTACCCAGGTAAGTCAGATGCACAAGTTGGAGCATGTATCTGGAGTGCATTTGCCATGGCTGGAAGCCCTAAGGTATCTATTCTCTCTCTCTCTCTCCCTCTCTCTCTCTCTCTCATAAATAAATAAATAAATAAATAAATAAATAAATAAAATATATTTTTTAAAAAGAAATATCTTCAGGTGAGAGATACCCTTGATTTGGTTTGATTGAGAAAGTCTTTATATCATGCTCTCTTTTCAAAGAAAGCCTCACAATGTACAAAATTCAACGTTTTAATAATACTCTAAGCTATTCATGCTACTATGTTCTTGCTTGCACATTTTCTGACAAGAAATCAGATATAATTCATGGTTTTACTCCTTCACAGGTAGCAGGTATCTTTTTCTTTTTGCTTCAAAGTGCTTGCCTCATTATTGACTTTCTGTAGTTTGAAAATTATATACCTGATTTATTTTTTCTGGCATTTATTCTGTTTGATTCTGCTTTGAAATCTTGATCTGTGGTATGGTAAAAAAAAAAGAAAAAAGAAAAAAAGAAAAACAATGGAGAAAACCCTCAGTCATTATTTTTGAACAATTTTCTGTTATTTTATCTCAGTCTTATTCACGGTTTTCTTATTTTTGAAATGTGTTAACCCTTTTCTAGTTGTCTATTCTTGATTGTTCTATTCCCCTTTTTATATTTAAAGAATATTTTAGTTGTGTTTATTTATTTATGAGAGAGCGATGGAGAGAATGGGTGCACCAGGGCCTTTAGCCACCACAGACTATCTTCAGATGCTTGTTCCACCATGTGTATCCGGCTTACAGGAGTTCTTCGTCTTACCTGCTAATATATATCTCCAGACTCCGCCTCTTTTTTAGTTTTTAACAAAGATCAATGGTTCTCATAAGTACAAATTGTTAGGACAAATTCTAATATTGCAGAGTATAAAGTTATAAAATATTTATAGCAGAACATGTCTTTGTGCCTGTGTGTATATGTATAGAGGGTGTGTGGTGCAGTGTGTTATATACGTGTGTGTGTGTGTGTGTGTCTGCAAAGATAGAATTGCATAGACCTGTGGCAGCTATAAGAGTAGTGATTTTATTCAGGTGTCCCCCATAAACACATGTGTTCTGAGTGCTAGGTCCCCAGATGGTGGCAATTTAGGAATTGGATCCTCCTAGAGGCAGTATATTGCTGGAGATGGGTTTATGGAAATTATCTCCAGCTTCCTCCATCCAGTGTTTAGCACACGTTGCTGCTATTGTCTACCTGATATTGGCCAGGAGATAATGCCCATCCTCTGTGCATGCCATCAATTTCCCCTGCCATCATGGAGCTTTCTTCCCTTGAGTCTGTAAGCCAAAGTAAACCCTTTCCTCCCACAAGCTGCTTCTGGTCAGATGTTTGTTGAAGCAAGGAGAAACTGACAGAAACAGGTTGTCTTCTCTATTCTTCGACTATGTACTTCCTTGAGATGGGGTGTCTCTCTCATGTGGTACTAGTTTTGCAGATGTGAAAGTTACAAGGGTAATGGAGTCCTTTTGGCTCCTGTCAAGGTTACTGGTGAAAGCCAGGGAATGTGTGGCAGAGTTAATTTCTCTGCAAGAAGGCCCCCAAAAGTCATGTGCTGAAGGTGAGAATATGCATCCTAACTTGTAGTGCATACCTGAGGCTATTGGAGATGTCAAAATCATGCGACATCTACTGAGGAAAGTTGGAGGCACAACATGGAGCTAGATCTAGAGAGAGACTCTGTGAACTGCAGGCCACAGAGCTGAACTGTTGGAGCCCACATGAATCCACCCAGAGGCTGCGGTATGCAATGAGGAACTTTGGAATTTGGTGTTTTCCCTTCTGAATTTTGCTCTTGTTTTTCTCTGTTCTTCCCTTTGTCCCTATTGTGGTGTAAATGTGACCACACCCCCACCATAGGTAAAATAATTGAATACTTGGAATACTAGTTAGTGGTGCTATTTAGAAAGGCAGTGGAACCTTGAGGAGGAACAGCTTTTTAGAAGAAATGGGTTACTGGGAGTTACTTGTCCTCTGCATACTCATGATATATGATCAATGGGCTTCCTGTTCTTGTTCTTAGGCTTTCGCTGACCTGCTGAGTTGTATCTCATGGAGCTCAAATAAACCCTCCTTCCTTAAGAGGCATTTGTCAGGTATCCTGGTCATGGCAATGAGAAAAGTAGTTAATACACCCCCCCCCCATACCTGTCATTTGAATTGGGGATATTTACTTCATTTCCTTTTATGATGGACATATGTAAGTGTGTTTTGGATTATACTGAGGATCCATGTCTTACTCTTCACTTGAACTCTAGCACAGTGCAGAGGCATTAAGCACAAAGGAGAGTTCTGAAGTTGTATTGAAGGCAATTTGGATCATGACATGTCCATGAGCCTTTGGGGGACAAGGAATGGAAGGCCAATGCTTCAAAGTGATATGTAAGTTTGTCATGTTGACAGGAGGTAGACTTGTTACAGTTAATCTCAACTTCATTGAATGTAGCACAATCAATGAGACAACCATGCAGATAAGAAAGTAATTAAACTGTGATTTCTTGTTGAAAGTGGGTGAGACTTTTTACACCTCATTGTCAAGGAACTGTGATTTCCCCAGAAAGGTAAGGTATGTCCAGGTTGCTATGTATGATAAAGTGAAAATCAAACAGAAATTAGATAGTTTCATGATATATAAGAAAAAAATCATTAAAGAAAACTTTTTAATAAAGATTTCAACCTCACAACTTGGGTGTGGATCACAGTTTACACATGAACTAATGAATGGCTTGGATTTCATAAGACTTAATGAAGACAAAAGGAGCAGAAATGTAAGGCAATTTTCAAGTTGCTGGCATTTGATACATTCATTAAATCATGATTTGGATAAATTTAATTTGATATCTGAGCAGCTGAGTGAGCAGGTTACATCTGTCTTATATAGTTGTGCTGCAATTACCACAAACTCAATTTGCTACAAATTACACACATTTGAGAAAGGAAAAAAAAAGTTTACTTCATTATCAGTAAATTGTACATAAATTGTATGACAGTATATCACTTGCATGAATTTCTGAGTGAAATGGGCTTCTTGAATATACATCCCAAATATTTAACTCCTACCTTATACTTAGCAATTATGATAACAAACAGGAAGATGAGAGCCATTTAAGTTTGAATTGTTGGGATTTGGAATTCTGAATCCTCTACATAGAAGACAAAATAGGATAATATTAATCATAGGTATATATTTCTCAAGTTCTGTTAACATGTAAATCCCAAAATCATTTATACCACAGGCTCACAGTATTATTAGTTATCATCACATAACTAAGTTAATAAGGGGAAATTTTTTGAAGTGTAACATGTTCTCAATCATTTATTTCATATTTATGTATTACTCTAATTAAATTATTTTGTATAACAGTGAGTGTTAAAAATAATTATTGTGCCTTCTAATCTACAATGTTTATTAAGAATTTATTTCTGTTGAAGTGACTCATAATAAAAATAATTCAAACTATGGAAATGGGCTGCATATAATATTTCTTATTTATTTTTTATGAGAGCAAGAAAGAAACAGATTGGGCACACCAGAGCCTCTAGCCACTGCATACAAACTCCAGATGCATGTACCACCATGTGCATCTAACTTATGTGGGTTCTGGGGAAATTGACCCCAGGTCCTTAGTCTTCACAGTCAAGCACTTTAACCACTAAGCAATCTTTTCAGCCCTATTTAAAATTTTTATATGGTACTTTTTATTTAGTCAAATTTAAGGTTTATATACACTATATTAATAATATGTATATTACAATAAAGTTACACAGTAAAGGTAAGACTTGTATATTAATATTTCAATGATCAGGGTTTACATTACTGAAAATATTTTCTATATTGATTTTTTAATATTCCTAATTTTAAACTAGTTTATATATATATATATATATATATATATATATATATATATATATATATATAAAATGTTTGTTGATGTAGGGCCTTGCTCTAGCCCAGGTTGACCTGGAATTCACTATGTAGTTTCAGGGTGGTCTCGAATTCACACTGTTTCTCCTACCTAATCCTCTAGATTTATGGGGATAATGCTGTGTACCACCATATCTAGCTACTTTCTAGCATTTTGCCCTTGCTAATTTCTATTTTGTAAAATACTGTGAAGATTGCTATGCTCTAAGTTTCTTTTATGCAAAAATTACTGTGCATCATTTCTATATAAAGTATCTGGGCTCTTTCCCTTAAATGTGTTGGAAATTTTCTTTTCTTTCTTTTTTTTTTTTTTTCTAATGGCATATCCAAAATGTCTCAAATTGTGTAAACATGCCAAGGCTCTATTACTTTTAAACCTCCATCTGTATTTTATTTGAATTTCATTTCTAGTACTATCACATCTCACTTTTGTGCTATATGTAAGATTTGTTGCTTGTTTTGCTAATCTAGTTTTAAAACACAAAGTGGATCATGACTGTAAAACAGGGGACAAACATGTGTATACTGTGGTGGATGCTTTGATGAGATTCAGTAATAGATATTCTAGATCACTTATGTACAGACCTTGAAAAACTGACATGATTTATTACCAACTATTGTTTGGAAATGTTATTTATAAAGTCACTAATGGTTTGAGTTTTTATTAGTTGGCATTTCATGTAATTACTGGCAGTTAACATATTGTGGTGTTTGACATTTGAACCATAATACTGAAGATTAATTTTATCTGACTAAACACTATTATTAACCTTCATGCATACTGCAAACATGAAAGTAAAACTGTAACTACATGAAACACATGGATTTTTATTGCACTAAAACATATACAAATATAAATAAACTATATGTACTTCAAGATTGATAGGGTAATGACTTTTTCAAACTAAAAGTAAAATCAATTAATATTTCCATATTGTATGCATTATAGTAAATTGAATTTTTTCTTAAGATGTGTAAAGAAAGTTTCTTATTGATATATTTTCATGAATACTAACTTTTAGAGATTGGATATTAAGTTTTCTATGCATTTGAATAGCTGATTTATGAAATGGTTTTAAATACACTTTGAGAAAATATGTTTTCTTTTTTTTTTCTTTATTAGTTAGTTTTGTATTCAGCAAATACAGTCAGTTTGGTACCATTATTAGGCTCATCTGTGACCTACCCCCTCCCCTTGGCCCCTCCTTGTTGAGGGATACGGGTCATATGTTTTCTGAAGTACAGAGATCATGCAAGGCTAAAATTTTCATGGGTATGTTAAGACCTTGTTTAGAAAATTAGGAGTACATGAAAATTGAAAAAAGATGTAACATGCTAGAAATTTAACAACATACATGGTAAATCAAACCAATAATATTGGAGAGTTAGTGCAAAATATATTTTGGGAAAATTTGATAGTAATTTAAAGGATGCTATGTGAAAATACAATTTTTGAAAATTATGTTAAAACAGTTTAGTAGCAATTTAAGATAAAATATTATATTTGAAAATGGTCATTGCAGTGAAAATAAATCTAAAAAAAAAAACTAATACAACTACAAAAGGAGGTCTAAATGATAATGGAGTAAGGAAATTAGTTAAAGATATTCTGCAACAGATTATTAAGTATAAAAAATCAAAAGAGTAAGAAAATAAATGATATGATAATGAGAAAATAGGTACAATTTCAATTATTACAATGATCTAACTCCTAAATGTAGATGGTCTAGAACTTCTAATAAAAATGTGGGAGGTTATCAAGACTAATAAATGCACATCCTACACTATAGTATATATCACAGATAAATTTTAAGTATAAAAACATGAATAGTTTATAACTGAAATTCTGCAATAAATATATTGTTGACATTCTAGTGATACCATTATAGTATGGAACAGAAAAGGATACAAATAAAAACCATTACCAGAGACAGAAACATAAGTGCTATAGCAATTGAGAGGGGCGAGTCAGGTAGTTTTGGCTGATGGGCAGTTAGATAAGAGAGGCTCACAAGAGGGGAATCTTTCTTGTCACACTCTCACCTGCAGACCTCAGTTGCAGCACTGGAATTCAATGTCTCTTTATCTCACTAATAAGACATCTATCTTTCAAATATGCATCCCACCCAGGTGTGGGTGGACCTCTATTCTGAGCCTACGCCAATTGGCTTTTACACCTGACACAACTGTGCCAACCTCTTCCAGAGCCCTGACTCTAAATATCATACCTGGGTTCATGGAAGACAATTTCCTTTCAGCTTGGCAATCAGAGTGCAAAGGGATAATTATTATGCTGCTACTTTTATGGCATTTTCTTTGAAAGTGCATGCCTTTTTAGAAAAATGCCTTTTCACATCTTTGTATGGGCCCATGTTTGTTCTCCCACATGGGGTATCTGACCACTTGAGTGTAACTGCGATTCTTTCCTAGGCTCACTAACTCTACTCTCCCTCTTCCTGGAACATATGGAGGGATCCATATTCCCTTCCTTGATTCTGGAACCCTCCCTCTCCTTCATATCTCTGATATTTCTGAATAAAACATGTTTTATATCATCCACAGTCTGGTTTATCTCAAGTCTTTGGGTTAAAGCTAGACACAAACCTGAGGTTTGGGTTTCAAGGAGTTTTCCTAAACACCCATAAATTCTGTTACACAATCACACCATGATCATTCAGGTAAAAATAGAGCTTCACATACACATTTGCATATATAATATTATTGACATTATCAATAATAGACAAATGCTCAATTTTAACTTGAATATTAAGGATAGTAAGTAGATTAATTTAAACAAGTATAGGGCTACACACACACACACTATGTATATATATGCGTGTATTATATATATATATGTATAAATATATATATATATTATATATATATATATATATATCAATAATATTAGCTAGCTAGAATTAAAAAATACATAGACCATTAATGCTAAATGATGGAACATATATATTGGTTTAATTTTACCCAACTTCCTCAAATATAAAGAATCAACAACAAAATAATGTAAAAATTGAACTTAATACTCTTTCGTACGATAATACTGTTAAAACAAAAATTATTAAAATAATATTTCTAGTTAATTAAAAGTCATTTGGAAATTAACATACTTCAAAATAAATTATTGGCCAATAAATATTGCATTAGAAATCACAAAATATTTTTCTGCAGCATGTACAAATAATTAGAAGTTGTAGCTAAAATTGTATCATGATGAAATTTGTTATTATAAACATTTGATCAGTGAAATCATAAGATATAAATTTTCTCAGTATTAACTGTAAACTACAAAAAGAGCAAGGAATTACAACATTAACATAATAGATGAAAGAATATATCCTATGTCATTCTATTTACAAGCTCTAGAACTTACAAAATAAATCAAAAACATTCAAAATGGTCGTTGTCTCAGTGCAGGAGTAGACAAAAAAAAAACCTTAAAAACCTGGAAAGGGGCATAGGAGAGCAAAAATTACACACACACACACACACACACACACACACACACACGTAGTATCAAGACAGAAAGAAAGAAACAGAAAGAGATGAGAATAAACATGGACATGCCAATGGGCATGCCAAGGCCTCTTGACACTGTAAACAAATTCCAGACACATATACCACTTTGTGCATCTGGCTTTATGTAGGTACTGGGGAATCGAACCTGGGCCTGTTAGGCTTTCCAAGAAAGCACCTTTCACTGCTGAGCCATCTCCCCAGCTGAATGGTATATAATTTCATTATGATATTGGCTATACAATTGAAGAGACTGGTTAAAATTCATGGAACAAAAGGATTAAAAGCAGTGCATTTTCTGCATATAAATATTACTTAAAATCTCTTAATAATTTCAAAGTATGTTTTTCTAAGCACATGTTAATGTATCCAAAATAGCAGATGCAGGGCTGGCTAGGTGGCTCCGCTGTCTCCAAAGCTGATGGATATGAGCAAAATTCATTCACAATGAAGATGGTATTTTCTCTAATTTTTCCAAGATAGTCCTCATTTCCACCTGGAACATTGGTATCATGTAATGTATGCCCGTATTTTCTATCAATTGTCTGGACACAGTAAATTATCTGGGTACAACCACTTAACACATTTCTAAGAAATGCCAAAAATTCCATAGGATTCTTATCGTCTCAGCCTTCATTAGAATCAACTTTACTCTTCACATCAATTCTATGTTCTTTACTTATTCCCCAAGCATCTTCCAACCATTGCAGATTACTTAATTCCAAAGCCCATCCCATGTTTTCATATTTCACACAACACACCTTTCCTGTTAATAATTGTTACTTAGTCTAATTCATATTCCTCTAACTAACTACCTGAGACTGGATATTTTATGAGGAAAAAATATTGATTTGGGATCATGGTTGTAGAGACTCATAAGTCCTAACTAAGGCAGCTATACGTTTTAAAGTCTTCATGTTTCATTACAGTGGGGCATATGGCATAACATGGTGGGGGCAGGCATGAGAATGGTCAGTAGCATTTGTGGTAGAAAACAAATATATATAGGCTTTTTTATTGTAATAAGATCTCACCCTGGTAAAAGCTAATTAAGTTTCAAGAGACCTCCAGGGAAAATTCCCTTTGTGCATGGTTCTTGCATATCTTACAAGCCTCTACTGTCCCTCAACTCTTAAAAGTTTCACCATCTCTCAATTTCATTCCATTTGGCAGAAACTTTTGAGTACGTGAGGTTCTAAAAGCCAACCATTATTCATACTGTAACAAATTTGCATATTCTAATATATTTATATTATAATACTGTACATTTTCACCCAATTTTCCACAAATAAATTTAGCAAAAATTGGGTAGTTTATTGGAGGAATGCTATAATTACCTGTGCCCCACATAATATTTGGAAACATGTTCACATAAAGCTCTAATTAGTGACAACGAATAATGCACAGTAGTTGGTTCCCTAAAACAGATACATTTTCATGTAAAATGCATTCTAATAATGGGTTATTGTTGCCAGGCATGGTGGCACACGCCTTTAATCCCAGCACTCAGGAGGCAGTGATAGGAGGATCACTGTGAGTTTGAGGCCACCCTGAGACTCCATAGTGAATTCCAGGTCAGCCTGGACCAGAGTGAGACCCTACCTCGAAAAACAAAAAACAAAACACAAACAAAAAAAAGGATATTTTAGTATTTTTAAGAAAATATTTTTTAAATGGGTTGCTGAAGATACTAAAATCAAGGATGTCTTTTGAATCAATTTTTCATTTAAATGTACATTCTATCTATGGATATAGTTTTCCCCTCAAGAAATAAATTGCTACCTTAGATACTGGACAAACATCTAGATTACACTATAATTCTGAACTATGCTCAATTATATTTTGGATATGAATTTTGAACATGACTACTAAATGGGGCAAACCTTTTATCTTGGCACTATGATGTGATCAAGGAGTTTTCTGTTCTGTTTCTATCTTTTCCATTCTGTAAACTCTGCTTGTCACTCTCTCATGTGGAACAGTCACTGTCCTGTAGCAGGTGTCATTGCTCTGGTGGTCATGGGCCCCTGCCATGCTTGTGGTTTGCACAAACCTGATCTTACTCGGGTGTTTCATCCTATTCTATCGGGTATGGTAACTCAACTGATCTAGATGCCAACACACTGTATATCCCTAGTTAAACTTGTGTCCCTTGTAAAGAAATCAAAAATGGAACCAAGCCCAATGACTAAGCTGCTACAATCTATTTATTTTATTTATTTTTTGTTTGTTTGTTTTGAGTCAGGGTCTCACACTAGCCCAGACTGACTTGGAACTCACTCTACTACCAAGGCTTTCCATGATTTCACAGCCTTCCTCCAACCACAGCCTACTGAGTGCTAGAATTAAAGGTGTGAGGGTCCATGCCCAGCCCATAGCAACCTTTTAATTACCTCTTTGAAGATCTGAGTTATCATATTTCACTGTCCCATTACTTTCATTTATGATCACATCAGAACACAGAAAAACACACATTACTGTGATAAATAAGATGCACAGAGTTGAGCTAATTGTGTACTTCTACATATCCATATCATGCTTGAAGTATGAAATCAGTCACAATGCATTATTTATATTTTAGAAACGTCAATGTTCTACTGAGCATAAAGTACCTCCTCTCCTGTCCTGGTCTACCACAAGCAGTGGCTAAATATTTGCCAAATCTAACTTTCACTTTTTTTTTTTCTTTTTTGAGGTAGGGTCTCACTCTAGCTCAGTCTGACCTGGAATTCATTCTGTAGTCTCAAGGTGGCCTCACACTCATGGCAATCCTCTTACCTCTTCCTCCCAAGTGCTGGGATTAAAGGCATGTGCCACTACACCCAGCTCCACTTATTTATTTAAATCAAATATTTTTTAATAGAGAGGATAGGTGATATATGTCATAGATTTGATCCAGAAGGGGTCCATGTGTCTTCAGAAGCAACAATTATACATGAATGAGTTTTAGCTCTAAAGGGTAGGAAACTGAAAGAAAAGGGTGGTATTATGAGAATTGACTGACTCATGGGAGAAAGGTAATAACAAAGATCTTTAAAGGGAGCTTTGCTCTACTAACACATGCACTTCTGAACTGCTCAGTTTACAGGGATTGACCTGAGGGGGGAATCAGATCTATAAGCAGGAAGTACCTGTTGATGTCTCCACTAAACCAATTTCCTCCCCAGTATGTATAGACAGGCAGTGGCACAGTTGTCTTCAAAATAGTGCATGGCCTCTCTGCTCTCACTACCAACGACTGAGCCTAGCCACCCTGACACGCAACATGGCATTGCAAGGTGGTAGCAACTGACCATTGATTGTCACTGAAGAAAAACTCACAGGAACTTACACACACACACACACACACACAGTGGGTAGAGGGAGAGAGAGAGACCACATGGTCTTACTTTATTCAGAACTTCAGATATTTCTCTAGGGCCTCCTATTAGTAGGCCCTAACAAAAGGCAGCTCATCCAATAAACAGGGGAATACCATTGGAGGACCAAAGGATAAAAGTACAAATATGAGTACAAAAGAAAGCTACAGTAGAAAGAAATAATTGCTGGACACTAATACAGATTTTGCAACTTGTAAAGCAGATAGAAAATTAATATTGTGGGTGCTTGATAAGGGCAGAGATGGGTACTTAAAGAAATAGTATTTGAGAAAAATCACTTAAAAGTTACTGAAGGATGATTAGTAAGTATGGTCAAAAATCAAGGAAAATGAAGAGTTCCAGAGATTGCTGAGGTAATTACAGTGACAGATACTGAGAGGAACATCAGTATCAGGGGAAGGAGAGACAGGATATCTCAAACAGCTTCTCAAGACAACAAGGCAATTTGTCCTCATCCCATTCAGATAGAACTGAGGATAAAAGCTTTTATTTTGAAATTATTTTTTCTCTTTTTCTAAAACAAAAAGAAATGTTTAGTATTCAATAACACATTGCATACAGAGTAATTAAAAGTATATTTTAATCCTCAAATGTATTTGGGTATGAAAATCCCATTTAGCTTTGGAATACCACTTTTATTTCTATAATTTTGAGTGCTATGAAATTGTGATATATATATATATATATTAACAAATATCTGGTTTTAGTAATTACTTTCAAAGCTTCAAGTTAGGACCTAATAGATATATTCTGACAAGTTTCCTACAATTTTATTTCCAAACATACACATCTTAAACATGCTGAATATTGATTACCCTTTAGTTATTCAACTATTAAGATGCTGGATTCCTCATACACATGATTACCATTGCAATATAGAATCAGTACAATCTCAGGCAATAAGCACACATTGTGTGAATGAAGGCTTACCTATGAATTCCTACACAAACCGTTTTTGATGCTATGCACCAATAGGGTTTTAGAAGATCTGGATTTAGGTACTGATAAGGAATTAGGAAATCATGATTCTTAAAGGTTCGTCTCAGTGTAGTTAGCCAAATGTCAAATGAATATGGCCTAAAAAATTAGTACTTTGTTTCCCTTCGGGTAATTATTGGCCTCCAGAGTTCCAAACTAATAAGGAAAAGATAAAAACAAGTCATCCCAGGCAAGAGTTCAAATTTCAAAATTGGGAGAGCAGACCGAGGCAGAGGTCCAAGTGTGAATGAATTCAGTGTCGGGAGGGACAGAGCGTCAAGGGCTGCAGCTGGGCCTGACACAAGGTGTTGTTCATCCATCTGATTAATCAAATCATGATGCTCATTACGAGTGAAGGATAAGCCAAGGACTGGCTTCTGGTTTCCTGATCTAGTAGGAATCACTTTCTCTCCATCTACACTTCAGGACATAAAGGTGAAATCAGTTCCCGTATGCTTAGTTCCTGAAGGAATGCTGTTAAAAGAGAAGACCATAATCGGCACAACAAATATAGTCTGTAGAAGAAACTACCAGATGGATAAAGAAAAGGCAAGGAGAGGCAAATAAACAAATACTAAATAATAAAAAAAGAACATAGGGATGAATGACAAATCACAAAACATTGATGCAATTGAAATAACAAAGTTTTCATCAGACATTATCTATTTATTCTGACAAAAGGGCAAGTCAGTTTATCAGTAATATGAAGAGAGTACTACCTTCATGCACAGTAAAATGGTAAATAAATGGAGAATCAAAGGGTAAAATGAAAACCAGTTATAGGTATGCATACGTGGTCTGAGTAGTAAATAAAGTTATCGATACTCAGAAGCATGAAGTATTATGGGGCTTGGTTGCTGGTTCAGTGGGTAAAATACTTGCTATGTAATACTGATGTTATGAGGATAGATGCTTGAAAAGCCAACAACATTGCGGTAGTTTGAATCAGATGGCCCTCCCCACAATAAACCCATGTGTTCTGAATGTGTGCTCCCCTTCTGGTGACAACTAGGGAGTTGGACCCTTGCTGGAGAAGATGTATTGCTAGGGGCAGACTTTGAAGTGTTAGAGCCAGCCTCCTCCATGCCACAGTCTTGCTCAATTTGTTGCTACCTTCCACCTGCTTTTGCAGAGGGGATGTCCAGCCTGTTCATGCCATGCTTTTTTCCCTGCCATCAGGAAGCTTCTCCTTGAGACTGTAAGACAAAACAACCCTTTTCTCCCATCAGGTGTTTTTGGTTGCGTGCTTTCTCTCAGCAATGTGAAGGTGACTACAATAGACAGGTAACATGAATATCTGTAATCCCCACACACCACCGGATAAGAGGAAGGGGGGGACAGGATAATCCTGAAGTTTGACAGCCAGCTATTACAGCAATGAAGCCACACACAGAGAGTTAATGTTTCAAACAACGTGGATGGCAAGGCCTGACACATGCAGTTTTCCTCTGACCCCATAGAACTGTACCCTAATTTATGCACAGAAACACCTCTCTCTCTCTCTCTCTCTCTCACACACACACACACACACACACACACACACACAAAAACGTTATACAAACATGCATAATAGGGTTTTATGCTTTAAATATGAATATACCATAAACTTATTCATTAATTTAACTTATAAATGTAGGCCATTTTATGGCTATTTCAGGGTGTTATCGAATTCAGATGAAATCCTAAAATCAATGACTGAGTGATCATTTCTCTGCAACAGTCTTTTGAAAAATCTTAGAGGTACAGTAATTCATGACAACTGGGAAAATATTATCATCCAAATTATCTAGTTGTCTCTCCAAAGCTCAGTAAGTTCATGCTACATGTATCCCCAGGTCTCTCTGACTGAGCTTTTCTCATAGCACTTTCTTAAATTAGATAAGCATAGTAGTCTTTGAGTGGCACTTCCACACTATAAGGGTGATCTGCTCCCCCTCCAAGGAACATTGCCCTAAACCTCCAGTGTAAAATCTCCAAGGTAACTGGACTTGCTCTCAGTTCTCCCACTGAATACTCACTCATTTCTGAGGAAAATGCTTAGTGATAGCTCACCTTCATTCCTTAATGCCATGTTGAGCATCCTAGACTCCTGATAGAATCACCTGTGCTTCCAAGAGCTGATAGCCTAGCAATTCTAGCTCTGCTCTGTGAAGCATGTATTAGCTTTCCTTTCTTATATGTTCTGATCTCCATGCCTGCAGCATTCCTTAGGAGACAGTCCATGGTTATGGGATCTCTATCATCCTGGAGTCTTCATTACAAGTTAAGATTTGTATTCAAAGATTCTTGTAATGCCTATTTGGCCCCTGCTAAATACCCTTAATCTGCCGTACAATGTATGTACTTTCTCTGTACTTTCTCCAGAAACTTTGGCCCAAGCCTCCTTGCCCCCTTAATCTTGCATTTTCAATGTGTGTGGAACCAAACCCAAGTGGAAGATAAAACAAAGCTTGCTCAGCTTGGGATGTCCCCTGGCACTGCAAAATTTGGTCTTGCTTTCATCCTATCCTGCCCTGGCATACCCTTCTTGCCAGAATGTTAAATGCCCCATATGAAGCTTAAAATTTTGATCACTTTGTCCCCAACTGGTGATGCGATTTGGGAAGGTTGTGGGACCATTGGGAAATGCAGCTTTTCTGGAGGAAGTCAGTCACTGGAGGTGCAATAGCCCAACCTCTCTTGTTCATCCTCTGACTCTTACCTGTTCTACAGTGTGACCAGCTGCTCCATGCACCTGCTGTCATGCCTTCTCCACATGAAAACTCCCCTCAAATATGTATGACAAAGTAACATCCTTCCTTTCCTTGACTTGTTTCCAGTCAGGTATTTGGCACAGCAGAAGACGACTAATATGTCTGTTCCTATTAAGAAAAAAAAAAAAAAAAAACTACACTGCTGCCAGTCCTCCAATTCAGTTATTTATATCCATGAATGTTGATCCCAAGATACAGATGGCCATTTCTATCCACTTGTTCACATCCTACAATTGTAAAACAAAATCATAGGAAAACTCATAACTTTTCATATTTGAGGTAGAAAATACAATTTCAAAAGCATACATATAGTGATTTCACAGCTTCCCAATTTCTTGTTTTGCCTCAACTATGAAATGTGCTATACTTTATTGAATTGTGCATCTACCTGATCTTTATAATTCAGTTCCATTTGTGGCAATAAATTGGTCTTACCTCAGGCCCCAGTTCTTAAAGCAATTGAACTTGTGTGTGTACATGAATAGACATGCTTGCATATGTGTGAATTTTCAGGCAAGTATTTAAAAAAAATCAAACAAATGAAAATTAGAAAAAAAAATCTTCAATAGATACTGATTTCTTCCAGTTTTAAAGAAAATTACATCAATACCAAGAGATAATAATCTGATGCTTGCCAGCTGTGAGGATGGGATTTCAGATAAAAAACATTGGCCTCATTTTTGTTTGTCATCATCTTACAGCTGCTGAGTAAAGAATTTTATATTTTTCCCAGTGAAGAAGGTCATAAACATTGAATGAATTAGTAATGAAGACATTGCTTTTTGCATTTTGTTATTATTTCAAATATAGGAACAAATTTGTAAAGTTTCAGTCCCATTCTACCGAAAAAATGACACAATCTTAGCAAAGAAGCCATTCTGGATTCTAAAGCATTTATTTTTACCAGTAAGCAGTGATCTTAAGGCCACGAAATCAGCCAAACGATCTATTACTAGCTATATTATTTACAAATTAAAGTAGCATTAACAGTGGGGTATACATCATTGGGGAGCTTCTTAGACAAAACAAGTAAGCACTGCCCTGTTAGGTTCTTTTGCATGCGTGTGGTGGGTTGGCATGCATGCAAGTGCACACACATGCTCCTATGTGCATGTGGGTGAGCATTCATGTGTGTGACTGAGTTTGTGTGTGTATTTCTCTGTGTGTGTGTGTGTGTATGAGTGAAGGCCAAAGGTCAACATCGTTTATTTTCCTCAATTATTCTTTAACTTGGATTTTGGCCAGAGTTTCTCAGTGAACCTGTAGCTCAGACACTTGTCTAGACCAGCCATCAAACACCCGGGGCTTTTCTGTTAATAGCCCCTAGCAGTGGAGTTACAGCTGCACGACACTGCACTGAGGTTTGACGTGGGTCCAGGGAATCTGGCCTCAGACCCTCATGCTGTGTGTACCGCTCAATAGCGTGCATCAATAATAGTGCACACTGAGAGCCATCCTGAGCTCAACATCACTTAATTCCAGGAAAGATTCCCAGCTATGCTGCTTCTCTTAACAGGTCCAGGTGTTCTTAGCTAGTCTGTTGCAAATAAATATACTGCATTACAGCTTAAATATTTCACCCTAGGAGAGTCATAAATACCCTTGTAGAATTAGTCTTTCCTCAGGTATTTGAGATGTCCATCATAGCTCGCTGCTAGAACTGAGAAAGGTAATATCTGCCCCAGGACATAAGTTACTGATATGCCCTCAGGTGTTATATTTAATTAATGTGAAATATATGCTTTATTCTGAGCCAGGAGAATTCCTTCAGTGTAGTAACTTTTATATTTCTCACCCTCACCTTAGCTATGTCTTTCTCCCCCATCCACATTTCATAAACAGGTCTTTGAACCATAGCTTTGTTTATATTTCCATTCTACACAATATTTTGATTTCAACTGGAAATATGTATGGCCGCAGCAGGGGCTTCCATAAATGCATAACCAACAGCACCTGTTTTTCTTCATGTTACCTAGTGAGTTAGCAAAATGTATGTTTAGGAGCAATAACTGCTGATTAAGCTGAAGAGCAAAGAGCAAATACTAAGATGGCAAGATCTCTGAAAACTGTGCCTAGCCTTTTGGAATTATCATTCTTGAATAGGAAATCGAACACATACACTGTGTGTGTGATATATATATATATATATATATATATATATATATGACACAAATACACATGTGGAAAAATATATATAATCAAACTTTATCATACATATAATGGATGCATAGATATATAATATATACAATGCATTATATACATTACTGCCTAAAATTATATTTATTCAATCAATTATGCAAGTATTTCCACTGCCTGTTAAATGTGTGGTTAAGATGAATTGGAGTGTAAAGTTTTTAGTAGTTATATTTTTTCCTAGCAGAAATTTAAAGTTCATTTGGAAGAATTCATGTATGCATAGAACTAAAACTGCTTCAATATTAGATAGAAAACACTTGGAATGTAAACATTTGGGAGATACCTTTGTGATTCACTCTTTCATTATCTTTTGACTTTCTAGTTGAACTCTTTAGGGAGCCTTTAAACAGAACCTTTCAGGGAGAGAATTTCTTGAATATACCATTGGCCCTATTACACCACTTTCACTGAACTTTTTTTTTTTTTCCTTTGCATGTACTGGTTTATTAACATAAATCATCATTACATTTTTGCTGTTTTTATATATTTTTTATTTAAGAAAGAAAGAGAAAAGTAGGCAGAGGGCAAGAGAGAGAGAACTTTTTGCTGTGGTTTTTATTTTTTATTTTGTGTGTGTGTGTGTGTGTTCATCCATCAAATATGCGATGTGTCACTAAGGCCTTAACACTGAGAAAGGGACTTGATTTCAAAAAACAAAACTTTTTTTTTTTTTTTTTTTGAGGTAGGGTATCACTCTAGCTCAGACTGACCTGGAATTCACAGTGGTGTCTCAGGGTGGCCTCAAACTCAAGGCGATCCTCCTACCTATGCTTCCTGAGTGCTGGGATTAAAGGCGTGCACCATCTCGCCGGGCCAGCAAAACTATTTCTCACATGACCTCAAGTGAATGTTTGGTAAAAACTAAATTGTGACAAGTATGACTTCTGGATTTCTACTCATTGGTTATTGTCTCTTGAGTATGCCCTATAGCTTAGCAAAGTCACAGTTTTATGACCTGCAAAACTGGGCAAATCAGAGTCCTTCCCAGAAAAGTTTGTCTGAACTATACACTGCATAATAAACCACTTAGGCAAGGACTTAATATTTTCTCACTGACTCTGGAAATCTCTTCATTTCTAGTTATTTTTGATGTGTGTGTGTGTGTGTGTGTATGGTAATTTGCAAGTTTGCTTGTAATGAGCATTTACTAAAGCATAAATCATGTTATGATGCACGTATTATATGAACTGAGTGTTGAGAGGCATTTGATGACTTTACAATAACTATAATCTAGAATACTTTTCAATCTACCAATTTATCTCAATTCACATATTATTTAAGAATAGATTTTTAAGTTTTTCTATGCATTGAGATTCTGTATTTAAACTGCATTGGACATCAAGCTGTGCATTCAATTAACTCCAAAAAATCTTCCATTTGCAACAGCCAGGAGTCCCTTAAAAGTGGGCAACATCTAAAATCTGGTTTTCATCTTATAATTTCATAAAAACTCTCTAACAGAAGACAGAGCTCACAAAAGATACAATCTAGCAATAATCACATATAGATAGAGATCAGTTAGAATGTCTCACTATTTCCTATCTTCATTTACAAAGAAGATCTTTGTTCTTATTATGGTGAATTTGACTCAAAGGCAGACAAATATTTTAGAAACATATATACAGGTAAGCATTTTATTTAGTTGTGCTTTGGTTTTGGTTTGACTTAAATATTGATGTTTTTCTTTTTGGTTCAATGCTGCTCTTCATATGTTAGTAATGCACTCAGGTGCTTGAAGTCTGAGTTCACATCCTGTATGGATTTATAATAAGGGTTTTCTTATTTGGAAAGGCATACACTATGTTTGGGCCACAGTTTATACAACTGCACAGAAGAATAAGAACAATGCCACCAAAGTGATTATAATTATGGCAAAGCTAATTTAGATATGCTAGTTAAACATTTGTGAAAATATTAACTTATTGTTCATATTTATTTATTTAAATCTCCTTATTCAAGTACGTGAACCTTTAGCCACTTCGAGAGCTGAGATGCACCAATATTGAAAGTGCCAATGTAAGGATAACTTCATAGGTAATTTGGATTAGTCACTACATTCTGAGAATATTGAAAATCTGATTAATTCATTCAGGTGTTCTTACAAAGAGTAAGTGAAATATCTTTATGAGAGTACCTTACATCCATCTCTTTTGATAGACTTTCCCTTTGGTAATTTTGGATGCAATGAAATGAAATGACTTTGTTTCCCAAAAATACAATTTATAATCTTCTTAAATGATGTCTAAATTAGGATTAGTTCACAAAAATAAGTTTGGAAAATTGTGCCCTGTTCTCAAATTTCAGTAAGTTTGGGATGTTCTCTGACTTAACAAATGAATAGGAGTTTTACATATCTTTCTCCTTAAATAACATTTGTCAACAACTTGAATTAAAGTAGTAATATCTGATTCAGTTGTTACTACTTTCTCTAAATTACAATAAAGGTGATAATTATTCATTCACTTATGCATTTCCAATGTTTTCACAATAGTCATAAATAATTTACATTAAATAACACTTTATTAAATGAATAAGGGAATATGGTACTTTTTAAGGCAGTTCTTAAATTGTGGGAGTGTAGCAGGATTTCCATAGGTACTTTTACTTGTGTGCATGTGGACTTTTGGACTATGTCTAAAATAGATTTTCAATATTCTTATGTATTAGGGATGAGGGATATTTTCTTCAGTGTGTGTTTGTCATTTGTATTTCTTCCTCTGTGAATTGCCTGTCCAGCTCTTTGCCCCATTTTGTAAGTGAGTTGTTTGACTTTTTATTGTTTAGGCTTTTGAGTTCTTTGTAGATTCTAGAGATTAGGCCTCTGTCAGTTGGATATTCAGCAAATATTTTCTCCCATTCTGTGGGTAATCTATTGGCTTTGCTTATCGTATGTTTGTCTGTGAAGAAACTCATCAGCTTCATGTGATCCCATTGGTTGAGTGACTGTTTAAGATCCTGTGCTACTGGGGTTTTGTTCAGGAAGTCTTTTTCCATTCCTATATTATGGAAAGTTCCTACTATATTTCTTCCAGTGGCAGCCAAGTTTCTGGTCTTACATTGAGGTCTTTGGCCATTTGGACTTGAGTGTTGTGCATGGCAAAATGTGTGGATAGTTTCATTTTCCTTCATATGGTTATCCAGTTTGTCCAGCACCATTTGTTGAAGATGCTGTCTTTTTTTCAAGCCTATATTGTTAGGGCCTTTGTCAAATATCAAGTAGCTGTAGTTGCTTGACCCAAAGTCTCAGTCCTCAATTCTATTACATTGGTCTGTACTCCTGTTTTTATGCCAGTACCATGCTGTTTTTATTACCATGGCTTTGTAATATAGCTTTAGACCTTGTATAGTGATGCCTCCAGAAGTATTTCTTTTGCTGTGGATATGCTTGGATATCTGAGGCCTTCTGCCTTTCCATATGAAATTTGGGATCATTTTTTCTATCTCTGTGAAGAACAATGTTGGGATTTTAATTGGAATTGTAGTAAATTTGTATATTGTCTTTGATAGGATTGCCATTTTCACAATGTTAATTCTTATAAGTAGCTACATATAACTATTAATAAAACTCAAATATTTTGGAAACAAAGTCATAATTATTGTATGACATTTCTTTATTTCATATTTAAAAGTCTGTTTTAAGGCTCGAGAGATGGCTCAATGGTATAAAGTGCTGGCTTATAGAGTCTGATGGCCTGGGTTCAACTTCCAAGTACTCACATAAAGCCAGATACATGGGGAAGGAGATTGCTTAGGAGTTAAGGCACTTGCTGGAGAAGCCAAATAAACAAGGTTTGTTTCAGCAGTACCCATGTAAATCCAGATGCATAAGGTTGCCTCTAGCCACTGCAAACAAATTCCAGACGTGTGAGCCACCTTGCTCATCTGACATGACCATTCTTCTCATTCATTTCCCACTTTGAGAGAGAAATACAGATGCACAAAGTGGTGTATATGTCTTGAGTTCATTTGCAGTGACAATTGGCCCTGGTGCACCCATACTCACACTCTGTATTTCATCTCTCTCTCTCTCCCCCTGTCTCTCTCTCTCTCTGTGTGTGTGTGTGTGTGTGTGTGTATCTCTCTCAAAGCAGTAAATGAAATTATTTTCAAAGTTTGTTTTAAATTTTGTGGTATTAATAATTCAGTCATAGAAAATAAGTGAACAATTAATGCAAATTATAGACTTCTACATTTGCACAGAGAGAGCTAGCTAATGTCAAAAATGATAGGGGAAATTAAGAAAAAGACTCAACCACCTTTTATATGGGCTAAAGTATTTGAAAAATATAAATAAACCCTGAGAAATTTAAGTAATTTCAAATATAATACATAATATATATTTGTAGAATTGAAAGAAGTAAAATGAAGTTGTTATGTTACTGGTAATATAAAGACAAGGCCTCTACTATATGTAAAATAGTAGATGTCACTAAGAGTTACCTTTATTTCTGAATGTTTTCTTTAGCACAACATTTATATGTCAGATGAGATCATTGGATTTAAAATATGAATATCTCCTACTTCAAGTAGGTACATCTATTTGTGTATGTAGGAGTCTGCACAAAATTTATTGCCATATTCTCTTTATTCAGTTGCAATTTTTATCTCTCAGGCATATATTTTACATGTGAAGAAACAAGAGTCAATTAAAGAAGGCTCAACATAAAAACTGTGGAATTTTTGAAGAGAAAGCCTTTTAGTCTTTCAACTTTGTCCTTGAGTAAAACATGAACTTTGTGAAAAGGGACCAGAACTGAATGAATTGAAAGTATAAATAATTAACATCTATAAAAATCTTGGAGTAAAATTAAACTGGCAGGTGTATTCTGCCTGTAGATTCTTGGTGCTTACCTCATTTGTTGAATTATTCATGCACTTATTACATAATCACAGGTAATTATAAAACAAGGCATGCATTACAGTAGAGTTTAAGTCTTAAAATTTGGGCCTAGATTATAAAAGAAGCATATGAGTTAATGGACATTTAGGCTACACAAATGAATGTCAAGATAAAGGGCATCATGACAAAGACTTAGAGAGAGAGAGTTGGAGGCAGAAGAAAATGCTAATAAATGTTTAAAATGGCTGGATTATAGCCAATGAATGGCTTATTCCTTAAAGAAATAGATGTTAACAGGATGTAGTCACTCATATTTCTTTTGACTTGTGTACCTGGGCATTATCTCAAATAAGATGGCTCACTACTAAGCTGTTTCAGTTGTTTAAAGGGAACCTTCAAATAAAGACCCTAGGGGAAATTAAAAACTACTCTTCCTATAGGAATTGGGAAATGGATTAAAAGTTAAGGAAATAATATGAATGTACTGGGAATAGGACAGTGGTCTTACATTAAATATAAAGTTAAGATTTAGGAGTTGGCCACCCATTGAATAATGCAGAATTATAACACATCACTCTGTATGTATGTATATGTCACATATACCCGCAGTGATCAGAACAATGATAAATGAATTAATCGGATTGTGGAAGATTTAGAGCAGATAGCCAATTACAAGCTAAATAAAAATTCACTATGAACAACTTACAAAAAGGAATAGATTGAAAAAATTCCAGTGAAAATATAAATTGAAAAAATATAGAGTCAAAATATCAGGCAATTGAAGAGATGTTTTAGAAAATGTTAGAGTTGCACTTAGTGCTAAATATCTCCAAGCAGTCAACAAAGGATTCTTTTAGAAATTAGGACAATTAGAGTTTCTCGAGTTTGCTCTCACTCACATGACAAACAGCTTTGACTAGAATGGGCTAAAGGACTATGGGAGAAAAAGAGGAATAATCAACAATAGTGAGTGTTTATTTCAACAAGCACATCCAAATGGAGAATTTATAGGAGAGCTTTCCAAAGATTGTGTTTGCTTTTGATTCTATTGTGTTGAAATATAATTGAAAATAAAATTATATTTATTGACCTGGACATGGTGGAACATGTCTTTACTCCCAGTACATGGGAGGCTGAGAGAGGATTACTTGGAGTATGAGGCCAGCCTGAAACTACAGAGTGAGTTCCAAGTTAGCCTGGGATAGAGTTAAACCTTACCTCAAAAAATAAAACATACACACACACACACACACACATGCACACATTACACACACACATACACATTTCTACCCAGAAAATATCAAGTGTTTAGTAGTGTACTGTTGATCTGGATTATTATAATGTCTATTAGATTTCCATGACTTAATCTCCTGAAAAAGTGCTCTTGATTATAATGCAGATTACATCATTTGACCAGCTTTGTCACAATTCCTTTATCCTCCAGCCCTCGACATTTACCAGTATGCTCTCGTTTTCTATCTGAGTTCAGAGTTCAGGTTTTATTTTTAGTTTTGGAGATTTTATTTCTATGAGATGATCTATTGTTCACCTCACTGTGTCTGACCTATTCTGCTTCAGGTTCATCAACATTGTCACAAATGGTAGAAGTTTTCTTTTATTTTTATAAATCCTTTTGAATCATTATTTTGTTATTTAAAAAAATACTTGTGTATTTATTTATTTGAGAGAGATAGAGGGTTAGTAAAGAAAAAAAGGAGAATTGGTACACTAGGGCCTCCAGCCACTGAATAAAGGGACTCTAGATGTATGTGGCACTTTGTGTATCTGGCTTTAAGTGGGTACTGGGGACTCAAGCTGGGGTTCCTTGGCATTGCTGACAAATGCTTTAACTTTTAAGCCATCTCTCCAGCCCTCCTCTATTGCATATTCCATTATTTTAACCTAATAAGTTCACTGAAAATGGCTAGGGCATTTAGTATCTTGCTATAAAGAACAGTGCTGCAATGAACGTGTAAACCTATCTATAATGGATGGCTGACCTAACTTAAAGCCCCACTACCTACTTTCCTCTTCCTCAACATACTCAAAACAATTCTTTTATCATTTTTTTCTGATAACCTTTTATAATAGGCATAAAGTGATCATCTATTGTAGGTTGATTTCATTTTTCTTTAAGATCAGTGAGATTGAATGGCTTTCTCACACTAGCTAGTCATTCCTATATCTGCACAAAATTTAATTTTTCAATGTTTAAGCCATTTGCAAATGTTTAAGCTAGATTATTTTTTTGTATTTTTAGTTTTATTTCTTATTCTTTTAATATAGATGCTGCTTATATATTTTATGTACTAAGCCTTCATCAGATCTGTAGTTTGAAAAGATAAATTCTATGTTCTCATGTTCTACAGGTTGTCTGATAAGTCTGTGCATTGTTTCCCCGGTTGTACAGAAGCTATTTCATTTGAAGTCCATTTTCTACCCTGGGAAAAACATAAGAACTGAGGCCTGAGGATTAAGCAGATTGAAAAGGAAGGCTTACTTGACTGACAGTTTCTAGAAAATGCTCCATTAAGGAGCAGGGAACTGTAAAAGTCAGACTGTGTGTTAAACAGACTTATTTTAGTAGGTTAGCCTTTCAGCTTCCAACAAAACTAGTTTAGGGACATTTGAAATCTTCCTGATGATTCGTAAGTCTAGTAAAATTAAATGTAAATAAGCATTTATTAACAAGTTTATGTGAAGCAAATATTTAGATGATTGCAACTGAGGGAGAATTAAAATATGGTTTGGATGAGATAGAGAAGAAATAGGGTCAAGTTGTAATTTATAAAAATTGAACTCTGGGCTGTAGAGATTACTCAGTGATTAATGCTCTTACTTGGAAAGCCTGACAACCTGGGTTTAATTCCCCAGTAACCACAAGCTGCCAGATGAATCAAGTGGTAAAGTGGCACATGTATCTGGAGTTTGTTTGCAGTGGCTAGAGGTCCTGGTGTACCTATTTTGCTCCCATCCTCTCTCTCTCTCTCTCTCTCTCTCTTCCAATAAATAAATATTTTTAAACAGTTGAATTCTGCTTAGATTGGTAGTGTACCCATTTAATCCCAACACTTCAGGAATCAGAGGTAGGAGGGTTGCCTTAAATTTGAGACCTACCTGAGACTACAAGGTGGATTCCAGGTAAGCCTGGGCTAGAGGGAGACCCTACCTTGAAAAAAATAAAATAAAAAATATAAGTAAATAAATTAGCTGACCTCTTCAAATATTTGTAATTCCATGTTAACACACATCAAAATTGTTTTTATTTATGTTTATTTCTTTATATCACTGAGGAAGGTAACTAGTAAAAATCATGTTGTAAAAATTCTCAATTTGATAAGTCAAACTCCAACAGTAAATGAATTTGGAGAGATTTCTGAAACAAGAAATGAAAGAATACAACTTGTTACCAAAATTCTAAGAAGTTGTGAAAGATAAGATTACTAAGAAAGTATTATATAATTCATGAAATGCAATATTTTGTGAGACATTTGTATAAAGAAAATCATTGATATAATATTATTATGAAAAGGTATTGCAAATGGAAGTGAACAAAAATAGCATACTATGAGATTATTTATTTGTAATGACTATAACTGGAAATACTTAGATTTATATTTAAAGAAATCTTAACATCAACATGAACAAAACTTCTGTCAAAAATGAACTCAGAAGATAATTTTTGTTGCATCTGAATATCCATGAGTTGCTACATACAGGTCAACCATTCAGGTTATAAGTCTTTTTTTGTGGGTTTTTTGTTTTGTTTATTTATTTATATCTTTGACAGCAACAGAGAGAAGGAGGCAGAGAGAGAGAGAGAAAAAGAGAGAGAATGGGCGTGCCAGAGCTTCCAGCCTCTGTAAACAAACTCCAGATACATGCGCCCCCTTGTGCTTCTGGCTAATGTGGGTCCTGGGGAATTGAGCCTCGAACCAGGGTCCTTAGGCTTCACAGGCAAGGGCTTAACCACTAAGCCATCTCTCTAGCCCTCAGGTTTTAAGTTTTATAGTGGAAAATACATACATACATATATATATATATATATATAAAGGCTAAAAAGGATAAACATAAAAACATGTATGCTATTTTTTATGTCAACATAAACACTTCAAAATTAGCCCTATATCCAAGGAAATAATGCAAAGTACAGAAAAGGTGTGCAATATTATATTACACAGAAGTTATGATCAACAAAATTATTCTAACAGAAAAGAATAGATATGTTAGTATTAAGATAGTAGTAAAAAGACAGAAAATCCCTACAGCAGAATGAAAATTATAGCAAATGTCAAAATAGTGTTGGTATATATATCCAAAATTTAGGGAAATATTTTAATAAACCAAAAATTTGAATTGCTGTCATGAAATATATATATGTAAATAGGAAAGCAGAAGTACACGTAACTAAATTATGCACCAAAATCTGTTCTACCCTTTCTCTATGATCATGCAGAGGTAACTTGGTACATGTGACACTGTCTTCCCTTTCTCTAGAATAATGAGACTGACAGAGGCTTTTAAAAATATTTTGTTATCATTTATTAAAGAAAGATGATGAGAGAGGCAGAAAATGGGCACACCAGGGCCTCTAGCCACTGCAAATAAACTCTAGAAGCATGTTCCTCCGTGGGCATCTGGCTTACATGGGTACTGGGGAATTGAATATATGTCCTTAGGTTTCACAGGCAAGTACCTTAGCCACTAAGCTCTTTCCCCAGCCCACACGAAGGTTTTGTTTTGTTTTCTTTTGTTTTTCATCCCAAAGCAGAGTTTTGATGGAGAAGAATATGGGGGAGAACCCAGGCAAGTAGATACATCAAGAAGAGAGTGCCAAATGTCTACAAGGAGATGTGTCATCTCTCCCTTATCTGTCCAAGCCCAGAAGCCATTACAGGGGAAGCAGAGAGAACAGAATATGTAGAGAAAGGAACACTAAATCAGATGTCTATCTTGCTCACCAAGGCTCAGGGAGTATCATGGAGGGTGGGGTGTAAAGATTGCATGAACCTCATTTTTGGTAGGATTAGCCTGAGACACCATGTTTTCCCCCATTTCTTCAGAGACTGACTGAGGCCTTTGGTCCCCACAGAGAACACTTATAACCCCACAAGACTCTCAGCAGAATTTGGGTGGGGCATATGGAATTTATGTGTGCAACTTTTTTTTAACTTAAAAAAAAACAATAATTAAAAAACTCAAGAAAAGAATAACAGTAACATTTTAGAATTCTCTTTTTAATTTGGTTCATGCTATTTATTTTTTTATTGCACAACTCTTGGCCCAAGTTTTATTGTGGTAATATAGTGACAGACAATCTTCTTTTACTGGCCAGGCATGGCTTGCCAATCAAAAGCCATCACTGTTGGGAAGGTGAAAATAGGTATTTTTTTTATGTTTTATTATCTGATATACCATTTGGGTATTAAACAAAGAATTTACTTCTCTAACAGATTGGTAACCTGACATTTTTGGCATCATACATTTTCTTGTAAATTTTGTAATAAATTTGTAGTTCATGACTCATCTAACATAAGTGATTACCAAGGCCCTTATTTTGGAGAGTAGATTCCACATATACTTACTGATACTTACAAGCTAAAGATGCTCTTGATGACTCAATAGCTGATATTAGAAATCTAAAATCATTAAATCCAATGAATTAAGGAGAAAAAGAAAGCTATTTTAATCAAATAATTAACTTTAGCCTTGAAGCCAATTTCAACTAAAATTCTAATTATTTTAATTCTTGCTAGCTACATATATTATTTTTTCTAAAAGATTAGCATAACAATAAATAATATCAGTAATAAACAAACAAACATAAAATCTGTACCATATTTTTATTTCAGCTTTATTTGTGAAATCCTAGATAGAAAACAAACCAAACTCAAAAACTGGAACATTACTAAACAATAAAAGGAAGTTAAATTGTTATTGCATACTACAACCTGGGTGGACCCTTAGAATGCTATGAATCTAGTCTCAACATATTATATATTACATAGTTACAATTCTGTGATATTCTGAACAAAGTACTGTGGAGTTTGATTAATACCAGAGGTTAGTAGTTACCATATGATAAAGAGAAAGGTAGATTATGAACATAAAAATAGTGTGAAAGAGTTCTTTTAAGTATGAATAATTGAAATATTTATAATGTAAGGACAGAATATAATAAAATATAGATAACCATAAATGTGTGCCCATGTAAAGTTAGATTACAGGTAAAATAGGAACAAACTGAATGTGTTCTGTGATCATATGACAGGTATTAAAATCATGTCAACTTTGTAGATTTGGTGCACTATAGCAATTAAAGATACTTATTTGGAAAAAAAAAAAAAAACAAGGGCCGTAGGATCCCATGTACTATATTTATATAATTTTAAACATTTATTTTTATTATATATGGGCATATTTAGTATGTAAGCAATACATGTTGGTACCATCATTTCCCTCATCCCTGCCCCTTTTCCAAAAAGAACATCCTAGTTAGGTATGTAGGTCAACCCCATGGGAATAGTGAGTTTTGCATTTTTGGAGCAGTAGTCAGTTATGGGGTAGAGGCAATGTCTCTGAAAATAATGTCCCAACTTGTGGTTCTAACAATTTTTCCACCCCCTCTTATGCAAAATTCCCTGAGACATGTTCAGTGCCTTTTAACTCTAATTCAGTGACGGGCTGTTAGGAGCCTCTGGATCTCTGCTTTGGGAGGTGTTGAGCATCCACTGTGTCAATCTCCTTAAGCCTTTTGTTGATACCAGGTTCACTGAGAAAGTAGCACACTTTTATCATTTCCCCAATTCCTCTATGGTTTCAACTGGGGCCAGGGATGAAGTGTGCTGGGTCGTTTATCTCCTAAGGTACTGCTCCCATCTGAGAAAGAGGAGCAGAATCTCCAACGGAAGTCGACACAAGTTAACTGGAACAAATGTTATTAATGTAGGAAGAATTTAAAGGGTATAGACACACTTACAGCCCAATATTAGTGACAGCTTGACATCGGAAAACAAAATCATTATCTGGATATGATTTTGCCTTATTTCCCAGTTCAAAGTATGGTTTCCTTCCCACTGAGCAGATCCATTAGCCAATCCAAAAGCAGTTGGTTTCCCACCATGGCTATGTGTCACTATTGCACTTTTGTGAGCATCATGTCAGGATGTTTGCTTCTGAGTAGCTTAGAGTTTGAGTTGCTTGGACAGATGTTAGCCAGTTTACCCTGGTACCACATGTAGTACCACCCATCACTAAATGGGCTGTCTGGGGACTGGCTCTCTTCCAGATTCCAACCAGGTCCCTGCATGTTCCATGCCAACAGCATATGATATCTTGAGCAGTAGGGTCTTACCATTAACTTGTGGTGGATAATCAAGTGTTCTGACACAAGTCTGTCTTGTTTGGTTTGGGATACTTTGTACGTCACTCCAATCAACAGTTCATTGTGGATGTTAACCATATCCTGTGACATGGAGTTAAAGGCCAATAACAAGGGAAAAGGAAAACTCAGAAAAAAAAAAGAAAAAAGAAATGGGAGAAATTTAAGGTGGGGTTTTGTCTCAACCTCTCCAGGTCCCTTCAATTCAGGTGCTCCTGCTAAAGTTCTGTTGAGGGTCTGACCTTTTAGTATAACTTCCAGGATATAGGATTCTATGGTACCAGTTCAATTTGTGTTAAATTTGTGTCCCCTTTATATCCTTCCCCTTCCCCCAAGCCCTGCCCTCCCTATTGTTCAAGTCTCTGGATTTCTTTCTTGAGGGTTTTTTTTAATGTTTTCATTATATAAGCCTTTCAAATGCTTGCTTAATTTTATTCCAAGTATTTAACTATTCTTGGTTCCTATTGAAAATGGGATGGCCTCACTGATTTCTTTCTCTGTATATTTGTGCTTTGAATATAGAAAAGCTACTGATTTTTTGTGCATTTATTTTGTATCCTGCCACTTTACTGAAGGAATGAATCACCTTTAGAAGTTTTGAGAGGGAGGTTTTTCCAGGTCACTTATGTTTTTCCAGGATCATGTCATCTGCAAATAAAGCTAACTTGACTTCTTCCTTTTCAATTTCCAATTTGAATCCCTTTTATTTCTTTCTCCTGTCTTATTGCTTGGACAAGTACTTCCAGTACTATATTGAAGAGCAGTGGTGAGAGTGGGCACCCCAATCTTATTCCTGATCTCAGTGGTAACTCCTTGAGTTTTTCACCATTAAGTATTATTTGGGCTTCAGGAGCTTTATATATAGCCTTTATTGTGTTGAGATAGAAAACCTCCATGCCTATTCTGTCCAGCATTTTGATCATGAAGTAGTGTTGTATTTTGTCAAAGGCATTCTCTGCATCAATTGAGGAGATCATGTGGTTCTTATGGTAAAGTTTATTTATGTGGTATATTGCAGTGCCTGATTTCCTTATATTGAAATATCCCTGCATCCTTAGGATGAAGCTATTTTGGTCAAAATGGATAACACTTTTGATGTGCTGTTGAATTTGGTTTGCAAGAATTTTGCTGAGGGTCTCTGAATCTAAGTTCATCAGGGGTATAGGCCTATAACTTTCTTTTCTTGTTGCATCTCTGACTTGTTTTGGTATTAGGGTGATGCTAGTTTCATAAAAGAAGTTGAGGAGGATTCCCTGGTGTCTGATTAGGCAGAACAGTTTGAGAAAAAAAAAGGTTTCAGTTCTTCAGTGAAGGTTTGATGAAATTCAACTGAGAAGCTTTCCAGTCCTGGACTTTTCTTTTGGGGGAGATTTTTGATTACTTTTCAATCTCCATGGATGTGACAGGTTTGTTTAGGAGATTAATCTGCTCAGGGTTTAGTTTCTGTAGGTGGAATGTGTCTCAGAATTCATCCATTTCTTCCTGATTATTCAATTTTGTGGGGCAGAGGTTTTGGAATATGCTCTGATGATTCTCCCAATTTCATGGATGTCTGTTGTGATCTCTCCTTTTTCAGTTCTGATATTATTACATTAAGACTTCTCTTCTTTTTTTTTGCTTTATCAAATTGGCTAGGGGTTGTCAGTTTTATTTTTTGAAAGAACCAGCTCTTCATTTCATTATTTTTTTAAAATTGTTTTCTTAGTTTCTAGTTCATTAATTTCTGCTTTAATCATGATTATTTATTTTTGTCTGGCTCTCTTTAGGTTGGAAGATTTTTTGTTTGCTTATTTGTTTTTCCAGTGCCTTTAGGTGGACAGTTAGATTATTGATTTAGGATCTCTCTGTCTTTGTAATGAAGGCATTTAATGCTATGAATTTTCCCCTTATGACTGCCTTCATTCTGTCCCGTAAGTTTTGGTAGGTTGTGTTTTCATTATCATTCAATTTGAGGAAATTTACCTTAGGCGGACTTGAAATTCATTATGTAGTCTCAGGGTGGCCTAGAACTCACAGAATTCCTCCTACTTCTGGCTCATGAGTGCTGGAATTAAAGGTGTGTGCCACTATGCCTGGCTCAACTTTTCTTTTGATTTCTTCTACGAGCCATTCATTGTTTAAAAGTGTGTAATTTCATCTCCAGGGGATGGTGTCATTCTCGATTTGTCTCTTGTTAATTTATAGATTTAAGCATTGTGATCTAACAAGATGCAGGAAATTACTTCAATTTTCCTAACTTGATGGAGTCATGATTTTTGGCCTAATGTATGGTCAGTTTTGGAGAAGGTTCCCTGGGCTGCTGAGAAGGGCAGACTCTTTATTTTATTGAGGAGGAAGTAATTTTTTAATCCTTTGGCCCATGCACCTTCGGACTCAGGTGAGCAGGGATGCTGGTACCCAGTGGCCACTCAGGATACCAGAGCAAAAGTCTTGATTCCACAGCCCACACAGGAACCAATCCTCCCCAAGAAAGACACAATGGGACCTGCCAGGACCAGTGAACTGGGAGATTCCAGTGAACACTGATCTGGCCTAGTCATTGCTCATCATGCCTGCCTGCACACCCACTCATGCAGGGTACCTAGACCAGAGAGCTGGGAGGAGACAGAAACAGGGATACGACCTACCCATTCCATTCTAACATGCCTGCTAGCACACAGTCCTGCACAAAGAACCCAGATCAGGGAAGTTAGGAGGAGCAGGGAAACAGGGGTCTGACCTACTCAATTCAAGCTGCTGTGCCTGCCAACACACGAACCACAGCAAGGAAGCTGGACCAGGGAGCTGGGAGGAGCAGGGAAGCAGAATCTGGCCTATCACTCCACACCATGCTTCCTGCACACTGTCCAATACAAGGAACCCATACCAGGGAACAGGAAGGAGCCTATTTTTACATTTTTTACAACCTGCAATACTTTGAAAATAAAAGGAAAAATAAATTTGAGTACGTAAATTACTTATCACAATAATTATCATATAAGTGAGTATTTAATAATCTGTGATTATTGCTTTTAATGTTAGCAGGAAAGCTCAGAGTGAGGAAAGGTGAAAAATAAAGAATAACCACACACAAAAAATAACATTTAAAAATACAGTAAAATATATCAGACTTCTTAAGGATGACTTAGAGTTTCTCATTGAATTCAGAACCCATCTTAAATAATTCTAATAGGTATGTTAAGTGATATCCAAAATTTTTTTCCAGCCTTGTACACATTCATACTGTGCTAGTTATCAAAGTCTGCTCAAACATCATACACCCTAGTTGAAACAAAAGTTAAGAAGAAGAATTAGTGATGAGGTGGGGCCTCTGGGGCTCTGGTTCTCTGATTTGGTAGGAGTTGAATTTTTCTGTGTTGATCTCCTTCCTCCTTGTGCTGGTATCCGGTTCATCAGGAAAACAGCCCCCTTGCTTGTTTCACGAATTTTTCTTAGTTTCAGACAGGGCCCTTTTGAGATATGATGGAGTGGCTCTCTCCTTAGGTTCTACATCTATCTGAAAAAGAGAAGCAGATTCTCCAATGGAGAGTAAGTTAGCACCAGGACAAATGAGATAACCCTTACTTTTTTATAGAGAATTTAATAGGTGTAGGACCTCTTGTAGCCCATGATTGATGGTAGCTTGATATTGGAGAGTGGGTTTATGTTTGAATATGGTTCTGACTTGTTTCCCAGCTCCAGCTATGGGTCCCATACCACTGAGGGGATCAGTTAGCCAAATCAAGAGCAGTTGGTTCCCCATCATGGCTATGTGCCACTATTGCACTTGTGTGGGCCTCACGACAGGTTATTTCCTGCTAAGTAGGTTAGACCATGAGTTTCTTGAACAGATATTGGTCACTTTCCCCCAGTCTCCCATGTAGCACCTTCTGGCTCTAGATGTGCTGACTGTCTGGGGACTGACTCTCTTCCAGCTTCCAGCCATGCCATTCCATTTTACATGTCAGTGACATAAGGTGTCTTCAGAAGTAGGGTCTTACTACTAACCTTTGATGGGTCATCAAGTGCTCTGACAGAAATCTGTCTGTCTTTTAGGAAACCTTGTAGGTCTCTCTGATCAAAAGCTCATTGTGGATTATTGACACATGCTGGTACTGGGAGTTATAGGTCAGTGCCCACTATAAAAGGAGGAAAAAGTTAACTAATATACAAGAGTTAGAGAGAAGAGAGAGAGAGACAGAGAGAGAGAAAGAGAAAGAGGGAGAGGGAGGGAGGGAATATGTAAAAGATTAAGGTTAGTCTTGATCCTACCCTCTCCACTATCACCTGGTTCAGGTGTTTCCTGTAAGGGCCTGGTGAAGGTTCAGCCATTTGGTCTGCCTTTTATGATGCAGAATTTTATGGTACCATTGCCATTTGGGTCTAGATTTGTGATTCCCACCCCTTTGCTGCCCTCCCCTTCCTCCCCACCCATCCTAGTGGCTAGTCCATGAATGCTTGCTGGGAATGTAAGTTACCTTGGGTAGATTCAGGTTAGGTGGTGTAGATGAGTGAGACTATGTGGCAATTTTTTTTTCTGTGATTGGGTAAAGTTCACTGAGAATGATCTGTTCCAGGTTCAACCATTTTTCCTCAAATTTCATTGTGTCATTTTTTTCTTATTGCTGTATAGAATTCCATTGTGTAGATGTACCACATCTTAGTTATCCATTCTTCTAGTGATGGACATCTGGGTTGATTCCAGCTCTTAGCTATTATGAATTGAGCTGCTACAAACATGGTTGAGCAAATCTCTCTGGCCTGTGGTTTGAAGGTTTTAGGGTAGATGCCCAGTAATGGAATAACTGGGTCTGTTGGTATCTCTGTAGTCAGCTTTTTCAGGAGTCTCCATATTGCTTTCCAAAGTGGTTATACCATCCTACATTCCCACCAACAGTGGATGAGTGTTCCTACTTCTCCACATCCTTGCCAGCATTTATTTTCATTTGATTTTTTGATGTTTGTTATCCTTATTGGGGTAAGGTGGAATCTCATATTTGTTTTAATTTGCATTTCTCTGATGATTAGGGATGATGAACATTTTCTTATGTGTGTGTTTGCCATTTGTATTTCTTCCTCTGTGAACTGCCTGTTCAGCTCTTTGCCTCTTTTTGTGAGTGGGGTGTTTGACTTCTTACTATTTAGATTTTTGAGTTCTTTGTAGATTCTAGAGATTAGGCATCTGACAGTTGGATAACCTGCAAATATTTTCTCCCATTCTGTGGGTAATCTATTGGCTTTGCTTATCGTGTGCTTGTCTGTAAAGAAACTCTTCAGCTTCATGTGATCCCATTGGTTGAGTGACTGTTTAAGATTGAGAGGTACTGGGGTTTTCTTCAGGAAGTCTTTTTCCATTCCTATATCATTTAATTTTCTTCCAGTAGTATTCAAGTTTCAGGTCTTATATTGAAGTCTTTGATCTATATGGACTTGAATGTACTGCATGGCAAAATGTGTGGATCAAGTTTCAGTTTCTTGCATATGGTTATCCAGTTTGTTCAGCACCATTTGTTGAAGATGCTGTCTTTTTTCCATTCTATATTGTTCAGGCCTTTGTCAAATATCAAGTAGCTATAGTTGCTTGACTCAAAGCCTGGGTCCTCAAGTCTATTCCATTGGTCTATACTCCTGTTTTTATGCAAGAACCATGCTGTTTTTATTAATATGGCTTTGTAATATAGCTTTAGATCAGGTATGGTGATGCCTCCAGAGGTATTTCTTTTGCTGAGGATATGTTTGGATATGCAAGGCCTTCTTATGCACATGCACACACACGTGCAAACACGCATATGGTGGTTTGATTCAGATGTCCCTTATAAGCTAAGGTATTTTGAATGCTAGTCTCCCCAGCTCATGACAATTGGCAATTAAAGCCTCCTGGAGGCAGTGCATTGTTTGGGGTGGGCTTATGAGTATTTTACCCAGTGTCTCCTTGCCAGTGTTTTGTACACTCTCCTGTTGTCCACTTGATGTTGGCCAGGAGATGATGTGTACTCTCTGTACTGCCATTGTTTTCCTTGCCATTGCCATAACGGAGCTTCCCCCTTGAGCCTGTAAGTCAAAATAAACCCTTTTTTCTCACTAGTTGCTCTTCGCCAAGTGTTTTCTGACATCTATGTGACATCTATGTGAACTGGACTGCAACTATATATATATATATACACATATACGTATATATAACAAACATTTTGGTTGTTGGCAAATCACTAATTTGCAATTGTTTAATATAAAATTAATACATATTTTATTATAGTATTACTGTGATGTGATATTGAGGAAATATGATATGATATTCTGCCATATAGCTTTTACTTAAAAAGTCATCTATTATCTACACTCACATGTTTATAAAGGAATACTGAGATGTAGCCAAATATCTTCCCTGATAATTCTTATCAGCTTCAGTGGGTTGTGATAAACAGTCTAGTGTCTTTCATCACAGAGGTAGTTACAGATTCTGTTTGATGAGTAAGGTGGTAAATCAACAAAAATATGAAAATTGGTGTCAGCGTTTCCTTTCTCTTCTGGATCCTTCCCTGTAACTGACTTGATGATAGATTTCTCATGTGCAGTGCATCAAGCACTTCTTTTCAGGATCCTTCCATATGCCAAAACTTATGGTCTGTATTTCCCATTATTTTTTTAATTACACATTTTCAACATTAACAGATAAAAAAATTTCACAAAAACGACTCACACAATGCTTTAAATTTTCCCATCCAATATACATTTCAGCTACCAATACACATTTTGAGAAAATATTAATAGCAATATATAATTACAAAGATTGTTTAAAGCATATGTCTGTATTTCCATATCTTTTGCTGTAGTTTGCTACAACAAACTGACAGAATACTTTTCACTTTCTAGAGGGAATACTTCAGGTTTTTATCAATTCAACACAAAGTTGGCAATAGTTTTGTTATATATAGCCTCAATTAATTTGAGATATTTTGCCTCCATCATTATTTTCCCGAGGTTTATTTTTTAACATGACAGGATGTTGATCTTTGGCAAACGTCTTTTGGATGTCTTTTTAGATGAACATGTGATTTATGTCCTTGAGTCTATTTATGCAATGAGTTGCATTTATTGATTTATATTTGCAAAATGATACCTGCATCTCATGAATTAAGCTCACTTATTTGATCATTGTGAAAAAATACTTTTGATATATTACTGAATTTGGTTTGTAAGGGTTTTATTGAACACTTTTGTTCTTAACTTGTCAGTTCCCTCCTTGCTTCCTGGGCTGTTAAAAGACTGTTCTTATTCCAGAGTTCTCCTCTCATGACTCCAACCCAGAGAGAATAATGAGGTAGTGTCTCTGGCTCTTCCAATTCTCTCTCACACAGTCGTTGTTAACTTTAGGCATATCTAGGTCAAAGGTAGGAAGAGGAGAAAAGATTGAAGAAATGTTACACATTGCAAGTAAATAAATGGTATTTCTGCCTCATTTTCCTTGGTACATAATAAAATTAGATAAAACTTTAGGTACAAAATTTAAGTCATAATGGCTTTTTAGACATTCCTATAAAAATAGGTTTTTTTAAAGGTATGAATGTAATGATATTGTGAAATATGTTTTTATGAATTAATATTGTATGCTTAACAGGGCTGTTTTACATGAGCTCTAGCTCAGAAAGAGATTTAATGAGAGTCTGTGGGTATAGCTCAGGTTTAGCATGCACAAGGTCCTGAATGCAATTTATTGAGATTACATATATTTATGTATGATTTCCTACCAGCTAAATTCTCATTTTTTTGTCTTGAATTATTAAATTCTTATTCTCTTCTAGAAGAGCACATACATGATTTAATTTCCCATAGTTTGTCAAACTGATCCTGTGGCATAAACCCAAAATTGGGGTTCCATTCTCTCATTTTAATTTGTGAACTATAGTTATCAATTTAGAAAATATGTATGAATGATAATCGCTTGGACTAATGTAAACAGGAACAAACATAGCAATCTCTGAGGGACTCCTTAAAATTTTTCTTTCAGAACATTGGATTCTATAGCAATGAGTCTTATCAAAATGTTTTATTCCTAATTTTTCTTTCTAATAGAACATAAACCCACAAAGGCAAAGCTGGGTCATGGTTAGGCTTAAATGTCACTTTTGGGGGCTGTAATATATTAAATCTTTGGTAGGCATAAAATGAATTTTGGAATTAATATATTTTTCTCAGCTACATATTTGCAATACCTCTTGTCATCCTTTTTATATGCACTCTCCAATATATTTACTTTATTGTATATATCTTTATATTATCTCATTTGATCCACTGTATGGTACAGCCTCTCTTTAGCTACCCTAAACATTAATTTAAATGCTGCTACTTGGATGTTTTTGTTTATATTCTGTTCCCATAATTAATATTAACTGCATCCTGGGACTTATTTCAACCCATCAAGTAAACATATCTCTTTATTACTGTATTCAAATTAATCTCTGGGAAATAATTTGCAATGTAAAATTACATATAACTTAGGTTTAATTCAACCTAAAATTATTTATTGGTATTGGGAATTTTCCCATTAAAAAAATAAACTGGTTAGTAAGTGTGTGTATATCTACTTGACCCTAGCTTTGGTAGAGGGTATAATTAAAGTTTGAAGATCAAAAGAAAGAATAGGAGGAAAAATATATGCAGTCATGGTAATATTGCTTACATAAATAGAAGAAAAGAAGTAGTAAGTGCATGTAGTGGTTTGAATCAGTTGTCCTCCATAAATGAGTGTCTTCTGAATGCTAGGTCTCCAGCTATTAGCAATTTGGGAACTGGAGCCTCCTGGAGGCAGTGTATTGTTGGGGGTGGGGTGTGATGGTCAGCTTCTTCTTGCCAGTGTTTCACACCCTCTCCTGCTGCTGTTGTCCACCTGATGCTGGCCGGGAGGTGACATCCATATTTTGCTCATGCCATCGTTTTCCCCTGTCATCATGAAGCTTTTCCTTGAGTCTGTACACCAAAATAAACCCTTTCCCTTCACTAGCTGTTCTTGGTTGGGTTTGTTGTTGTTGTTGTTTTGTATTTTTTTTTTTTTTTTTTTTTTTTTTTTGCCAGTAACATGAAGCTTCCTGCAACAGCTAATTGGTACTAAGAGTGGGGCCATGGCTGCTAGAAACCTGGCAGTATGGCTCTTCTACTTTTGGAACTGATTTGAGGGAAGAATCTTTAAGGATGCAAAACTGGCCTAAGGGATGTCTTGCAGGGTGGTAAGTACAGCTAGACGGTCTCATCTGATCAGAGCGGAAAGACCTAAATGCACTAAGAACTAAGGACTGTGAAGTTTGGCTTAAAACAGAAGAAAACTTTGCCTGAACTGGGACAGACAGTTTTCATGACAGGATTGCTGCTATGCCCCTCTCCTGAGAAATTGTGCAGGGTTGTATCAACTAGAAAAGGACTGGTGTTGAGCAGAAGTATATGGCACAGAAAGAAAGGAAATATTTAGGCCAAAACTGATGTTCCTTCAGCTACAATTGTTTGAAAGATAACAACCATTGAGATTAGGACAGTTGATCTGCACTGGGACAGTAGGAAGAATGTAGATACTTTTGAAGAGACCTGAATGAGGAAGGAGCTCCTGTTCTTCAAATTCTGTTTTATGCCTCCTGTCACATTCGATTAACAAATTGTAGCTTACCTGGTATTATCAAGCATAACAAAAGCAGGAAAGAGAGGGTCACTGAATTTGCAATATGGTTTTGGTTTTTGGAAATGGCCATGGACAGTGTGAAGCAGGCTTGTTGGATTATCTGCAAGGAGACCAGATGGAGCGATGACGATGAACTGTGAGTTGCAGTGGACACCCAGTGGAGATGCAAGGATTATGGGATTGCTACCACGGAGAGCTGCTGACATGGCTGTAGTATAGCTGAGACTATGAGCCACTGAGCTGGAGGGGTGGAATTGGAACTTCAGAGACTCGTCACTGACTAGTATTGCCAGATTTGAGACTTGTCACTTATTAGAGTTATCAGACTTGGAGGTACAGAGTTTGATGTTTTCCCTGTATATTTTAAATCCTTTGCTAGTTGAATATTTCTTTGCTATAGCCAATGCCATCTTTTGAAGTGTGAATATTTATTCTGTGCCATTATGATTTTTTTGTATTATGACTCATTTAAAATACCTTAGACTATCAGGATATTTGAATATTTATTATTGGGTCACTAGAATTGATAAAAACTTCAGGGACTTTTGAAGTTTGACTGAATGCATTGGATTTTATATCATGCATGGTTACCAGTTTATGCAGGCTAGGTGTGAAATGAGATAGCTTGATTTAGGTGTCCCCCATAAACTTTGTCTTCTGAATGCTACGTCCCCAGCTGTTGGCAATTTGACAATTGGAGCCTCCTGGAGACAGTGCCTTGTTAGGGGAGGGATTTGGGGTGTTGTAGGCAGCTTCCTCTGGTTAGTGATTGGCACACTGTCCTGTTGCTGTTGTCTACCTGATGTTGGCCAGGAGGGTGAAATCCACTCTTTCCTCATGCCATCATTTTCTCTGACATCTTGAAACTTCCTCATAACTCTATAAGCCCAAATAAACCTTTGCTTCCCACAAGCTGCTCTTGGTCATGCGTTTTCAGGCAGCAGTGCTAGGATAACTGCAACAATTTGCTAAGGTGCAAAAATATATTGCAATTATGATACCAGTGAAATTTAACGCAAGTACTGCTCAACTGTAGAATACAGCACAGGGCTCATGTAGTCCAGAATTATCAACAAGGAGATTATAGTACATTTAACTGAGTATTCTTCATGAACCATGTATGGTATGGGCTTTACCTTTTCAGCTGAAATATCTGTCTGTTGTTTCTAAAATCTACTTTTTTAAACATTTTTCATTTATGAAGAATAATGAAGGCAAACATGTTAAATGCCATTGTGAATTCATTCACTAATACACCTTCACATTATTAAAAAATACCCGTAGAAAAAGTATATATATATATATATATATATATATATATATATATATATAATATATATAAGTATATATATATATATATATATATAATATATATATAAGTATATATATTTATATATAAATACATAAATAAATATAAATATAATATATAAAGTATATATGTTTGTGTATATAATATGTATGTTATTATATTTATATATGGTAAATATTATATATACATATATATGTTCATAATAAATAAATAAGGAAACACATTTTAGATTAAAAATCTCACATATGTGTTTTTTATAACTTGGATACAAATTTTGTAGATGTATCACTAAATAATTCAATTCAGAGATTTGCTCATGCCTATCTGTAAAGATGCTGCTTTTTGTGCAAAATAGATAGTATAAAGCATGGGAATTGAAAGTAAAAGTGGAACACTTTAGAGGGAGAAGGAAAGGAGAATTGGAAAGGAAAATACAGAAGAACAAAATATTATGAAATGTCATAATAAAATCTATTCCTTTGAGTGTTAACTTAAAATGTCATTTTTCCCCAGGAAGGTCTAGGGAGAAGTATTACTATTAGCAATTATATCTTTCCTTGGTTGATTAAAATTGTTCCTTCATGATGGACTTTTTTATGATGTTTTTAACAACTGTAGTATAACTACAGTGCCCAACGCCATGACTTTGCTGAGAGATACTGAATGAATGTGTGGATGTCCATGCCATACTGAGCCATGCTTATCTTTCCTGTCTATTGCTGCACTTCATCCATTAGGAAACAGGATTCTAATGTGACTTCTGTGGTTTCAGAAATGAACAGAATTAGGTTTTAATTGCTCTTCTTCTTGACTACTAAAACTGTCTGATCTCAAGTTCTGTAAAAACAGCATAGCATATGCTGGGTGCTGTTTCTATGAATAAAATGTATTCCTACTCGTTTGAGATGGTTGAAGTCTGAATCCCTCAGATTACAGACTCCAAATTTCTGTATCCTTATATGACAGAAAGAACAAACTTTCATTTGTGAAAACGAATAGAAATTCTCATGACTTAATTACTTTTCAGAATCCTCATCACCTGATACTAATACTCCCAATATGAATTCTAATAACTTGGAATTCCAATATGTGGCTGTATTGGTGGGGCAAACATATTCACTCTATTGCATTAGCATTAAACAATAAAGCACATCATCAAAAACTAGATATTTTCACAGATATTATCTTATAAGCCAACTTATGGATACACCAAAAGTCAAACATTTTTTAATAAAGATGCAGATGGGTTATTGGAATAATTGTTTCACATAGAAAAATTAAAAATAAAACATGAGAGGCAAAGTAGATACTTGACTTTGAGGAATTGTCTTTGTGCACAAGGCAGTATGATCTTAAATTTAAGAGATTTTCTTTGTTGTTTTCCTTTCATTTAATAAAAATTAACTATGAGCTCATTGATGCATGATCTGTTGTTACATGTATAGGAGAATATATTGTATTTTAGCAATAAATATAGAATAGATGTAAGATAGTGTGAATAAATGATGTTGATTTAGGGATATTTTAACTTCTCCATCCTATGTTGTCTCATAAAGAACTTCTACGATGTCCCCATATTTTGTTGGAAGCTATCAACAACAAAGCATGGAGATCAACAATGAAGTTGCTTACAGGACTATTCATAGTTATTTACTGAGTTCCAATTTAAATCACTGTAGGCTTGAAAGCATTTGATGGGGTTGCTACAACAGATACAATTCTAAAAATAGTAGTGAACTATAAACACACGACCCTTAAATTCCATGATGTTAACAGGTGCAGCTTTAATGAAATACATTAGCATGCTAAAATAAACACAGCTAAGCATAGTTAGATGGATAATGAACATCTTTATTTCCTGAGATCTACAGGTACATCCAAAGACATTATAGACATACCTTTAAAATAAGAGGAGAATTTTAAAATGCTCTTTTAGCATTTGCAGATTTTAAACCAGATGTTCCATCTTCACCTTTCAAAATATGTGAATATATCAATTAAATGCATTTTTTGAAGCAAGCTCAACAGACTGGCCATTTTTTGTATGCAAGAAAGTGAAAGAGAAAGAGAAAGAGAGAGAGAGAGAGGGAGAGAGAATTGGCACACCAGGGCCTCTAGCCACTGTAATCAAACTCCAGATGTGTGTGCCTCCTTGTGCACAGGTATGACCTTGTGAACTTGTGTCACCTTTTATGCCTGGCTTATGTGAGATCCAGAGAGCCATGCATGAGTTCTTAGGCTTCACAGGTAAGTGTCTCAACTGCTAAACCATCTCTCCAGTCCAAAATGCAATTTTAAAGCCAGCCAATAACTAACCACATGGTTAAATTTATGTATATGATCCCAAAATACTCACAACTATACATGCAAAAGAAATGATGGTGTGTACTTTGCTTCTCATTTTCTTTCTTCCTTTCTTTTTACCTTTCTTTACTAGCTATGAACCGCGAGTCTTCCACCTGCTAAGCACATGCCCCATGTCTGAGATGCTGTGGAATTTCTAACTAATAGTCAACTGAAATTCCTTCCACAAGATCAAACTCGTTTCCAATTCTGTGGATTTAAAATAGTTTTATTATGGGTAGCACTAGTAAATTTTCTCTGAGAGTAACAGTGTAAAGATGTGGTACTGTTTGGCAAGAGCTCCGGATATATCTCAGTCGATGTGAAGGCCCTCTTTTATCTTCTCTTCAAAGTTCAGGGAGAGTGTGATCATCTAGTAATTATAAAGAATGAAAGCCCAGGAAATTGGGGCATTTTGAAATTGAGACTGAAAACTCAGATGGACTGCCAAAGGTCACATGTCTGGCACCTGGACCGCCAAAAGACACTGCACAGGGGCTAGAATCCCGTGTTAATGGATAATCTCAAACATTACTTTACTGTATTGTATTGCTTACTGTGAGTTAATGGGATATAGAAAACTTATACACTTCCAGCATAGTTTATTAGAATATTAACAATATAATTGACAAATGAGAATAGCGCATTTGAAAATAACAGGTGTAAAAGAGTTAGAAGTTTTAGAGACCCATGTTTAGAAGATAAAGCCTTCAAAATTTAGAAACAATAAAAATAATTGCAGAAATAATCTGCTAAAAGAGAAGTACTAAAGTTCACTTTGAAGAAATGACTCTGCTTTCGAGTTTTAGAAAATATTTCTGTATAATATGGGGCATTTTAGTGATCATATCTGTGTATGCATTAAGATGACTTATACAGCATTACATTATTTCCATTTTAACATTTTCAAGTATTTCACATTACTAACAAAAGTCCAAATCTAATAAAATCTATGAAAGGCTTTTCAATCCTTTGAAAATACACGTATTAGAAAGCAGGGCAAATTATATTATACTTATCAGTGCCAGGAGTCTACACATTCATTGCTAGAATTATGAATACACCCATCTTTAGCTATTTCACATAGTTTTTCTTCTTTCACAATTATTTATTCCAATACTTGCTAATTTACTTCAAAAATATTTTATTTCTTGAAACACTCAGTTTAAATCACTGTTAACATTAATGAGGTAATCTAGCATATAAATAATGGTAAATAGATATATCACTCTCACCAGTGATTTACAATCCAAAGGGACATTTCTTAGTGAGCATGTGTGGTTCTTTCCAGAAATCAATCAAATTTTATTTCCTAACTCAACTTTTGTTATTTTTAAAACAATGCTGTGATGGCTTATCTTAATCATCACTTGGATTGGATTAAGAATTGCTTAAGAAGCATACTTCTTGTAATGTGTTTGAGAATGTTTCCAGGGAATGTTAACTGAGAAGTAAAGATCACCTTGAATAGTGGATGGCACCATCTTATGGGATAGGATCAAGGGCTGAAAAAGAAGAAAAGGGGGTCTGGGAAGATTGGTCAGTGATTAAAGGGGCTTGTTTGTAATCCTGCCAGCTGGGTTCCATTTCCAAGCCAAGGATGTCAGCCCTAACCACAAAGTGGAGCAATTTTTTTATTAGTTATGTGCACAGTTGTGTTGGTACCATCACTAGCCATGTCCCTCTCCTCCGCACTCTGCAGGGACCTCTTCATTGGGGAATGTGGCTTGTGCATTGTGGGGTTAGCCATCAGTTATGGGTAAGAGGCAATGTCTTTGTGCATAATGCCCCAAAATGTGGCTCTAACAATCTTTCCGCCCCTCTTCCACAAAATTTCCCTGAGCCATGTTGGGTTCATTTAGGTCTGCTTCAGTGATGAAGTCTTGGGAGCCTCTGTGTCTCTGGATATCTGGTTTGGTAGGAGTTGATTGTTCTCTGTGTCTATTTTCTTCACCCTTGTGCTGGTACCAGGTTCACCAAGAAAGCAACTCTCTTGATCACTTCCCCAATTACTCTTGGTTTCAGCTGGGGCCCTGTTGAGGTGACATGGGCTGATTCTCTCTTTAGAATCTGCATTCATCTGAAAAAGAAAAGCAAATTCTCCAACAGGGAGTGAAGTCAGCACCAGATAAATGAGATAACCATTATTATTTTTGAAAGAATTGAATAGGTATAGTCCCTCTTATAGCCCACATTGGTGGCCACATGATAATGGAGAGCAGGCTCAATTTTTGGATATGATTGTGACTTGTTTCACAGCTCCAGCTATGGGTTCCTTTTCAATGAGCAGATCAGTTAGCCAAATCATGAGCAGCTGGTTTCCCACCATGGCTGTGTGCCACTATTACACTTGTGTGAGCATCACATCACATCAGGTTGTTTGCTGCTGAGTAGCTTAGACCATGAGTTGCTTGAGCAGATGTTGGTCATTTTCCCCCAGTCACTCATGGAACACCTTCTGGCACTAGACATACTAACTGTCTGGTGACTGACTCTCTTCCAGATTCCAGCCATGTCACTCCATGTTCCACATCAACAGCATATGGTATCTTCATCAGTTGGGTCATACCATTAACCTTTCGGGTGTCATCAAGTACTCTGACAGAAATCTGTCTTCTTTTGGGAAGCCTTGCAGGTCTCTCTGATGAATAACTCATTGTGGATGTTAATCACATGCTGGTACTATGAGATACAGGCCAGTGCAAAGGAAAAGAAAGAAGAAAAAGGCAGGTAATATGAAAAAGATAGAGAGAAGTGGGAGAGAGAAAGAGAAACAAGAGAAAATTAATATTTGTCTTCATCATACCTTCTGCAGGGCCCTGTGATTCAAGTGTTCCCTCCAACGACCTGATGAAGGATCACCCATTTCATTTTTTTTTTTCTAGGATGTGGAATTTTATGGTACCATTGCCATTTGGGTCCAGTTTTCTGTCTTCCACCTCCAACTTTACCCTCCCCTCCTGTCCCCCCTTCCCTATTGTCAGATCCTTGAGATGCTTATTAGGTATGTCAGCATTTTCTGGTATTTGTTTGCCATGGCAAAAGGCCACACAACTGAGTTGTAAAGAACTTGTGTGAATATAATAAGAAAACTGCTGGGTATATTTTGGAGATGGGAAAAATATAAAATTTGCAAGTACCAATGTTGATTTTCAGTGTCCACAAGTGTGTGTCCAGTAAAACTTGCAAGTACCAATGTTGATTTTCAGCTAATCCAAATCCATCTTACTCCACCTTGTCTGACAATGAATGCTTCGACTCTTACTCTCTTTCCTGGTTATTCACTTGAGAAAGCAAAGCAGGTCATCAATTGAAACTTTAGGCTATGTGAACCCAACAAGTATGCTTCCCTTGGCACACAACCACAAAACACAATGCTTACAAGTTACTCATACTTTAAATTGTCATATAAACTTGGATTCTTTCTTTTCACATTTTGTTACTATTGAGTGACTGATTCTGTATGTTTATATTATATCCTGAGTTGATAGTTGATTGTGAGATCCTCAGTCTGTACTGAGCTAACATGTTTCAGAAGGTAAATCTAGTATTTTTTGTTTGTTTGTTTGTTTTTTTTGTTTTTCGAGGTAGGGTTTCACTCTAGCCCAGGCTGACCTGGAATTCACTATGGAGTCTCAGGGTGGCCTCGAACTCACGGCGATCCTCCTACCTCTGCCTCCCGAGTGCTGGGATTAAAGGCGTGCGCCACCACGCCCGGCTTAAATCTAGTATTTTATAATTCTCAAATGCCAGTGCATTTCATTTTTATTACACTGAATCAGAGTTCCCATGGGGTATACAAGGAACAGAATGAACAGAATTCATCTTCAGGAACAGCCCCTCCTTGAGACTCAGATCTTTTTTTTTTTTTTTTTTTTTTTTTTTTTTTTTTTTTTAATGGGGAATGGCTAAACGAGAAAGAAAGACAAGATTTTAGAGAACTGCCAGTAAATTTAGGTAAGGGTCAGAGTTTCAGTCCTCTACAAAGATTTCAAGCTTAATGTGTAAATCTTTCCAAGAGGGTGTAACTTCGAGGTTTCTGTAAGCTTAGTGGCATGTCTTGCTTTTAGTCAAGGAATTAAAAAAATCACTTTTGAGGTTCTGTTACCCTGACTACACCTAGCCAAGTTTTGTCTCCTATCACTCTCACTGATACCCAGTAGTAAGAATATATATAGGGATCACATATTCTTTTCCAACTCATTTATTAAAATATGATTATTCACTCTGATAAGCCAACATGCCATTAATAAGAGAAAAAGGTAAGAGAAATATTTCTGGGATTGCTTAGAATGTCTTAGAAAAACAGAAGATGAGTAGTCTAGGAGCAGAAAGCAGAATCTTTTTATTAAATACCTATTTGGAAATGGAGAGAGATGAGACAGAGAGAGAGAGAAAGCAAGCAATAGTGTGTGTGTGAGAGAGAGAAAATAAATAGGCTTCTTGCCATAGCAAATGAACCCCAGACTCACTTTGTCTTGGTATTAGGGGATTAAAACCAGATCTGCGTGCTGTACAGCCCCAAATTTAAACATAATATATAGATTATATTTGCCCCACGCTTGGAGGAAAGAAGCTACCATCTAGATGTTTATCTGTTCCTTAAATTCTGTGCCATATTTAAACTTCTACATTTACTAAAATATTTCTTGGGTTTAAGCCTTCTAAACATGAAAATGAATGTAACCATTCCCAGGGGAAAGGAATGATTAAACTTAAGCAGCAATTTTTCTTTTGCATGAAAGGTATATAAAGTAAGCTTTTTTCAGAAAATAATCTATTTCAGGAAAAATAACACATAATATTTTTAATTTTTAATACTAACTGACTTCCTGTTTTTCCTAAATTTTTCTGCAAAAATATAAGTGGAAAATTTATCATACAGAATATTAGGACACCTGATGTAATTATTTACTATTATAATTATGCCTTTAGATAAGTGTAAAAGCTAGCATCACTTTGAACTATGTTCTTTTTTCCCCCTATTATATAACAAACTTTTACCTGCCTCGGATTTGCACTTACGACTGGCCTCATATATTATTTTCAAAAGTAGACATCACGGATAATGAGCAGAACTATATTATCTATTTATGGCTACATGCATGCTATTTATTAATAGCCCATTGGCATAAATGTTAGAGACATATATGCTAAATCATTACACATGAGTGAAAGCAACCTTGAAAAGACACATGAAATGATTTAGAGGTAAACTAAATAGTCTACTTCAAAGTTATATATGTAAATATGGCTCTAGTTTTGAAGGATATTTTGTTTCATTTTTTTCTTAAGAGCTTCATTTTTCTCTCTAGTTGTGCTGCCCTAAGTACTGACAAATATTTCAATCTGATGTCCCCTCAAGATTATTAAATTATTTTTTTCAGGTAATGGTTTTAAACTCTCCACAAATCATAAATATAGTCTTTCTCCAAAATTTAAATCCTCATGTTACTTTCACTATTACCAGTCTGACTACTTTTTCAGATTTTTTGCAATAATTTATGTGTAATCCTGTCATTAGGAAATTACCTTCAGAAAAGATGTACCCATAATCATTCTTTAAAATAAAAGCCATATATTATCAGGCTAGATCCATTTGAATTGTGAAGAAAAGTGTAATGAGATTTTAAACAATCAGATTTGTTTCTTTTGCCCTGTGAACAGAATATGCAAGTATTTTTTAAGGTAGACAAATCAACACCACAAATTTAAAACAAAAAGAAGAAATGATTAATTCTAACTCTGTTAGTAATGAATCAAGAATGTTATCTGGCCAAGAATACAGACACCCTGCATTATTAGAGATATAAAAACTGATAGAGAAATCATGCAAATCATTGATAAATTAGAACAGAAGGTTTTTTACGTTTGTAAATTCATGGTTTTTGAAGGGGATGAAAGCCCAATGCTTAAGACAATGTAAAACTTTAAAACCTATATTGAAAAGAAAATCCTAATAATAACTTAATAAATAAATTAATTATTTGTAATTTTAGCTGATCAATGTTATATTTACATGCAGTATGAAGTTCAACTATGTATAGCATTACAATATCCAAAATTGTGGCTATATAAAATATTTGAAAAATAAAATTATTGCTTTTAATGTTAAACACAACATAAAATACTAATGAGTATTTTTAATGATTTATTTTTTATTTATTTATTAGAGACAGAAGAAGAGAAAGACAGATAGAAAGAGACAGAGTGTAAGTAATGAGCCAGGGCCTCTGGCCACTGAAAATGAACTCCAGACGCATGTGCCATCTTGTACCTCTGGCTTATCTGTGACCTGGAGAATTGAACCCGGGTCCTTAAGCCTCACAGGCAAGAGCCTTATTGCTAAGCAATCTCTACAGCCCAGTAGTGAGTATGTTTAGTGGTGTCATTTATAGCCATATTAAAGAAAAACATGTAATAATATGACCCTGTATTATATTCTGTATTAATACTCGACTTGAAACACTTTAAAATAACACAGCCATAATAAAGAATTTCTAGAAAGCATCAATCAAGTAGAAGCTACATTTCCCTAATAAAATTAGAGTAAAAAAATAATTCTTTTGACACATGTATAAATACTATGAACATGTATGTGATACTGCATATATTTATAGAATATATTATTTTTAGTGATATCTCAAAACTTTAAAAATAAATCAATATGGGCTGGCTTAGCAGTTAAGGTAGCATGCATGCCTGCCAATCCTAAGGACCCAGGTTTGATTTTCCAGGACCCACATATGACAGATGCATATGGTGGCACATGCATCTGGAGTTCATTTGTAGTGGCTAGAGGCTCTGGCATACCATTCTTACTCACTCTCTCTCCCTCTCTGCCACTAATAAATAAATAAATAAATAAATAAATAAATAAAGCTCTTTATTAAAAGTAAATAAAATAAATGAATGTCACAAATCTTAGGGAACAAGTCAGTCATTTATATACTTTTTCTTAAGAAGTTCAACCTGCAGTCTTTAAAGCTGAAATGGTATTTTATTTTAACATATAAAACTATTTGTATTTATTTATTTTAGAGAAAGAAAAAAAAAAAGCATGAGTAGGCTGTACCAGGGCCTCTTACTACTGAAAACTCCAGAGGCATAACCCACTTTGTATATCTGACTTTACTTGGGTACCAGGGGAACAAGCCCAGATCCACAGCCATTGCAAGTAAATGCTTTTAGCTGCTGAGCCATCTCCATGTTCCTCTTTTTTTAATAGTTATTTTTATTATTATGAACTTTACAGTATGAATATATTGTACAATGTTCATATTCCCATTGGGTGATATTCATATTCCCTCTTTCCCACCCTCATTCCACTGAAGGTACCCTTCAGTGGGCTCATTGGTACTCACAACAGGGTCCTGAATGCACCAGTCAGCATCAGTGGGAAAACAATGTCTCATATACAACTTCCTATCCTGTGGCTCCTACAGTTCTTCTGCCCCTTCTTCTGCAATGTTCTCTGATCCTTGTTGGGCATGTTATAAATATCCCTTAGTGTTGATCTATCTGTTTGCTCTAAATTTCTGTTTTCATGAGGATTGAGTTTCCTTAGGGTCTATCATTATCTTCCTGGTGGAGGTCATCAGTGACAGTAGCAGTTGAGTTTAAATCACTAGTGTCTTTCATTATGTCCTTGGCCCTTGTAGATGTGATTGAGATGAGTTGTATTGGGCTAGGCAGTTGGCTGTCTTTTTTTGTCATCTTGATGGATCTTGGTTCTCTTCAGTATTCTCTCCCATCTTTAAAAATAGCAGATTGTTCAACCAAAAGTGAGAGTAGCATGGATCAAAGGGGGAAAACATGGTGCTTTTGGAGATATTTGGTGGGCATGCCCTTTCTTCTTAGCCAAAGAATAATAGGGACTCTTCTCTAGTGTCTGTGACCTTCCTATCCATACAATTCTGAACTCGTTCTCATTGCCGAGTTTGAATTGCGTCCATCTGAGCAGGACTCATTTTCTTCATTCAGGAGGCCACTGGTAACTTGCTTATTATATGGGAAGCAGCTCCACACCTATATTCATATAGGGAACTCTAGCTTAAGTTTAGTGGGACACAGACACACACACATACAAACACACATAACATCAAAGTAGAAGAAAGAATAATTGTGAGGAAGAAGTTGATTAGTTGGTGTGGGAAGGGATATAATAGAAGATGAATGTGATAAATAAATTAAAAAGTAAAATTAAAAACCAAACAAAATCCAACATAAATACTGACCAAGTTTATAATCTAGCACATATGTTTTTTTATGGCGTAGATTATATTTTTATTACAAAACGGTCAAGCATTGACAGTGCATTTATGTTAGTGTCTCCAGTTCCTGAAAACATCAGTCAAAAGTTTTAAAAAATATTGAAGCCAATTTCTGTCTAGACAGTTGCATTGTATGGAGTGGTACCCTTCCTTTGGCTCTTACATTTTTTTCTGCCACCTCTTTTGCAATGGACCCTTAGGCTTGGAGGATGTGATAGAGATGTTTCAGTGATGGACACTCCTCCACCCCTTCTTCTCAGCATTATGTTGCCTTTTGGGTCATTGGCCTCAATATCCATGGCCTCGCAGTGCCTAGCAATACCTAAACAAGACCCTCATAATAGGATAAAAAGATGATGACATCAAATTAAATGAGAGACTAATGGAGAGAGGGAGGGGATATGATAGAAGGCAGAGTTTTGAAGGGGAAAGTGGGGAAGGGAGGGAAATATAATGGTTTATTGTCTGTAAGTATAGAAGTTGTCAACAAAAAATAAAATTTTAAAAAAATATTGAGTTGGGGCCTTTTTATTTGTTTCTGGATTTTGCTATATGTTTTCAGAAGGAAATTTCTGCGTTTTGACATTCAGGATCTTGATTTTTCCACCTCACTATGAGATAGGAAGTCGTGCCCTGCCATTTGATCACTTGTTTGCAGCTAAATGATTGAACATAATTGACCGACAAACAATGTGTGTCCCGTCTTTAAAATGAATTAAATTCTATATATGGAAGAAAACATCCATTTTAAAAAGCTATTGAGGCTGACAGAGAACTATAATATCATCTTAGATGAAACCAGGAAGCAAAAGGAAGTTTATGAAAGACAAGAAAGGGGGCTAGAGAGATGGCTTAGTGGTTAAGGTGCATGCCTGCGAAGCCTAAGGGCCCTGGTTCAATTCTCCAGGTCCCACCTAAGCCCATGGATGGTAGGACAGGCCTGTGGAGTTCGTTTGCAGTGGCTTGAAGCCATGGCATGTGCATTCTCACTCTCTCTCTCTCTTTCTCTCCCTCTCTCTGTCTCTAATAAGTAAAAATAAATCTAAAAATGAAATAAAATAAAGAGACCAGAAAGGAAAGAAATAAAAAAAGAAGAGGAGGACTTATTCCAGGAAAAATGGAATGGCAATTCCTATATTAAAGGTTATACCATAAGAAAGTAAGAAATCAGTGAAGTGAGATTTTCCGCTGTGAAGAGCAGGCATTAACCAGGTAGGAAATTTCAAAATCCTTATTGGAGGCATAGAGCCTTCTGACTACATAGATGCCTGTATTTCCTAACTCCTAAGAAGTAAGTGATCTATAGGTGATATGCTCTTTTCTGTAGGAAATACAGTACATTTTGCCAGTAAAAATAATGGGAAAGTTGGTTTTGAATCCTCTTATAATTTCTATGATATAGTGTAATTAAATCATAGTTATTATTAGTTATTATTGTTGTATCAAATATCCAATTAGTTGAGTATGCATTACCTAATATATTATTATTTAAAATATGTGCATATTTGGTCATTTGAAATTCTCAGGCATCTATGAACATTTTTTTCCTTATTTTTGCTACCATATGGTATTTTATTTATTTGTTTATTTATTTGCCATATAGTAGAAGATAATTGATGCACATATTGTTCTGAACACAGTATAGTCTCAAAACAGTTATACTTTATGTTGTCTTTATTTAGCACAACAGCTTAAAATGTGATGCAAAGTACATCGCAGTATATTAATTTTAATTTACAAACAGCTGAATATTTATATTAAATTCAATATAAACACAATCCTGGTTGGCCTTGAACTTGCAGAAATCTTTTTGTCCTCAGCCTCCTGAGTTTTTAGATTACAAGTTTGTACTATCATGCTGAATAGAACGAGTGAATATTAAATTTTATGATTGTCCCAAACTTTATGAGAAAACTCATTTCATATCCACTTTGAACTGGGCTAGGAATTCATCTTAAGTTTTCTGCTATTTGAAAATGTGTCTTCTAAATGTTTCTGAAATAACTAAAGAATTTACTGTTAATATGCTTTTATTCTCTTCCAAGTAACTTTTTGTATTTTTTTTTATCATTTCTTCCTAAAATAACCATAAGCAGCAAACGCTATACATTGGCATGACAATGCGCACATTTCGTGTTCCAGGTGCTCCCCAGAGGTGGCTCCGTTCACCCAGGCCTCCTCTGCTCTCAGTCTCTGTTCGGTCAGGTCGGGTCCTGTCCCGTTGACCATGAATTCTGAGGTGGAATCGAGTTGTCCAAGGGAGCATGTCCTCACGGGGCAGAGTTTCCTATGTGTCTGCCCACTTGGCTGGCCACAGGCCCACCTGCCGCGGTCCACCATGGACCGGCCACCCGGCCAACTGCTGGCACTGGCATCCCGAGCGCCCCCTCACTCCACTCTCCCTGGCATGAGCCTGTCAGCGCCCCAGAAGGGTCTGGCCTGGCCTCATCTTCTCACACTGCACTTACCTGACCAGACTTGCAGTAGAGCCGGGTGAGGGCCTGCATAGTACTATTAATATGTTTTGTATGATTAGATAGACATTTTGTTACTTAAAGAAATTCATGAAAGTAAATGATTGACTGTATATAAAACCATAAATTTATATTAAATATTAATTATTTAATCATATTTAATAATATTATAGACTTTCTCCACGGAATGGCAAACAACATGTACAGAGAATAGAATTGGCAATATCTGGTTGGTTCTAGCATAAGCAGTGATTTTATTTATTTATTTATTATTTCTACAAGCATTTATTCATAAAGTTCCAAGGTGGGAAAAGTCCTGTATACATCACATTAAGATGTCATGGCATATTAATATCACAACAGAGAGATCTAATGTTGCAGGACACATTGAATTCTCCCATCAAATATAGTTCTAGTTCTAGTATAGACAAAACTACTGGAGGGTGGTATCAGCCGGAGTAGGAGATTCTTCTTGGGAGGAGTGATTTGAAGGGGCCTCACTAGGACTTCTGGGGGCTGGCAATGCTCTGCATCATATGCAATCAGCAGGGTATACTCTGAAAATCCATCCTGGCAAACACTAGCTTGGGCCCTTCTGTGTACGCATATCTCACACCCTTGATAGAGCCAGCTTTATTAGTTTACCAGCTATGGGAATGGCTCTGTCCTTTTACCTCATTTTCTGCTGTAAGGACTGAAAATTCACTCTTTTCTGAAATGATTACATGCCTTTCCATATTAGTGACTTTCGACATCTGCTGGAGAGTGATTTCCAGCTTTGTCTTAGTGTCCACATCTTTGTAGACAATAACCATGCTGGCCTCTGCGATCATGACCAATGCAAACACAATGATTCTTCCTGTAAGCAGTCAAACCGTTTTCTTCAAATAAGCACAGGATGGCATGAGTACCAACGCAGAGCTTCCTATTCCCAGCAGAGGAGAAGCACGCATCATGTTCCAGCTGCACACATCCAGCTGACGGGCGTATTCTTCCTAATTTTAACTGGCCTGCCTCCAGTCAGAGGCTATGTGTTGTGTGGAAGAGTCGCAAGAGTGAGAGAAGCATCAGCTACTGACTCAAAGATGAAAATGTTCTACAGCAGCGACTCCCCTCCCCATGAGACAAAGCAGCCATCTACCCCTGGGCAGGTCACAGGCAGTATCTCATGGCAGACTAGGCCCAGCCAGCTCTCATCAGTGCATTTTGAAAATTATTATGATGAATTTTTAGTAACAGTATCACTGTATTTCTACTAGTGTCCCAGCTCAGTCAAATGATTATAAGCAGAAATTATATGATTGTATGATTTAAAACCCAATTTAATAAGCTAACCTCTCAGAAATATACATATATATATATATATATATATATATATATATACACATACATACATATATATACATGTGTGTGTGTGTGTGTGTATACATATGTGTGTGTGTATACATATGTGTGTGTGTGTGTGTGTGTGTGTGTGTCAACTTCAAAATATTTTTCTTCTCATTCATTACTGTGAAACCATGAGATAAAGATTACGTTTTGACTACTGTCTGTGTTTAAGCTTACATTATGAATGTGGTATGAGATTTGCCCCATTGACTTGTCAATTTAGACACTTCTTTAATCAGCAACAGAAAAGAGAAGCTGTGGCATTTCTATCTTAGAACACATAAGCCATCATCCTTGTACAACTCCAGATTATACGTTGTGAACGTGCTGCATAGTATATACATTTAAGAGAATGTGCTCAGTTAGCTAGCATTTTTTACAAATAATACTTGCTTTTCTATACAATTTTGAAAGAAGGACCCATACTATATAAATGGATATTTATATTAGAAAGCCTATTTGATAATAAATTAATGATCTATACATGAAATAGTGTTTGCTTCTTTGAACACATTACTCACATCTGCAAAGAGTCATTGGTGTAGATATCAACACAACCACTGGTCCTGTTCCATCAAGGCATCAACAGCAAAGGGACAGAATGTCACAAAATGTCATTTCCATTTCAAAATTCAAGTCCTCACGTCTATCATTGATTCTAGGTTCCAGTAGTTTTAAACTCAAGATTTAAGTGATTTTTTCCATAATAACTTCGGAATACAAAGCAGACTGTTTTGCTCAAGAATATACAATATTTAAATCAAATGATTGATTATCTGAATATAAGCACCCTGAATAAAATGAAATATTTTCATTATTTTTTTTCAAATCACTGAATTGCTTTACATCTATCAGCATGTGAAACATACAATAGATTTAATAGATGCTTGGTGTGTGTGTGTGTGTGTGTGTGTGTGTGTGTGTGTATGTGTATTCCATGTGTTTTAAGGGGGGGGTGATGGAAACAAACATAGGGCACTGAAGAAAGAAAAAAATGATTACAAAAAAATTCCAGTAGAATGGAAAACTAGTGAATATTGGAGTATTATATGAGAAAAGGTGAGAGTGTACAGAAGGATGGTTGACTCAATGGCAGCTGTATTACAAAAATAAATAAATAAAAGGAAAGAAGTCCCAACATGACAGGAGCAATAAATCATGAAAGCTAAAAGATCTGAGGCTCCCAAAGAAAATGGGGGTAACTCCACTGCAGTGTTTCTCACTCTACTCTAAATTATCACAATAAACTCATAGGCTCACCAAGCCTTACTTGCCTGGAATCATAATTACATTTTCAGTTCTTTAATTGTGCCCAGTATGAAGTCACTGTATGATCATGTAACAATAAGGAAAGAGATGTTATTGTATGAATCAGCATCCACACATTCAAGCATATTTGTTAGAAGAGTCAAATATAACATACATTTAGATGAATGCCAAAATTTTAATATTCTCATCATAAATATTTGTAATACCTAAGGTATTTGGAAATGCACTGTGCTTTTTGTGCCTACCTTTGTATTTGCCTGAAAGGGAAGGATGGATACATCTAAAATTGTTAGAAAAATTGTTACACATCACATAATTTTTTATTGTTTTGAATAGAATCTCTTGAATTAAATACTGTGTTCACAGACCAGAAGCAATGCCATGCTGAGGTATAATAGGTCTTCTAAAAACGTTCCTCTGTAGTCTCTATTTGACGTAATATCTGCCTGCCTTGCACTAAAGTGAGTGAAATGGTATTTTCTCCTCACCTATGACTTCATTGTCATCTACAAAATGGACAGAGAGATTTGAAAGTTCTATTTCAAACAACTCAAGGTAGAACAAAGATGTTACATAATAGTTTAGGAAAGAAAGCCTGGAAATCTGAAAGTTAAGGTGGATCCATTCACTGGAAATGTGGGTTATTGTTTCTGCCACAATACTTGTTACACCAATGAGAAAGGGGAATAAAAAAAACAGAAAAGAAAACTCAAGAAGAGGCTAACTGAAACTATTGTTGTGAAGAGTATTTATTTTCAGTAGTTCTCAAAATCCATGAAAACATATATTTTAGGAAAAGCCCTAGGTGATGGCAGGATTTATTAGCAATATATACAGCTAGCACAGATGAACTTTTCAACTAACCTAAACCCTGTGGAATCATCAGATCTCTGGGAATTCAAACAACTCAAGAACAGGGCTACTACAAGTATGCATAATTCCGGAACAGGGCTACCACATGTGCGCATGATGAGTTTAGCATATATATTTCAATATTGCTAACTTTAAAGGATATACATAACTCATGTTGCATTTTGCACAGTATAGCCTATCATGAAATTAAAACAAAAAATAGGTATTTAGAAATAACTTCTGGCATCCAAGTAGTAACTGAAAACAGAAAGTCACCTTATTTTATTAGAAGCAGTCATGCTGGAACAATCTATAAACAAATAAAGTAAAAAATACAGTGTTTAATACTAGAATGCATAAGTCTAGAAGCCAAAATTCTGTGGTATAGAGAGAAAGCAATCACAGCCATCAAAGCAAACAAAAAGTAGCCAAAACAAAGAAAATAAAATTATGTTGCCTTTAACAATTTGGATTTATTTTTTCTTTTCATCTCTTTTGAGATCATTGCAGGCTTTCATGAAAGACCATATTAAATCATAAAGTGAGAACATTAGCATTTTATTGATAACAAGAATAACTTTAAAAAAGTTTCTATTCAACATTTTCTGAAATAATTCCTACTTTGTATAATGGATGAAAGTTGAGATTGTGTATCAGAAAATGGGCTCTTTGTTTCTCTATGGAAGAGTGTTTATAACACTTTATTTTACATTGCAGTTTAACAAGTATGTGTTGAACATATGCAGTATGAAACAAAAAAATAAAAGAAAAGAAAAAGAAAAAAACCCTCCATGGTTATGTAGGAAATAACTAGTATTCATTGTACATATATCAAGTTTACAAAATATGTCTGCTCTCCAGAACACCTAAGACTAATTTGAATAAATATCATGAAATCTATGTAAAATATTTGAGGCTTATTCTCTTAAAACAAGATTGAATACAAGATAAATTTAAGCTAATGAAATTATTTTTTGAGGGAATGAGTTTAAACAGTGTATGCAATGTCCATGAGACATTTCAAAGCAATATAAACAAGGACTGGAGCAAGGAGGACCAAAGGGACTCATGAGGCTGGAAAACTGATTCATCTGTCATGATGTGGTGGAGGGACAAGGTGGCATTACAGGCTTAGAACAGTAACTATGTGATATTTGGATATTTATGCATTGTAACTACAATGTGTTAAAGAGAGTCACAGATAGAATTGTGTTTGGTAGGGATATTAAAGATTAATTTCCTTGAATACCGTACGTTATATTCTGGTATTTCTAGAGTCTGCACATGAATCCTTGACTTTTCATAAAGGAACTTCTTGAGGAATTACTCCATTAGGAAGCCTGGGAGATTCAGAGTCACAGTTATATACTCATGTTGATGAAGAATTTGAGTTCTTAGTGAGATTAGAGCCCCAAACTGAGCCCATATCTACGTTTAGCAAAGAATTGAAAAACATAGACGTTAAGGGGGAAATTATGTAACATTTAATTTAAGAAAGAGTATAGTTTAAAGAACTAAAACTCCCAAGCTGAGTAGTCTGGAGGGGTCGTGAGAATGTTGCCATATGGCATTCTGATTTGGGCTTCTTTATAACTTTGAAAATATAAATCAAGCATTTAGTTGGGAAATCTCATGATAATTTTAGGTATATAATACAGACCTTGTTTGGTTGGTGTATAGACAGAAAAAATACATGATTAGAAGGAGCTCACAAATCTGCAGGTTGGGGGTTAACACCATCAGTTTAGAGAAAGCCAACTACAGCTTTCCTTGGTCAAGTAACAGAAAATGACTAGAAGTGGCCATTTCCTAATCTGGCAGGTATAGATTGGCGTACATGTACTCCTTGGGCCTCTGTCCTTGATTGGCTGCCTATAAAATTGTCTTGTTCCTATTCTCTATCAAATTGCTGCTGTTTTAACAAAGAAACTGAGTTTAAGAGACTAAATGTGACTGGTTCTTTCACAATTAGATATAGTGACCTTCCTGTTTATGAAAAGTCTAATTTCATTTGTAAATGATAGCAGTATATTTTATATATACACTGTTTTTTATATACCATACACAAATGGAAATGTTACATTTTGTCATTTGTAGAGAAAAGAAATATCCATTTAAATCTCAATTTAAAAATTTCAATTTTATATTAAAATTTTATTTCTAGCATTTGGGTAATTCTTTTTTTTCCCTTTTTATGGCTTTTGTATAATATTTCCTATTTTAATTTGGAGAATTCCTTTCTCTCTCTTGGTCTCTCTCTTTCTCTCTCTGCATCTTTCTCTCTCTCAAATAAATAAATAAATAAAATATTAAAAAATAAAACTTAGTTTGGGGATTTCATCAAAGATAGTTATCAGCTGGGCGTGGTGGCGCACACCTTTAATCCCAGCACTCGGGAGGCAGAGGTAGGAGGATCGCCATGAGTTCGAGGCCACCCTGAGACTACAGAGTGAATTCCAGGTCAGCCTGAGCTAGAGTGAGACCCTACCTCGAAAAAACAAAACAAAAAAAAATATAGTTATTAACTATCACTTTATTAAAATAGATGTTTATTTCTCACAATTAATTTTTACATTTGAGTAGTTCAAGTTTCATAAGACTTTTTTAGAAATTCAATAGGGTGAACTATTTATATACATGTGGAAATTAGACAAGCCAAAATATAGTGGCATTTTGTTCATACAAAGTGGTATGCTGCACTTATAATGGGAGTCATCTTCATAGCTGTCTTTTTTAGACAAGGTATCAATGCTAGTTTATCTTCCTGCTTTGCATTCTTCTAATGCTTTATATTTTATTGGTTTTGGAGGTTTATGACTCATTTTTCTTTCTTTTTTATTGAGAACTTTAATATATGAATATATTGCATTTTGGTCACAACCCACCTTTTAAGGGATACTCTTATATTCCCCCTCTCCCACCCTCATTCTACAGAGGGCCCTCATCAGTGAGCTTATTCTTTCCAAAATTTACCACAATGACTAGTTTCTTCAAATGTATAACTATTTATTAAAAAAATAAATAGGTCAATTTGTTTTGGATTGTTTCCTCAATCTCACTGAAATATTTATGTTTTATAAAGTATATGTCAATAAACATACAAATGTCCTATAAGTAAAAGATCCTAAGGAAGACTGTTGTTATAAAACCTGACCACAAACAATACAAACCAATGTTATTTTTATATTACATATAGGTCAAGATTTCAAGTGAGTTTTAGTAATGGGAAAGGGCTTTGGAAACTCCTTCATAGTGAGAATGATCAGAATTTGTCTCTATAAATAAGACACAGTAAAAAACAAAAGCTGTTTTAAAAATCCACTAAATGAAAATGTTTTGGAGACTTGTATTCTCTTTCTGATAAGAAAACATGACTTCATTTTTTCCTTACTGCTGAGCAGAATTCTATTGTGTAAAGGTATCACATCTTCATTGTCCTTTCCTCTGTCAACAGGCATCTGGGTTGATTCCAATTCCAAGCTATTGTGAACAGAACAGCAAAAAACATGGTTGAGTAAGTATCTCTGAAGTAAAGAGAGGAGTCTTTAGGGTAGACACACAAAGTAAAGATTAACACAGCCAGCACAATAGATCCCTTCCTCCTGGATACCAGTATATAAGAAAGAATCCCCCAGTTAAGGGAGGTGGAAAGATCAGACTGAAATGCCCAGTAGAAGATGGAAAACAATCCTTAAACCACTGGCTTGTGGAACCCAGGGTCAAATCACAGCCAGCAGTAAGCCAGGATGATCTTTGCAATCCCCCAAACAATGCAAACCTTGCCAAATGACTGGTTACTAGAGTGACTAAAATTTCAGACCCTATTCCTGAAGACACCGCAGGTTGCCACCTCAGAATGCAGAGACACAGCATGGAAGCATAGGCTTTTAATCCCAGCATTTAGAAGGCTGAGGTAGAAGGATTGAACTGCCATGAATTCTAGGTCAGCATGAGACTACATAGATCAGCCTGAGCTAGACTGAGACCCTACCTCAAAAATCAAAATAATAATAATAACAATTATTGTTATTAAATTGAAAACAAGGCCATACCACATACTACACTCTTCCTTGCACCTGAACATGGCTAGTGATTTATTTTTAAAGCTATATGTGAAAAATTTTTCTTATACACGCTCAAGCATGACAAATAAAACTCTTGTTTAGCATATCTTCTTTTCTATTCCTATTTTTTTTTCTGAAATGAGGATGTCAGAAACAACATATAGAGATGGCAAGGCCACAATTAAATGTGTTCCTTGAATAATGAAATCACAGAATCCCAAGGAAACTTATGAGCTCTCAAGACATGTTTTTATTTTTGTGTGTGTGCAGAAATAAATTTCAATTTTTTTAAATACTTTTTAAAATTTTTTGTTTATTTTTTATTTATTTGAGAGCAACAGATAGAGAAAGAGGCAGAGAGACAGGAGAGTGGGCGCGCCAGGGCCTCCAGCCCTGCAAACGAACTCCAGACGCGTGCACCTCCTTGTGCATCTGGCTAACGTGGGTCCTGGGGAATCGAGCCTTGAACCGGGGTCCTTAGGCTTCACAGGCAAGCGATTAACCGCTAAGCCCATAAATTTCCAGCCCATAAATTTCAATTTTTGAATGAATCTCTCTCTTTCTCTTTGAGATATATGCTTCTAAGCATGCACATCCACATGTATGTGTGTTAATGCTTGTCTATAGGTCCATTTGGAGGTCACAGGACAAGGTCACATGTCTTCCTCCATTGTCCTCTACTTTATTTTATAAGGAAGAATCATTCATAATCTTTCAAGCGCCAAAAAATGCCTTGTCTGGAACTACTGCACTTGGGATACAGATCTCTATAACCATGCCATGATTTTATATAGATGTTGGGGATCCAATCTCAGGTCTTCATATTTTCACAATAAGCACACTACCCACTGTGCCATTTCTATAACCCCACAAAATAGATATCAACTGTAATTAGCAGGTGGCAGGTGCTTTCCTGAAAAAAAAAATCTTGTGGAGTATAAAGATCTTTGACTGTGCAATTATAATGCCTTAGTATTTGCTTTATTTAACTGTACAATTACGATGCCATAGCAGCTGTTGGTAATAAGTACACACTTGGATATGCCTTGGCTAAAGACCCAACCAAAGCTTATTATCTAAAAGAGTCCATGGAGTCCATGGGTCACTCAACAAATCAGTTTGCAAATATTTAGTATTGAGTTTATGAAAATTTAGGATGTAGTTTTCATACTAAAATATCATATCCAAAACTGGATACTTCAGCCATGAACTCACATAGGCATTCAGTGTATTTCAAAGTATAATTTTTTAATAATTTTAAGTGGATATGAATATACATTAGGAAAAATGAAGGTATTGTGCAAATGTGTTGAATATAAATATTGGCATATAATATGATTTAACAAAAAATGGAAGGGTGGGATCAGCAGAATGTTAATAATTTTGAATTAGGCACATAGAAATCAGTAACAAAGTCTAGAGCACATTTTTGGGACTGTGAAATATGAAGTCAAAACTAAATGAACTGGATGATTGTTTGATAATTTAAATACTTTAATATTATAATATTATCATGTTAAAAGCAAAGGGTGATTATGTAGTTTCATATCTAAAGCCATAAAGCATTTAGATAATGTAGTATATGGGATCATTTTAAACTAAAAATCATCATTTTCATTTTTTGTATTTTTAAATGGACATAGTACATCAATAATTATTAGCTATTTGGTGATAAAATTTAGCTGGTTTACATCAAAAGAGTGAAAAGTCCATGTATCATATCATATAAACAAATTATTTTTAAAATATTAAAATTTTATAAAGCAAATAAAACTATAAATATCAAAGTTTATTTAAAAAAGACATGCTCTTAAACATTCAATGGAAATAAAGCCTGGTATATTGGTACATACCAAGTTTCCCAGCAGATAAGAGGTGGAGATAGGAGGATTGCAATAAGCCTAGAGCTATTGAGTGAGTTCTAGGATAGTATTGCCTAGAGTGAATTCCTACCTTGAAAAAAAGCAAACAGGGCTGGAGAGATAGATTAGGGTTTAAAGAACTTGCCTGAAAAGTCTAAGGACCCAAGTTCAATTAACAATCACCCAAGAAAGAAAAATGTACAAGGTAGCACATGCATTTGGAGTTTGTTTCCAGTGGCTAGAAGTCCTGGCATGCCCATTCTCCCATTCTATCTGCCTCTTTCTCTCTCACATGCTCTTCCAAATTGATACATAAATAAAATATATAAAAAAGTAAAAAGAAAACAAAAATAGAAATAATGCCATTTACAGTGGAAACAATAAAAGTCAAAATTTATATAAAAATCTAAATACAAAAATAAGATCTATCTGATAAAATCTACAGACAGTTATGTGAGGAATGCTTTGGTTATGTCTGAACCCATACCACGTGAATGTAACAAAATTGTTAATTTTCCCCTCCCTGAAAAAAATCAAGGACAACTCAAGATTTACCATTTATGTAATGATAAGTGTGTGGATTAGATAACAACACTGAACCATTTTGTAATAATAATAATATGGAACATATGTAATATATATGGCATTATTTATAAGTATGACATTGATATAGTCATAAAACCACATGTAGGTTATATATTCCTATATAACATATATGTATCAGTAGATCTGGATAGATAGATACACATATAGAGACACAAGCTGATACAGAGATAGAGAGAGAAAGAAAAAGAAAGAGATGTAGATAGCTATGTACATACTGAACTAAGCAAACTTTTCTACTAAAATGTCAATCAGATCTTCATTCGAAATCTTCTTCCTATATCCACAATTACTCAAGTGCAAAATTAAAACACATATAATAAAATTGAATTTAAAAATTAAAATCATGAGCCGGGCGTGGTGGCGCACGCCTTTAATCCCAGCACTCGGGAGGCAGAGGTAGGAGGATCGCCATGAGTTCAAGGCCACCCTGAGATGACAGATTTAATTCCAGGTCAGCCTGGACCAGAGTGAAACCCTACCTCAAAAAAAAAAAAAAAATTAAAATCATGTATATTATTCACTAGCATATCTTAAAGCAATGTAGAGCTTAACTATAATTAGCTGAATTCTTGAATAAAAGGTGATATTTTTAAATTTTATAGTTGACGTTTTAAAAATAATCTAAAAAATCTCAGCAATTTCCAGAGAATCTGTGTTCATACCTGATGTGATGGTTGGAATGCAAAATGTCCCCCAGAAACTCATGAGATCATGAGTTTGTAACTAAGTTTCCTACTTAGTCCCCAGCTGATGCATACTTTTTCAGGCAGAGCCTTGCTGGAAAAGGTATGTAAGTGAGGATGAACTTTGAGGTTGATTAGTCCAACAGATTGTGTGCCCAGGGCCAAATCACACTTGTTATTCTCTCTCTCTACTGTAGATGTGTGATAAAGTAAGTGATCTTCCTCCTCCATCAAATTTCCCTTTGAAAGTGTAAGCTAGGAAGAATTAATGGCTCCCATAAGTTGCTTTTAGTTGGATTGTTTGTCCCAGCAACAAATATAAGTACTACACTAGATAACTAGAAAAGAAATTCTACATAAAATTCTACATCCTAAAAGGCAGACCAACTGGTTGAACCTTCACCAGGCCTTTGAGGGAACACCTGAGCCACAAGACACTGGACAGAGTATGATGAAGACTGACCTTAATCTTCTATAGCTTCTCTCTCTCCAAAACTCTCTCTCTCTCTCTCTCTCTCTCTCTCTCTCTCTCTCTCTCTCCTCTCTAACTCTTTTATAATAGTTATCTTTTTCTTACTTTTCTTAGTGGGCACTGACCTGTAATTCCCAGTACCACAGCATGTGGCTATCATCCACAATGAGCTTTTGAATAGAGAGACCTACAAGGTTTCCCAAAAGAAAGACAGATTTCTGTCAGAGTACTTGATGACCCACCAAAGGTTAGTGGTAAGACCCTACTGCTGAAGACACTATATGCAGTTGACATGTAAAATGGAATGGCATAGCCGGAAGTTGGAAGAGAGTCAGTCCCCAGACAGTCAGCACGTTTAGTGCCAGAAGGTGTTACATGGGCTACTAGGGGACAATGACTAATATCTGTCCAAGCAACTCATGGTCTAACCTACTTAGCAGCAAATAACTTGTTGTGATGCCCACACGAGTGCAATAGTGGCACACAGCCATGGTGGAAAACCAACTGCTCTTGATTTGGCTAACTGATCTGCTCAGTGGAACATGACCCATAGCTGGAGCTGGGAAACAAGTCAGAACCATATCCAATCATGAGCCAGCTCTCCATTATCAAGGTACCACCAATCATGGCCTACAAGAGGGCCTACACCTATTAAATTCTCTATAAAAAAAAGAAGTGTTATACCATTTGTCTAGTGCTAACTTTACTCTCCATTGGAGAATCTGTTTCTGTTTTTCATATAGATGCAGATTCTAAAGAGAGAACCACCCCATCATACCTCAAAAGGTCCCCAGCTGAAGCTAAGAATAAATGATGAAACAAACAAGGGTGCTGTTTTCTTGGAGAACTAGGTACCAGCACCAGGGTGAAGGAAATCGACACAGAAAATAATCAACTCCTACCAAATCAGATATCCAGAGACTCAGAGGCCCCCAACACCTCATCACTGAAGCAGACCAAATATGAACCCAAAATGTCTCAGGGAAATTTTGCAGAAAAGGGGGAAGAAAGAACGTCAGAACCACAAGTTGGGTCATGATAGGCAGAGATATTTCTCCTACCCATAACTGTGGGCTAACTCCACAATGCATAATCCATACACCTCAACAAGGAGGGGCCAGGGACAGGGGGTAGGACATGGATGAGCCTAACAATGTAGCAACTTGACTGTATTCACTGAGTACAAATCTAATTAATAAAAATAAATATTTTTTTTAAAATATGGAAAAATGCTTTCCTTACAGGAAAAAAAACCATCCATTTAAAGGCTTATTACATGAAACATATATGTAATGTCTTGTTCCCATTTAGATTTCATAAATATGATCTGATATGTGTCAGGTCTACATCATAGCACAATGCTTTTGGTTGACTCTAGGTACATTATTATCTTTTAAAATACATGAATAAGTCATATTACCATGGAATATGAAGGTTACCTCCCCTCTACTCCCTAAAATAATCTCTCAGTTAATAAGTTGTTCACTTATTATGCACAAACTCCTTTATCCAAGTTCATTAACTGTTGTTATATATGCTGAGATGTAAAAACCCTCAGCCAAATAATATAGCATATTTCCCTAAAACATTGGTATGATGGCAGCATTATTTTCTTAATTTCAAAGCCTCATAGATGAGACTCAAGTATTTCCTGAGCTTTGTGAAGTAACAGAAACCCATTTAACACAGTATAAACTGAAGGTTTGTGTTAAATATGAATAAGGTGAAGTGACAGCATATTTAATGGGCTCATCTCAACAAGAATATCCAGAGTATCATTAGGGACTTCTATGGGAATATGTATTTCAAATGACTGGAAATCCTTGATGAAGTGGTTTAAGTAATACATGAATATATCTTCCCAATATTAAAAGTTAGAAGATAAATAATTTAAACTGACCATAATGGGTAATGAGATTGAAGCAGTGATTAAGCCTCTCATAAAATAAAAGCCCAAGACCAGATGGGTTTATGTGAGAATTCTATTAAACTTCTAAGGTGAACCAAAATTCCTTAAACTGTTTCACACAATAGAAATGGAAGCTCTTTCTATAAAGCCAATATTGCCTTGAGACATTATGACTAATTTGGTTTCAACTCAAGGATGTGTGTTGGTTCAACATACAAAATCAGTAAAGTTCATTCATCATATAGATAAGCTTAAGAATAGAAATCATATTATATCCTCAGTTGATGCAGAAAACGCATTTGACAAATTCCAACACACCTTAGTAATGAATGTTCTGGAGATACAAGGACTGGCAGAACACAACTTAAAATAATAAAGGTATGCTTATAGCTGCTCAATTCATAATAGCTGAGAACTCGAGTCAAATCATGTGCCCATCCCTGGATGAATGGATAGTGAAGCTTTGAGGCATTTGCACAATATAATTCTACTTAGCAGTGACAAAATAGTGCAATCAAATTTGTAGGAAAATGGATGAACTTGGGACAGATCACACTCAGCAAACACACAGAATCACAGAAAGTCAAAAGTTGCATGTTTTCTCTCATATGTGGTTCCTAACCTGGACGAGCGTGAGTTGTTGGCATATATGAGAGGCAACTTGAGGCTTAGACAATAGGGGTGAAAGGGTGTGGGGAGGGGAGGGAAAGCAGAGGTAGGGGGGAAATAAAAACAAAACTAAACCCAAAATGAACTGGTACCATAGAAAACTTTCTCCTTGAAGGTAGACTAAAAGATTTAACCCTCAATAGGAGTATAGGGGTAGCACCTGAAAAGAAGGGCCCTGGAGAGTGTTGAATGAATCCAAACCTAAAAATATTGACTTTGGTATGAGCTATTGATCAGGAGACCTACGAGGTCCCCAAAACAGGACAGGCTTCTTTCAAAGCACTTGATTACCCACCTGAGCTAACAGGTAAGACCCTATGGCAGAAGACACCATATGCTGCTAATATAGAGCACCAAGAGACCTGGATGGAATCTGGAAGACAGTTAGTCTCTGGACAGCCTTCTTGTGCTGGAAAGTGCTGCCAGAGAAAAATAACCAATAACACTGTGAGCTACTCAGAAGCAACCAGCCTGACAAGAAGTACACACCAGTGACATGGTGGCACACAGCCTTAGTGGGTAGCCAATGGCTTTCTGCAAAAATATCTGCTCAGTGTAAAGGAACTCATATCTGAAACTGTAACCAGGTCAGAATCCTCTGGAGACAAAAATTATGCTCTCCAATGTCAAACTCCCACTAGTCTTTGGCTAAAAGATGGGCTACATCCATCAAAATCTTTCTAAATTATTTATAACACTTATCCTTTTTAACCTGTGCTGATTCCACTCTCCATTGGAGTATCTGTTTTTCTTTTTCAGAAAGTAGCAAGACAGATACAAGAAGATTCACAATCCCTTGCATGCCAGCAAAGGCTGAGGTGAAACCACAGAGGAAGTAACAAGATGAGCACAGCAGGGCCTCCAGCCACTGCAAAGGGACTCAGGACATGCGTGCCCCCTTGTGTATCTGGCTAACACAGGTCCTGGGGAGCCAAACCTGGGTCCTTCAGCTTTGCAGGCAAATGCCCTAACCTCTAAGCCATCCCTCCAGCCCATAATTTTTTTTCAAATTTTTATTAATATCTTCCATGATTATAAAAAACACCCCATGGTAATACCCTCCCTCCTCCCACTTTCCCCTTTGAAATTCCATTCTCCATCATATCCCTTCCCCATCTCAATCAGTCTTTCTTTTATTTTGATGCCATGATCTTTTCCTCCTCTTATGATGGTCTTGTGTAGGTAGTGTCAGGCACTGTGAGGTCATGGATACCCAGGCCATTTTATATGTGGAGGAAGCATGTTGTAAGGAGTCCTACCCTTCCTTTGGCTCCTACATTCTTTCCCCTACCTCTTCCACATTAGACCCTGAGCCTTGGAAGGTGTGATAGAGATATTACTGTACTGAGTACTCTGGTCACTTCTTTCCAGCACCATGATATCTTCTGAGTCATCCCAAGGTCACTGCCATCTGAAAAGAGAAGATTCTCTACCAAAAGTGAGAGTAACATTAATATAAGGGTATGAACATTAAGATAAGTGCTTACTGGGCAGTTTGATAAGCATAGTATATACAATTAGCCAACAGGTGCAATAGTGGCACATCTGTCATGTCTGACACATCTGTCACAACTGCCCTCTAATTAGACTGGAGGTCTGCTCCATGGGAGAGAGACAATACATCCCTGATGCTGAAAACTTAAAACAGGGGTAGTCGTGAGCCCTAGGGGTGTAACATCTGCTGCTGTCTGGCTAAATGTATAGCCCATAATTTTTAATATTTATTGGTATATAAATAAGGAGATATGAGGGTGAGTATAGGCTAGTAGGTGAGAGAGGAAGAGGAGGTGATGAGAAAGTACAATGGGGTGGACTAAAGGCAACTCACAGGATTAAAATGGGATTGAGACTATGGTGTGAATTGCACTCTATTTTACAGTCATTTCTAGGCAGTTTATGTGAAAGAACATTATAGATAGGTTATCTATTGCTACTAAAAACTGGAGAGAAGGAAGAATGGAAAGAGGTTTTTGTGGGGAGGGATTGTCTATCACTACATAGAGCTACTACGGGGATGGAGTGTCATACTAAACTTTTTGGTCCACTTACATTTTGTTAAATGGCTTTCTTTCTTTCTCATGATAATGTTACTATTTGTACTTTCTGTCAAGATATGCATGCTGTGGTAAGCACTTGATGGGCTACTCAAACTTGACATTGATAAATTAATCTGAAAAATGTATAATGTTTAATGTTTCATTGTATTGCCAAGTTTCAATTTTTATATAATCCAAGTTTTACATTGGCAGCTCTATCATGGATGTGATGGTTGCACATGCCTGTAATCCCAGCACTTGGAAAGTAAAAGTGGGTGAATCACTTCAAATTTGTAGTAACCCTTGCCTACAAAGTCAATTCCAGGCCAACTAGAGCTACATAGTGAGACCCTATATCAAAATATAAAAAAGTAAAATACGCCATAATCTAAAAAGAATACACTTAAAATACACATTCCCCAAGTAGCTACAAAGAGGGGATGGAGAGATGGCTTAGCGGTTAAGTCACTTGCCTATGAAACTCAAGGAACCAGGTTTGATGATCCAGGCCCCACATAAGCCAGATGCACAACACAGCACACGTGTCTGAAGTTTGTTTACAGTGACTAGAGGTCCTGGCATTCTCTCCCTCCCTCCCTCTCTCTCTCTCTCTCCTCTCTCTCTCTCTCTCTATTTCTCTAATACATACATAAAATAAAAAATAATGCTTTACAGTAACTACAAAATGAGCAGGAATATCAATTTTTCTGCCTATGAGTGTCATCTGTGAAAAAGAAAAAGGAATAATCACAGACAGCTCATTTCATCAGCCACTTGCCCCACAAACATAAGTACCTGAGTTGAAATCCCAAAACCCACAGAAAAGATCCAGTGTCTTGCTGTAGACCTGTAATCTCAGTGCTATGGAGACAGAGACAACAACTCCCTGGAGTTCACTGCCTAGCTAATATAACTGAATCTGTCAGCTCTAGGTTCATGTGTAGGTTCTGTCCCAGGGGAAAAAAACAATGGAGCATGATTATGTAATGCATCTCACATTTACCAGTGGTCACCACAGACACAAGCACACATATGCCTGGGCATCAGCACACATATACGTGAACAGACAGCTACACATAACAATCAGACACACATATGTATGAAGAAAATAGAAATATTTTCCAGAAATAATTTTAAGTCTGGATAATAATGTAGATAAGATGTACATCATGCTTCCTAATGCTAAGAGACATTAGTATTTGATTCAGGCAAAAGTCAAATGACACCTGGCGAATGAGACTTCCCTGAGGCTGTCTTCACTATTCTCTGAATGGATTGGGAAAGTGGAAATTTTAGAGCTTGCTGACTTCATTAAACCGCTTTCATACATAGACTATTATTCTACTGGCTTGAACAAATTGTTCCAGCTTGAAAGTTTCCTATCCACTATTTAAAAAGTTTAAGTACTAGGTATGAATGTCTTAATAGGTATTTTTATATAGTTGCATAGAATGAAATCATGGTTTATGCCAGCACAGTGGTTGTATTATTAATATTTTCCTGTTTGCATTCTGCTCCAGATATTCATTTGGCATGATGCCCATTCATAAGTTAATCAACCCTTTCCTGAGAGCATTTTCCAAAAGACATTGCTTTGGAAGGGCAGTTGGCTAATGTTGGTCAGGCAGAGACCAGTGAGAAACTCCACTGAAACAGATATGAATAACAGGAAGCCTGAGAATCAATGGATGGAGTCTGAAGCAAGCTTCGTAAATTCTGTTGGGTATACTGCAGTATTGAAGAATGTTCATTTAAAACTGATATTAGCATATCATGATCAGAAGAGTTATATAGTAAATTTTATATCAAATTTAAAACTCTACAAAAGAATGCCATTCAAGTGGTACATTTCAGTTCCTTGAATTAATGTTCTGTCTCTGTGTTACAAAAGGCTAACTCTTCAAACAAAACTGACACTGTTTCTTATTTTTCACTTAGATAGAGAAACTTTCCATTAATTTATCACAGTTTTGACTTCCCATACAGAAACACATGACAAAGTGGTAGTTTTAAACCCATAAAATCTTAGTATATTTCTTTTTGGTTTTTTTTTAAGTATGTTATGTTTTCATTATTATTATTAACATATTTTGTATGGATACATCATGTGTTGGTATCCCTTTTTCCCTCATCCCTATCCCCATTCCACTGGGGACACTCGTCAGTGGAATTGCAGGCATTTCCCATGAGTTGTGGTTTATGTGTTGTGGAAGTAGCTGTCAGTTATTTTTGTGGGGAGGGAATGCCTCTTACTTTCTTAAAGAGGACAATGCTTTTGTGTGTGTGTGTGTGTGTGTGTGTGTGTGTATACACAAATATACACCATATATATATATATATATATATATATATATATATATATTGCTTTTTACTCTTTCATTTATGTAATTATTTCAAGACACTAGCAATATTTTATATGTAATTTTAAATTTTCTATCATCTAATATTTTCTTTATTATCAACTTTACTCATTATTTTTAAATGCAAGATTTTGGGGGAAACACTAAAATATCTAAGGACTGTTACAGCCAAAAGACTTTGGTTTAATTGACAATATATCTCTAACAAATCTCATCAAAACTGGGACTTGGGAAGTTGGCTCAGGGGTTAAAGGCTGGACTCAATTTCCTGGTAACCCATGAAAAGCTTGTTGGGCATTGATTTGCAGTGACAATAAACACTAGTGAACTCATACATACATACTCATGCATATACTCACATATTTACATGCATATACCCATGCAAATAAATAAATCCCTAAAAATGTATTATGCGCATACAGGAAATTCTCCACATAACAACCCCATAATGTACAACAAACATATAATATTTTATTCCATATTAGTTAAAACTTGTGACTGCTATACTACATGTCTAGTACTTAAGGTTTTACTAAAAATAAATTTTGTCAGTGGTGGATTTTGGAAGAGCTTAAGGAAATCAATGAAATTTGCACTAGACCTTGAAAAATGAGACAGGCATAATCCAATGTTTGTCGTATCACATGGGTGTGTTAAACAGGAATAACTTGGCACTGTCCCTTAGCAGCAGAGGAATTGATTCACATGCCGATGGCAGAGATTTGGAAAAAGAAAGATGTTTCATACCTTGACTTACACTAAGAGAAATCACCTGAAGTCTTAAAGTTCTGTGCTTTGAATTTAAACACAAATTTTTGGGAGGGGGGATTTTTTTTGTTTTTGCTATTTTAAATGCTTTCACACTTGCAGTATCTAAAATTAAAGATGTCAAGTTTCTCTCTATTTGATACTCATTTATAAACCTTCCTAATTCTAATAAGAGACACTCATCTTAGTGTTATATAGCTTATATTCATGTTGGTAACCTGAGTAAAAATTTCAGCACTGCCCCCATAATACTCATGCATGTTTACAACGTCATATTCTAATACATGAAATATTAGTGATATAGGAATGTTGGGTTCCTTGTATACCAATGCACCAATAATTTGGTGTGTTTACAGATCCATGTCCTATGAATTCAAAGAACGAAATCCACAGACCAGAGGAAAAGCTTCAGAAAAATTTTATTATAGTTTAAAGCTTTAGTATGACATACAGAAGAGGGCTTAAGCTTAGAATATGTCTGTTTATGGGGAAAACCAATCACTCTCTAATTGGCCTGGAAGCCAGCTCAATGAGAGGGAATACATGCCTGATACTGAAAAACCTGTAACAGGGGAAGTCATGAGCTCTAGGGCTGTAACCTGCAGTTGTCTGGCTAAATGTATATACTGTGCTCACCATACTGCCTAGTAAGCACTTCTCTTAATGTTCATACCCATATATTAATGCCACTTTCACTTTTAATTAGAGAAGCTTCTCTTTTTTTAGATGGCGGTGCCCTCTGGGATGACTCAAAATGCACCATAGTGCTGAGAGGAATTGACAGAGGAGTGCTCAGCACTGAAACATCTCTATCACACCTTCCAAGGCTCAGGGTCCATTGCGGAAGAGGTGTCAGAAAGAAGTTAAGAGACAAAGGAAGGGTAGGGCTGCTTACAATGCGCTGTTTCAGGCACAGAATGTCCTGGATACCCATGACCTCATAGTGCCTGACACTACCTACATGAGACCGTCCTAATAGGAGGAAAAGATGATGGCATCAAAATGAAAGAGAAACTGAGGGGATATGATGGGGAATGGAGTTGTAAAGGGAAAATGTGGCCAGGCCGGGCGTGGTGGCACATGCCTTTAATCCCAACACTGGGGAGGCAGAGGTAGGTGGATCACCATGAGTTCAGGGCCACCCTGAGTCTACAGATGAATTCCAGGTCAAACTGAGCTAGAGTGAGACTCTACCTTGAAAAACCAAAAAAAAAAAAAAAAAAACACAAGGGGGGAGTGTGTGTGAGAGGGTTATCCATGATTTATTTTCTACAATTATGAAAGCTGTCAATAAAAAAATTAAAATTAAAAAAGAGAAGCAAGCAAGGTGAAGCTATTGCCCAGGGCAGCAAGAGGACCTTGAGAAGAAGCCCCATGAGAGAAGAGGGCGGAACTCTTGCTCAGAGAGGCAAGATGGTTTCATAAGCTCACCTTAAGACCCAGATCTGTTTTTTTGTTTGCTTGTTTGTTTATGGAGAGTAGCTACAAGTGAGGCAGAACAGGTCGACAGGATACCATGAATAAGACCAGATTTTACAGCTTTGTCATTAATCTTAGGTAAGGGTCATTGTTTCTGTCCTTTATGAAGGGTACAAACTTAATCTTGAGTTCTTTCCTGGAGAGTGTAACATCCAGGTCTCTGCAAGCTTAGTGACATTTCCAGCTTTTAGTCAAGGAATAAACAGCCATTCATGGGCTGGCAAAATGACTTAGTGATTAAGGTGCTTGCCTGCAAAGCCAAAGGACCCAGGTTTCATTACCCCGGGACCCAAGTAAGCCAGATGCTCAAGGTGGCACATGCGTCTTGAGTTCATTGGCAGCAGCTGGAAGTCCTTTTGTGCCCATTCTCTCCCTCTATCTGCCTCTTTCTGTCTCTGCTCCTCTCTCACAAATAAATAAGTAAAAAATTAAAAAATAAACAGCCATTCACTTTTGGGGTTCTGTTATCCTGACTGCGTAGCCAATTTCTGTCTATCATTAGTATACAGACATGTGTCACTTAATGACAAGTATATTTCCTGGATGCATACACATCATAGAGTGTAAAAATACAAGCTAAAATAACTACAACTTCCCAAGGCACAGTAGACTTACGGACCCACTATAGTACATAGACTTTCTCCACAGCTAAAATATTCTGTAGTACACCTCTCCGCTAGGATCAGAAATTCACTATAAATCATCCAAAACAGAAATATACAAAAAAGATTTATATATGATAAAATTTGAATTCCTGAAAATATTAAAGTAACAACTGTTGGTAAGAACACACACTCACTCAGAGAAGGGGGGGAGAGAGAAGTAGAGATGCGCTAGTAAAAACTGTCACTGTTCTAATTTGATTCTCCAAAACATCTTACGACATGACAGAAATTCAGTCCTTGTCAAGAAATTCTGACTGAAATAAATGTGTAAGCATGAGTAAAAGAAAGATAAACAAGAAAACGTTTAGAGGGAAAATAACCAAATGCTAAAAATCATAAATGAAGTAATCTACTTTAACTGTCATGAAATATAGTTTTTTCTATACTGAGAGATTATACTTATATATGAGTCTTTTGTGAACGCATCATTATAATAAACAACAATGTCATTTAAACAAAGTTTTAACATTGTGTTTACCATTGTATTCATGGCTTGTTTAATGATAGGGTCAAAATTTAGCTCAGCAATTTTTGTGTGTGCATGCAAATACAAGAGAGATGCTGCGACAAGCACTTGATCGTAAATTCTGAAGAAATGTCTTATCCTTTAATTGTGTGAAATAAGTAGCGATCTCAACATCTCAAAATGCACACAATGTTTATTTAGAAAAAAATAATTTTGTAGCCATTAAGCAGGACTATTTGAAATATCTTCAAAGTTTCAAAATAGACATATTCTCATTTATCAGATCCACATTCCTGGTTTTTCAAGCAGCCACACTATTGTAAGCTCATAGAGTAAGAGTACAGTTTTTTTTTTTTTGTTTTGTTTTGTTTTGTTTTGTTTTTGTTTTGTTTATTTTTACCCTGGATCATTCTTATACTCACCTCCGAAAAAAAAAAAAAAAAAAAGAAAAAACAATCAAATGTCACTTCTGCAGCAATGTTTACATAACTGGTGTTTAAATTGAAAATAAAAATGCCCTCATTCTGGGTGGTTCATCATGAATATTTAATAAAGAATAACAGATACAGAGTTTTCTATATTGCAATTATCTTTGTAAATACTGTGTTAAATGCCGAAATAAATTAAGAAACATACAGGAAAAGGATAAAATTTGAGTCTCTTGAAGTTTGGTTACCTACTCTTATTGTATAAACGGTCAAATAAATAGTAGCCACACACAATGTTAGCTGTTATAGTTTTAAAATAAATTCACATACCTCATATATTATATGAATTTATCTTCACTGTAGTATAGGTTATATAGCTCTGTATTATATGCATTCTCACATAATCAATTTTAGGTTTCTATTAATAATTGCTTTGATTCTGGAAACCAATTGAAGACAACAAAACTTTTTTTTGAAATACTGCATTTTCCCTGAATATGGATAAAGCATGTATTTCCATTATTTATATTTTTGTTATTTTCTGTAAATAAAGTGTTAAAAAAGACTGTTGAAATTTTATAATTAAAAATTTAGTTCCATCATTTAAAGTCTCTCGCTCTCTCTCTGTGAGTGTGTGTGTGTGTGTGTGTGTGTGTGTGATTAAAGGACACACAGAGAGGTAAGAATAATGAAGTATAAATGAACACAGCAAAGAGAAGCATTTATATAATTTGTCCAGCCTGTGATTTTCCTATTATAGTTTGATGACCGAAATTATCATGAAATGTCATGTATTTGCTTTATTTTTTTCTCAGTCTGTTAACTGCTATTTGTGAATTGAAAGAAAAATGTCATCAGAAGATGAAAGTGCTTAGAAGAAAAAGCTTACATATTTTCAAAAGGATGGAATCAAATTCCCAACAGAGACTTTCAGAAACTTGACAAGCAAAAGCATCACAAGAAAGAGCAAAGGGACAGGATTTGACAAGGAGACAAATAAAATGAACAAAGTGTGAAATATTTCCCTAAAATACATCAGGATTCATAACATAACCACATTAATATTCCATTTCATTTCTATAAGGATGGAAAATTAAAATGAAAAATTATTCCCCAAACAGTGTTATAAACAACACATTTGGGCTGGAGAGGTGGCTCAGCGTTCAAGTGCATTTTCTGAGAAAGCATGATAGCCTGAAGAGGCCTGAAATTGCTCAAGTTCCAAGTATTTGCAAATAAAATAATAGTATTTAGAAAAACCTGAAGGATATATTTGTCTGAAAACCAGACACAAAGTAATAACACTGCTGACAAATGGAGAAAGTGAAATAATAAAATTGTCCTATCAGAGGAAAAGGCCCCCAGCCACGTGTAGATTATATGACTATGGCATAATTAGGAAGCTCAAGATCTAAACAGTTTCCCTTCATTACTCTGCTCGTGTGTTCCTTGATCAAGCAACCTTCAAGTACTATTGGATGACACCTATATTATGGCTTCTACTTAAGCAAACAAACCCATTTCCCTTTCAACCTGTACACATATGGGGACATCAAACACATCCCCCAAGGGACAAAAGGCACTTGACCCTCTTCATGCTACATAGCCCACTTTTGCAGCCCTAGCTTTCCTAGTCTTTTCACATTTTAATCATGTGGCACCTGATCACCCTGGGCTCTGTGTATATATGACAAGTGAATTAGGCTTGATCTTATTTCTGCAGCAGTTGGTTATCCCCATAAACCTTGTGTGGCATCTCTCCTGCAAAAGTGGAAAGTATTCCTCTTGAACATTGTATGTAATACAGACATTGTCAAAGAAAAGCCCAATAAATATCACAAAAAGCAATCCATATTTATAAATCCTGAGAAAGTTCAATGATAAAAAGTGTGAGGTAGTTCAGAAATGGGAAGTTATTGCTACAGGTAATTTTGAAAGGCTTAAATATGCAATTGTTGAAGAGGGGGGGGAGAGAAGAAAAGAGGAGAGGAGAGAAGACAGAGAATACCCAATATTGCATATTTTGACAGTTGACATAACATAAATTTAAGAGTAGCCATGCTACCTCACTAACTGGTATACCTAGTTTCATTTATTTTTGTGTTGCTTTCTGGTATCAAGAATTTTTGTGATCATACATAAAATAATCTAGAAATTAATACAAACGAGAGAACTAGAGAAGACACAAGTTATGATAAGTATATCTTTATTTGGAGCAGGTTTATATATACACACTTGTGTATGAAGTTATTTATATATATATAAAGAGTCTCATTTTTATAGTCCATACTGGCCTGAAACTCATAATCTTCAGCTTTCCCTAATACTGGGAATTATTGTTAAATTATTCCACAACTGATTTTAGTTGCATTATAGAAATAGAAAGTAATCAAGATACAATGCTGTACAAAGACAAAAAAAAAAGGCTTTTAAGAAATGAATCTTTATACCTGCATGAGTCATATGGGGCAACCAAAATTTGCAAATATGGTATGGATCATTTAAAAAAACCATAACAAGAAATATACCATCTTAAATATACATAGCAACTTAAGTTCCAAATGAAAACCAGAACAACATAGAGCTCTTTTGGTGGGCATATCAGGTGGGAATGAAGTTTAAAATAGGGTTTAAGGTCTCACTAGATAAAGGCCTTTGTTTGCAAGCTTTCCAGCAGTGCTCCTGTAAAGCTAGATGCAAAAAAGGTCACATTTCTTGAGTCCATTTTGCAATGCCAAGTTGCCCTGACAAGCTGATTATTCATTCTCTCTCTCTCTCTCTCTCTCTCTGCCCCTCTCTATTTCTCTCTCCTTCTCCCTCCCTCCCTCTCTCTCTCTCTCTTTCTCTGTCACACACACATACATGCATAAGAAATTAAAAATATTTTTAAAATACTTTTTTACTTATTTATTTATTTATTTTATTAATTAGTCTTGCACCCAGCGAATACAGTCAATCTGGAACCATTGTTAGGCTCATCCAAGTCCTATCACCTCCCCCTGGCCCCTCCTTGTTGAGGTATATGGGTCATGCATTCTGGAGTTAGCCCACAGTTATGGGTAAGATAAATATCTCTGTATATCATGACCCAACATGTGGCTCTGACATTCTTTCCGCCCCCTCTTCCACAAAATTTCCCAGAGCCACATTGGGTTCATTATGAGACTGCTTCAGTGATGAGGTGTTGGGGGTCTCTGGGTATCTGGATCTCTGATTTGGTAGGAGTTGATATTTCTCTGTGTTGATCTCCTTCACCCTTGTGCTGGTACCCAGTTCACCAAGAACACAGCACCCTTGCTTGTTTCACCAATTGTTTTAGTTTCAGCCAGGGCCCTTTTGAGGTATGACGGGGCGGCTCTCTCCTTTGGATATACATCTGTCTGAAAAAGAGAAGCATATTCTGCAATGGAGAGTAAGTTAGTACCAGGACAAATGAGATAACCCTTACTGTTTTATAGAGAATTTAATAGGTGTAGGCCCTCTTGTAGCCCACGATTCGTAGAAGCTTGTTATTAGAGAGCGGGCTTATGTTTGGATATGTTTCTGACTAGTTTCCCAGCCCCAGCTTTGGGTACCATACCACTGAGGGGATCAGTTAGCCAAATCATGAGCAGATGGTTTCCCACCATGGCTGTGTACCACTATTGCACTTGCGTGAGCATCACAACAGGTTATTTTCTGCTAAGTAGGCTAGACCGTGAGTTGCTTGGACCGATATTGGTCATTTTCCCCCAGTCGCCCATGTAGCACCTTCTGGCACTAGACGCGCTGACTGTCTGAGGACTGACTCTCTTCCAGCTTCTGGCATGGCATCCCATTTTATGTGTCAATGACATAAGGTGTCTTCAGCAGTAGGGTCTTACCACTAACCTTTGGTGGGTCATCAAGTACTCTGACAGAAATCTGTCTGTCTTTTAGGAAACCTTGTAGGTCTCTCTGATCAGAAGCTCATTGTGTATGATAGCCACATGCTGGTTCTGGGAGTTACAGGTCAGTGCCCACTAAGAAAAGGAGGAAAAATAAACTAATATACAAGTGTTAGAGAGAAGAGAGACAGAGACAGAGAGAGAGAGAGAGAGAGAGAGAGAGAGAGAGAGAGAGAGAGGAGGGAGGGAAGCTTTAGAAGATTAAGGTTAGTCTTCATCATACCCTCTCCAGTGTCTTGTGGGTCAGGTGTTCCCTCTAAGGGCCTGGTGAATGTGCAGCCATTTGGTCTACCTTTGAGGAAGTAGATTATGGTACCATTGCCCTTTGAGTCTACATTTGTGTTTCTCACCCCTCCGTTTCCCTCCCCTCCCTCCCCACCCATCCTATTGTCTACTCCACGAGATGCTTACTCGGTATGTAAGGTATCTTGGGTAGATTCAGGTTAGGTGCTGTAGATAAGTGAGACTATGTGGTGATTTTTTTTTTTTTTTCTGTGATTGAGTAGGTTCACTGAGAATGATCTGTTCCAGGTTCCACCGTTTTTCCTGAAATTTCATTGTGCCATTTTTTCTTAGTGCTGTATAGAATTCCATTGTGTAGATATACCACATCTTAGTTATCCATTTTTCTACTGATGGACATCTCGGTTGTTTCCAGCTCTTAGCTATTATGAATTGAGCCGCTACAAACATGGTTGAGCACATCTCTCTGGCCTGTGGTTTGAGGGTTTTAGTGTAGATGCTCAGTAAGGAAATAACTAGATCTGTTATTATCTCTATAGTCAGCTTTTTCATTAGTCTCCATATTGCTTTCCAAAGTGGTTGTACCATGTTACGTTCGACCAACAGTGAATGAGTGTTCCTACTTCTCCACATCTTCGCCAGCATTTATTTTCATTTGATTTTTTTTTTTTTTTATGTTTGCTATCCTTACTGGGGTAAGGTGGAATCTCATAGTTGTTTTAATTTGCATTTCCCTGATGATTAGGGACATTTTCTTAAGTGTGTGTTTGCCATTTTTATTTCTTCCTCTGTGAACTGACTGTTCAGTTCTTTGCCCCATTTTGTGAGTGGGGTGTTTGACTTTTTATTGTTTAGATTTTTGAGTTCTTTGTAGATTCTAGAGATTAGGCATCTGACAGTTGGATAACCAGCAAATATTTTCTCCCATTCTTTGGGTTATCTATTGGCTTTGCTTATCATGTGCTTGTCTGTAAAGAAACTCTTCAGCTTCCTGTGATCCCATTAGAGTGACTGTTTAAGATCCTGAGCTACTGGAGATTTGTTCAGGAAGACTTTTTCCATTCCTATATCATGGAAAGTACTTCCTATATTTTCTTCCAGTAGTAATTGAGACTCTGGTCTTATATTGAGGTCTTTGATCCATTTGGACTTGAGCATAGTCCATGGGAAAATGTGTGGATCAAGTTTCAATTTCCTGCATATGGTTATCCAGTTTCTCCAGTACCATTTGTTGAAGATGCTGTCTTTTTTTTTTTCCAGCCTACATTGTGAGGGCCTTTGTCAAATATCAAGTAGCTGTAGTTACTTGACACAAAGTCCAGGTCCACAAGTCTATTCCATTGGTCTATACTCCTGTTTTGATGCCAGTAGCATGCTGTTTTTTATTACCATGGCTTTGTAATATAGCTTTAGATCATGTATGGTGATGCCTCCACAAGTATTTCTTTTGCTGTGGATATGCTTGGATATCCGAGGGATTCTGCCTTTCCATATGAAATTTGAGATCATTTTTTCTATCTCTGTGAAGAACACTGTTAGGATTTTATTTGGAATTGCATTAAATCTGTATATTGCCTTTGGAAGGATTGCCATCTTCACAATGTTAATTCTGCCTGTCCAGGAGCATGGGAGGTCTTTACATTTTCTCAAGTCTTCCTCAATTTCTTTTTTGAGTGTTTTTATGTTTCCCTTGTACAGATCTTTTACTTCCTTGTTTAACATTATTCCAAGATATTTTGTTGTTGTTGTTGCTACTGAAAATTGGACTATAATGGGACTTATTTCTTTCTCTGTATCTTTGTCATTTGCATATAGGAAGGCTACTGATTTTTGTGCATTGATTTTGTATCCTGCTACTTTGCTATAGGAGTTAATCACCTTCAGGAGTTTTGGGATGGAGTCTCTCAGGTCTCTTACATATACAATCATGTCATCAGCGAGTAGAGCTAACTTAACTTCTTCCTTTCCAAATTGTATCCCTGTTATATCCTTCCCCTGTCTTGTTGCTTGAGCTAGGACTTCCAGTACTATATTGAAGAGCAGAGGTGAGAGTGGACAACCCTGTCTTGTTCCTGATGTTAATGGGAATTCCTCCAGTCTCTCTTCATTTAGAATTATTTGGGCTTTAGGAGCTTTGTATATTGCCTTTATTATGTTAAGATATGGCCTGGGACCCTGTTGCAGTCCGGTTCACATTGCTGGTAGAAATCACCCAACCAAGAGCAGCTTCTGGGAAAAAGATTTATTTTGGCTTACAGGCTCGAGGGGAAGCTCCACAATGGCAGGGGAAAACGATGGCATGAGCAGAGGGTGGACATCACCCCCTGGCCAACATAAGGTGGACCACAGCAACAGGAGGGTGTGCCAAACACTGGCAAGGGGAAACTGGCTTTAATACCCATAAGCCCGCCCCCAACAATACACTCCCTTCAGGAGGCATTAATTCCCAAATTTCCATCAGCTGGGAACCTAGCATGCAGAACACCTAAGTTTATGGGGGACACCTGAATCAAACCACCACAGACCCTTTTCCTACAGTAAGTGTGGGAGTTTCCTGAAGCTGTGACTGTGGGTATGGAGGCTGCTTGTTGGGGAGGGGTGGGCTACTCACATGCCAGGGAATCAGTGATTCCCTGTTTTTCTCCTCTGTGCTCTCCTACTGGCAATCTATTGGAGAGTTCTCTCCCCTACAAAACCCAGTGAACCCCTAGTGTCTGGCCTTTCTTTCCCGGGGATTTGCGGCACAGTTAGGCAGTCACCATCTTGGCCAGAAGTCACAAAAATGCTTTTATTTGTTAAATATCACATAGCATCTTTGGAAGGTGCACAGATTTTCAGTAAGTTCTGTAGTAATGTGGCTGTTCAACGCAATTTTTAGAATCTGTACCCTGAAAACAGCTGTTTCGCACTCATTAGTTTTGTTCATAAAATACATAGTCATTCTCACTAAGAATTATTTGGAGTATTTTAAAGGGATTTGATATGATAATTTTAATGTACTTCTTTGCAGGAAATAGCTGATCCAACTATGTTGCTTTGAGAAGTGTATGTGTCCTCAAAAACCCATATCTGGCCTTGGGGAAAACTTTAGATTCAGCCAGAGTAGTCAGTAAGGAAGGAAAATACCTGCATATACACTTATGTGTATCCAAGTGAACAATGGGCAGTCTAGGAAGTGAAGTAATGAGTTTCAAGAACCATGCTCACCTACTGAGAGAAACCTGGAGACACATTAATACTTCTCCACCTACATCTGACATATTCATAGAAATATGGCTTAAAAGGGCAAAGTGACTTAAACTGTTTTATGACTAGTGGGTTGAATTTTAACAGCATCATTAGGCCATGGTGTGTGACTTATTGTCACTCTGAAATGTGCATTATAAAAAAATTCAAAAGCTAATAAAAGTGTTAGTTGGGTGATAACTTCATCTATAGAAGGTCAGCTGAAAGAGTACAGCAAATTGACTGGTTAATTGTTCTCATTAAACATGCAGGTTATCTTAAATTTGTATTATTAATATGACCTTCAGAAGAAAAAGTCTCCTGACCATTTGAACAGAAACAAACCACATATTTTTAAAATATGTTTTAGCTGCTATTTTAGGTCAACATTCTTAGACACAAAATGAAAGCACCTGCTCTGTTCATAACACAAGCAAATGAAGGTTTACAGAACCCACAATGTTTGTAAAACTCTTAATATGCTTAATGAAAGTATGATTGAAAACGCCAAGGTCAAAAGGTAGCATTTTGTTAATGTCAATAAAAGTTACCATCAACAATATGGCATGCTTTGTTGTGAGAAATAAGAGCTTGGCTTACAAACTCTCTTTCTTTTCTTTTCTTTATTAGTTATGTACATACTCAGTGTATACAGCCATGTTTGTACCATTGTTAGCCTCCTCCCTGTCCTCCCCCTCCAAAGTGACCCTCCTCATTGGGGATTGCGGGTCATGCATTGTGGGGGTAGCCATAAGTTATAGGGAAGAGGCAATGTCTATATGCATAAGTCCCAACTTGTGGCTCTAACAATCTTTCTGCCCCCTCTTATACAAATTTCCCCAAGCCATATTGGGTTCATTTTGGGTCTACTTCAGCGATGAGGTCTTGGGAGCCTCTGTGTCTCTTGAAAACTGGATGTGCAGGGCAGAGCTTTAATGAACATTGCTAATGACGTAAACTATACTTTCAAGCCAATAAAAGAGAATATTCCAAAAAGTGTGATAATAGCTACAATAAAGTTTATAAGTAGATTTGAATGATGGACTCCAGTTCTAAATTAAGTCTTGTCTCTGCTAAGGAAGGAATTATCTCTCACAATGGGACTGAGTTGGCAGGGCTCAGAACCGGCACTGGAATCTGCCTGAGAACTATCCTGTTTCACAGCTGCTCATGCTCCTGTTGATAACGCCTGCCTCAAATGTTGAAAGACTGATGTTCAGACAATGAGGACAGTCTGCGTTTTCCTCAACACAGGACATTTATTTAGAAGAAATAACAGGGCTGGAGAGACGGCTTAGTGGTTGAGGCACTTGCCTGCAAAGCCTATGAACACATGTTTGAATCCCCGGGTCCCACATAGCCAGACACACAGTGACACAAGTGCACAATATTGCACACGCAAACAAGAGAGTGCATACATGTGGAGCTCATTCACAGTGGCTGAAAGGGCCTAATGCACCCATCCTTTCTCTCTTTCTCTCTCTGTCTCTTTTTCCTGTAAATGGAAGAAATACCAATTTTTTAAAGTTAATTTGAGACTGTTTCAAAATTTACAAAATAAAGGAATAATCTTAATTATTGATTACATATCATGTCTATTTATACAAATATATATATATATATCTATGTAAACGTTATATATATATATATATATATATATATATTTAAAACTGATTTTTATCTCACATTATATACAAAAATTCACTAGGAAATGAAAATTTAAATAAAATGCCTAACTGAAAATTTTCTAAACAATGAATTTTTCAGTCTGAAGTTATCTCAATATAAATGCTTCTGTACTACAAATAACTAACAAGTCAATAAATGAAGAAACTAGAGGAAAAACAAACCTTTGCCCTTATTTGAAGATGGATAATAATTGGAACACATATTCCTACAGAATCATATAAAAATGGCCTATAAATAGATGTAAAGTATCCTGTGATTTGATGAGTAGGAAATTCTAAATTCAAGACACATGCAAATAGCTCTGTATTATAACCAAGATAGCTAAGAACATCTGTGATTATTTAGATCTGGTTAAGCTAGGGAGTAGCTGGAACCTTTATACACTGATGGCATTGCCTATGAAAATTGAACATATGTATAATTTGTTACTAAGAAATCCCATGAGCACTAGGGACACATGTGAGAATGTCCTTAGCAGTGGTACGTGTTACTTTTACAAAATTGCATGCATATCAATTTGTTCATCATAAATTGTTGATCTAAATACTACACCTAGGATGGGAACTCTTGCAAGCCACAAAGGATGGTAGAGATTCTCAAATGAATGATAAAACCCAGATAGTTATCTGTAGACTCAATTGATAAATAACGTTACATTCAAACATGGGATACTAACAGTTTAATTAAATATGCTACACTACTATAGCAGGTACTCATGTATGCAAATGCCACAAAGTTAGTATTTTGTACCATCAGATATAAAGAAAATCATTCTTTTTAATTCTGTTCAAATTGCAAGGCCAGGCACTTTTGTATTACAGTCTTGGAATTTAGGATTGCAATTATAGTGGAGGACTCGGAAAGGGGTAAAGATCAGAACATCAAATTAGGGGGCTTCATGGTTCTTGATAATTTATTATTCTTTCTTGAATGCTGCTTAAGCTCAAATGACCTCCAAGAGAATTCATTAAAAATATTTATAGGATATATATATATATATATATATATATATATATATATATGTATGTATATGTATATATGTCTGTGTGTGTGTGTGTGTGTGTGTGTGTGTGTGTGTGTGTGTGTTTTGAGCTAGGGTCTCACTCTAGCTCAGACTGACCTGGAATTTACCATGTAATCTCAGAGCAGCCTCAAACTCACAGCGATCCTCCTACCTCTACCTCCCCCTCCCGAGTGCTGGGGTTAAAGGCATGTGCTACCATGCCTGGCTGGTAATTAATATTTTTGCATAGGCTGGATTTCATAATTTGAAAATTATAAAATAAGAAATGTAAATCTCAAAACAAAGAAGTTGAATTAAACAATGTATTTGCCTACTAAATTTAGAGTACGAAGGTCATCAAACAGCATTGTCTAAGGGGATTCTTGCATAGTTGGCATTCACCAAGATTACTCTGAAGAAGCCAAATGCTCATTAAGAGTTTAATTAAGTGGACAGTTTATATTTACTTTATAAATCTAGGATATGTTAGGTATAGAGATTTTGAATTCAGATAAAATAAATCTATAATACCTCACTAGAAATATGTTTGTAGCTTAACCAGTTTATTTAAAGACATATGCTTTTTTGTCTCCTAAAATACTTTTAAAAATTTAGGCTTTTGTGACTGAAATTCATTGAATATTTATTCTTGTTTGAAAAGCACACTGTCACTGAAATGTTATTTCTCAATCTCACCTTGTCTAAGTTTAGTTTTAAATATGGCATTCACTCCTAAATTATTTCTTTATCATATATATGTCATATGACATATATATATAGTGAGAGAGAGAGTCTTCTTGGTTTGTAGAGGGTAGATCAGATTCAATTACATTCTATTAACATGAAGGGAAAAGAAAAACTTGACATGTGATTCCACTGAATTGGACACTGAAACAAAAAGAACATGGTTCATTTTATGTAAGTTCAGTGGGACCTCATTCAATAACAGACACATATTTGTTTTCAGACCTTCTTTTTTCCAGATATGTAAAGACTTTTTTCATGATTAACTATGTCGTATCTGAAATGTACTGGCATTATCATTCCACATTTTCTTCACAAAAAATATAAACGTACCAACAAAATACATTATGCATGAAATTGAGTAGGGTAAATTATGTGGAATACTGAATAAGTTTTTGGCCAAATATAACTAATTTAATGAAAAAAGGCATTATCAAATGTTTCAACTTTCATTCTCGAATTTGTTACTTTCTATTAAAGCAATAGCAAAAAACAATTTTAGGCAACTTCCTCAAATTCAAACATCTGCTGCTCAGATGTGTTTGAAAACATTAATTTAAATATATATTATTTTCACAGGGCAACATTAACATATATTACATTCTATTACTCAACCCATAATTTTGTTGTTTGTTCTTATCTTGAGATTGCATTTGGCTATGCAATCCAGACTAGGAAGCCTCAAAATCATGTATCCAAAAAGAATAAGGAAAAAAATCATATAGCCCCAAATGTCATCCAGTTCAAACTTATCATTGTTTAGTTGCAGGATCCCAGGTCCTTGTATTGGTCTCAATTTGTAATATAAAATTCATCTAAACTATTTATTTTATAAAATAGAATGTATTAACATGTTTCTATCTCAAAATAATTAATTGAATCATTAAATATAGTTGTTTTGCATTTAGAAGTTTGGCATTTTGAATGGGAACTGTCACCCCTTTCAAATGTGTGATGAAAATTATAATCCCATATTTGTTAAAGATTTGCATGAAATATAGGCTAATATTTTAAAATTCCTAAAACATGATATTCAAAGTCAAACAAGATGGAGCAATCCCATCAAAACTCCAACACACAATAAGAGATTCTATTGTCCCGTAATATCCATGTTAGTTAGAAACCAGATCCAACACAACAAAAGTAGAACTTGGCCAACTCTTGGTAGTTTACATAATTCAAGAAACCTTGCCTGCCAAGCAACATGTGAATCACAGTGAGTTTTTGATCTAGGTAAGCCTACCATTGCTCTGTTCCACATATCAATTCAGCTCTGAGCCTTGATCACAGAAGTCCATTTGTGGGGGAGAGGGCAGTGGGCAGTGGGAGGCTGTCAATGCAGAGTTATAACTGTCCAATCCTCAGAACAAGTGACCAGTGAGTGCTTTACCCTAAATGAGACATGCACATCAGTGCTCAGGGAAAATGGGGATTACAGCATAGAAAGAAAGTAAAAACTGAGACAGGACAGTGGGAAAGTGTTGAGACATCTGGCATCCACAAGTATGCTCATGATCTCACCGCAGATGTGGCTGTCGGCCCAAGACCTGCACATGATGGGGTAAGTCAACATTCTGTTTTGGATAGAGTAGAGTCTGGGGAGGGCATGCCTCTTCCCAATCATTTAATGACTGACAGATAAAGTTAGCTATGGCTTAGCCACTAGTAAGCAACATGAACAACAACAAAAAAAATATGTTGAGACTGATGAGGTGATAAGTGATGATAATTAAGAGTATTGAGTCAAATTTACACACACATACACACACATACACACACACTTAAAAACTACTTTTTCAAAGTTTTCCCTTCCTTTTTTTTTGGGGGGGGGGTGAAGGGAAGTGGAGTGGAAACAAACATAAAACCACACCAAAAACTGAACTGGTGTCATAGAAACCTATCCCCTTGAAGGTAGAATAAATGATTTAACCCTCAACAGGAGTAAGGGTGGGGGAGCATCTATAAAGGACCCTCAAGAGGGTAGCATGAAGCCTAACCTGATTTTTTTGTTTTGTTTTGGCTCTGACCTGTTACTCACAGTACCAGAAAATGGTTGCTACCCAAAATGAGCTGTTGATTGGAGAGGCCTATGACTTCCGCCAAACAAGACACACCTCTGTCAAAGCACTTGATTACCCACTTGAGGTAAAAGGCAAGACCCTATTGCTGAAGACACCATACACTGTTGACACAGAATGGATACCTGGCTGTAATCCAGAAGAGAGTCAGTCCTTAGACAGTTTGCCACTCTAGTACTAGTAAGTACTACATGAGCTTCTGGGGAAAAGTGGCCAACAATGGTGTGTGCAAGCAGGAGTTCTAAGCTATTCAGAAGCAAACAACCTAACAAGATGTACATACCAGTGCAATGGTGGCACACAGACTTTGTGGGTTACCAATAGCTTTCTGATTGGCTAAGAGATCTGCTCATAGGAAAAGAACCCTTATCTGGAGCAAGAAAGTAGATCAGAATCCTATGGGGGCAAAGATTATGTTCTCCAATAGTAAGCTCCTATTATGCTTTGGCTAAATAATTTGGCCTAAATTAATAACGCTTTTCCAATTTAACCTACACTAACTTCACTCTCTGTCGAAGAATCTGTCTTTTTCAGAAGGTAGTGAGACCCAAGAAAATAAACCATCCCTCAAATTTTATTCAAGCCACATCTAAAACTACAGAAGAATTGGGGAGATGAGCAAGAGTGCTGCCTTCATGGTGAACGTGACAATCAGCACCAGGGTGATAGAAACAGACACTGAGGATAGCCAACACTTAGCAAAAAAGAGATCCAGAGGCTCCTGAGAACTCATTACTGAAGTAGACTTAAAACACACCCAAAATGGCTCAGAAAATTTTGCAGAAGAGGGGTTGTAAAGATTCTAAGAGCTACCAGTTGGAACTTCATGCCCAGAGGCATTGCCTCCTCCCATTAATTAACTGGGCTCCCACAATGCATTACCCACAACCCCATGGGGAATACCCCATGAAAGAGAGCACACAGCAGAATGGAGACAGGGATGAGAGAAAGGATGGCACCACCACATGATTTATACATACTAAGTATGTCTGTAATAAAAAAGGAAAAAAAATAAAAACAAGGTAATAACATTTAAAAATTTAAAACAAAGCTGTGCTTTTTTTCTTATGGCAAAACTACAGATGTGCATACAGCTCCTTGCATAACACACATGGTCTATTAACTATATAAATGTAAAAAATGCTCTTGGAGCCCATGGAAATTGAGACTGAAGTCACTGATGTACAGAGCCGTCATTAGGAATTTTCTGACCTCTGAAGAGATACTCTATGGTGAGCTTCATTCATCTTTACAATTGCCAACAATAATGAAGAGAAAAAGAAAAGTAGAATGACATAAGATAAATATAATATTAAAGGCATGGCATTTATTTTGAGCTTGAATGTAGCAATAAAGTTGTGCAGAAAGAGCCTATGCCCTTTCTGAATATGCCATTTATTGATCCCATGGTTTATTTTTCCATAACTTTACATCCTGCTTTCAAAAGGTCCCTTTACATGCTTGATAAACTGCTACATTGAGCACATAACTGATCTTGGGTAATCTTAAGAGTTACTCAAGACCACTTAACTCAGTTCTATACACACATATACAAATAACATTCTTACATTCATATGTGCAAGTATGCAAGAATTTGGGAAGATGAGGCATGTTTATTCTAACCAGGAATCTGAAAGCTTCTAACACATTGGTAGAACTATATGAATGTGAATGAAATGAAGAGTGTAAAAAAATATATTGCTGTTTTATTTTTTATTTATTTTTTTTTAATTTTTTTGTTCATTTTTATTTATTTATTTGAGAGTGACAGAGAGAAGAAGAGGCAGATAGAGAGAAAGAGAGAGAATGGGCGCGCCAGGGCTTCCAGCCACTGCAAACGAACTCCAGATGCGTGCGCCCCCTTGTGCATCTGGCTAACGTGGGTCCTGGAGAATCGAGCCTTGAACCGGGGTCCTTAGGCTTCACAGGCAAGCGCTTAACCACTAAGCCATCTCTCCAGCCCTGCTGTTTTATTTTTGTCACCCATCCACCAAGTTAGTTTAGGTTGGTAGCAAGAGTGCTACGACACTCTAATCTCTTCTAAGGAAAAAGTAAAAACACAGTTTATAGCCTAGATTCTTCAACCTTATCTGAGGCTGTTTATGAGCCCATCTTCAAGGAAGACAATATAATATTATGACAGCACCAACTTAACACAACGAAGTTTCAGTGACTATACCTCATTAAACTGAAATCTACAAATTGCCTAACAAACAATCCAAATAATTGTCCTCTAACATCTCAGTGATAAAACAACAACAACAACAACAACAAAAACGTCATACCTGAGCAATGACTAATGTGAACCCAGTGGAGGGATAAACTATGAAAAAGATACAAAATGATTTCTGAATGTGAAGAATGCCAGATCCTCAGCAGGTGGTATTGTTTGGGAAGACTGTGAAACCTTTAGGATGTGGAGCCTAGCTGAAAGATGTGGGTTACTGAGTTTTATCCTCATCAGTTCTCACTTCCTGCTCACTCTGTGCTTCCTGGGTGGAGATGAGATGTGACCTTTATCTCCCACTCCTGCCTCATTTTTTTCCCCATAGTGACGGTCTATCTCCTAAAATTTAAAACCAAACTAAGCATGTCCTTCCTTAAGTTTCTTCTTGTCAGGTCACAACATTAGTAAACTAACTAAAGAAAAAAAAAAAAAAAAGAAGAACATAAATGAATGTTAACAAAGGTGTTGGAAGGAATAATGGTAAATGAAAAGAAAGATAAATGGATAGGAATTTATGATGTTAGAGAGTCAATGTTCAGTAGACCCATTTTGCAAGAAATACTAAACAAGGTTAAAATTGAAATGAGATGGAATGTAATCTGAAAAGTTATAGAGGCATAAAACCATAACTAAAAGTAGGAAAATAAAATTCAGAATATTTTGATAAAGATGCATTAACCACTTATAATGTTAATGACAAGTTTTAAAATGGATTTTCATAAATCTATAGCTAGAAAACCCTTATGAAATATACACAAGATATAATTTGTACTATGAAATCAATACCAGGAAATGTGTGTTTAAAATTGTAGATATAGACTGGGCGTAGTGGTGCACACCTTTAATCCCAGCACTTGCGAGGCAGAGGTAGGAGAATTGCCATGAGTTTGAGGCCACCCTGAGACTACATAGTGAATTCCAGGTCAGCCTGAGCAAGAGTGAGATGTGAGACACTACCTTGGAAAGCAAAAAAAAAAAAAAAAAAAAAAAAGTAAATATGGGGCTAGAGAGATGGCTTAGTGGTTAAGACACTTGCCTACAAAGTCATCTTTCCAGCCCAAAGCCAAAGGACCTAGGTTAGATTCCCCAGGACTCATGTAAACCAGATGCACAAGGTAGTGCATGCATCTGGTGTTTGTTTGCAGTGGCTGGAGTTAGGAGAGATTTTATATCTTGTGTCAATAACAAAATAAATCTGTATACAGTATAAAAGTATGTTTTTCTAAGTGATAGAAATAACTTTTTTCACTGATATTCTGTTTAAAATTAAAACACTTAAAGTAAATATATAGATAAATAAATGATATAACTTCCACCTTTCCATGATATTAACTGATTTTTTATTGAAAAAAAATTGATTGGAACATAGTACTTTTAAATATTTAGGGGGCACAAGGAATAAATAACCAAGACATCTAGCAATTTACAGTCTAGTACTTATCATGCAATATATAAGAGATATCTAATAGCAAAACATGAAAATTTCAACATATGAGGCTCTTAGATCAAGGTTAACAAAATGTCTTAGAGGCTTAAATAAGATTCCAGTACTGATGTGTTTGGAAGGATAGGAAACCAGATGTTCACATGCATGAAAATGGTAAAGGCATCATAAGTTATCAAGAATGCAATATTTAATATCATCTGCTATAATCATATCCAATATTCTTTGGGAATTTCTGAATATTTTAGGAAATCTAGTGCAGTCTGCAGGATATAAATATATATATATATACATATATATATATATATATATATATGGTATAATTTAAGTAGTAATTTGATATAGAAAAAAATCTATGAGACAACCACTGGGGACAGTTTTTGCATTTGCAATTCTATTTAACCAGAAATAATGCAGCAGTGTTTTTCACTTATCATTATTATTATCATTATGTGTCATAGTTATAAGCTTCAGTTTAAGGCATGAAATATAACACAGTAGTAGGAGGCTTGTCTAACCTGTACAAGGTCCTGGTTCATTTCTCACCATGTGTACACACATGTGCATGTACATATAAGAAATAACTTATCCTGATAAATATGAATTATTTTACCCAAAATTGATAATTCTCAAAATACATTCTCATAAGTTTATGGAACTGGAAATACACTTAGTACAGTCAGTGACCAAGACTCAGAAAGTCAAACTGCATGATCTCTCTCACAAAAAGATCCTAGCGTTGAATATACGTGTGTGTGTGCATTGTATAACACAGTAAGCTAGAAATGGTCCATAGGGAGTTAGGGGAAGGGGCCGGATGCACACATGTGATATGAAAGTAGAGTTGCAGAATAATGGGGTGAAATGTTTTAAGTGGGAGAATGGAGAAAAGGAAGAGATGGTGGAAGTGTCAATCAAGACTAAATATATTTCAAAAGGCACATGGTTAACCAAAGGGGGAATAAAAAAATAAAAATCCTTTTGAAGAAGTTCTACATTTATATTCTTATTTAAAGAAGATCATAGTAAGTCTACACATAAAATACAAGATTTATTTTGGGACAACGGGATAATTGTTATAATTAAAATAATTTCAAAAATTAGCATTTAGCCTGTATTGCTTTATTAAGTCATTGTATCCCTACAGGAATATCAATGCCTCTAGTGTGTGTGTGTGTGTGTGTGTGTGTGTGTGTGTTATTGGGTTTGCATGAGTGTGTAGAATTACAGGATGCAATTTTTCTTAATCTGAGAGGCATTGAAAAATATTAAACATTGAACTTGGTCCTGAATTGAGTGACTTACAATGCGCTAGGTAAAACCTCTATTATTGAGCTACATCCCCAGTCCTCTTTTAGTTGTTTTTTTTTTTGTGTGTGTGTGTTGTTGTTGCTGTTGTTGTTGTTGTTGTTATTGTTCTTTTGGTTTTTAAAAATAAGCTCATCAAATTTGTTGGAATAGCCTGGAAGAATTCATTTTGTAGCCCAGGATGGCTTTAAATTAATGATCTGCTTCAGCCTCCTGGGTAATGGACTTCCAAATCCTACTTTTTTTTTTTTCAAATTTAGATATTAAATATATATTGTGATCTAGTTTTAAAATATCAATTTTAAACTATGTACATATTTAGTAAGTGATATTCTTAACTTAGCCTTGTTTTGTTCTTTGACAACTGGAATTGCCGGATAAAATTGTGTGTTTTCCAGCATATAAATGGGGTGTTTTTTGCAGTTACCATTATACACATATACATCGATTGAAAAGAATGGAATTTTCTTATAGCTAAATAAAATACATGTGGTAAACAGGCCAAGAAAGAAATGAAAATATGCAGAGAAGCAAAATCAAAGCATGATAGAATTATATTGGATTCGTTTCCTGAATAGATAATTGTACTAGAATATGTAATTTACTATATAGTAACCTCCATGCTGGTCCTCTGTCAAATTCAGTTGTCTTCACTCAGATGACATGACCTATTCCTCAGGTTCTTTCTATGCAAACAAAGTGAAGCAGACTGTGAACACTTATCTACTGAATTTAATCAAGAGAGATTATTTTTAATTCTTTGTCTTTAATAGAAACTATTTCTTTTCCATTAATTATCTGGGCAATGGTCTCTATTCACTGAGATTGGAGACTTACAAATTTTGACTGGTACTAATTTGTTCACTGTAATTCAATGTCCTATCTGTATTTTAGTCTATAAAACAAGAGGAAGAAAAAAAACAGCTGTGGTGATTTTATTAGATATCTTTTCTAAAAGCAGTCTCTATGATTCCCATTAATATCATCACTCCTTCAACTTACATTCATATATTCAAATAGAATATAGAATTTAGAATGTCTGTTTCACTTATGTCATCACAATATTTGTGCAGTTAGCATATTATTAACTCCCCAAGGCAAAACTGTAAAGCACAATGACCAGCTATTTATTTCTTGGTTGATATCTTTGTTTTCTTGCTTCATAAACACATTATTTGAACTCTGATTTTAATATAATTTCAGAAGTGTCTCATATGCAAAATGGCCTCCAAAATATCATTATAAATTACATTTATCATTGAAAAATTATTAATAGAAAAAATAAAATATCTAAGAAGAAATGAATTTATATATATATATATATATATATATATATATATATATATATTGTTTTTGTTTTTGTTATTGTTTTTTGAGGTAGGGTCTCACTCTAGTCCAGACTGACCTGAAATTCACTATGTAGTCTCAGGGTGGCATCAAACTCATGGTGATCATCCTACCTCTGCCTCCCAAGTGCTGGGATTAAATAGATACACTCACAAAATATTCATATAAAATTTTATAGATAAAAATATGATGACTAGGGCTGGAGAGATGGCTTAGCGGTTAAGCGCTTGCCTGTGAAGCCTAAGGACCCCGGTTCAAGGCTCCATTCCCCAGGACCCACGTTAGCCAGATGCACAAGAGGGTGCACGCGTCTGGAGTTCGTTTGCAGTGGCTGGAGGGCCTGGCGCGTCCATTCTCATTCTCTCTCTCTCTCTCTCTCTCTCTCTCTCTCTGTTACTCTCAAATAAATAAATAAAAATGATTAAAAATATTTAAAAAAATATGATGACTATCATGGGTTAAATAAAAGATGATATTTTTCCAAGTGGCATTTAGAAGCGGCAAGGTAGAGATGGTAATCTTATATATGACATCAGCCATCTGCAGAATGGTAATACATTGCATAAATGGGACTGCTCATATGGGCGTATGTCTTAAGTAGGAAATCAAGAATTTAACTAAAACGACTAGAGAGGCAGCTGAAAAATTAAAGGTGCTTTCTTGCAAAGCTGCCATCCAAGTTCAATTTTTCATTACCGGCATGAGAGCCAGATGAAAAATTCTCTACCCATATTTTCCTCCATGTTCTCCCTGTCACTCTTCATGAATAAAAATACTTTTTACATTTTCATTTGATCAAAGGAACAAGAAAGAGACATACAAAAAATGTGAACAAAAGTCACCCAAAGAACACATTTTCCTCATTAGAGCCAGAATCAAATCATTACTACAACTAATATGTTTTCATAATCTGCTTTTCTGATGAGGTGTTGAAGTTGATGAGGCAACAGCTTCATGTTGTTGAAGCAATCAGCAAGAGTTGTTCTGTAAGCATAAAGTGGATTAGATCTTAAATTATATTTTCACCTTCACTAGCATTTTCAAATTATGCTTCAGAATGGGCTAATTCACTCAGAATAAACTGGCTACCTCCACATTTCTCAAAATTCCTAGAAACTTAGACTATTACAAAGTCATTATTGTTTTCTTAAGTATTATACTTTACTAGTTAGGTTCAGAAAGAGAAATATAGCGTGTTGTCTCTCATCTTCAGAATAAACACACACACACACACACACACACATAGAATGTGTGTGAGAGAGGAGAGAGGGAGAGAGGGAGGGAGAGAGGGAGGGAGGCAGGAGAAGACTATATGTACGAAAAGAAGTGAGAAGGATGCCTATGAAGGAAGAAGAAGAGGGTAATTTATGAGAGATAAAGTATTGCTTGATTACTTTCATATATATAATCAAGAATCTAGATATAATAGGTGATTGTAAATATATATTATAATAAATCACATATATACACATATATATCTATATATCTGTATCTATATCTATATCTATATGTATGTATATGTGTGTGTGTTACAAGAAATTAAGAATCGTCAAACAATAGAAAAAATATTAGAGCTCCATTAACTATAGTTTCTGGTTGAGCTTAAAAGGCTTTAGTCTACAAGACAAAGATAGGCAGACACACAGAAGTTCATTATTTGTAAATGATGAAAATCTGTGATTATAAAGTTGGGCAACTCTGTATTTTGAATGTAGGCCTTTGCCCAATGTTTTATATGTAAATACTTGGTTCCCAAGGACACAGTATTGCTGTGTAATGTAGATCTTCAAGAAGGCATGCCTTAGGGCAGGTTCTTTATTATTGGAAGCATTTCCTGAAGAAGGACTTGGACCACCCTCTCTAATCTCAGTTACTCTTTATATCCTAGCTCACAATGGGAGTGTTACTCTACCGTGTGCTCCCATCATGATGTGCTTACTCTTGCAAGAGTCCCAAACCAATGGGGATGCCCAGTCTGTCATCAGAACCTGCAATGCATCAACTCAATAAATCTATTCTACTGGTAAACTAGTTGCTTCAGGTGAGGATACCTAATACAAATGCTATTCTCACAAGAAACCAGAGGTTGCTCAGATTACTGTAAGATCTGATGTTTCTGCACAATGAAAAAAAAAAAAAAACAGGAAGGATAATGAAATGTTTATATGAATTACACTGCAAATCTTGTACAGAAGTGCTTTTCTATTTCTAGGATATTTTCACCATAAAAGTAATTGACCTCTGTTTATTAGAATAAAGACAGACAAAAATGAAAATAACTAATGAGTTTTCTTTAGGTGGAAGTTTTCAACTATGGACCCACTTATGGAAATAAAGTTTTACTTATAGTTTATTTGGTAGCTAACCATATCTACATTTTGAGAAGATAAAATATAACAAGAAGATATACGAAATTTATTCAATTTTGTGCATTTATATTAAGATGGTACAGAGGATATAATTGCTTTTGTGTATAAGTTAATAGATGTGTGATGGTTAACACTGCCAACTTTACAAACTCTAGAACAACCTTGGAGACATCTCTATATGTCTGAGGAATTTTATAGATTAGGAAAACTCACCTAACTGGCTGGCATCATTTCATGACACAGGTTCCTGTAAGGAGGAAGAGAAGTCAGCATCAAAACTTAAAGCTCTCTGATTTCTGAATGCAAAATGAATGGGAGGAGAAGCTTCATGCTCCTGATGGTATATCTTCCCAATGTGAATGAATAGACAGATGATAGATAGATAGATAGATAGATAGATAGATAGATAGATAGATAGATATAGATATATGTAAGTATACAGACCTAATAATACATTAAATCTAGTGAAATTGGTTAAAAAAAAACCCAAAAAATAGACTTCTGTCATGTATTTTTGTTGTAGTAGCAGGAATATTAATGAATATATTAAATTTTGAGTTACACAGACAGAAGAATAGAAAGAGGATAAAACAGCAGGGATCAAAATTGATTACAACCTGTAAGATTCTGAGTAAAACTGGGTTTAATATCAGTATCTCACCAACCTCAAACACCCAATCTCAATGATCTTGTGGTCTGCCTAAGAAGTTTGTCTTTCTCCTTACAGAACTCATCATGCAACTGGTCCAGCAGTCGTTGAAACTGAAGGAGAATTTGGAAGTAGTTAGAAAGAGGGTAGATTCAGTTTCTCCTGGTACCCCTCCCTAACCCATGAGGACACACATGCACAGTATTTTTGCTATACTTTTCTTTTTATTTGAATGAAAAAAAAAAAAAAAGAATCTTGGCTTGGAATTCACTTCTGTCTCCCAAATCTTTCAAAAATCTTATTTGTGATGCAGAATAATTAAGGCCTACTCTTGTAAATAATAGTAATAATAAAAAGACCTGTAGCTTTGCAAGTTAGACGTAAGAAAAATCCCACATCCAGCAATGCGTGTCCATACCTATAGTCCCAGCAATCCGGAGAGTGAGGCTGGGGCAGTGTTGTAGACCAGGGCTAATTTGTGCCTCATCGTGAGACCATTACAAGCAGACGGGCAGGCAGACAGAAAATCCACTGGTGTTACAGAGAGTGAAAGCTACAGGTCAACATAGGATGTAATCCATATGCAAACATGGTAACAGAACTTGCCTAACTTGTATTCATACCGTTGAATTCAGTAGAAAGGGAACTCTCCTATGCCCCCCCCAATAAATAAAAAAATAAATAAATGACATCTAAAAGAAGGAAAACCTCATCATATCTTATCACTGGAGACAGATTAGGACAGTTTCCATGGACTTCTAATTTTAGAATAGCAATGTGAACAACTCTGTAGGCATAATAACATATTAAATCTGGTGAAAAAATAAACCATTTACAAAATATGTGAGTTTCCTGAGAGGTTATAATTCCTGAATAAATATTTATTTAGGGATTTTGAATATCTATGTCTCCCTACTATGACCATGTATCCTTTTGTGAGTCATATGTCCTGGAAAGAAAATCAGCAGCTGTTATCCTCACCCTGCATATTGTTAGTAAAGTCAGGTGTGACTTGAAAAACCCAAAGTTTGACACACACACACACACACACACACACACATTGTTATCTTAAGTTAAAAAACAATGGTCCTCTACAACCTGTCTATAAAGCTGCTTCTGCAAAGTACTGGGCTTTAGCTTGATTGGATGACTGAAGATTTTGTAACAAATGATTCTGGGATGGGTGGGTGATCAAATGTCTGACAAATTGTTGAAATATAAAACTGTGCAATACCAATAGAAGTAGATAGTTCAACACAGATTTCAGAGAGTAAGGTATTCTAAGACAGTCCTACTAATAACAAGGGAATCTAAAAACTGCATATTCAATTACCTTCCTTATATCTGTTAACCATGTTATATAAAATATCAACTCTGAGTTATCTAACAGTCTCACTCTTTACAAATTGTATTTAACAGTAGGCAGCCATTTCATGTGCATTATCATTTTGAGGATAGTTTTCAAGGCCTCAAATTCTCAAGATAACATTTTAGACTTATTTTCCATTAGTCACAGAAATGGTGTTCATTAATATATGGGTAGTTTTTAAGTAACACAAAAGCAGAAAATTTGAATTCTGAGCAAATTTTTAAGTGTATATGCTTGGTTTTCTTATTTTTACAGCAAATATAGTTGAAATCTTATTCATTTTGTCAACATTGAATAAGTGTATTGAAAGAAGGAGACAATATAACTGCTTAAGGTTTGCTGGTGTGTAAAATGAAAAATACTGTTATATGAAATAAAGTTAGGTAAAACTGAAGGAGACTCCCAGGTAAGATGGCTGCATAGGAGTCACACCAAACCACCAAGCCAACCTGGAGTGGGGAGGGTGGAATTTAAGCAAAACCATAGCAAAATGCACTTTTCTTCTGAAAAGTGAAGCTGTGTAGGTTTTAATCTGCCACAGCAGAGAAGCTGGAGAGACAAAGATCTACCAGAAAGGAGGAAATTGGCCAGAATAACACAGAGGTGCTTGCAACCCATGTGGATCTGCACACCCACCAAAGTTGGTGCCCAGCTGTAGGAGCAGAGACCAAACCAGGGGCTTTTCCAGCCTCATCAAACCTGAAGGGAAGACAGTGGAGATTAGCTAAGGAGATGCTGAAATGGTTACAGGTGGGACAAGCCAAGCAGTTCCAGTACAATTCCAGGATCCTTACAGTCTCCCATCCCAGCCATCAGGACCAAGAAACTCGGGAGAATGCATTCACTCCCCAGTAACAGGGCATCAAGCACAGCTGAACAGAGCACCAGCTCCACAAACAGCACAGAGGGATGGAGGTGGGCATTCATCACTGGTGAGATTGGAATCCACCCCAAAATGTAAAAAGGCCTATTGACAAAAATATAGCAGGTACATAGGCCTGCACTGGAAGTGCTCATCTCTCTTTCAATGCCAGGGCAGGTTATGGGTTACATATTTGTGGTTGGTTTTACCAATTTCAATTAAGCTTTATTTATTGGTTCACCATTGTCTTTGATGCTTTCAGAGTCATAGGGCGTTTGTCTTTTTCTTCTGTCATGATTGGGGGCAGGGTCTGATTCAGAGCCAGACTGACCTGGATCCCATTTCAGAACAGAAATCTCAACCTACCAGCAACACATACCCTTAGGGATCATTTGGTTTGATATAGTTATCTGTTTGTTTCAATGCCCACATTTGCATACTCTGTGCTGGTATCTATTGAATGTGTATATTGCACAGTTGAACATTAGAATTTTGCCAGTAAATTGCTCCACCCAGCATACTAGAATACTTGAATAGCAGGCAAACTCAATACCTAGGAATACTTCTGTGGTTGAATTGGAGTACAAGAGTTGCACATGGCACCTTAAACTCATACTTTGAAGGTACAGAAAGTTAGATTTCCAAGTCTAAGAGCACCACAGATAATTAGAAAGTCCAAGCCTCAAATAAATTCAGGATGCAAAACTCACTACATTATAATACAAGAAACACAAAGAATCAAGACAATAAACCCCACCAAAAATTATAAATCCACCACAAATGACCCCCAATGAGACTGCTTTAGAGGAAATATATGACAAAGGTTTAAAAAAGGAAATAATAAATTTTTCTATACTCAAAGAAATCAGAGGAAATAAAAGGAATCAAAGAACAAAACAAAGGAATTAAAGAATAAAACAAAATCCTGAAAGGTATAGTAGAAGAAGAATTTCAATCCAAAGCATAATAGACATTTTTAACAAATTCATGGAAGAAAAAAATCCCCAAATTGGGAAAGAAATGCCAATGCAGATACAAGAAGCTTTTATAACATCAAACAGACAAAGCCTGGAAAGAACCTCTCCTCACCATGTTATAATTAAACTACTAAACATGCAAACCAAAGAAAATATTTTGAAAGCAGTTAGAGAGAAAAAGCAAGTCCCCTATAAAGTCAAGCCCATCAGGATCACAGCAGATTACTCAACACAAACTTTAAAAGACAGAAGGGCTTGGAATGATGTATTCAAAGTTCTAAAAGATAACAACTGTCAACCAAGATTACTTTATCCTGCAAAGCTATCTATGCAAATTGAAGGAGAAATAAGGACATTCCACAACAAAAACAGGCCAAAGGAATTTATGACAACTAAGCCAGCTCTACAGAAAGTACTTGAGTGAATCCTTCACTTTGAAGAGAAAGCAAAGCACACACATGTGGAAACAGGAAAAAAATAAACCATACTTAAATAACAAGAGAGTAAAGGGAAATCAGGAATCACTACAGAACAAGAAGAATGCAGAGAATAAACACATACCATTCAATAACTCTTACTATCAATGACCTCAATGCCCCAAACAAGAGACACAGACTTGAAGACTGGATTAAAAGGCAGGATCCTGCTGTTTGTTGCCTCCAGGAAACTCACCTCTCAATTAAAGATAGACACTGTCTTGGGGATAATGGATAGAAAATGGTATTTCAAGCAAACAAGCCTAGGAAACAAGCAGGGGTTGATATCCTAAGATGACAGGATAAACTTCAAACCAACATTACTAAGGGATGATAAAGAAGGTTACTTTATACTGATTAAAGGAACACTCCAACAAGAGGACATTACAGTCCTAAACATATATGCACCCAATATGGGGGCTGCCAATTTCATCAAACACTATTAGAATTAAGGTCACAGATAACACAAACACAAGTATAGTGGGTGACTTCAATACCCCACTCTTATCGATTTACAGGTATTCTGGCAAAAATAAAGAGCTAGACATCTGGATTAAATTATATCATGGAATAAATGGAAATAAGAGATATTTACAGAACATTCCATCAAATGTTACATAACATACATTTTTCTCAGCAGCACATGGAACCTTCTCCAAAATAGACCATATATTAGTGCACAAATCAAACCTTAACAAATGCAGGAAAATTGATATAATCCCTTGTACTCTATCAGACCATAATGGAATTAAACAACAAATCTGCAAAAAGAAAAACTACAGAGCATACAGAAATTAATGGAGACTAAACAGTACACTATCGAATGATCAATTGGTCATTGAAGAAATCAATAAATTCATGGAAACAAATGATGATGAGAATACAAAATACATAAACCTTTGGTACACAAAGAAGGCAGTCTTAAGAGAGAAATTTATAGCTCTAAGTGCCTATATTAAGAAATTAGAGAATTCACAAGTAAGGAATTTAACACTTCACCTTAAGGAAGGCCTTAGAAAAAGAAGAACAATGCAAACCAAAAATCAGCAGATGAGAAGAAATAAAGATTAGGGCAGCAATTAATGAAATAGTGAAAAAAAAATCTAAAGAATCAATTAAATAAACAAATAGTTGGTTCTTTTAAAGGATAAACAAGATAGATAAATCCTTAGTAAATCTAACCAGAAGAAAGAGAGAAGACACAAAAAGTAATAAAATTAGAGATGAATAAGGCACCATTACAAAACATACCAAAGAAATTCAGAAATTCATAAGGACATAATTTAAGAATATATATGTCTCTAAGTTTGAAAATCTGAAAAAGTGGATGATTTCCTTGATTCATATGACTTACCAAAATTAAATCAAGATGAGATAAACCATTGAAATAGACCTTTTATACATATGGAGATTCAAGCAGTTATAAAAAGTCTCCCAACTAAAAAAAAAAGTCTAGGCCCCAATGTATTCACTGGTGAACTTCACCAGACATTCATCAAAGAACCAACACCACTGCTTCTCAAACTCTTCCATAAAGTAAAAAAGGCAAGAATTCTATCAAACTCCTTCTATGAAGCCAGTATCACCTTGATACCAAAAGCTGACAAAGACTTGTCAAAAAAGAAAATTTCAAACCAATCACCCTCATGAGCACAGATGAAAAAATTATGAACAAAATATTGGCAAATAGAGTACAAGAATATATTGAAAGATTATTCTACCCTACCACATAGGCTTTATCGCAAAGATACAGGAATGGTTCAATATACACAAATTGATAAGTGTAATAAACTATATAAATGGACTGAAGGACAAAAATAACATTATCAACTCAATAGATGTACAAAAGGAATTTGACAAAATCCAACATCCCTTCATGGTAAAAGTCCTACAGAAATTGGGAATATAAGGAACATATCTCATCAAAAATAAAAGCTATTTATGACACACCTATAGTCAACATAATACTAAATGGGGAAAATCTTGAAGTTTTCCACTAAAGTAAGGAACAATACAAGGGTGTCCACTGTCCCCACTTTTACTTAATATAGCAGTGGAAGTCTTACCTATAGCAATAAGGAAAGAGTCACTTTTAAAAAAGATACACATTGAAAAGGAAGATATCAAATTATCATTATTTGCAGATAATATGATTCTATACATAAAGGACCCTAAAGACTCTATCAGCAAAGTGTTCGAGCTGATAAACACTTTTAGCAATGTAGCAGGACACAAAATAAACACACAGAAATCAGTAGGCTTCCTACATACCAACAACAAACAGGCAGAGCATGAAATCAGGGAATCTCCCCCATTCACAATTGCCTTAAAAAAAAAAAAAGTACCTTGGAATAAACTTAACCAAAGAAGTGAAGGATCTTTATAATCAGAACTTTAGAACACTCAAGACAGAAATTGCATAAGACAATACAATATGGAAAGACATCCCATGTTCTTTGATTGGAAGAATCAACATTGTGCATATGAAAATCTTACCAAAAACAATATACACATTTAATGCAAACCCCATTAAAGTTCCAATGGCATATTTCACAGAAATAGAAAAAAAGAATCCTGGGCTGGAGGGATGGCTTAGCAGTTAAGGTGTTTGCCTACAAAGCCGAAGGACCCAGGTTTGATTCCCCATGACCCACGTTAGCCAGATGCACAAAGGGGCACACGTGTCTACAGTTCATTTGCAGTGGCTGGAGGCCCTGGCACGTCCATTCTCTCTCTCTACCTCCCTCTTTCTATGTCAAATGAATAAATAAATAAAATATTTGACAAAAGACAAAAAAAAATCCTAAAATTCATATGGAAGCACAAAGATACCTCTACTAGCCAAAATAATTTTGAGCAACGAAAATAAGTCTGGTGGTATCACCATACCCAATTTTAAGCTATATTACAAAGGCACAGTAGCAAAAAAACAAAACAAAACAAAACAAAACAAAAAAAAAAACATGGAACTGGCACAAATGCAAACACATAGATCAATGGAACAGAACAGGGGACCCAGTTACTAATATGGACAGCTACAGCAAAAATGCCAAAAATATTCACTGGATAAAAGACAGCCTCTTCAACAAGTGGTGCTGGGAAAACTAGATGTCTATATGTAGAAGGATGAAAAATAGATCCTTATGTATCTCCATGCACAAGAATCAAGTCCAAATGTCTGAAAGACCTTAATATCAGACCTGAAACTCTGAACTGCTAGAGGAAAAAGTAAGGGAAACCATTCAACATATTGGCATAGGCAATGACTTTCTGAATATAACCTTAATTGCTCAGGAAATAAAATCACTAATCAACCACAGGGATCTCATGAAATTGTGAAGCTTTTGTACAGCAACGGACACTGTGAATAGGACAAAGATATAACCTACAGAATGTGACGAAGTCTTTTCCAGCTATACATCTGACAGAGGATTAATATCCAGAATATTCAAATAATTCAAAAAACAAAACAAGAAATGAAACAACCCAATAAAATGGGCCATGGAAGTAAACAGAAGGTTATCAAAAGAAGATATAAAAATATCTAAGAAGTATTCTACATCCTAGCCAGTAGGGAAATTCAAGTTAAAACTACTTTGTGATTCCATCTCATGCCTGTCAGAATGGCTATCATGAAGAAAACAAGTGATGATAAATGTTGGTGAGGATGTGGAAAAAGTGGAACACTCCTACACTGTTGGTGGAAATGTAGTTTGTTCCAGCCATTGTGGAAATCAGAGTGGAGGTAAAAATATATTTACCATATGACCTAGCTAAAGCACTCCTAGGCATATATCCTAATGACTCATCTCACTACTTCAGAGATACTTGCACAACCATGTTTATTGCTGCCCTATTCACAATAGATAGGAAATGGAACCAATAGATGTCCCTCAACAGATGAATGGATAACAAAAGTATGATACATTTACACAATGAAGTTCTCTTCATTGGTAAAGAAAAATGAAATCATGAATTTGTGGGGAAATTGATCTAGAAAGGATTATACTAAGTAATGTAACCCAGGCCCAGAAAGCCAAATGTCACATGTTCTCTCTCAAATGTGGATCTTAGATACAAATGTGTAGACTTGTGTGTGAGCTGGAACCAAAAACCAGTAATAGAGAGAGGGAAGTAAGCTAGAAAAAAGCTATAAGGGAGGATGTAATAGTGGCATTTTTGCTCTGGGGGAAAGCAACTGCTCTCTAATTGGACTGGAGGACTGTTCTATGGGAAGAAATACATGCCTGGTACTGAGAACTTAATCAAAAGCAGTGGAGGCCATGAGCCTTAGAGGTATAAGGCCTGTTCTTATCTGGCTAAATGCACATATTAGTCTCACCAAACTGCCCTGAAAGCACTACACTTATGTACATATTCATATATTAATGCTACACTCACTTTTGGTTAGAAAAGCTCTTTTCAGATGGGGATGACCATTGGGATGACCCAAAAGGCTATATAGTGCTGAGAAAAAGTGACAGAGGAGTGTCTAACACTGAAACATCTCTATCCCATCCTCCAAGGCTCAGGGTCCATTGCAGAGGAAATGACAGAAAGAATGTAAGAGCCTAGCTGGAGGGATGGCTTAGTGGTTAAGGCACTTACCTACAAAGGCAAAGAACCTAGGTTTGATTCCCCAGTACCCACATAACCCAGATGTACAAAAAGGCACATGCATCTGGAGTTCTTCCTCAGTGGCTGAAGGCCCTGGAGTACCTATTCTCTCTCTCTATCTCTCTCTCTCATTCTGTCTCCCTCTGTCTGACTCTGTCTCTCTCAAATAAATAAATAAAAATAAAATATTTTAAAATTAATGTAAGAACCAAAGGAAGGGTAGGATTCCTTATAATGCACCTGTCCAGACAGAAATTGAGCTCTAGATCCATGACCTTGCAGTCCCTCACAATACTTACACTAGACCCTCATAATAGGATAAAAAGACAATGATATCAAAATAAAAGAGACCAATGTAGAGAGGGAGAGCATATGATGGGGAGTGGAGATGTGAAGGGGAAAGTTGGGAAGGGAAGGGAATTATCATGGTTTATTGTCTGTAAGTATAGAAGTTTTCAATAATAAAATTATACATTAAAAATGTTAGCTGAAATTATTCACATCTCAGTTTTATTCATGAATCTGAAGTTTCTGTGGTTATAAGACTATCTATATTTTGTATGTATTTAGATATCTAGATACACACACATATATACATATGTATATGTATACATAATACACACACATATATATGTATATATGCACATATATATATGTATATATGCATATATATATATATATATATATATATATATATATGATTTGTAAATGAGATTATCCTCTTCAAGGTGTGATACAGGTGTAGAGCATGATATAAATTTAGATATAGATGTAAGGTGTCTGAGTGTTTGGTGTGATTTCTTTACAGGAAAAAACAGATTTGTCTTTTCAAAAAAGAGATTGCTAAAATCCTGAAATTCTAGCACTTGGTTAGCTGAAAGTGGAGGATATAGAGTTGAAGGTCAACCTTGGCTTCCTAAGAAAAACCTGTCTCAAAATAACAACACCTAAAAAAAAAATGAGACTGTATATTTCAAAATGAGAAAGAAAACTGTGTAGGACAAACCTGAAAGTTGTGTACAATGTACATAAAGTTTGGTATGATTGTAACTAAGAGTAAATTATACTTTTATTAAATATTTAATGCATTTATTTAAGAGAGAGAAAGAAGTGGAGAGAAAGAGAGAGAGAGAGAGAAAGAGAGAGAGAGGGAGAGAGAATGGATGTGGTAGTACCTCCAGCCACTGAAAATGAATTCCAGATGCATATGCCACCCTCGGTATCTGAATTATGTCGGTACTGGAGAATCAAATCATGGTCCTTAGGTTTTGCAGGCAAGTGGCTTAAATGCTAAGCCATCTCTCCAGCCCTAAATTATGTTTTTAAAGAACCTCATTTGAAAAGTATTGATGATGAAGGACTATATTTTAGTTTTCTTGCTGATTTTTTTCTCTTAGATTAATACTCTGCTTTTTATAGAAACTTATACTTGTAAACAACCTAACTAGGAGACATTTATGACTTATCTGAATAATTTCCTGTGTATTAAATTAACATTTTTCATGTTCTTGATCATATAGGAGAATATTCCTCTATGTTTTTAAAAAGCTGAGAGTGTTTAAGCAATGCTCCTTTCTGTGTTTGCTTTAAAAATCTTTTATTTTCACTTGTTTAAATAAGTGGCCCAGTATTGCTTCTCACTGACCTGTGGCCCTATTTGATCAAATGCTAAAACCTCTAGATAACTTTTGATATTTTGTCTTCCCCACATTGAATCCTGAATGATATCATTTGCACTTAAACTATCTTTGTGATTTCCCATGGGCTCCTAGGAATATCACAAAAGATTTGTTCTTTTCCTTAGAAAAAAAGAGGTGCTATAAATAATTGAGTTATATCGTATGAGCTTCAGAGAAAGTGTCAGAGTGTTTACCTTCACTGGTTTAAAACTTTTATGGATAAAATGTAATCATGTAAATATTTCAGAAATCATATAATATTTTGAAGTCTTTCACTGATCTTACTACTCATGATAGTTGTCTGTTTACCAGAATACTACAGTGACTTTACCTAATGTGTTGCCATTCATATTTTCAGTTACTTTAAGTATGCTATTTGGTCACAATTTTTCTTCTCTACTTGGATCCAACAGAGTTTAGGGACTTTTGCCTGGAAAGTCACATTACTTACCTGTGATGTTTAAGTAATATATAAATGTTAGAAACGTATCTGAATGTAGTACATTTGACTTACAATTTTCATTATGATGGAGGAAAAGCAGGAGGTATAAAATAGAAAGCATAGTTTGCATGATGAATTTTGATCATTGCTAAACAAACACGTGGCATAATGTTGTCTTCATATGTTAGGTGCCAGTATCAGTGTAACAACAAAAGCCAAACGATGTTACTATATAGCATGATGCATTGCAAGCATTTATTTTATTTTATTTTATTTATTTTTTTTTTAAAAAAATTTGTTATTTTTATTTATTTATTTGAGAGCGACAGACAGAGAAAGAGGCAGATAGAGAGAGGGAGAGAGAATGGGCGTGCCAGGGCCTCCAGCCACTGCAAACAAACTCCAGATGCGTGTGCCCCCTTGTGCATCTGGCTAACGTGGGTCCTGGGGAGTCAAGCCTCGAACTGGCGTCCTTAGGCTTCACAGTTATGCGCTTACTGCTAAGCCATCTCTCCAGCCCAATTGCTGGCATTTTTGATAGTGTGCTTAGTGGTTTTTATTCCCATCAACAAAACAACAGGCTATGCATACTTTTTAAAAGGACATTTTGTGTCATACAATTTTCTCCAAATATACACTAATATGAGAGTGTTGGGAGCTCATATAATGCATGCTAGCCTAAGCTGTGATATTTAGAGTGTTACATATTTTAATACATTTTTGACAAGATAGTTTTAGATCTGTGATGGGCTTTTTCCAAATAGCCCCATTGTAAGTAAAGGAGCACTCATATATTCTTTGCATATTCTCACCACCTGATCAATTATATTCCTGTAATTTCTGTCTCTGAGTGGTTATACATTGAGCATGTTTTTCTCTGTAAATGGTAAGTACGTTAAGAAATTAGACATGTTACCTATACTTTTATTTGTTTAAAGTATTTTTTTTATTTATTTGAAAGCAGAGTGAGATAGAAATGTGAGAGAGAGAGAGAGAGAGAGAGAGGGAGGAAGAAAGAGAGAGAGAGAGAGAAATATTGAGAATGTGCATACCAGGTCCTCCAGCCACTGCAAACAAACACCAGATACACAGGTACATGCAGCACTGTCAGCATCTTGCTTTACATGAACACGGAGATATAGAACCCATGGTGTTCAGCTTTGCAGCCAAGTGCCTTAAGACTGAACCATCTCTCCAAACCTACCTATATTTATTTTTTTATAAAAGGTCATCCAGTTGGCCCCAGTTTATATTTTATGTTACAGAGTCATTATTTGTTTTTCAGTTACATTATTATGACAATATAGCCTCATGTAATATTTCACTTTTAACCACAATGATTTCAATGCATTATCATTTAAGATAATTCTTTGTATTAGTTGGCTAATCTCCCTTACACCCTTAAAAATTTCCATATTACTTTAATGAATAAGTATCTCATAATTGTTGGTGTTTTACTTCAACATATCATGAAATTCAACAGGCAGTGTATGTTGCAGTTAGCTGCCTGTTGCTCACAGAAAACACCCAACCAAGAGCAGCTTGTGGAGGAAAGGGTTCATTTTGACTTACAAACTCGAGGGGAAGCTCCATGATGGCAGGGAAAATCAATGGCATGAGCAGAGAGTGAACACCCCCTTCTGGACAACATCAGATGGACAACAGCACCAGAAGAATGTGCCAATCAATGGGAGCTGGCTATAACACCCATAAGCCAGCAACCAACAATACACTGCTTCCAAGAGGATCCAATTCCCAAATTGTCCTTGGCTGGGGAGGTACGATTCAGAACATGTATGTTAATGAGAGAGACCTGAATCAAATCATCACGGTATATAAGGAAGTGTAATATTTTGTGTGGAAAGTTGTTTGCGCAGAGATCTGACTTCTTTAGTATGTTTGGTTTACTTGGTCACCTATTTTTCTTAAGTGAAATTTATAGTAGTGTGTATTTTTCAAAAATGGTACCTATTTTAAATAACTTGTATTATAATTCATTATTATAACATTGCTTCTTCTTTTTATTCAATTTTAAATTTCTGATTTCCTCCTAATGCAATCCTTTCTATATCATGAGAGCTACTATTTGTAGATGCATTAGTCTCTTACCTTGGTATATATCATTAATCAATTTGTTTGATATTACCAGGCAGCCAACTCGAGTTTTCTTTTTCTTTTTTTTTCATCTCTACTTGGATATGATTATTTCATTTTTTTTACGGATTCATGTTTCTCTAGTTCTGTAAAGCAAAAGATGAAGCCAGTAGAAGTTGAGGCCTGTGAAAGAAGCTAATTGAGTACACCTTACTTTTTCATACTGAGGTTCCACTAAGTCTTGGCTACATAGAAGTGTGCTGGTGCTGTTTAAGACTTACTAGCATTTCTTTACTTTTTACATTTTGCTAAGTGTAAAGTAATTCATAATCTTTTTGTTTCTTCCATTGCTTATGACTGATTTTAAAATACGTTATCAGTTTTAGAATGAGCTTTATGTTCTTGAGTTTTATTTGCTTTCATTATAGTCATGTAATGAACTTTTTCTAATATGAACCATGTAATTATACTGAAATCTCTAATTGTACTTACACTATAAGTTGACTGACTTTATATGCCAATATATACAAATGTATGTCAACACATGATTATCAATTAACTCAAAATTTAAAATACTCTGACTCCAGTGCTATGTTATAAGCTTTAGAAATATCTTTTTTATTTTTTTATTTTATTTATTTATTTTTATTTATTTATTTTTTTAATTTTTTTTCTTTATTAGTCAGTTCTGTATTCAGCAAATACAGTCAGTTTGGTACCATTATTAGGCTCATCCGTGACCTACCCCCTCCCCTTGGCCCCTCCTTGTTGAGGTATACGGGTCATGCATTGTGGAGTTAGCCCACAGTTATGGGTAAGCTAAATGTCTCTGCATATCATGACCCAACATGTGACTCTGACATTCGTTCCGCCCCCTCTTCCGCAAAATTTCCCTGAGACATGTTGGGTTCATTTTTGGTCTGCTTCAGTGACGAGGTGTTGGAGGCCTCTGAGGCTCTGGCTCTCTGATTTGGTAGGTGTTGATTTTTCTCTGTGTTGATCTCCTTCCCCCTTGTGCTGGTATCCGGTTCATCAGGAAAACGGCCCTTTGCTTGTTTCTCCGATTTTTCTTAGTTTCAGCCGGGGCCCTTTTGAGGTATGATGGGGTTATTTTTTTTTATTTTTATTGGGGATCTTTATTATAAGAACATAATGCAAATTGGTTGTAGTGTCATCAATTTATCCTCTTATGCCCCCTTTGCCCCATCCTCAACTCCCTGAGGGCACTCTTCAAGGGCATTATCTATTGTCATTATGTAATCATAGATGAACAAGTCCATTCTTTTGGGGAGGATAGTGCTTCATAGTACAGTTTCCTACCGTGTGGCTCATACATTATTTCTACCAGCTCTTACACTATGTTTCCTTATCCTTGGAGAGTATGCTAGAAACCTACTTGAGTGTTGATCTCTCAGCAGCCTCATATTTTCTGTTTTGATGTATTTTGAATCTCCTCATTCTGCAAACATCAAGATGGGCAAATTGGTTAATAAATATATTCAACTTTTTACATCAACCTGTATTGGTATAATGCTTTGTATATTATTATTAGACATCTTCAAAATAATAAATTTATTTTCTAATAAAAATGAATTCTATCACGCTAATCTTTCTTTATATAAATTGGTACCATGTATGTTCCTATGGGTTATTTATAAAGCTGGAAGGTGGCATAACTGACTCAGGTCTTCAGTTATCAGTTACATTATCAAAAGCCAACAATGTCTCAGCCATTTTTTCTAGCAGTATAACAATAAGAAGCACATTTACCTTTTATGCATTTATTAAATGATGATTAAAAAGTATTATTTAAAAACTGTTTTAGGATAGTAAATATGAGCACTGCTTCAGATAATTTTCTTCCAATTAATTTTATATAGTATGTTGCTTTGCTATGGCATATACATTTTAACCAGATCCTACTTAGCCTTTTGGTCTTTTCAGTCTGAAAGTACATAGGAAAGAATATGGTATAACTGTTACTCAAATGACAAACCTAAATATAGAAGATGAATTGTTTGCCCTAGGGCTAGATTTGTTACTAGGATAAGAAATAACCAATCCAGGTTTTCTCACAGCGAAACGTATTTGTGCTCAATGTCCTTCTAGTTACTTTATGTCATTTTACTAAGATAAAAAAAAAATCTATGTCCTTCTCAAATTCATTAAATAAATAGAAATAGATAAATACATTATTATACTACCAGTTCTTATGAGGTCATTATGAACTAATCCAGTATGAAAGATGTCCAACATTCAACATTAATGCAGGTAGCATTACATGTGCTGCACCAGATCCCATACCACTCTCATCTCATCAACCTCACCCTTCCTTGGTTACCCTCATAAAGTTATTGCTAATACTTAATACTAAAAACACTCCAGGAGCTTATTCCACTGTATCAACCATTAGGTATATTTTATATTTGTCCCAGCTTAACATTTATTGTCCAGCAGTTTGAGTATCACTTGATTTAAAACTGATTATTTCACAGGCCAATGGTTAATATTTTGTGATATCAAGTCTGATATTTCTACCTATTATGCTTAATGAAAAAGGTTTTCCAATACATTGTTGGGGAATTGGTATATAACAGGATATTTATTAGGAGTTTCAACACACTTTCATGGAGATGAAAGAAGGTTAACACCTTTCGAGTGTCAGAAGGGAACATTTCTTTGAGTGGTTTAGTTTTCTATTTACTAAAGATTCCCACTATCCCCTATACCTTCCAAGTTAGAAAGCAATATAAAACTAATCATTTCTGACCTTGGCTCTTACCTTACCCAGCAATTAATCCACCATGACTTCACATCATGCATAGATGATAAACAAAAATTGAAATTAAACTTAGTATTTTAAGGTTAAAAATCTGTCCAGTGGGCTGGAGGGATGGCTTAGCAGTTAAGGCACTTGCCTGCAAAGCCAAAGGACTGAGGTTCGATTCCCCAGGACCCACGTTATCCAGATGCACAAGGGGGCACATGCGTCTGGAGTTCGTTTGCAGTGGCTAGAGGCCCTGGCGTGCCCATTCTCTCCCCCTCTCTCTCCCTCTTTCTCTGTCAAATAAATAAATAATAATAAAATATTTTAAAAAATGTGTCCAGTATAATTATTGCATGTATAGGTATTATAAAGTATTTTCCATATTTGTATATTTATTTTCTGTTTAGAAAACTGACACAGGAACCATACGTGTAAGTATATTTATGGGGTAATATGGGATAGAGTTGGCATAGTGTTAAAGAATGTAGGCTCTACAGTAATTGTGGCCTAATTGAGATGATTACTACATACGGACACTCAGATTTTAGGTAAATATACTTGGGCAAACTGACAATAGCTAATCAGAAGTTGTATAGTTTGTCATCAAAAAGGTATATTTATGTACTGTGTGCTAAAGTATTATTTATAAGCACCCAAAGTGGAAAAATACGAAATAAATTTGTACCAAAAAATCTGGAAGAAATCTTTGAGAAAAGGTAACAATCCTAGGTCTCATTGTCATTTAAATACAAACTTTTAATGTCATTTAAATACAAAATGATTTAGACATCATTGGTAACGTCATTTTTTCAATTTCAATATACTTGTTTGTTTCTCGCTCTCTTTCTCTCACTCACACTCTGTGTGTGTGTGTGTGTGTGTGTGCGCACAAGCATGTGTGTGTTCAGATATATGTAGTTAAACATCTGTGTATTCCTAAATTGTTCATCTTATTTTTTTGAGACCGGTAATCTCACGGAACCTGGAGCTCCCTGAATGGGCTAGATTATCTAACCAGCAATGGCCAGTGATCCAGCTGTCCTCATTTCTCCAATGCCAGTTTTATAGGCACCTTTATATGTGTATTTTCTGAGCGCACAGGAGGTCTGAAGTTAGATCTGAAGTTGCACAGCAAGTTCTTTACTGCCTGAGCCATCTCCACAGCCAGCATTTTCTTTAAGTCTGTAAATATGGAAATTAGAAATATAAAAACTTTAGAGTCTAAAGAGTCTCCCAGTTCTCTCAACAGAAAGATGAATTTGAAGGGATATTACCTGTCTTCATCACAGCTGAGGGTTAACTGATGGAAATATATCTTGGATAGCACGTGAATAATGACTGTTTGAATAATTAAATTCAACTTGTGTTCTCAGACATTACTTTGTTTTGCTTTTTTATTTTTAATATTTTTATTTATTCTTTATTAGAGCAGGGGAAAGAAAATGGGCGCTCCAGGGCTGCTAGCCATCACAAATGAACTCCAAATGCAAGGGCCACCTTGTGCATCTGGCTTATGTGTGTTCTGTGGACTCAATATTGGGTCCTTAGGCTTCACAGGCAAGCACCTTGACCACTAAGCAATCTCTCTAGGCCTATAAGTTATTTTTTTTTCAACTTTATTTTCTCTAATTTAATTACTTGATATCACAGTTTCACTATATAATATCAAAATTAATTTAAATATTTCTAAATTAATTTAACTATGCAATTTTATTGGATTTCCTTTACCAACATCAATACTCTGCAGTAGTAATTTTAGATGATAACCTTTTAATTTAATAATCAACATTGCCTATAAAGTTTCTTAGCTTTAAAATACTGCAAAATTTGTCTTTAAAATGCCTACTACTTTATCTTGCTTAAACCTGTGATGTAGTAGTTACTGTTACCTTTCAGACAACTAAGAAACTCTTAGTTAAAATTACAGTGTCCTTTCGATTATATTTGGCCACACGAAGCAATAGGTTTTATTTGATTAAAAAATATCTACTGTACTCTACACTCTGGAAAATTCAGACAAGCATATTTTGGTCAGGTAGCATGAAACATAAAACATATTTATGCAATATAATAAGGGAATGGGAAATATGTACTGAGGGCTGAATTTATAGATGTTCTTTCTGAAATGTACATTGTCATTCTTATCAATCACTGTTGGAGATGAGGTTAGTGAAATTAGAAATGCATTTTGGACAGTGACATTTACAGGTACCTGGAGCCTGCAATTTAATGTGTGTGGAAAGCCTTAATAATTCAATTATAGACTTGACTGAGATCAGTGAACTCATTTTAGCATTGTGAGTAGGATTCAGTGCACATCATAGTCTAAGAATTGTTCTATTAGAGGTGTGTGGCCACTCCAATGCACTACAGACAGAGGTTTTCTTTCATTAGTAGTTTGTGAGGCCCTTTTGACAGGTTGTGATCTGGGTGGCTGTGACATCTTATTGATCCTGTCACAGGCTATCCCATGCTGTTCTACAACAGCTGTAAACTTTCTTCTTTCTCATGCCTTCGAAGAATATGAATTCTGAGAAAGTTGTGGCCTGATTAAATCTGAGCTGTGATTTTCAGGATACTGCAGACCACATGAGAATTTTATTAATGTAAAAATACCTCACACAAATATCTTGGGTTAATTTATTTGTTTGTATATTTTGAAAAAATAATAGAGGTTATTAAAAATTTACAAAAATAATATTTCTGGTCAAATTAATCATGATAGTTTAAAATGCAACTATTGACAGTTTCAACAAGTGGTTTTGCATTTAGATCCCAATATCACTCACACTTTTATATTAATTTCTTCTAGCCATCAACAATGTGGCATCAGATAAATTCTGTCCTTTGCTATACATATCTAAAATATGTATGCTTGAGGAGCTGGGAAATGGTTCAATAAACAAAGCATTTTCTACACAAACATTAGTACCTTAGTTCAGGTTACCAGAAGGCACAAAAGAAAGGGAGATGCAGCCCTGGCATCTGTAATTCCAGCTCATCTGTTCAGAGATAGGAATCGGGGATAAGATAATTCTTCCACCACACTTCACAATGTCTGCTGATGTCCACATACTTGTGTCTATACTCATATGTGGGAAACACACACACATACACACATGCACACATAAAAAGCTTGAATTTAGGTGTTGCAAACAACTCCAAGATATGTAACAAAATTACTTTAATGTATTATGTTTTTACTGATATACCTTCACAATTACCTTGTGAATTTATTGTTTCTCACATTCTTTTTTCTGTCCATATTGACAGGGTTTTCAGGGAAAAACTAAAGACACAATTTTTAATTTTTTAAATCAATTTACTTATTTATTTGAGATAGAGGGAAAAAGAGGGAGAGAGACAAATAGAGAGAGAGAAAGGGCCTGCCAGTACCTCTGGCCGCTGCAAATGAACTCCAGATGCATGTGCCACCTTGTGCACCTGGCTTACATGGGTTTTGGAAAATTGAACCTGTGTCTTTTGCATTGCAGGCAAATACCTTAACCACTAAACAATCTCTATAGCCCTGAAGACTCAATTGTAATTATGAAAAGCATTAAAGTTTATTTCATACAAAAGTAAATATTTTTGATGCAAAAGAGAAATGGAAGTAGAAATTCCATAATTTTATGATCAATGTATTCTTCATTGTCATTTCCCTAGTACAACAAGACTGACTTATTTTTGACATTACGAGAATAGAATTGAATGGGCTTCTAATTCAGAAACAAGGCATTTATTCCTATGTTCCTGCACCATAGCATGAGTTTGATGTGTTTCATAGTTCCTCTAATAATAAGGAACCTCAACAATTAAGAAGTGATTATGATTCTGTTGATTGGTAGTAAGAATTTAATCAGAAAACAATAACATCTTAACATTGGAGATATAGAAATGCATTCATTGAATCTGTGATGCCAAGCAGGCTACTATAGGCTGAGGGACCTTCATACAGTTCTGTGCTCAATAAAAATAGTGCCCTATCCTCATAGTTACAATGGCCAAAATTATCTACTTCTAAGCAGAGATTATTTCCATTAGCACATAATTTCTTACAGTATGAATTGAAATAAAATAATTGAGGTCAAACCCAAGTACATTATCAAAAGAAACAATACTCATTGGGTGGGCTTAATGTTTCTGCTTGAATTTAAAGACATTTTGTCTCTTCATTTCTTTTCAGTTTTGAGTTAAATAACTGTGACTAATATAATGAACCTGCTTTTATTAAATCTCTTCATTGTCCCAAGTGACAAGGGAGATGGTCCAATGGGTAAAGTGATTGATGTGTAAATGGAGAAACTGAGTTCACACACCTAGCACACACATAAATTCTGAGTGTGATGGAACATGTCTTTAGTCCCAGTGCTTGGGAATCCAGACTGTGTGTGTGTGTTGCGGGGTGGTGCTGGAACGGGCTGCCTAGCTAATCTAGCTGAAATGTATAGGGGAATTCAGAGTCAGTGAAAGACCAGAAATAAGGTGAAAAGTGGTTGAAGAATATATCTGATGTTGACCTTTGATCTACACACACACACACACACACACACACACACACAACACACATGTGTATTCCCATACACACAGCACATATGCATAATCATGCAAAATCAAGACTGTCCTCAAGTGAAGAGATGAAAGTCTCCCATCAACATAATTACAATGTCTATTATTTTACATTTCAGAAATGGGTTTGGTTATTATGTGAGAAGAGAACATTTAATAGAGATACAATAGTGGCTTCAAAAGAATTCAGAGTGTAGGCAACTTTTGATGACATTTGAAAAGGAGGAATAAAACTTACCATAATTAGTAGATCAGTACAGGATGAAAGAAAAATGTGGGTGCAAAGTCACACGTCTGATGAGACATAGCACATGAGACACATTTCTGGTTAGAAAGCCTGAAGTATATTATGATACTGATATTACCAATGTTAGACTAAACATATAAGTAAGCATACAAACACAGCTAACATACACTCATCACAGGGACATTAATTGCTTGTTTGTAGGAAATGGAAAGTAAAGCAAATAAAAATATGGCAGTGACAGGGTCAAATCTGAGTTAGTGAAGGGACTGAGAGAACTGGAGAGGGATGACAAGGCACTGGTCAGAATGGGAAGTGGGTCTGAAGACCAGCAGCCTGTCTATCTCAAAATTTGCACTAGACATTGGACAACCATAAGATACTTACAGTTGACCTGAACAGAGCTACAAATAGCACACTTACATTGAAGATAGTGAAAAGTACACCATGCTCCCCAAAATATTCTTTTGGAAACCCGAAGTATGGTGATGTCCTTAAATAAGGTATGCAACCTAATGTTCAAGTGAGAAAATTGGTGATCCATGTTTTAGACAAAAATCCCATAAGACACATATGAAGCATCAATCAGAAAATTTCAGGTGGGCATTGGAAATATGGGAGTGGTAGCTGGGATATATGTGTGGCAAAAGTGTATTGGGAGGTTACCATATATTAGTGACTCTTGCAGGGACCACTGGAAATCCAAAGTGAATAAGACAAATATGTGAGATGTGCTTCCTTGAATTCAGGAATATGATGAAAACAATCTTTCCAAATAGAGATAGATGAGAGAAAGAGATAGATGATAAATAGATAGATAGATAGATAGATAGATAGATAGATAGATAGATGAAATTGAGGTCTGAGTTTTAAGAAAGTCAAACAGATAAAGGGAAAATATAAATCCTTCTTCTTGAACTCAGCTGATAGTCAGTAATGAACCATACACTACAACCTTTTTACTACAACTACTTTGAGACATTCCTCAGGCAGTTAACAAGTACATCATAGGCATTCACTATACAACAGGCACTGAGTACACAGGGCAGCATATAATATTTAGCTCCAGAACCAAAAGTATGTTAGCGAGTTTATAAAACCATTTAGAAAGAATCAGCACTGACATCTCACAATAGCTTATTTTGTAAATGATGCACTTAACACAACTAGCTGGGAAGAGTCAAAAGAGATTCAAAGGCTTAGAAAAGAGGAAAGTCAAAAGCAAATTGGATTTCCTATGTTGGAACCTTGTTCAAAGACTGTTTTATTAATGTAGCACAATTCTTTAACAAAGCCTTTATCTAAGAGTTAAACTAAACTCTTTTTTATTTACTTACTTATTTTTTTTTTTGTAAACATTCACTGTATGAGAGGTACCAGAATTGCGCACTGTGGCTTGTTATATATATTAGCTAATTTTATCTTCAGGAAGATCCTGTGGAGCAGAAGCTCTCATTATCCCTAATTTACAGATAGAAAATAGAAGCAGTATAGGAAAAGTGATAACTTCCCTTATTTATATGCTTGACACACAATGATATCATAAGTCATTGTTCATTGTATCATTAGGATCAAAATTACCATTACATAGAATCACCTACAAGAATTATCTGTCCCTATTCACATTCATAGTTCTAACCTCTTTGTTGCTTAGTAGATTATACTAGATACAAAGGGCTCCTACTAGTGCTTGCAAATCCAGATATTACATGCAACCTCCTGGAAATAAGACACAACAGACAATGCGAAGAAGGCCTTAGTCAGGGACTGAATATGTAACTAAAATTTGACCCAAATATAGTAATATAAAATAAGAGGAGCCATTTATTGAGAAATTGCCTTGTGCTATTAATTTTCTTAAGAAGGTCACAGGGAACTCTTTCTTACCTTTTTAAGGTAAAAGTATGAACAGATAATTAATTGACCAATAATCTGTTTTAAACTGACATAATAAATTCTGCAATTATAAGGGTTTTCAAGATCCAAATTATTTTTCTCCTCCACTAAAATTGCTACATGTACGGATCGAATGCTTTCTGTTTTTGCCGTGTGTGTGTGTGTGTGTGTGTGTGTGTGTGTGTGTGTGTGTAATTGATGTCATTGAATACACAGAAAAGAACTTGACTTTTCTGAATATAAAAGAACTGGCTTAAGCCTTACCACTGTATACACTGTCAGCATGATCCCTCTCTCTTCTTTATGTATGAGAGGTTCAATACTGTGACCACGTCTTATCTTAATCTTCAGTTGTTGGATGGTTATTATGACAAAAGATGAAACTTCTACAGACATTTAGAAACCATCTCCTAAGCATATTCATAAAAATATAATAACTTTGTTCTCAATGTTTGTGTACATACAGCATATATAAATTTATACCTACTGTATACATATAAGCTACGTGCATATGTATTTTGCACATATGCATACATTCATATTAGGTTAAAATTATTTTTCTTTTCTAGAATCTATCATACTACGTACTTACAAATAAAAAAACTGCTCATATAAATTAAGAGATGAAATAGATTTACTAAACATATCTCCAAAGGACATTGTGTGCCTTCTAACTTAGCAACAACATAAGAGAATAACCCAGCCACATAGAAACCCTGCAACACATAACTAAGATTAGTCAGTATTTCTGAGAACATCCCTGATCATAAAAGTTAATATTGCTTGAGAAATACTTTAAATTCTGTATTCAATTTATTTCCAAGTTAAAACATCTGCCCAAGTGATCTGGATGTCAAATCTTGACATACAGAATAAGTATAATTGCAATGGTTGTGAGGTCAGCGTGTCACCAAACCTTTATCTGCATAATAATATTCTAATAGCTATATTTTAAATTCAGTTTCTAATGTAGACAGGGCCAAATCTAATTTCAGTCAAAGATATTATAAATCACATTTTCCTTGCAACACTCCTGTTACTTTACTTTTCCATCCTAATTTCAACACTAAAGACCAAAGATTTGGTCAGCTAGGTTCAATTAATGAGCCTTAATGATTTGGAAATAAAATTCATCTCAACTAAATTCTCTCTGTAGACATTTATAAACACAGAGTATTGTACATTCTCTGAAGGGCATAGAAAGCTGTCATACAAAAATATATTTTAATCTATTGATGGGTATAAACTAAGATGATGAAGCACAAAAATTAGCCTCATTATTTAACTTATTTCAAGAAGAAAATTAAATCTGGGACAGAAGAAATTTCCAAGGGCATAGCCTAAGGAAAGAATTGACTATGTGACCTAGTAGATATTTTTTCTCTAACTTTGTAGATTATATGACAAAACATAATTTAAATTATGTATAATTTCATAATTTATAGGATAATTAAAATTATGTGTAATTGCAACTTCATTTGTATAATTATAATGATGTATAATTAGGTAGTTATAATAACTCATATTTCTAAGACATGCATCCATGCAACTATATCAAGTACTACTTTCTTTCATAGGAAAATGAAAGGGCATCTTAAATTCATCAAAATTCCACACCTTATATTTGATGACTTTATCATAGAAATAAAAAGTATATATTTGGATAGATGGGGCTTCTGATGTATCAAAAATATTTTTCTTTAATACATCTACACTTTTTATTTTTAGATTTTCGTAAGATATATCTGTGTGAATATTTTAATGTGTACCATTAAAAATATTGAGACAAGCAATCACCATTTATAAATGTATTAAAATTCATAAATTGCACAATTTGGAACTTTCTTTCTTCTACTTCCTAATTACATTAAGTCTGAAAAACCAGACTTATGCCATTATTGAATTTTATAGCTTGTTTGTTCATGCAGACTGAAAGCAAAATAGGTTTCTATATTAATAAGAACTACATTTCAAAAAATGGAGAACATAGTGGATCCACTATTAATACATTGTTACCCAAGGACACATAGCAAAAGCAACCAATTTTATTCAAATATGTGCAAATATTTAAAGTTGCATTGATTATGCCATCTTAGAAGATAAGAATTACAGGGGCTAAAGAACTTGCTCAGTAGTTTAAGGAGCTTGCTTGGAAAGCCTGAAGGCCCAGGTTTGAGGTCCCAGTACTCACATAAAGCCAGATGCTCAAAGTGACACATGCTTCTGTAGTTCTTTTGAAGTGGCTAGAAGCTCTGGCATGTCTATTCTCTCTCTCCTTCTCCTTGTCTCCTAAATAAATAAGTAACTACATAGTTTTTTTTTAATTTTTAATTTTTTTATTAACCACTTCCATGTTTATAAAAAATACCCTATGGTAATACCCTCCCTCCCTCCACTTACCCTTTTGAAACTGCACTCAACATCATACCCCCTCCCAATCTCAATCAGTCTCTCTTTTACTTTTGATGTCTTGATCTTTTCCTCCTCTTATGACAGTCTTATGCAAGTAGTGTCAGGCACTGTGAGGCCATGGATATCCAGGCCATTTTGTGTCTGGAGGGAGCATGTTGTATGGAGTACTGCCCTTCCTTTGGCTCTTATATTCTTTCCACCACCTCTTCTGCATTAGATCCTGAGGCTTGGAAGGTGTGATAGAGATATTGCAGTACTGAGCACTGAGGTCATTTCTTGCATCACCATGATACCTTCTGAGTCGTCCCAAAGTCACTGCCATCTGAAAAGAGAAGATTCTCTACCAAACGTGAGAGTAGCATTAACATAAGGGTGTGAACATTAACAGAAGTGCTTACTGAGCAGTTTGATAAGCATAGTATATACATTTGGCTAGACAACAGCAGACGTTACACCCCTAGGGCTCATGACTACCCCTGTTTTAAGTTGTCAGTATCAGGGGTGTGTTTCTTCTCATGGAGCAGACCTCCAGTCCAATCAGAGGGCAGTTTGTTTCCACCATGATAGATGTGCCACTATTGCACCCATTGGCTCATTTGGCCTGGCTGGGCAAATATAAGGCTTGCAAGTGTCCACTGTTGAATGGCTTCTTCCAGCTTTCTGTCAGCTGGTCTACATGGAGGAGGTTATCAGCTCAGATCCAGCAAGATTTCTCAGTGGCCTTGCAGCCCAAGTGTATGGAGTCTTCAGCAATAGGGTCTTACCAACTATTCCTGGTGTGAAACCAAGGGCCTTGGCAATGGCCTATAATGTTTTGGGGGCCTCAGGGATCTCCCTGGCCAACAACTCACTGAAAGATATCCCATCCCTGGCACTGAAAATTTTCTAGCAACAATCTATGGCTCCTGAGTGTTCCATTGTCCAAAAAAGTAGGATTAGATATGTTTTATTTATATCCTCTTAGATTTTGTTTAGCTGTCCCTCCACCTTTCTTTTACTCAATCTCTTCCCTAGACCTCATTTTGGGCCTTTTCAGCCCATTCTTCTACTTACTTACTTACTATTACTTATTACTTATTACTTATTACTTACTATTCTTCTACTTAAATATATACAATACCATCTTATTAAATACCCCCCCTCCCTTCCTTTCTCTTCCCTTTCTATCTCTTTTCTAGCTCACTGGCCTCTGCTACTGAGTTTTTTCCTTCTCACACAGAAGCCCAGTCATCTGTAGCTAGGATCCACATATGAGAGGGAACATGCGATGCTTGGCTTTCTGAGCCTGGGTTACCTCACTTAGTATAATCCTTTCCAGATAGTTTTTTAAAAGTAGGTGAGGCTGAAAGATCTTCTCACTGCTCTCATTTTGGAGATATTTTCACTGTTTCAAATTGAGGTCACCTTTGCTAGAGAAAAGTACTTATGCTTGTAGCTGACTTGTTATCAATGAACACTTAAACATTTACTGTTTGTTTAGAAGAACAGAATTTTAAGGATTTTCTTCAGTTGGTCCCAGGGTGGCTAATGGAATATCTATCCTTGTGAAATTCACACAAAGTAATAGATCTACAAGCAAGCTATCCCATTAAAAATTCAAAATCAAATATGTATAATAGAAATGAATCTCAAAGATTATTCATAGAATTACTTGACTATTTTTTTTAACAAAGAAATAAAGTTTGTCTGGATGTCCTTGATGTTACTGCACACCATCTAGGAAGGAAATGATGAGAGCAGTGTATAAATTTCAAACTCCACCACTGTATAAGGTACCTGAAAGAGTCTATGTGTGCACTTGTACAGAGACCTTCATCTGCTGCTCTCTCTGAAACTAGATAAATTACAGCAAATGTCGATTTCCCAGCTTCTCACAATGTTTATTTCTCAAGTGAGTATACAAGGATTGGATTGTAAAAGGTTCATTTGAATATATGGGTAAAAAAGATTAAGGTGGGCACAGTGAACCACTGAATTCTGGGGGAATTTCATTGCCAAAAGAAACAATCTATCCACCCCAACCTGATATTCACTTAATTTTTGTCAAGAAAGCTTTAATGGACTCTGCTGTTGTACTTGTCATGCACAGCAACAATTTTGAGGTTCTTTTTTAAATTTATATTATTATTATTATATTATATTATTTTATATTATTATTATTATATTATTTTATATTATTTTATATCATTAGTTGAGTAGAAGGCAGAAAGAGTGAGAGAGAGAAGAAGAAGAAGGAGAAGAGAGAGAGAGAGAGAATGGGAATGCCAAGACCTCCAGCCACTGCAAAGGTACTTGAAACACATGTGCCACTTTGTACATCTAGCATATGAGGGTTCTGGGAATTCAATCTTGGACCTTTGACGTTGAAAGCAAGTGCCTTCAACACTAAGCAATCTCTCTAGCCCTTCCTAACATTTTTTTTTTTTTTTAGTTTAACTTTTGAGATTCTTGTTAGGAACTATATGTGCCACCCCAACCATTTTCTTCTAGATCTAAACTAGACTCAATTTTCAGAGATCTCTATGGGTGAAGTACCATGTTTGCTCCATGAGGAAATTCACAACATTCCAAAGCACTACTTGAATTTTCTAACATATGTAGAAAAAATATGGAGAACAGGTTTGGGAATCAATGGCTATGAAGAGGGTGGGATAATACAGAAAGAAGCATAAAGGACTGGAGAAATGGCTTAGCAGTTAAGGCGCTTGCCTGCAAAGCCTGAAGACCCAGGTTCAATTCCCCAGGACCCACATAAGCCAGGTGCACAAGGTAAAATGTGCTTCTGGGGTTGTTTGCAGGGGCTGGAGGCCACAGCAGGCTCATTTCTCTCTCTCTCTCTCTCAATAAAAAAATGCAAGGAAATAAAAATGTTTATAAAGGTTTAAAGAATATGTGATTTTCCACTTATGTCTACCCATCTACATTAGGAGGGCTCAGTACAATGAGAAATAAATATGTGAGGTGAGTCCAAGCACCCTTGAAAATACTTGTCATCTTTCTTCTTGCATCAGACTTTACCATCCAAATGGGGACACCTTATGAGCATAAACACAGGGAGAGCAGTTTTCCATTTACACCCATTCACCGGTGACCAGGAGGGCATGCACAGAAGAACCCAAACAAGTCAGAATGTATGACTCACACAGGCTATTGTTGACTAGTTAGTCCTGGAGCTTTGGGGCCTAAAAGAGGTAGGAGTTGTGCAAAATTCTAGCTCTTATAGATAAACAGGAAACTTTGTAGGTCCAGTGAACAAAAGTCTGACTTGAATCCTAAACGGAGAGACAAAGACTAGGACTCAATGAACAATTTTGTATTTTAGGGACTCAGAAGTGAACACTGGGTACCCTAGGGGATTGACTCCAGAATTCTGACAAAAAAATAAGTATACTCTAATTTTCTCCCTACATTTCAAAAATGACACTAGGGATATTTGTCAGAGGAATTCTGAGTTTAAGCAAAAGGAAATAGATACTCAAAGCATAATTGACGTTGCATCTGATATAATGTAAATATCAGGAGACTCAAAATATCATCCACAAAGACCAAGAGACCAATCACCTTAAATTCAGAGCTTCTGGGGGTCGTCTGGTCAATGAGAGTTTGAATATCTGTCTCACGATGGATCTCTGGGTCTTTCTAAGGACCTACTTCACATGTGGGATCTGTAACTGGAAAAAGCAGAGTTAGGAGCTGGGAGAATTATTTCAGGAAACCTGTCCTGTGGACCAAAGGCTTTTATGTAGCAAAGACCTAATATAAGATGTGGAAATGCCTCTCCCTAATAAAATAATAAAGCACAGCAAGGCTATGTTCTCAGTAGCATCAGTGCCCCAACTAAAGACTTGAAAGGTGTATAATTAGTATTTCTACTATATCCCCATTCAACTCACCCATGTGGCCTTTGTAGAATAGAGATTATTATAAGCTGATACAGGTGATCATTACATTTGCATCTGTTTGTTCAGAATGGTTTCAATACTTGATCATATTAACAAGATACCTGATATTCAACTCTTGATCTGGTTCATGTCGCCTTCTCCACTTATTTACTTATTTATTTTCAAGGAGAGAGAGAGAGAGATGCCATCAGGCCAAATGTGGCCCTGATGAGTGCCAATTAAACTTTACGAAGAAGAGTCTAAGATGTCCACATTCCTCATTCTTCAGACGTTACCCTCTGTCTTTTGGCCTGTGCCACAGGTACATTAGGGCTTTCTATGGTTAAGTCAACAAAGCAGGGGGATTCTCAGGGTGTCATGCCTTAGGTCACTAACATCAAATTCTACTTACTAAGGGCAACTTGGCTACAGCTACTAATATATGATAAATATGGCAGAAGAAAAGACTACTCCATGCTCTCCCCCAGCGTATGGGGTTGGGAAGACAGTTATTTAGTGGGAGGTTTATAGCATTTGACAGCCACCATCACGAAAGGGCAGAGTTTTATTTCTCTTATAAGGCAAAAAAAAAAAAAAAACACTGAATTTACATAGTGATTTACCCACTGTCATTATATTTTACATACTACTTAATTGATCTAAGAACTCACTTCATAGAAAAACAAATGTGTCAGTAGATCCATTCTTATGTAATTTGATAGTCCTACCATGCTTTCCACTACTTTGAAATAACTAACTTGATAGGTGGTGAAATGACCTTTTGAACACACAATTACTGCGCTAGCTACCTAACAGCACTTTTCGGGGCTCAAATATAGTTACATAGGAAGTTTTAGATATTTGGGAATCATTGTCCCATGTATAATGCTTTCTATCTGAAATAAATGTGGATAGGCCTAATAATGAATGAAAATATATAGGAGTAGTACAATTATCCTGAAAAGAAAAATGGTCAAATATGAAACTATATGTTGGTCTAGGGGAAATTGTGACACTCAATGGTCACATATTTAGCTGGGGTATGAGTGAAAAATATTCACAAAGAAATTTGGTAAATTTGAAAAATATAACCACTAACAACATTTTAACTTTTTCTTTCTACAACCTTACTTCTTCACTAGCATGAAAATCTTAGTTCTGAAGAAAAGGATGCCTTAAACCAATGATATGGCAGATCCACTAAACTGGAGTTTGAAATTACTGTCAAAAATAGTTTTTTTCAGGGCTGGAGAGATGGTTTAGCAGTTAAGACACTTGCCTGCAAAGCCAAAGGACCCGGGTTTGATTCCCCAGGACCCCAAATTAGCCAGATGCACAAGATGTCACATGCATCTGGAGTTTGTTTGCAGCTGGAGGTCCTGGCATGCCCATTTGCTCTCTCTGTCTCTCTCTCTTTCTCTCTCTCTCTCTCAAATAAATTAAAAAATAGTTTTTTTTTTCCTCCAAATTTATAGGCTAAGAGTGTAGATATTGTGTAGCCTCAGATGATTCATACAGGTTTTCAAGGGAAAAAATGAAGTACTACTTATGACAGGGGGTATGGTAAAACATTCCTGAAATTCACAATGCTTCTCAAAATAGCTGTACATTGAGATTAAGTTGAATAAATTAATTCCATCATATATATATATATATATATATATATATATATATATTCCTATATGTGTGTGTGTAAAAAATATAGCAAATTAAAGTGTTTTTTAAAACATTTATTTATTTATGAGAGAGAGAGGGGGTGAGGGAGAGGAAAGCAGATAGAGAGAATGGATGCACAAGGGCCTCTAGCCACTGCAATCAAACTCCAGATGCATTCACCACCTTGTGCATCTGGCTTATGTGCATACTAGGGAATTGAACCTGAGTCCTTAGGCTTCATAGGCAAGTGCATTAACCACTAAACAATCTTCTCAGTCTTGAAGTTTATTTTTTTTTGAAGGTATAGGGGATATAGTCTAGGCAACAGGAAAATACCATCTATTACCAAATGACTATTAAGAGAACTGAAAAATGAATATAATTTTCACTAGTGTTTTCCTAATTTCATGATGAGCTTATATGTTTGCATATGTATGAGTCATTGTTTTCCCCCTAATCTTGTTATTATAACATAAGATGCACTGACTGTATAGAATATAATTACTGCTGTCATATTGCAATATTTAAATTATAAATAAGCATGGAGAATCACATCATTTCATATGCTGACTTCCCATTCAGAGGAAGAGGACCACGCATGCAGAAGTGAATGCATGGTAGTTTTATCAAGTCAGAGTGTACCATGAGCCTGGTCACATTTTCTTTTTAATCAAGTGTGTTTTAAGGTAACTGATGAATGAGTGTCAACTTCGGTGAAGTGAGTGGGTTTCTCAAGTTCATGTGTCATCTTGACTTGGTCAAAATTAATCTATATATTTGTACAGATTATGTCTTGGGTGCTAAAACACATTTATTTAAATTGGCAGATTGAGTTAAGCAACTTTTCCTCCCAACCCAATTATTTGAAGGCCTGAGTAGAATCAGAAGAACAATTCTTTCCTGAGTTTGAGAAATGACTGGTAGGAATCGAGACATTGTTTTCCACTGCCTTCCTACTTCAATTGAAATTATCAGCTTCTGCTGGATTTTAGACTTGCATGACTTTGATTCTAATTATATCAACAGCCCTGCTGGTTCTCCAGACTTTTAATTGAGTGTAAAACAGTATCCTAAGTTTTACCTCCTTGCCACCTCATATTGCCATCTTGATTTCCAGGGACTTAGCCTCCATTCATCAGTGAAGTATTTTCTTGTAAATAATAAGTAAAGAACTAAGAAAATACTATATTTATCTGTGGAAAATTAATTAACGCATTCATCAAAACTGTGAGGCTTCCATTTCTGACTTTGCTACTGGTAACTGATATAAATTATAAGTTTTATAAGACTGTAGCTTAAAAGTTATACCTTTGTATATATAACTATATTACTTAGCTTTCAGTATGGCAGGGCATGATAAATGTTATCTTTTTTTTTTTCACCTAAACTAGGGCAAAGACAAACCAATTTCATATTTCGAACAGAATCTTCCATTCAATTTTTAATAAAAAATTATGTTTGTCTCATCTTTGTTCTTTTTTATAATGACTTTACCAAACTAAAATATATTGGTATATTTATCCACTAAATAACTTGATATAGAAATATCCTTACATAATAATTTAAAATATAACTCCATGCATATAATTTTTGTATGCTTTTCATATCAGATATACTTACAAAAGTTATGCTATTTACAGTGTTCTGTTTTGCTGATTTTGTTAAGCCTAGAATAGTTTCTGAGTTTACTGTTTATGCAATGTTCTATTTAAAGAAATACTTCACTCTGGGTTTTTTCAAAACTGTCTCCTTTTATATCACAACTTCCATGAAATGACTGATTAAAATAAGTCACTGCTATAAGTAGCATTAGTATTGCCAAAATAAGAGTTTAGACAAACAGAAAAATAAAAGTTTGGACTAATGTTGTTGGTGTTCTATTAATATTGACAATATATGGAAAAACAATAACTCAAACTTGTTCTCTATCATATATGTGTGTGTGTGTGTGTGTGTGTGTTTTCTACTCCAAAATGTGTGAATAATAAATACATATAATCAGCATGAAAGGATCCTGCACCTGAGTGAGGATAAACAAATAAGAAAATCAGCTCCTTTTGCCTTAATATGTTGAAATTGATCCATATTCAATGGGACACTTAGCCACATCCCTCTTAACCATTCATATGTATCTTCAAAAAGCAAATGTCAACAGGAAATTGCAATAACTTAGTAGAGAGAAGTATTTCTTTGGATTGACAACATAATTAACTTAATATTGAGTATATAAATCTGAATTTACTTCTTCAATTTCCCTTTCCTCTCTATATCCTTAATAAACTCACATTTCTCATTTCATAGCAAGTTTATGTTAAGTAAATTCTATGATCATTATGCCTGTTCTACCAACTTTTTCATTGTAGCCAAATATTATCCTATTTTAATATTTTCAGAGCAACATTTAGAAAATCAGATCATAGTGGATTGATCTGAAGTGATAATAGATTTAGAATAAATAGTGAAATTAGATAATACATTATGGGCATGAAAAATATGAAATTTGTAGAAGGAGATATTCCTCAGTGGTTGAAGGTTATTACCCAAACTCTGATGGCCAGGGTTGAATTCCCCATTACCCATGTAAGGCCGAATTCATAAAGATGGTGCAAGCATCTGGTGTTTATCTGCAGAGACAAAGGGATTGGCATGCTTCCTCTCTCTGTCTTTTTCTCTCTCCTTGCAAATACATATTTTTTAATGTGAAATTTTAGGACCAGGAAGATGGCTCAATGATAAGAGTGTCTGCAGTACAAGCATTAGGTCCTAAATTCTATTTTCTGTACCCACTCAGAACATAGCATGTCTGTGCCCCAATTTATGCATGGGGCAGAGGGAGCAGGGAGACAGTCTGTCTAAAACAGAGAGAGAGAGCTCTAATTTACTCAAGAAATTCTTTGTCAGGGAAAAAAGACAGGAGAGTGGTTGAAGAGGACGATTGGAGGAGAAGACCTCTGGCCTTTACAGAAATGCACATGTGTGTATCTACACACACACACACACACACACACACACATGCACACGCACACATACACACACACATACACTATATATATATATATATATATATATATATATATATATATATATATATCACCAAAAAGACTAAATATATTAGTTGATTACAAGTAATTAGTACTTATGTATCATTTGCATTCTGGAATGGTATAAGATACTATTTATTACAACGTTGAAAATGATGCATTACATTTATTGGCAAAGAAAATGTGTGCCCTTCAATTCCTGCCTCTTTATCTGCAGCTCAGCTTGTTGGTCACATTGTTAACATATTAGATGATTAAACAGACACATAAGAACTAGCTATTTAAAGTAACTTGGAAGAGTGTGGATAAAATTCCAGGTTCATGAATTAAAAAGCAAGCACAGTTCAAGGAGAGGAATGAGAACATGTGAAACATAAGTTATCTGCCAAGTAATCTGCATTTTGGAGTGAGTTGTCAAATTTGATTAATTGTGAGTTCAGGGGACAGTGAGTTCAGAGTGGCCTTCATTAGATCCAGAACTTCCTGTGCCCTTCACCAGTAATCAGGATGGATCTGCCTCGGTATTTGGCTTGTCCTGCATTGCATGGATATTAGCCACCTACTTCCCAGGGGCACATTGGACATAGCACCATTTGTAAGGTGAAGAAAAAGAACAGGAGCTTAGAAAAAGCCATTCACAACCTCAGAGTTCTCAGGGCCTATTTTCATGAGAGGACATTACAAATCACATTAAGGTATTAAAAGAATGTGTTTTGTGGAAACATTTTTCCTGGACAAAGACCATGATGGGGAAATGGCCATGAGATATACTGCCATTGCTAAAACTTACAACAGGGAACATTCGCTTTGTCCTGAAATTATAAAACATAGATTTTGTAGAAGTACAGTTTCTCATTTTTATATTTAGCCCATGTATCTTACAGGATGTTCCCTCAGACCTATCTGCATGTTCATGATTATTCACTTGTTAGAAGTGAATGTCTTCACTAAATACGCTTCACCTAATATTAAATATGAATTAAGCATATTTTGACAATGAAAATGTTTAAACATTTTACTTGATTAGAATTAATTATTATGTAAGCATCAGTGGCTTTCTGGAATAATATGAAGTATGGTTTTCCCTGGATACAATGATACTCAACTGTAATCCCAGTGCTGGATAAGGCAAAACAGGACAGCAAGTTCATGGCTCTTCTGCACTGTGTAAAGTCAAAGGCCAATTCTCGGTTGTTCATCTTGAACATGTGACAACCATGTTTCAAAACACACACAGGTGTGTGTGCGCACATACACACACACACACACATATACACATGTGACAAGGGGGAAAAGAAACCACTGTATTCTAAAAGATCTGATCACTTAAGAATAAAAAGAAAAAATCTGAGGTTGAAACTGTATACACATCATGGTGAGTACATTAATTTTCCTGTGTGGAATTTTTCTTATAAGATATTATAGACTGAGTGTTTCTGCAACTCCAGCATTCATATTGTTAGTCTATAGTGTGGTGAGAATTGGAAACATCATAGAAAGCTAACGAGTTTGTAGAGATTCCATCTTTGTGAAAGAATTAAAGTCTACAAAAAATACAGTAATATCTATTCTCTATCCCCCCCATCACTGTCCAACATGTGAAGACATAGCAAGAAGACATGCGTCCTCATGTAAGAATGAGACCCCTCACCAGAAGCCCAGACACCTGCTACCTTATATTGGACTGTTGCTGTTACTGACTCAACCAATATACATGTCTCATCACAAAGGGAATGAACAACCAGGACCCCTGCCTCAAGAGAAGATGGAAGGTGAGGAATAGCTTGGAAAATTATCCCCCCAATCTTCTCACAGGCACAGTTCCACATGCAGGTATGTCCCCACTCACACATACATACATCCAGCAAATAAATAAATAAACAAACAAAGAAAAATGAAAAGGCATTCTCAGTCTGTAATCTGCCAGGCCAAGGTTTTTATTTGGGGTGTTTTACTTGTTCAGTGGTATTACTCTGACCATGTGGCTCAGCATCTCTAACCACTAATTTATTCCTTGTGTTTTTTTTTAATTTATGTATATGGTTTAAAGATTTACATTATGTATGTTTAGTTAGGTTACCACATTTGAACAACATAAATTTCAATATTTATTAAGTATCTTTCAAGCAGAGGACTGTTGAATAAACTGCAGAACTTATCTTTAAGATAGCATGTAAAATGTGACACGAATTCCAGCTAACAAGAGCTTGGGAAAACATGATTCAAGTTGGAATGGGAGAAGGTGGCACCTCACCCACAAGTACGTCTATGGGACACAAAATTTCATGCCATTTTTGATGATGATATTTTGTGTTTAAATGAATTGAGGTCAAATTTGCCCACCAGGAATTCACAAGGAAATTCACATAAGCATACAGAAAAACATGTTTTTCTCAAGAGAAGCTGACATTACATTAACGTTATTTCATTAGACCTGAGTCGCCATCTCCTTTACGTACCTCCCCCACATGCCACAGTCATAAAGTAGTAAATACATTAACAGCATTTCTGCTCCATTCCATCTCATTCCTCAGGAATTTCTGACAGATATTTCTTGCAGTGAATTTGTAAGGAGAGACAACAGCTTGCCAGGGACAGTCATGTATTTATGTTCAAGCACTGATTGTGTAAAGGCAGGTCTATGAATGGCTACAATGTTCCTATTTGTTCTCATGGGTCTTGGAGTATGTAAGATAATTTAAGTCCTGATAAAATAAGATTTAATCTGAAGTAAAGAAAAGAAATACTAATTTGATAATCCTGAGAGCAAATTGGTTTCTCACATTAAATAATACAAGAAGAAAGCTTGTACCAATCCACATTTAAAAAATTAATCCACTTAATATTTCTTCAAAACTTTCATTTATTATTTATTACATGAACACTTTTTGTAGTTAACAGGTTTTCTGGAGTGTACTTTGCAACATCATCAATCTGAGTGGAGTTTATTTTGTTAATGGGTACCTTAACATCTACATATTATAAAATATAACGAATTATAATTGGTTCTATAATAATGAAATATTGCCATTCCTTTCTATGCTCCCATGTTGGCTGCATACTGACTTATTTGTAAAGTATTAAGTCATTGAGGAAACTGTGTGTGTGAAAGGAAGCTAAAGCACTTAGACCTGGGACAAAATCAAAAGTACACAACTGCTTAACAAGAGAATTAAAGTCTGAACAGCAGTACTGTGTCTTGGGGGAATTTGAGGATTGTGAAGGATATTTAGGAAGACAGCTATAGAAGCACAACAAGTTGACTGAAGTTTGTAATTAATTTAGCAATTGCTATGACAAAGCTACAGGCAGAGAGCTAGCTAATAAAATGTGCCAATCATACAGCCTTTAAATAAAGGAGCAAGAGAGCAGTTATTGTAAACTTTAACATTGATGCAATATTTAATCTTCTCTTCCAGAAATGACCTTGTATTATAAATATCAGGTCTTTTTCTGGGAAAAGAGAACTTTATTATAACTATACACTGTAATATTTCCAGTATTTTCCTTTTCTTCTTCTTCATGTTTGATGTTTAGGGTATTTTAAATAAATTTAATGTAGTAATAAATTCATTAGGTTTTTTATAGAGAAATAGAAAATACATGTATATATATATATATATATATATATATATATACACACAAAAGATATGAATAAGGTCTTAAAATTTTCACAAACTATATTAAATGTGACCTTATTTGTAAATATGTAAAAAACGTATACCCACTTGGGATTTTTCAAGAGTTATAAAATATGAATCAAATTTCTTGGCATACTAGCATAGCAGTTTAATAGAACAAATATATACTTTTGCATTCGTTTCACGTGAATAAAATCTATAGAATAAAATCTGAGAATTGAATTACAGCTGGATATTTTCTTTCCATCTAAATTAGGATTTCGTATTTTCTACATAAATATCATAATTACAACATAGAAGAATATGAGGCTGCCACCTGCAAGTCATTATGTTTTAAAATAGAGTCCTATCAGGGTGAAAACAGAACCTTCAGAATAGTTCTAAACATATCAAATACCGTACACACCGAACAGAAATATTTATATGTAAACACACATATTCCTATGGAAGAAACACACACCTACTTTATTAGTAAATTAGAAACTTGAAAGAGATTTTAAAATTGTAGAAGATGATAATATATCTTAAAAGTAGATTCATGTTTTCTTTAACTATCTGAATATGTGGTTTGAAGAGATATAAAAAGACAGTGCAAGCATGCATATGTAGTATAATTGTCAAATGGAGCTAACCATCAGGAACACTACCTCACATTCTTATGGTCTGGTGAAGGAAAATACAATGGGAGCCTATTCTCTTAGCAATTACCTCAAATACAATAAATTGTGACTGAGTACACTCACAATTGTGCACAGCAAACCTCTTGAACTAATCTTCCATTCCAATAAAATTTTATATTCTAAACAACATACCTCCAAGCCTCTCTGGCCCGTTAGCCATTTTATATTCTAAACATGTTACAGAGCAACAAAATGTATGTGATAAACATACACACACACACACACACACACACACACACACACACACACGGAAATAAAAACACAGTTTTAATTTGTCAATTTAAAGGTATCTTTAAACCCAGAATGCTCCAGTTGATTAACCTGGTATCTGAGATGATAACTCTGAATTTTATATTCTGTTGTCTCTTCAGAAGAAGCCTATATCCTATACTTTAATACAACATTATATCAGGTTTTGAATCTTCTCTCATAAGCACATCAGAGATCAACAAGTTTTTCTTGGTTCACTGCAACCTGAATCACATATTGTATTTGTTTTTCTGTTTTTATGGGGTAGCACAGGATGACTTGGAATTCATTATATGGTCCTAGGGTCGCCTAGAAATCATGGTGATTCTCCTACCTCTGTCTTCAGAGTACTGGGATTAAATGTGTGTGCCGCCACAGTGATCATCTGGTCACAGGTGTATAAACATTCTTTCTCCTTGAGAACATTCAGTTGAAGTTGCTTAGTGTATATCCTGAGTCACAGAGAGAGAAGATACAAAAGCACAATGTGATGTATTAAATTTGTGTGTGTGTGTATGTGTGTGTGTGTATGTGTGTGTGTGTGTGTGTGTGTATGCACCTGTGTAATATATCAAGCTATCTCTATAAATTTTGAAATATGTAAATTATAATCAACAGACAACTATGGTCTAATTACTTTGTATGCAGGGAATTAGGTGCTCACTGTTGCTGGGTCAATTACACTAATTCTAACCTTACTACTTTTGAAATAGTGCATACTTGATGACTAGTAATTTAAGCTACCTATCAGCGTAAGTGGAAAATATACATCCTTTTCTCTTCTATCTTTTTTCTTATAAGCATATTGAGGTGAATTATCCAGTCATTCCCTTACTATTAATGTCTTCCAAACCCCAAGAGAAAATGAAAAATAATCTCTGGCACTCTCCTTTTTGTTCACCAATAAAGAACAAATTGCTGCTCGGGTTGTTAAATGTTTCATTCCTAGCATCAGAGAGAGAGAGAGAGGAGAGAGAGTAATAAAATCGATCCTAACCATATGGTCATGAAGAGAACATGGCATGCTAATATATAAAAATTGAGACTCCAAATAATATGTCATAGATAATCTTCCTGTAAATGCTAAGTTGTATCTTCCTTTAACTCATGTTTGATTGTTATTGTACTTTGTGGTTTTGAAAATATTTCCTCAAATACAATCTTCTATGAGAAAGATAAACAGGACTCATTTTCCCTACAGAAAACATGATGGAATCTTACTCTGCAAAGCAGGATGAGATGAACTGATTTCCTTTTCATAAAGAAAGAAGGACTCCAAGTCCAGGATAATGAAGGCAGAGTCGTTGAAGCAGGCCACATCAAAGCAAGCTAAGCACAGTTCAGATCCAAGAAAAAAATTAAAATGAGCCTGCATGACAGATGCTAAGAAGAAATAGCAGAGTAATGAAAAGTATTGTCAGGTATGATGGTACACACCTTTAATCCCAGTAGTAGGATTGCTGTGAGTGTGAGGCCACCCTGGAACTACAGTGTCAGGTCAGCCTGGGCTAGAGTGAGAACCAATCTCAAAACAAAAGGATCACCTAAAATCCCATATAAAACAAACACCTACATATTCAATATATAACATATGCAGAACTAAAATGGCACAATGTTAGGAAGAAAATGCTGAGTGGGGGGTAGAGGTCTGTAGCCACAATTCACGCATTACCTAATCTGTATAGAGGTACCTCTTCAACAAATCCCTATATTTCCCCACCATACTTCATTTTCTTTGTCTACATAGTAAAGAAAATGCTAAGGAATTTCAGATTTCTTTTTTTGCTTTTCTGTTTTGTTTTGTTTTTCATGGTAGGGTCTCACTCTGGCCCAGGCTGACCTGGACATAACTATGTAGTCTCTGGGTGGCCTCAAACTCATGGCAATCCTTCCACCTCTGCCTCCCGAGTGAGTGCGGGATTAAAGGTGTGCACCACCACGCCCGGCTTTTTTTTTTTTTTTTTAGGGATTTCAGATATCTATGAGAATTTACATTTAGAGAGGACCCAGAACAATCATTTGCACATGAACAATGCTATATGTTTATATTTTGTTAAATTAATACAATAGTTTAAGGAGGAAACCAAATTAAAATGTTGGGATCAGTTTCTATTTATTTTACCACCTGAGTCTAGGAATTTGGATTTCTATATAATTAGGAGACTTTGGAGCAAAATTCAATTAAATAAGCTGGAGAGATTGTTTAGAGGTAGGGTGCTTGCCTGTGAAAGCAAAGAATTCAGATTCCATTCTTCAGTACACATATAAACCAGATGCACAAGGTGGCATATGCATCTGGAGTTTGTTTGCAATGGCTAGAAACCCTGGCATACCAATTCTCTCTCTCTATCTGCCTCTATGTCCCTCTCTTGGCTCATAATAAGAGAAAAATATGATAACATTAAAATAAAAGACATATTAATTGAGACGGGGAGTGGGTATGATAGAGAGTAGAGTTGCAAAGGAGAAAGTGAGGGGGGAGGGAATTATCATGCTTTATTATCTAATATTATGGAAGTTGTCAATAAAAACAAAAAAAAGTGTTTTTAAAAATACTAATTAATTAGTACAAATACATAAGTTTTAGAATGTATGAAACAATTCAAGCACCACATTCTGGTCAGAAGATATTCCAATATAAAAGAGAAACAGTTGTATTCATGGATCTACATATTAACCAATACTGAATGATTGTTATGCATGTAGATGGATGATATATTGAGGAAAGTTGCCATAGTATAGTGTGAACCACGCATTGCATAGCAGGTCACCATTCTCTTTCTGTCATCTCCCCTCTTCACAAGAGTTGAGCTTTACTGTTCTAACTGGGAAGAAGAAAACTGAAAATCCTGATTGGTGTAGAAAATGCCTTCCTCTTTACTCGCTTACTCTGGTCAAGTGGGTTTCAGTATTGCAGATTTTCCTGACAACTGCGTTTGTCAGATGGAAAATCTGTCCAGGAATAAAGAGGGAAATATTCTTGTCTCTTTTTTACTCAAATTGAGAAGTATAAATGTGGCTTCTCCCAAACTACAGTGGATGTGGAAAGTCACTTTATAATTCTAGCAAAGAATGTGTTGGAAAAACAAGAATGATCCAATCCCAAGAGTTCCAGACAGAAAGAAATTATTAAACTCAAAGCTGAAATTTTTGAATTGCAAACTAAGAAAACAAGAAAATGCATAAAACCCAGAATTGTTCTTTGAACAAAATAAACAAGATTTATAAACTTCCGGCCAATTTGATCAAAAGAAAAAAAGATGCATCTCAAATTAACAAAATTATAAAAGGACAAGGAGAGGTCACCAGACACACAAAAGAAATTGGAAGAATCATCCAGACATATTTCCAAAACTTCTATTCCACAAAATGGGATAACCTGGAAGACACTGACGAATTTCTAGACCCATACCAAATATCAAAACTAAATCCAGAGCAGGCAAGTCTCCCAAACAAACTTACTACATCCATCAAGATGGAAAATGTAATCAAAAACCTCCCAAAGTGGAAAAGTCCTGGACCTCAAGGTACCAAACATTCATTGTAGAATTGAGACTACTTTTTTCTCAAGCTTTTTCATATAATCCCTGTAATACCAAAACCAGCCAGAGATACAAGAAAAGGAAATGAGAGACCTGTATGATGAACTTAGATGCAAAAACCTGAACCTCAATCAAGCAGGCTTCATTCCAGAGATACAGGGATGCTTCAACATATGGAAATCAATTAACATAATACATCAAAGAAACAATCTTAAACATAAGAACCACATGATCATCTCAATTGATGCAGAAAAGGCCTTTGACAAAATACAAGATCACTTCATGATCAAAACACTGGAAAGACTAGACAAGGAGAGATTATATCTCAACACAATTAAGGCTGTATATGAAGCTCCTAAAACACAAATCACACTTAACGGGGACTCAGAAATACCCATTGAGATTGAGAACAAGACAGGGGTGCCCACTCTCACCACTGCTCTTCAATATAGTACTATAAATCCCAAGTCCAAGAAATAAGCAGATGAAAGATTAAAACAACAGGGACACAAATCAGAAAGGAAGACATCCTATCATCTCTCTTTGCAGATCACATAATCTTGTACATCTATGACCAAACATACTGTACCAGAAAATTTCTAAAGGTGATAAATTACTTCAGCAAAATGGCAGAATACAAAACCAACACACAAAAAACAGTAGCCTTCCTATATGCAAAAGACAAACACACAGAGAAAGAAATCAACAAGGCTGTCCAATTTTCAACAGCCACAAAAATACCTTGGAATAACTCAAACCAAGGATGGGAAAGACATATACTGAAAACATAAAAACACTCAAGGGTTGGAGAGATGGCTTAGCAGTTAAAGCACTTGCCTGTGATGCCCAAGGACCCAGGTTCAATCCCCCAGTACACACATAAGAATGATGCACAAAGGTGGCACATGCATCTGGCGTTTGATTGCAGTGGTCAGAGGCCCTGGTGCGCATGAAAATGCTTATTCCCTTTACACTATCCTGATCTCCTTCTCTGTTGGAGAATCTGTTTTTCTTTTTCAGAAAACAGTGAGAGCCAAGACAACAACAACAACAACAACAACAACAACAACAACAACAACAATATATATATATATCAACAAGACAAGAGTAGATAGCTGATTCCCTGGCAGGAGATTAACCACCCTTTGCAAAGAAGCTAGGGTCCAGGTGAACCCACAGAGGAACTAGCAAGCTGAGCTAGACTGCTGCTTCCCCAGGGAGCCATGCAACCTGGGCCCAGGTGATGGAGACAGACACTAAGGATATTCAAAGTGCAGCAAACCAGAGATGCAGAAGCTGCTGAGAACTCAGCACTAAAGTAGGGTTAAAGTAGACCCATGACTTCTCAGGGAATTTTATGGAAGAGGGGCAGAAAGATTGTAAGAGCCACAGGTAGGGAGGGCATATCCAGTGGCATTGCTGCCCCCCTCCACAACAATGACTTACTGCTACTCTCCCAACTCATAACCCACAACTCCATGGTGAATACCAGCAAACCCACAGATGAGGGCCCTCCGTGGAGTGTGGCCTGGGAGGCGGGGAATGGTACCAACACAGCAAGTATCCATACGAAGTTTCTACTTAATAAAAATTTAAAAATAAAATAACAAATAAATGTAAAAATAAAAGAACTTTTCTCAAGGAAGAATAAGAACAAGGAGGAGGAGGAGAAGCAGCAATGGAATGCTCAGGTGAGTGGGTTACCGAGTACTTCAATCAGACCAAGCCACAAAACAACAAGTATTTCTCAGCAAAATTATCCTTTACTCTGAGTATAGAAAACCTGTGCCTATATTTCTACCACCTACAGGGAGATAAAGTTTTTAAACTCTTCTTGTAAATATATTTGAATTATTTCTCCTTTTTAATTTGTTTACTGGGGTATTTTGCGCTTGTCAGTTTTCTCATGTTGTGTGACATTTACATTCTGCGGTGCAAGTATAGTGTCAGAGGACAACGTGAGGTGTAGATTGTCACCTTTCACCTTGTTTGAGGCAGTGTCTCATTTTGCTCATAGATACACTCCCCAGGAAAGCTAGGGCCTGAGCTTCAGGAAAATTCTCCCATCTTGATGTAAGAGTGGACCACGGTTGTAAATGTTGATAATCACAACACTGGGAGACTCAGAAAGGAAAATGTCCATGAGCTGAAGGCCAGCCTGGGGATACAAAGTGAGTTCAAAGCCAGCCTGACAAAAATAAAACAGCTTATTCCATACTAGTCATTGTCCTGGACATGCACCTGGATGTGTTATAGTTGTGAAAAAGATATTATTACTTATTTAGTATATTTCAATGTACTTCATTTCTCTCATATGTTTATTCAATATTTTTCTTATGTACATGGATAACTTGTCCAGAGAATCTCCTCCCAATGAGTGACTTACATTCCAGTGGTGGTGAAATATAGGCAAAATTATATCAATAAGTAAATACACTAAAATTATGTAGAAACTTACTTTGAGCACCATCAAATGTATGAAAAGTTCCAGCAATATTCTTTACACTCAAAGTCAAGAAAAGTTCCTGAAATAGTACCCTATTTCAATATTATTAAATATATCAATATTTATTAAAGAGGAGACTAATAGAAGAAAAAAAACACAATTCCAAAATTCCCTGGGGTAGAAAGCCCAAGACATGGAAGGGCCCCCCAAAGGTTGGTGTGCTAGTGATAATATTGATGAAGAATCTTTGTTTAGATCTTGAGTACCACAGTGGCCCATGGTTCTGTGTTTAAGCAGAAGAAAGAAAAGAAGAGATTTAAGACACAGATCCTCAAGGCACTGCCTATAGCACCTGAAAAGTGTTTTCTAGAAAAAAAAAAATAGCATAATCTGATTTGTGTGGTAGAATTTCACACTGACTACCGCGTGGAGAATGGATTGCAGGAGTGGAAATGAGTTGGCAAAAACAAGCACTAAAGACTGTTCCAGTTCACAGGATGAAAGAGCGGAGTGGAGTGTTAGAGAGAAACAGATGCATCTATGGACACTGATTCACTTAGAACTGTCACTCCAGAAAAAAATATCTTCTCCTAAATAATTTAATTAGTGCATTATACCCATTGATAATTTGCAACATGTTTCTCTAAAGAGGGATTCAGAGGATCGAGAAAGGACAACTTAAAATAACACTTGATGACTGGTGCTAGGATATTATACTCCAACTATGTGATACCATATCAAATACCTAAAATTTTAATGGTAAAATGTATGCAGTTTTGCATTTTTTTCCTCATTCTTTTGCATTTTTTATAACAAATTATTTTTTCTACCATTCAAATACATTAAGTGTCAGCTGTAACTGCCTGAAAAATTCAGGATTCCTAGGAGAAATAGAAAATCAAATTTTAGAAAAAAGTATTTGTGTACACATTAAAAGTAAGAAACCAGTAGAAAAATATTACCACATGTTACTGGAATGGAATGTTTTGCTAATATGGCTGAATTAAATTATCCAAGTAATGAACATTAAACTCCAGTTGGTTGTGTTGAATTAGATAAAAATTCAAAATAGCAATTTATTTTATGAATATATTAAATGAATATAATATAGTAACTCTCCTATGTTACACAGTGAAAAGCCAGAATACACAGATCTGTTTGTTCTCATAAACACTTACTAAGTATTTATTAGAAGTAAGTACAAAGCCAGGTTGCCAGCTCATGCCTCAGTCTTAGCACTTAGCATTTGGAGATGGATATCAACAGTACAAGGCCATCCTTGGCTTCTTAGTGAGTTTCACTGGCAGCCTGGTCTACAAGAGACCCTGTCTCAATAACATAACTAGATAATAAACCAATAACCATAAAAATATTAATATATTATGCAATAAAGTCTAATTTTTTGAGAAGACCAAGTCCTATAGAATAACTATTTTCCCACAATATGGAAGTGGACCTAAATAGTACCCCATAGGACAATTGTTCTAAAATCCATAATTATGGGGCATTTCATAAAAGGAACATTGCATAAAAACTCTGTTGAAGAGATTAATAATAAGAGCCCACCAAGCTAAGGACAATTGTAAGACCTATCCTAACAAGGTAATCACATGGATGAAATAATTACAGCCTGGAAAATCGTAGGTGTCAATGGAAATGGCAAGTAAGGGTCCATTATAATAGCATGTTTGATAGCTGTGAGATTTGCTGCTATGGAGCAATCTAAGAACATAGTCATGTGATGAACTCTTTTCTATCTGTGCAACAGATTTTGAACAGTTAACAACCAGGAAAGGACTTTAATATCTGATGATACAGAAAATCAGAAATAAACCTTTCAATGAGACTTTTATAATCTTTTATAATATGCATTACTATGTGCTAATCATAGCCTCACACAAATGCGAGAAAACTATATTACAATACTAAATATAATATATTTGTATAATATATAAACTTTTCTGTATTTAATGAGACTGTTAGTGCATGAAAGTCTTGCCCCAAATCCTTAACACAATACTTTCACTTATATATCAACATATGGTGTATCTGATGCTCTCATTATACCACATAGCCAATAAAATTCTGGCTAAGAAATATATGATTTATTTAGCCAAGTTTAAGTAGAGATATTATCCCTCTTCTTCATATTTATTTATTTACTTGTGGGAGAAAGAGATAAAGAGAAAATAACCTCTTGCCTTTAAAAATAAACATCAGGCACATGTAACACTTTGTGCATCTGGCTTTATGTGGGTACTGGGGAATCAAACCATGACCAGTATGTTCAGTGTGCTTTGTAAACAAGCACCTTTAACTAGTGATCCTTCTTTCCATCCCAATATGATAATTAAGAGAAATGTTCTTTGAAGTAGTGGAACCTGTCCATTGATGAGAATCAACACACTAAACACCTTGCAATCAGCAAGACTCAAACCTACACAAGGAAAGCCCAGTGAATTTCTAAGCCCATTGCCTTAACCACTCAGCTGCAACTGTAAAGTAAGCAAAATGTTATACTTATCTACATTTCTTTACATGTAGCTTACAGAAAAATAGAAGTCATGTCCTTGTAGGAGTGCATAAAAGAATGGAATGAAACACTTGTTTAAGAAGATGGGGATAAACAGGAGGTTCTGCTGGTCTGAATAGTATTCCCCAGAGCCTGTATCATTGAGCAAAATCCTTAAGGACAGATAAGCAGGATATTGACAGACTCCTGGTCTCAGGCCTACCTCACACCCCCCAGGCACTTCCTGTAACTGATTTATGGTTTAACTCCCATCCTGTTTTTTTTTTTTTTGTTTTTTTTTTTTTTCTATACACATCATGTGGTTGTTTCCAATAAAAGCTGACACACGGCCACATAGTTCAAGACTGCACCCTTAGATTCCAACCTCAATGGTGCAGACATGATATACCAGACTTTCTTCTTTTCCTTTTCTTTATTTTGTACCCAATAAAAATTTGCCTCACATTCTGTGAGTTGATGATCTTACTTGTGCCACACCGGACCCAATAGCACAACCACTCCTGTTCTTTTTAACACTGTTTTTTCCCCTACATTTTGCATTTGAGACTCAAGACATTATTAATCTACCAAATATTTAAGAGGCAATTTTTTCTGTGTTTAGTTGCTTGTCATTGCTTGTTGTAACTTGATATGGACAGTTTAAACAAGGAAACAAGGAGAGACAGATTTCACAACAGTATGAGCTGTTGGAAATGGTAGTATAGATGGTTAGAGGGGAAGATTGTGAAAGGCCCGGAAACCAGAGTGGAGCCATGGCAGGCTTTTCAGTAAGGCGTTGCCCAGGCTAGGCCTAAGTTTTAAATTCCTCCTTAGGCAGAGAACCAGAGTCAGCCCCTATTCATGTTCAGGCATGCCCAAGACTTGTCCCTTCTGCCTCTCTGCCCCAGCGAATCAAAAGAATACAAGTACAGATACTGTTTAAACCAATCTATCATATAACCACCCCCTACTTCTTTGTTCAAATCCCTATAAAAACCCTGCCTTCCAGTTACTAGGGGCTCTTGCATGGATCCACTGTGGTGGTGAAGTCAAGAGTCCTAGCATAAGCCCGAAAAAAAAGTTCTTTGCCTTTGCATGTTTGGTTCTCCTTGGTGGTCACTGGAGGCGCTGCGAACTGGACATAACATTTGTCAAGATGATGTGGTCTTCTCTATTTGCTATGCAGGATAGAACATTTAACCTTCTACTTGCCTACACCAATGGGGGAGGGGCCATACTAGCTCTGTCTTGATTTCAAAAAATGTCTCCCAAGCAGCAAGGAAAAAAAAAAATACACCCATTTGTCAATAACTGTTAAGATAAAATGTGCTTTATATCACCTCTCAAACTAGTAAAGAAATAATTGAAAATTATGTTTTCTAGCAAATATTTTAACAAAATGGAATTCAGAACTCCATAGTCAAGAAGAAAGCTGCTTGGGGGTTTATGAAAGCTGAGAAAAACCATTAACCCTCTTCATCCATTTACACAACAGAAATGCATCCTCTCACACCTCTGGGGTTTTGAAATCATGAACACAGTACATGCTGAGGGATTTACTCTTAGTGCTATGAAGTAAGGACTATATCATGCTTGTTTCTAGATTCTGGTGGTCTGCTGGTGGCCCTTGGTAGCCTTGCACTTGATGAATCTCTCATTGCCTATGATTTCTTCTCACATGATGTTAAAGCAATATGTATATCTACTCTGAAAGATTCCCTTGTTATAAGTTGGAACACCAGAAATTTTTGGTTAGTGGCTAACCCAATCCATCTGACACAATGGTGATATTACTTATTATATCAATAATATGTTTCCTCTATGTTAAAATTGTACACCTTTTTGAATTACTACAAATAATGAAATATATGTATATATACATATATGTACATATTCACTGTTTTAATAATAGACATTTTTCAAGAAATATTAGTTTCACAGAAAAAGTGAACAAATTGCCAGAGTTTTTTTTTTCAGTTACTTGATGACTGTGTATGTATAAAATTTCTCTAATTATCAACATTTCACTCTGCAGTAGTATGTTTATCATATTGGGGAAACACCACAGATCATAGTACACATTAAGCTTCATGCTTTGTATTGAATGTTGTGTGATTGTGAATGAATGTCTAATAGCATGTACTCTCCATTATAGTGTTATAAAGAGCATTTTATCTCATGTAAAAATCCTTTTTCCTCACCAGTTATCCTTCCCTTCCTCCTTTCTGTTGGTTACTGCTAATTCCTTTACTAATGCTCCTATAGTCTGTACTGTTTTAAAATGACACACAGTTTAAATCATGTCACAGGATTTTTCAGCATGGCTTCTTTCACTTAGTGATATCATTTTGCTATGTCTGTATGTATGTACATGGCTTGATGGCATATGTCCTTTCACTGCTAAACAACACTTCATTGTTTGGATATACCACAGTTGACTTGTCTATTTACCTGATGAAAATCTTTTATTTATTTTCACAATACGACAATTATGCAAACTATTTGCTTCTATTAAAATCTTTGTACAGGTGTTAGTCTGACTGTTTTTGTAGATACAAACTTCCAGATGTGTGGCTTGATACCAATAAGTATGACTGTTGAAACCTACAGAGAGAAAGAATCCATCACATTTTCTTAAGTGGCCATACATTTTCTGCTTTCGTCGCCAGAGGATGTCAGTTCCCGTTGCCCTATGGGATCTCCAGTGCCAGTCTTCTGACCATTGCCCTTCTAGTAGAGTATAGTACTGTCTCAATGCTGCTTAGCTTAATTTCATTTCCCTGATGACATATATACTAGTTGGGGGTTCTCTAGTGGAACATAATAGAGAAAATGAACATATGATGTAGCAGATTTATCATGTTAACTTAAATAGTACAGGCTGTGTAGAACAGCAATGGCTGTCTGCTGAGAACTGGGTGGCTGCTCAGTCCATGAGGGTGGGTGTCTCAGCAGTTCCAGTCAAGCACTGAAGGCTCAGAGAACTCCTCAAAAGCAGCTAGTCTTCAATCTACATTGGAAGGCTGAGAAAGCTGTTGCAATATGGGTAGATGTTCTAACAAAAGAAAAGATGAGCAGGCATAAGCAGCATGGATTTTCCTTCAAACATCTTTGTATCTGGCCACAAGCAGATGCTGCCCACAGTAGGGGCGGATCTCCACACCATCAGTGAGTCCTAGAAAATACACTCACAGACCTGCCCAATGGTATGTGTCTAGTTCATTCAAGATCAAATCAAGTTAGCAATTGAGATTACCCATCACAATCTGTAATTTGAAGTTTCTTTTCATGTGCCTATGTGACAATTGTATGCATGCATTTATGAGGTAACTCTAAGGACAGTACTAGCTACTAGTCTTACAAGGTCTGGTGAAAATGATTATTTCTATTACCCTTTATAATTTTAGTGTTTAAGTGATTCTCCCTCTAAATCTAAGATTAGAAGTCCTCTGGAAACATTTGTAATTAACATATTCCCTTACTTAATTCATTTTAAAAAATATTTTTAATTTTTTATTTATTGATTTATTAGAGAGAGTGAAGAGAGAGGAAGAGAGAGAGAAAAAGAGAAAGAGAGAGAACGAATGAGCATGCCAAGGCCTCTAACCATTACAAATAAATTCCAGACACATTTGCCACCATGTGCTCTTGGCTTACATGGGTTCTGGGGGAAATGAACCTGATCCTTGGGATTTGCAGGCAAGAACCTTAACCTCTCAACCATCTCTCCAGTCCATCCCTTACTCAATTCTAAGAGTGAAGAGTAGTTTTCCTTACCATGCAGTTATGGTTCAATTATTAAAAATATTAGATAACTTCCAAATTTAAATGATTACATTATAAAGTGAATTTTGTTCACTGAATTAAATCCTAATTGATACATATGAACTGGGTTTGTAATTTAAAATACAAATTTAAAAATTGTGATACATGCAATTTTCCTAAATACAAGTCATGATTTAAACCAAGTAACACTGATTAGAAACAAGATGCCAATATTATCTCAAATTAAATAATTGTATCATTATGTAAATAATTTTTTCTATTTAAGTCATGCAAAATTTACAGAAATAAATTATGAGTTATTTTGTCAAGTTTCTCTGCCATCAAAAGCTGTTATGATTTTTTTTTCTCCTATGTTCTTGACACATGTTCCAGTTTGACAGGAGATGAGAAGAGAAGAAGGAGATAGTGGAGCAAAGAGAGGTGTCACAGGAGGTCGTAATAGATTGGAACAATATAAAAAGCAAACCTGAGGAAGAAGGTAAGAACATGGAGAACTGCTCAAAGATGTCTCAGTACAGCATAGGAAGTGAAAATTGTTTTATCACAGGTCAAACTCAGTGAGAAGACAAGAAGTTCAGGTAACACAAAAGAACTTTCTCAAGTTTCTTAGAGATAAGAAAATTGTCAATATTGATTTTGGAAACAATTTGTGAAGCAATTTTATGGGATTTCTTTTAAAATCAAAAGATATGATGTGGTGTCATGTGTGTGTTGGATAACTGATTAAACTAAAGTTTAAGTAAATGATTTAAGCATAGTTTAATGAGATGCATTCTTCACTGAAATAAAATATTGCATTAAAATTAAACTAAACTTGGGCTGGAGGGATGGCTTAGCGGATAAGATATTTGTCTGCAAAACCAAAGGGCCTAGGTTTGATTCCCCAGGACCCACGATAGCCAGATGCACAAGGGGACACATGTGTCTGGAGCTCATTTGCAGTGGTTGGAGGCCCTGGTGCACCCATTGTCTCTCTCTTTCTCTGTCAAATAAATAAAAATAAAATATTTAAAAAAATAAATTAAAATAAATTCAATTCTAGATCCTTAAGAGGTTTTTGTAGATTGTGAATAAAGCGGTTACAAATGGTAAGAAATTTTCTGAGCCTATAGCTAAGTCCAATGGATTTTGTTTATTCTTCTTTTGATGAAAAAAATGGTTGTATTAAGGTTTATAACTGGTGTTTATTGCTAGAAACAAATGAAAATGCAAAGAAAATTAAAAACCTTAGTGTCACACAGGAATATCTAACTTTTATAGGCTGCTTTTTAGAGAAAAATATTCTTAATACTTATAATCAAATTGTATTTCTATTGCATTAATTTTATGATGAATACCTGAGAACACAGCATGTTATTCTTTGTGAAGAATTACATAGATTATTTTATGTTTCTGTAAATACATTTTTTTATTTAGAATTGCTTAATTTGGGGAATTTACTAAAAAGTCATTTAAAAAATAGAGAAATTCCCATTCGTCACAGATTTAGTGGATTCATATTTTGATTTACTTAGAAGTGGTTGGCATACATGTGTAAAAATTCATTAGCTATGCAAATAGTTAGATATTGAAAGAACACACAAACAAATATATAATCAACCTGAGGGCGGACGAAAGAATAGAGAAGGGCAATGGAGAATAAAATAAGAACAAGTATGCTGTATAGATAGATGAATAGCAGTATAGATTTGAAAAGTTCTAAAAACTATATTTCTCTGAATATATTAGAAAAGAAGAATGATTTATAATTGGGAAGTACAAGGTAGCCACTGTAAATGAATTAGAGTACATACGAATGCTAGGGTAAACCTTCCCTGTATAGTAGTTTAGGTGAACTCAGGATCTATAGAAGCTATTCGAAAGTATTTATTATGATCCTCTAAATTTCTATTAAATAAAGAGTGAAATAATAGTTTTTTGGGTATAATGGGAGATTTCTTTGCTCTACTCCTGTGCTCCCACTACTCCAACTTAAACCTTAACAGCATGAAAAGGAGATCATAAGAAAAACCAAGTATCTGATATACTAGCAGATGTACACACAACAAACTAGATGCATGCCCATATAAACTCCTTTACTTTACTATGTCACAGTCATTTTTACCAGGTTTCTGAGGAGCTCAGAAAGAAATGCTAGTGATAGTGTAGCTGAGTGGAAGCTTGAGGAAATTAACATGTTCAAGTATGGTCCTAATGGGTCAATGGTTTCGGATAACTTTTTAAGTCATCTGGAATTTCCTTATCTGAGGCCACCTCAGGAAATCACAACAAACTGAACATATCTATATGTAGCACAAGAGGATCCCTCATTCTTTCGTATCATCAGATTGTTTAGCCTGGACAAAAACTGTATAGGGACCATTAATCCAGGGAGTGGAGATTAGAGGAAACAGCCTTCCTTTTCCTGTAATTGCTTTCTTTCCTTTAAGTAAGTGAAGCTGAAGATGGATTACCTAAAATGACCACTGATAACAGGCATAGAGAGAACCAAAATGGACTGGGGGTGAAGTAATTTATTATGAAAGAATTGTTCTGTCTAGTTCTGAGTTATAGCCTCTTAACAACAGAAACCCCACATCTAAGCCACTGCCAAGATCAAAAGGCAGGCCATGGTGAATATTACATCTCTAATTCACTTTCTAGCCTGAACTTTGTGTATAAAATTATTCAGTTACACTGAAAGAGGATTTTCTTTCTTTCTTTTTTTACTGTAGAGCTACTTAATCATATGTTGGAGTTACTGTATACTAATTTTGTTATACGACAAGGCAAATAAATGTCAGTATATTAGTCTACAATGGCTACATAAAAAGAAACCCTCAAAATTTCATCATCTCAGACCAAAGAGACAAGCAGAGAAACAAATGAAACATCGTTTATTTACTTACGGTGTAAATGGTGAGTACACTTTGGCATGTGTAGGTGGCATGATTTTAGACCAGCAATCACTGCTCTTGGACTTGAAATGCAGATTAGCATGTTGTACGTATGTCCACCTCGTCCTATAATCAGGCTTTGATTTTTCCATGGGGGCTAATTGCAGAGCAAAGGAAGAGGAAGCACACGGCACCTCTGCAGACAGAGCAGGGAATGTTCTGGATCCAGTTTTCTGCATTTTGCAGTCCCTTGGCAAAGAGGAGTGAAGAACAGTACACCGTAATCAAATTTGCCTTAGTTAGTAATATCTCAAAAGATTCTACAGGCTGAGAGAAAATAAACTGGAAAAGGCCAAATATTTCATACCCTGGCTGTAGGCAGCACAGATTGTCAACATTTTTCAACAATGACATTAAAAAAATAGTTTCATTTTATCTTATTCCACTCTACATTTAAATGCTTATTTTAACACTTTTCAGAGGAATGATTATAATAAGAGCATACAGCTCTATTGAAAATAAGCTTTTTATGAAATAATTTTAAAGAGAGAAATCTACTTAGATATGGTTCTAAAAAAATCACAGAGAAGTTATGAAATTGAAAGTTGACTTAAGGGTATTGAGGAAGGGTTCCCATAAATGCATATGCATTTTATTTCTAATATTGGGAAACCTAACCTAAAATTCCCTTGCTTCTTAGTTCATGACTTTCCTCTTTCTGGATTAAATATATACACAATAATAGCAAATAGTTCTTTTTTTTTCAGAAAATGCTGATTTAAACAGAAAAAAGTCTTTAAGAATGTTTATTATGATAAAAACAATTTGAGAAAACTTATAGCTTCAGCAACATGGTTTTTATTGGAGGGGGGGGAAGGGAAGTGACAGGAGGAAGAGTTTTGGGGGATATCTAAGCATTAATAATGAAACAATTTGAAGGAGTTTGTGAGGATATTTAAGCATTAATAGCAATGAAACCGTGATACTTTGTGGAAATAGAAAAATGTAATATAGAATAGTTCAATAGTGCTAACCAAAGTTACTATGACTAAAACAATTTCAGTTTTGTACATACTTTCCCACAAAGCAGAGAGCCACATAAAACCAAATGAAAATCTACCACTTTTAGAATATAATACCATTAGTTATTCTGACACAGCATTTTAATGAAGAAAAAAAAAAAAACTAGTGAAGTACAATTTAAAATTTATAAATATCTTTGAATTTCAGAAAATATTATTTTTAAATAATATAACATGTGATCCAGGTTTTCTGTACCACAGAGTTGGAAATATAATAGTATTTATTAAGAAAACCTGTAAATCAAACAAACAAACAAAACACTCCTCTTTGGCTATCTTGGAGCCTGTGGAGGCTTACTGGGGACAGAACTTCTAAAAGACAAATATATATGATAGGCTCTGATACATGGCTATTTTATCAGGCTATAAAAAGGGTTTGGAACCAAATGGGGCACAGTGACTTTTCTTGAAATTGAAGGTGTTTATACCTGAGGTAAAGGAACCCAACACAGCTCAGGGAAATTCCATGGAAAAGGGGTGGAAAGATTGTTAGAGCCACATTGTGGGACATTATGCACAGAGACATTACCTTTTACCCATAACTGATGACTAACCCCACAATGTATGACCTACATTCCCAAATGTAGATGGTCCCTGCAGAGGGAGAGGTCAGGGAGGAGGCTAACAATGCTACCAATATGGCTGTATACACACTGTGTACATAATTAATAATAAGGAAAGAAAAACCTGAGCTCTACTTGGGCAAGAGATGTGCTTACATTTACAGAGCAAAATTCAACACAGTGACTATTAGAGGCAAACCAAATAAGACCAGTGTAATCTGGGGAAATATAACTCAGGCTTATTAAAATAGTTGCAAGGCCAAAGGACATAGAATCCGTGTGACATGGTTCTCTTCAAAGATTTAAACTTTAAAAAAAGTAAATAAATAAAAGTTCATTTATACTCTTGTAAAATGAGAAAACTGTTAAATTAAGATTTTGAAAGACTTTTATTTTATTAAGTTAAAAATTCAAGCTGGGCGTGGTGGTGCGCGCCTTTAATCCCAGCACTCAGGAGGCAGAGGTAGGAGGATCGTCATGAGTTTGAGGCCACCCTGAGACTCCATAGTGAATTCCAGGTCAGTCTGGGCTAGAGTGAGACCCTACCTCAAAAAACCAAAAAAAAAAAAAAAAAAAAAAGTTAAAAATTCAAAGCCATTTGTAAAACATGGAAGTGATTCAGAACTAAATGAAATGAAATTAACACTATGAACTATGATTTGAAATCTTAAATAATTAAACAATTATGTTACATCTTGAATATAATGGTTAACAATTCGTCAATATAGCCTATTACAGACTATATAACAGTATTTTCCCTCCATATATTTGAGCTGGTAGTTTCTTAAGCTTTTAGCTTTTTAAGATATGTAAAACACAAAAACAAGACCTCTAAAACTTACAACTCTAGAGCAGATAATTGTTAAAAATACATTTTATGCATAAGATTTTTTACTTGTTTTATTGTCAATTAGTTTACAAAGTAGTAGATTTTATGTATTTTCACATATTTTTAAGAAAAAAAATTGGAAATCTTTTTTTCATAAAAATTATTTTATTTTTTTATTTATTTGAGAGAGATAGAAAGAGTGATGTGGGTGTGCCAGTGCCTCCTGCCACTACAAACACCAAGTACACGTGCCACTGTGGGATCTCATGCCTGTCATTTTTTTTTATTAGTTTTGTAATCAGTGTATACAGCCAAGTTCAAACCGTTAGCCTCCTCCCTGTCCTCCCCTTCTGCAGGGACCCTCCTCTTTGGGGAATATGAGATGTGCATTGTGGGGTTAGCCATCAGTTATGGGTAGGAGGCAATGTCTCTGTGTATCATGACCCAATGGGTGGCTCTGACATTCTTTCCGCCCCCTCTTCCACAAATTCCCGTGGACCACGTTGGGTTCATTTTAGCTTGTAGTTTGGATCTGTAGTCACCTGGCTGGAGGAGGTGTCACTGGGTGGATCTTAAGGTGTGGTGATTGGTTTGAGATTTCAATCTAAAGATATGCAAAGTGTGCCTAGCTGGAGTTCCTGAAGTGTGCTGTGTTATGTGGCTTTTGGCTTTTTGACTTATGCTTCTCTCTCTCTCTCTCTCTGCTTGGTCCTATGAAAGCAGGCCAGCTTTTTCTGCCATTATGGAACTTCCCCTGGATCTGTAAGCTTTAATAAGTACCTCCCTCCATAACTATGCCTGGACTGGAAGTTCATCCTAGCAAACCTGAAGCTATTTGCTACAGAAGTTGGTACCAGGAGTGGGCTGAGATGAACCTGACTATGTGGATGTTGATCTTTTGGAACCTTTGTTTTTGGAGGAATGGCCATGGACTTGGTGCTTGCAACTGAAGATGCCTTCTGGAGTGGTAAGCCAAATTTTATGGACTATTTTGATACTGAATGAGAGTGCTAAGTGCAGACAGTATTGAACTTTGAGGCTTTTTTGATGAGCTTTCTAAGGGGAAGGAAAGACTGCAGAGGACTTTGTTGGAACTGGGCTACTGGCATAAGGGCTGGCTGTGTTTTACTGCCCAGGCCCAGGTAATTTGATCAAAGTTAAATTTGTTATGGACTGATGTGCTTGGCTAAAGATATTGGGCTGAGAGATTTAAGATTTTAAGTTGGAAAACCTCAAGCAAGTTCAGATTACAGGCACTGAGATTGGTCTTAGGTTACTGAACCTGCTATTGTCAAACACATTAGCAATCTTAAGGAAGATGGCCCAGTTGTTACATTAAAACAATGGAAATGATGTCTGAGGAAAGACTATCATAGAAATGCAAACTCTTTGGGAAAGAGTTGACTGGAGAAGGAACCTGCTTTTCAAAGTTAGGATTTATTTTCTCCCTGAATTAAGAATATGGTTGTGTCTTGCACTGCTGGTATTGGTTTCAGAAGCATGAAAAATGTGAGGAGTGGTCATGAATTGCACATGTTTCCAGGAGCAGTTGCTGCGATGTGGCAAGAGGCAGGGCCTGATTCCCTGATACACTGAAAGAGTCTTTGGAAGATGGACCATGGTTTGCACGAAGACCTAAAGTTGTTTGGGATATACCAGGACTGTTCAAGGGCATAGAGCATAATGTTGGCCTAGGATGGAAGTGTTCTCTGGCTACTCTGCCCAGCTGCAGGGGCAGAATTGGAAAATCTGGAGATTGTCAGTCTCTGGATATACTGAACTTGAATTGCAGAATTTTGATGGTGGTTGAGTTTGCATTATTTTAGTCTCTCCTTGCTATGCTTTATACCAGTTGAAAATGTTTACTCTGTGCCTTTATATGTTGGAACTATTTAACTGGTTTGATTTTACAGGACTCATTATCTTAAATTGGTCAAGACTGTGGGGACATTTGAAATTAAATTGAGTACAATTTACAATGTATGATGGTTATGAATCTATCAGGGGCCAGGGACGAAATGCAGTAGTTTGAACAGATGGCCCCCAATATATTCAGTGTTTTGTTAGCTTGTAGTTTTTGCAGCCACCTGGCTGGAGGTGGTATCACTGGGTGGATCTTAAGGTGTGGTGGTGGGTTTGAGATTTCAATCTAAAGCTATGCAAAGTGTACCTAGCAGGATATCTCGAAGTGTGCTGTGCTGTGTGGCTTTGGCTTTTTGGCTTGTGCCTCCCTCTCTCTCTCTCATTCTCTCTCTCTCTCTCTCTCTCCTTGGTCCTGTGAAAGCAGGCCAGCTTCTTCTGCCATTATGGAACTTCCCCTAGATTTGTAAGCTTCAATAAATCCCTCCCTCCATAACTGTGCCTGGTCTGGAAGTTCATCTCAACAAACCTGAAGCTGTCTACTACATTGCATGACATTTGGGAGAGTTGAATCACATTTTTGAGAGCTCATTACAAAGGATGTTTCATATCTCCATATATATTTAGACAGAAAGCCCAGATTATATATCTAATTGTTAATGGAAAGGAGGAAAAGTATGAAACTAATATATTCTTTCTTAAAGATTGTGTGATATACTTATCTTATAGGAGATAATATTTTGATGTTTCATTAATAATATTTCATCCTAATCATGTTGAAATAAAAAAGACATATAAACTAGTTTATTTTTATTGGTGATAATAACAAATAGGAAATACCAAATTTAGAGCTTAAATTTGTAAAATTAAGTATATTGAAGCCAAAAGTAATGGAAGTTTATATGTACAAACTGAAGCATATACAGTAGTTCATAGATATTCCTCATAATATTTGTATTATAAGTAATTAGGAAAGCACAGAGAATGGGGATTAGTATACTTCTACAAAATACATGAGTTTTTTTTAATCTTATCATTTATATCTTTGCTTCCTACATTGTTTAAGGTCATTATTATAATCAATACAATTTTGGTATTATCCAAAGAAATGTTAAGAATTCAGATATAAAAGTGATTAAAAGCAATTACTTTACTGTATAATCCTCATTCTAAGATATTTGAAAATTTATGTAAAGTTAAAACAGAAAAACATCTCTAAAATCACTACTCGGGATACACATATTACTATTTTTGCCTACATATATTTGATTTAATATTGAAATCTGTTAAGAAGAATGACATAATTAGAATCACATATTATGTTAAATGTCTCTTTTTATGAATGTATTTAATGATGTGGGAAGGAGAGGATGGGTTTTGCTATATTGATTATGGTGGCCTCAAACTAATGATACTCTTGACTCTATCTCTAGTCTGTGCAAGTGTATGTCACCATACCCACCTTGTGAAACTTTGGAATATAGTCATCTTTTTTTGTTCCTGTTACTGGTAAATGCCAATGCTAGTGAAGTCTCCCATGCTTGTGGAACAGAAGACTGGATTGTTGATGTTCACTGGGCAATTTTAGAGCAAATAGGTACATTAAAAATTTCATACTACGGACTTTTATGGATTACTTTAATAGGAAATTGCTAAATAAACAAAGTCATAATTTATTTGAGGACATACTCATTGCTCAAGTAGCTGGATTGAATTTTTAGTCATAATAATAAAAATAGAACAGGGAATGAAGCAAACATTTCTAATATATTTTTGTAATAAGATGAGGTGTGAAAGGTGAAAGTTGCATGACAATTATTTTTATACCAATGGACTCATGAAGTTCTCACATGTAAATCTCTCTTTCTTTTACATACTTTCTTTACTGAAATTACTCTCTAGTAGTACATAGTCACACAAAATTTTATGTCTGATAATTTTTGAATGTTGGATCATAACTTCAAATATATTTTAAATGGATATTTAAAATTTAAAGTCAATAAAGAAGAAAATAAAAAAATAAAAATAAAGATTTATATAGCTTATCATAATTTTATTTGTATTATGTAGATTGGAAGATCAGAGGTTTTGGAATATATGCAATAAAATAATTCTTCAAATAACTTGTCAAGTCCTAATATATTTGAATAACTACATCCATTTCATTAATTATGAGTCATGTTAATGTTTAAAAATTATATGTACATGAAGGAGAAGAACTTTTAAAGCAGTGATACTTTTATTTTCATGTAAATGATGATGAAGGCATAATTAATTTTTACTTTTCTTTTTATAACATTAATTACCATCAGTTGTGATTTTAAATTTTAACCTCATGTCAACCTTTGAATTACATTATTTTGCATTCAGAATAAAACACTTCATAGAGAGACTTTATAATCAGATAATGAAAAGAGAAATGAATAAATGCATGTCAGATGACACATTTTAGCATGAAATATTTGATATTATAATTATTAGAAATTATAGAACAAAATTGTTAAATATATTCTACAACTAAAAGTGTTATAGTAGACTAATGATGACTATACTTCTTCTTAAAGGATCTCTTTTCATACAATATTGCTAAACATTGATTAACAATGTACTCCTCACAGGATCTCTATCTTCAACCCACATTCCCATTTGAAGTCTTCTTCTCTTAATGTTCACCTGAAAGTCATGTGTAAGAAGACTCTGAGAATTCCAGTACAACTTTATAATACTTAATTTTCACAACTTTCATGTTAATTACCATGTCACCTATAACTTTATTGTTTTTCTGAATTCACATTGGTGTCATAAAACTAAAATTTAACATATATCTGAGCATAAAAGCATAGATCATTCATTTCTACACAAAAGTGACTTTTTTAAAATTTGTACTTTGACATATGCTTCTACTGTGTTATGTCCAAAAGGAATATGTGATATAAGTGTGTGCAAACATGGGTGTTTAAAACATTTGTACATTATTAGTAAAGCATGAGCTGCACCACAAAGATGCAAAAGTAATTAATATATATTGTGTAATAATATCACCTTGATATTGTTCTATAGAAAAACATCCAGAGCTAAACGTATAGGGATGTAAAACTTATTTTTAACTTTATTTTTATCTATTTCTTTGAGAGAGACAGAGAGAGAGAGAAAGAGAGAGAGAGAGAGAGGGAGAGAGACAGTGGGTATGCCAGGGTCTCCAGCCAGTGCAAACAAACTCCAAATGCATGTGCCAACTTGTGCATCTGGCTTATGTGGGTCCTGGAGAGTCAAACGGGGATCCTTTGGCTTTGCAGGCTAATGCATTAACTGCTAAGCCATCTCTCCAGCTACTAACACTTATTTTTTTTTAAACTTTTATTAACAACTTCCATGATTATAAAAAAATATCCCATGGTAATACCCTCCCTCCCCCCACTTTCCCCTTTGAACTCCCTTATTTTTGAAACAAAGTTCATGCTTGGCATATGTAGACTTTATCATTGAAACTATCTTTTACCTTTACAATAAAAATCAGTATTGGTTTTAGATGTTCCTTTCTACTTGATTTAAGCTTCCCTTAAGTTGCTGATGGTGATAACTTATTATCCTAATAGCTAAATATCAAAATACACCTCACTCTGAGGACTTTATACATACCTTCCAAACTAACACATTATGTATCTGATTATCAACTTTTATTTTTGGTCATATCCTTCTTCTGTACCTTTACATTTACTGGGAATTGTCTTGTCATAGTAAATACATTACATAGAACATTTACTTGCTTAAAATATATTAAAGGTACATAGTCAAATATAAATAGTTATAGGAGAGTACAATGTTCTGGTCAGGTTGACAAGGCCATATATTTCAGTGACTTTTTTTTTATAATACAGAACTCTTTTCTCTCATGGTTATGTAAGCTGTGTATCTAAATTCATAATACATCAATAATTTTAGGGAATATTCATCTTCTTGTCATCATCATGCTCATATTTTTGACAAATATGTCTTCACACAAAGTCATTTCTCTTTCATAAGTGGAGAGAGAAGAGAGAGAGATAGAGAGATAGAGAGAGAGAGGAACTGGGACTCCATTGTTTCCTCCTTTTAATTCTTTCTAGGTCCCCAACTAATGGACTGGTGTCATCCAAATCCATCCCATACTCCTGTGTATCCTAGCTAATTATAAATCTATTCAAATTACACAGTAAGGGTTAATAGTTACATGTACATGTCAGAGAGTATTTTGCATACTTCAAAAAGAACTAAAATGTCTATTACTATTTCTAGAAACATGGAGCTTCTTTGACTTTTTGCTGTCCTAATTTTTTTATAGTTTCACACATAATTTTAAAATTCTACTTGAAACTAACAAATGTTCCCATGATGTGGTCAAATCTTCTTCCTAACTCCATAAATTCCAAATTTAAAAAAGGATATAAGTAATAATTTGTAAGGTATTATAGAATAATTTCTGATAAACGTTTATTATAATATACTACTTTTGATGTAAAAATAACAGTAGGTGTGAATAATATTTGGAGGAAATAACCTGTTTTGAAAGAACAAAGTCTCAGCAAATCACAAAACATGAAGCAATGAATGGATATCAGTTAGTTTCTTGTTACTGAGACAAAACACACAACCAGAAGTGGATTAATGAAGGAAGGGTTTTACTTCTGGCTTTTTAGTGTCCAATTGATGTCCATTATTCTAGACAAAGCATGACAGAAGCAGGAAGCTTGCGTCACATCAGTGGGAAGGAAGTAGATTCCAATTCTCAACTTGCTTTTTCCTTCTTGTTCAGTGGAGGATGCTAACCTATGGAATGATGCGTGTCGCAGCTAGGGTGTGTCTCCCCACAGGAATACATCGAATATATCACAGACATGCCCCAGTATTTGTTTCCACGGTCACTCGAAATCCTGTCAAGTTGACAACCCGAGATTATCATAAGTCCATCCCTTGTCAACTTGAATCTCAGACTTAATACTTTTAACCCAAAACTTTGTACCTCTTATACACACAGACTCATGTCATATAATGAATGATTCGCAGTGTATTCAGTCCAGCTTCAAAGGTCACCAGAGATGTTGACAGTCATAACACTGTCCAAAAGTGTAAGTGCAATCTTTTTGCGAGACTGGGATGATCTCTTTACTGCCAGTTGCTATAACATCAAGAAAACAAGTTACATACTTCTAACATCTAATGGCAGATAGTAAACATTTCTGTTCCTAAAGGGGTAAAAAGATCATAACAAGGAAAGTTTGGACCAAAAAAGACTGAAGCCTCATGGGACAGGTACCCATGCTGGTTTTTTTTTTTAATTTTTTTTCTTTATTAGTCAGTTTTGTATTCAGCAAATACAGTCAGTTTGGTACTATTATTAGGCTCATCCATGACCTACCCCCTCCCTTTGGCCCCTCCTTGTTGAGGTATATGGGTCATGCATTGTGGAGTTAGCCCACAGTTATGGGTAAGATAAATGTCTCTGCATATCATGACCCAACATGTGGCTCTGACATTCTTTCCGTCCCCTCTTCCGCAAAATTTCCCTGAGCCATGTTGGGTTCATTTTTGATCTGCTTCAGTGATGAGGTGTTGGGGGCCTCTGAGGCTCTGGCTCTCTGATTTGGTAGGAGTTGATTTTTCTCGGTGCTGATCTCCTTCCCCCTTGTGCTGGTATCCGGTTCATCAAGAAAACAGCCCCCTTGCTTGTTTCTCCAATTTTTCTTAGTTTCAGCCGGGGCCCTTTTGAGGTATGATGGGGTGGCTCTCTCCTTAGGATCTATATCAATCTGAAAAAGAGAAGCAGATTCTCCAATGGAGAGTAAGTTAGCACCAGGACAAATGAGATACCCCTTACTTTTTTTTTTTTTTTTTAATCCAGAATTAAATAGGTGTAGGCCCTCTTGTAGCCCACAATTGATGGTAGCTTGATATTGGAGAGTGGGCTTATGTTTGGATATGGTTGTGACTTGTTTCCCAGCTCCAGCTATGGGTCCCATACCAGTGAGGGGATCAGTTAGCCAATTTGAGAGCAGTTGGTTCCCCACCATGGCTGTGTGCCACCACTGCACTTGTGTGGGCCTTACACCAAGTTATTTGCTGCTAAGTAGGTTAGACCATGCGTTGCTTTGACAGATATTGGTCATTTTCCCCCAGTTGCCCATGTAGCACCTTCTGGCACTAGACACGCTGACTGTCTGGGGACTGACTCTCTTCCAACTTCCAGCCATGCCATTCTAATTTGCAAGTCAATCACATAAAGTGTCTTCCGCAGTAGGGTCTTACCACTAGCCTTTGGTGGGTCATCAAGTACTCTGACAGAAATCTATCTGTCTTTTAGGAAACCTTGTAGGTCTCTCTGATCAAAAGCTCATTGTGGATGATAGCCCCATGCTGGGTCTGGGAATTACAGGTCAGTGCCCACTAAGAAAATGAGGAAAAAGCTAACTAATATACAAGAGTTAGAGATAAGAGAGAGAGAGAGAGGGAGAGGGGAAGTGAAGGAGGGATGTAGGATGTAGGAGATTAAGGTTAGTCTTTATCTTACCCTCTCCAGTGTCTTGTGGTTCAGGTGTTCCCCTTCTACTTACTAAAAGACAGAACAAATGGCTGATCCTTCACCAGGCCCTTAAAGGGAACACCTGAACCCATGCTGTACCATCTTTGACCCCTGATTTCACCCTCTGTGCTCCAGAAGATTTGAACAGCTCCATGCGTTCGTCATAAGACAGATCCTCCTAAAGCCCATATGTTTTTCTTGTTAGAGTTCCCATGGACCAAGCATATCTGACATTCTTCAGTGTCATGTAGGGTTTACCTTATAGCTTCACACAGTTGCTTCAAAGGACATCCTCATAGGCCCTTTTACTCTGCCACACTCAGTATAGGCTCAGTGATTCTCTGGACCTGTGGTAAAATATTGTATAACATCCTCAGCCTGATATCTCTCTCTTTCAAAACCAGTACCATATGAGCACTGCTGCCATGTTCTGCTGACAGACCGAAATGTTTGGACCACAGCCTATGTATGCTGACCTCAGGGAATAGAAATCCTTTCCATATTCTTGCTTAAGGCCTTTGTTTTCAAATAAATTGCCATTCTTTCTACTTTAGGACTTCATTGGATCTTGCCCTTAGGCTGTCCTTCATATTGTTCTGGTGAAAAGCAGCAGGTTCATCATTAATCCTGGTAAACTGCTTAACAATTACAGCCAAACAGTTCAATCTTTTGGTTGAGACTTTAAACTTACTTACATGTCATTCCACATAAAATTACATTAATTTTTTTTTCCTATATTGCTGTTCTATACTTTTCTCTTTTTCATAATATATCTGAAACAATATATAGAGAAATGACTTGACATCTATCATCTAAAGACAAAGTCAAAGTAAAAAGCAGAGAAAAAAATTCTGTGCAATGTAACCTTATTGTTATAAGGAACAAAGATATCTAGTGTTCCCCAAGTCCATCTTTAAGGTCTTCATATGAGTTTAGAGTTAAATAAATTACAAGAGTTATGCATTATGTAGCAATACTGGACAAAGTCTTGTCCTTTACATCATTGAGTCCTCATTGTCTCAGCTCCTGTCTCTGCTGCAAGTTGAGATAAGCTTTCAGATCAGTGGAAAAATCTCTCCTTGGCCCCATATGCCAGATAGATAGATACATAGATACATATATAGATAGAGATATAGATATAGATAGAGAGATATTAAAAGTTCATACCTGCATTTAATTTAAAAAAGTTTTAATCTTTCTGAAGTTGAATCACTTCATTTATTATGGCTCTTTCCAGATCCATCCATTTTCCTGAGAATTTTATAGTTTCACTCTTTCTTACTGCTATAAAGAATCAATGATACATAAACCACTGTATTCCAACTGAAAGTATTGTATGCACACATTAGAAATAACATAGCTTTTGTGGCCCTACTTTATTGTAAATATGATAGTATATCTTGCCCATTCTACATTAGGCAGTTTCAAATTAAATCTACCTCAGATTTTCTGAGTAATAAAGCAATTTTTACAAAACAAATCTCTTTTGGGGATATATGGTCCTACAATGACTTGCACCTTACCTTTTTTCTCCCTTTTCTTGCAATGAGGGCTTAGGGAAAATTAAACTCCTTTTAGCCCATAATTCCTATAATATGATACCAAAGGGATGTGTGCAAGTGCCAGAGCAATATGTGATGTGGATATAAGCAGACTTCTAGGTTTAATTCCAGTAAAAAGGGGGAAATGCTCCTCACAGTGGCTGGGCTTAGTGGTGATATCATAGTATAAAGTTTTATTTGATTTCTATGCTTGACTGTTAAGGGCATTTCTAATATGGTAGGAGGATGTGAGAGATAACAAGGGACAGCCAGTAGCCAATTATCAATATACTAAGCAGAGAATAAATACAACCATCATGATATGCAAATACAGTTGTTATTGAATCTATACTCTGACTTCATTCATTACAAAATTCCTTACTCCATACTATATATTGACAACATCCTAACATCTCTTTAGGAAATTATATATAGGAGTTATTAATTATAGAATATGTGTGAACAAACCACTTGGATTTTGTTCTACAAATCATCTAAATGACACACACCAGTTATATAATCACAAAATTCATTCCCAGGTATCACTTGTAATTACAATGAAGTGCAATGAATATTTTTGGGAATAATGTTCATATGATCCCCTTTCCTCACTGTGCATTTTGGTTCATTTCTTCATGTATGAAAGAAAGGATTCTTGAATAAGAGTAAAAGTAGGATGTTATACCGAATGGATTAAACCACAGAGTCATTTAAGTATATATATATATATATATATATATATATATATATATATATGTATGTATATACATATATTTAAGTAAATATATACACACATATGTATATGTATATATATATATATATGTATGTATATACATATATTTAAGTAAATATATACATACATATGTATATGTATATATATATATATATATATATATATATATTCTCTGGCTTGCTATTCAGAAAGCCATTCCTTACATTGTAATCTTAAAGAGTTCTGAGTTCTCCCTATTGTGCTGCTAGTAATTTCAGGATTTACATTGAGGTTCTTAGATTAAATTCTTAGATCCATTTGGAATTGATATTTATGCATGGGGAGAGATGAAGTTCTGCATTCATTTTTCTACATTTCTATGTGCAGTTTTCTCTTCCCCATTTGATAAGATGGCTGTCATTGCTCCAGTGTGAATTTTTGGGCTCCTTGCCATCAATCAGTTGACTACAGTTACTACAACTTACACCTGGATCTTCAGTTTTACTTGATTGATCCAGGTGTCTGTTTCCTGCCAGTACCATACTGTTTTATTACTGTTATTATATATGGCTTTGTAGTATAACTTGAAATCTAGTATGATGATACCTCCTGCAGTATTCCATTTGCTAAGGACAATTTTGCCTATCTTAGGCCTTTTGTGCTCTCATATAAATTTATTTTTCTATTTCTGTGGAGAATGTAGCTGGGATTTTGATTGAAATTATATTGAATCTATAACTTGCTTTAGGTAGGATGGCAATTTTCACAAAATTAATCCTCATCCATGAGCAAGGCAGATCTTCTCACCTTCTCATGCCTTTCTCAATTCTTTTCTTCAATGCTTTAAAGTTTACACTGTAGAGGTCTTTTACATCCTTGGATATGGCTATTCTCAGATATTCCTCTTTTTGTGTGTGTGTTGCTATAGTGAATAGAATGATTTCCCTGATTTCTTTTACAGTGTGTTTGCCACTAGTAGAAAAGAAAGTTTTTCATGTGTAAATTATGTATCCTGCCAATTTACTGAAACTGTTTATCTGTTATAGGAGTTTCCTGGTGAATATTTAGGTTCTCTTAGATACAGAACCTTATCATTTGCAAAAGAAAAAAAAAAGCAAATACTACAAAAAAACAGATATTTTTACTTTTATTTACCAATTTATGTATCACTTATTTATAGCTCTTGTCTTATTGCTTTGAGTAAGACAAGTATTATGTTAAATGGGATCATGGAGTGTTTACATCCTTGTCTTATTCCAGGTTCTAGTGGAAATTCTTAAAGTTTTTCTCAACTTAGCATGAAACTGACTTTAGGTTTGTCATGTAGAGCATTCACTATGTTGAGAACTGCCCTCTTTGCAGCTAGTTTCTCCAATGACTTTATAAAGAAGAAACCATGCATTTTGTTGAAGATCTATTTCTACCTCTATTGACATGATCATATGACCCCTATTAGTAGGTTCATTTATTTGCTGCATCATGTATATTGATTTTCCTATGTTAAAATATCTCTGCATCACTGGGATAAAATTTGTTGTTGTGTCTTTTTGCTATTAATGTAACACTGTCATCATAGAAGTGGGTTGGGTGCAATCCTTCCTTTTAAATTTCATGAAATTACTTAAGGAGCAGTGGATTCAGATTTTCTATAAAGGTCTGATAGATTTCTACACTACACCAGATTTCTGTTATGTGGAATATTTTTTTTTTCTGCTTCAGTAGTAATTCAAGGCTCATCAAGGTGATGAAAAGAAGAGAAACCCAAGTGTTAGTGGAGCACAGCCACATCTATAAAAGCATACTAGCTCACAGGACATTCCAGAGGAAGTACTAGTGAGACTGTGAGTGTGGTTCTCACTGACTGCCAGAGAAACTTCTCTAGGGAGGTAGCAGCACACACCGAAGAGACCAAAAACTCATCAAAGATGAAAATACAAGGCTTCAGAGAACTCAGCATTAAACATGGTATTTTTATCATTCCCTCCAAGATTCAGGGCACATTTCAGAAGGAGGGATAGAAAGCATGTAAGAATCATAGGATGGCACTGTCCTTCTAACATGAACCGACTGGTGTATGTGTAAGCCACAGTACTTGCTGGAACCCCTACAAGTTCCTCATAGTTCTGAGTCCAAAAACATTTTGACACAGAGGACTAAAGATAAAAATGTATGTGAAAACAAAACAGAGGTAGGAATATTTGACAAGAGGAAGGAAAATAAATGGAACAGGGATTAGAGAGAACATGATGAGATGAGTATGTGATCAAATTAAAATATATCTACGCATTAAAGTTCTGAATAAAAATGTTACAAAATAAGTATTAGGTTAGAAGTTACTTCATATAAATAAATTCTCAACAATGTCTTACAGATAAATATAATACTTTTTTATATATTAGAGTTAATAAAAATAGTTCTTTCAAAGTGTTCCACATATGTAAGTAAACATAGCTAAAACAATATGATTGAATAACCATTTCATTAAAAATGAAATATTATTCAATTTAACTAACAAATTGTACACACCTGGTAAAGCCTGAAATGTCAGAGTACAACTGGGTACATTTCCTTTTTAGTGATGTACAACAACTTAAGTAGCAAAACTGAAAATGGAATCACACTGAATATAAATTCAATTGTGTAAGTTTTATCTGTATAACATTGTCATCACTGATCTCATCTTCCATGATGGGATGTACCTTGGTGCTATATCTAGATCTAATTACCTATAACACATTTTATATTGACACATTAGACTTTCTTTGCCTTTGGCACTATTTTTATTGTTAAAGCACGCTGTTACTTATGCCAGTATGCTGCTTAAAAGTGAATTTTGCTTCTGCTTTTATAGTAGAAGGCAATATCTTTCATTTTAGGTGATCTTCTACTCTCCAGTAAATCAATTAACAGATTGCTGTTCATATTATCATAATGTTATCAAAATCTCTACTACACATGAATATGTAATTTTCTTCAGCAGTACAGGTGTGCTCTTTTAGGTTGGATATAATGGAGGACATTTCTATTACTCCAGTGATAGAAATGTTATATTTTGACAAGTTTCAACTTGATTCCAAGTTGGTAGCTAATAATGTACATTAACATCTAATAATTTGTCTGATGAACTTTTATTGGCACTGGAGGTAGATTTGCCTTTCCTATGGGCTGCTGTGAAGGTTGGCACTTCATATATGTGATTTCTACAGTTGCTATTTGGTCACTAAACTTTGCTATATGAATACATGCTTCTCAGTGATTTCCATATTCAATATTGTTCTATGAGAAAAATAAGGGAAGTTCTCATTTTATAAACCATGTACATGCAACTTATAGCGAGCAGAAGTTACTGAATGATTTCAATATCAAATAAATATAATTTATATCTCTACCAGGAAGTATAAGTCATGTAAAGAACACTACATAAGGCACAAGGCATAAAGGTACATTAAAAACTGCTTTCAGCTTGTTGTAAGAAGACATGAAAGCAAGGATATGCCTGAAAGAATCATCTCAGTGTCAAACACCAAGGGTTTGTCTTTGTTAAATAACTCAAGTTCTAGAGAACTATGTCTACATGATCAGTAAGAAATTTGGAAGGTCAAAGGACAAATTCTAAGCAAATGATAGTCAATACTAGAATTGGAAAGCCCTGTATTAATTAAAAAATATTATCTGTAAGGTGTAAGATATTAAGCTTTAAAAAAGCATACTTCAAAGTATGCATGTACAACTAATGAGATTTGATGCCATAAACACAGACACAGATAAATAAAATGACAAAAGCAATGAGTTATTGTGCTTTGAGTTTCTTGGTCAAAAATAACCTTTCATTTGCAAAGCAATGCATAATGAAAGTTCATCACTTATGTAATGGATTTGAACACAAGTATACCGTTTAGAAATCGTAATCAAAAAGATCCAATCCACAATTAAAAGTAACTTAGCTTAGTAAATAAAATTCTATTCTTCCCTGGTATGTTATCTCTTTTAGATTAATATTGGAAATTTCTGCTTTTTATACACTTGTCGTTAGGAAACTTTTTTTCTTGTTGATCTAGGGAGTTCAAGGTATATATATATATATATATATATATATATATGTATATATATATACATACATACATATATATAACTTTATGATATCAAATGAATTTTGTTCTTCATGAAAACTCAGGAGTATTTAATTTATACTATGAAAAAAACTAAAAATTATGTACACATATGATATATAATTTATTATAAAGTGAAATAGGTAAAGTAATCCATACTAGAGCAAGAATTTCATGGTCATTCATAGCAAAATATCAGCTGGAAAATTAAAAGAAAATATGTACTGTATATAACAACACATATGTTTCATATTTTCTTGAGTATAATATAGGTAGCTTGAAACATAAAAGAGATATTTGAAGTATTATTAAAATTAAAATTAAAAAACATATTTTAAGAACTTCAGGATAACCAAAAAAGAGTTATCATATGACTTTTCTCTTACCTGTAAATCTGAAGTAAATCCAAAAGCAAAGATTAAATTCATCACGGTAAATGTTGTACATATAAACATTAGAAAGGTTTTTTTTTTTTTTTATTAGTCAGTTCTGTATTCAGCAAATACAGTCAGTTTGGTACCATTATTAGGCTCATCCGTGAACTACCCCCTCCCCTTGGCCCCTCCTTGTTGAGGTATACGGGTCATGCATTGTGGAGTTAGCCCACAGTTATGGGTAAGCTAAATGTCTCTGCATATCATGACCCAACATGTGACTCTGACATTCTTTCCGCCCCTCTTCCGCAAAATTTCCCTGAGCGATGTTGGGTTCATTTTTGGTCTGCTTCAGTGATGAGGTGTTGAGTGCCTCTGAGGCTCTGGCTCTCTGATTGGTAGGAGTTGATTTTTCTCTGTGCTGATCTCCTTCCCCCTTGTGCTGGTGTCTGGTTCATCAGGAAAACAGCCCCCTTGCTTGTTTCTCCAAGTTTTCTTAGTTTCAGCCGGGGCCCTTTTGAGGTATGATGGGGTGGCTCTCTCCTTAGGGTCTACATCTATCTGAAAAAGAGAAGCAGATTCTCCAACGGAGAGTAAGTTAGCACCAGGACAAATGAGATAACCCTTACTTTTTTTTTTATATAGAGAATTTAATAGGTGTAGGCCCTCTTGTAGCCCACAATTGATAGTAGCTTGATACTGGAGAGTGGGCTTCTGTTTGGATATGGTTCTGACTTGTTTCCCAGCTCCAGCTATGGGTCCCATACCAGTGAGGGGATCAGTTAGCCAAATTGAGAGCAGTTGGTTCCCCACCATGGCTGTGTGCCACCACTGCACTTGTGTGGGAATCACAATAAGTTATTTGCTGCTAAGTAGGTTAGACCATGCGTTGCTTCGATAGATATTGGTCAATTTCCCCCAGTCGCCCATGTAGCACCTTCTGGCACTAGACGCACTGACTGTCTGGGGACTGACTCTCATCCCACTTCCAGCCATGCCATTCTAATTTGCATGTCAATCACATAAGGTATCTTCAGCAGTAGGGTCTTACCACTAACCTTTGGTGGGTCATCAAGTACTCTGACAGAAATCTGTCTGTCTTTTAGGAAACCTTGTAGGTCTCTCTGATCAAAAGCTCATTGTGGATGATAGCCCCATGCTGGTTCTGGGAGTTACAGGTCAGTGCCCACTAAGAAAATGAGGAAAAAGCTAACTAATATACAAGAGTTAGAGATAAGAGAGAGAGAGACAGGGAGAGGGGAAGTGAGGGAGGGAAGATGTAGGAGACTAAGGTTAGTCTTAATCTTACCCTCTCCAGTGTCTTGTGGTTCAGGTGTTCCCTGTAAGGGCCTGGTGAAGGATCAGCCATTTGGTCTATCTTTTAGTACGTAGAAGATTCTGGTACCATTGCCGTTTGGGTCTAGATTTGTGTTTCCCACCCCTTTGATGCCCTCCCCTCCCTCCCCTTCCATCCTAGTGTCTAATCTAGGAGATGCTTGCTGGGTATGTAAGGTATCTTCGGTAGATTCAGGTTAGGTGCTGTAGATGAGTGAGACTATGTGGCGATTTTTTTTCTGTGATTCAGTAAGTTCACTGAGAATGATCTGTTCCAGGTTCAACCATTTTTCCTCAAATTTCATTGTGTCATTTTTTCTTACTGCTGTATAGAATTCCCTTGTGTAGATATACCACATCTTAGTTATCCATTCTTCTAGTGATGGACATCTGGGTTGATTCCAGCTCTTAGCTATTAGAAATTGAGCTGCTATAAACATGGTTGAGCAAATCTCTTTAGTCTGTGGTTTGAAGGTTTTACGGTAGATGCCCAGTAAGGATATAACTGGGTCTGTTGGTATCTCTAGAGTTAGCTTTTTCAGGAGTATCCATATTGCTTTCCAAAGCGGTTGTACCATCTTTCATTCCTACCAGCAGTGGATGAGTGTTGCTAATTATCCATATCCTCAACAGCATTTATTTTCATTTGATTTTTTGATGTTTGCTATCCTTACTGGGGTAAGGTGGAATTTAATAGTTGTTTTAATTTGCATTTCCCTGGTGATTAGGGATGATGAACATTTTCTTATGTGTGTGTTGGCCATTTGTATTTCTTCCTCTGTGAACTGCCTGTTCAGCTCTTTGCCCCATCTTGTGAGTGGGGTGTTTGACTTCTTACTGTTTAGATTTTTGAGTTCTTTGTAGATTCTAGAGATTAGTCCTCTATCAGTTGGATAACCCACAAATATTTTCTCCCATTCTGTGGGTAATCTATTGGCTTTGCTAATTGTATGCTTGTCTGTAAAGAAACTCCTCAGCTTCATGTGGTCCCATTGGTTGAGTGATGGTTTAAGTTCATGAGCTACTGGGGTTTTGTTCAGGAAGTCTTTTTCCATTCCTATATCATGGAATGTACTTCCTAAATTTTCTTCCAGTAGTATTCGAGTTTCTGGTCTTATATTGAGATCTTTGATCCATTTGGACTTGAGTGTAGTGCATGGTGAAATGTGTGGGTCAAGTTTTAGTTTCCTGCATATGGTTATCCAGTTTGTCCAGCACCATTTGTTGAAGATGCTGTCTTTTTTCCAGCTTATATTGTTTGGGCCTTTATCAAATATCAAGTAGCTATAGTTGCTTGACCCAAAGTCCGGGTCCTCAAGTCTATTCCATTGATCTATAGTCCTGTTTTTATGCCAGTACCATGCTGTTTTTATTACTATGGCTTTGTAATATAGCTTTAGATCAGGTATGGTGATGCCTCCAGAGGTATTTCTTTTGCTGAGGATATGTTTGGAAATGCGAGGCCTTCTGCCTTTCCATATGAAATTTGAGATCATTTTTTCTATCTCTGTGAAGAACACTGTGGGGATTTTAATTGGTATTGCATTAAATCTGTAAATTGCCTTTGGTAGGATTGTCATCTTCACAATGTTAATTCTGCCTATCCAGGAACATGGGAGGTCTTTCCATTTTCTCAAGTCCGCCTCAATTTCTTTTTTGAGTGTTTTTATGTTTTCATTGTATAGATCTTTCACTTCCTTGGTTAACGTTATTCCAAGGTATTTTATTTTTTTTGTCGCAATTGAAAATGGGACTATGTCCCTTATTTCTTTTTCTGTATCTTTGTCCTTTGCATAAAGGAAGGCTACTGATTTTTGTGCATTGATTTTGTATCCTGCTACTTTGCTATAGGAGTTAATCACCTTCAGGAGTTTTGGGATGGAGTCTCTCGGGTCTCTTACATATATAATCATGTCATCAGCGAATAAAGCTAACTTAACTTCCTCCTTTCCAAATTGTATCCCTTTTATTTCCTTCTCCTGTCTTATTGCTTGAGCTAGGACTTCCAGAACTATATTGAAAAGCAGAGGTGAGAGTGGACCACCCTGTCTTGTTCCTGATCTTAATGGGAATTCCTCCAGTCTCTCTCCATTAAGTATTATTTGGGCCTTCGGAGCTTCGTATATTGCCTTTATTAGGTTAAGATATGAACCAACCATGCCAACTCTCTCCAATGTTTTGAACATGAAGTGGTGTTGAATCTTGTCAAAGGCCTTTTCTGCATCTATCGAAATGATCATGTGGTTTTTATGTTTAACCTTGTTTATGTGGTGTATTACATTGACTGATTTCCGTATGTTGAACCACCCCTGTGTTCCTGGAATGAATCCCACTTGGTCAAGGTGGATAATGCTTTTGATGTGTTGTTGGATTCGGTTTGCAAGGATTTTGTTTAGGATCTTTGCATCTAAATTCATCAGGGAAATAGGCCGGTAGTTTTCTTTTTTTGTGGCATCTCTGCCTGGTTTTGGAATTAGGGTGATGCTAGCTTCATAAAAGGAGTTGGGTAGCTTTCCCTGTTCATCAATTGTGTGGCACAGTTTGAGGAAGATTGGTTTGAGTTCTTCCATGAAGGTTTGATAGAATTCAGCTGAGAAGCCATCTGGTCCTGGGCTCTTCTTTTTTGGGAGGTTTTTTATTACTTTTTCAATCTCCATGAGTGTGATGGGTTGATTGAGGTGATTAATCTGCTCTGTGTTTAGCTTTGGTAGATGGTATGCGTCCAAGAATTTATCCATCTCCTCCACATTATCCAGTTTTGTGGAGTAGAGGTTTTTGAAATAAGTCCTGATGATTCTCCCAATTTCACTTATGTCTGTTGTGATCTCTCCTTTTTCATTTTGAATTTTGTTAATTTGAAGCTTCACCTTTTTTTGCTTGATCAGATTGGCCAGGGGTTTGTCAATCTTGTTTATTTTGTCAAAGAACCAGCTCTTTGTTTTGTCAATTGTCTTAATTGTTTCCTTGGTTTCCAATTCATTGATTTCTGCTCTGATTTTAATTATTTCTTTCCTTTTGGAGCTCTTTGGGTTGGATTTTTCTTGTTTTTCCAGTGCCTTTAGGTGGATGGTTAGGTTATTGATTTGGGACCTTTCTGTCTTTTTTACGAAGGCATTGAGTGCTATGAATTTTCCCCTGAGGACCGCCTTCATTGTGTCCCATAAGTTTTGATACGATGTGTTCTCATTGTCGTTCAATTCCAGAAATTTTGCAATTTCATTTTTTATTTCATCCACTATCCATTTATTGTTTAAAAGTGTGCTGTTCAGTTTCCAGGTGCCTTTGGGATTCTTGGTGGGTCTTTTATTGTTGATTTCTAGCAATATAGCATTGTGATCTGATATCATGCAGGGAATTATGTCAATCTTCCTAAATATGTGGAGGCAGTCTTTGTGACCCAATATATGGTCTATTTTAGAGAATGTTCCATGGACTGCTGAGAAGAATGTGTAACCTGTGGATTTGGGATGGAATGTTCTGTAGATGTCCGTTAGGTCTAAGTGATCTATGGTTTTGTTGAGCTCTCTTACTTCCCTGTTGAGTTTCTGTTTGGATGATCTGTCTATTACTGATAATGGTGTATTGAAGTCCCCAGCTATGATGGTGTTTGTGGTTATTTCTGTTTTATTGTCAAGTAGGTTTTGTTTTATGAACTGTGGTGCCCCTGTGTTTGGTGCATACAGATTTATGATTGTAATATCCTTTTGATGGATCGTTCCCTTGATAAGTAGGAAGTGGCCTTCTTTGTCTTTTTTTATTATATTTGGTTTGAAGTCTATTTTATCCGATATTAATATAGCTACACCTGCTTGTTTCTTATTCCCGTTTGCTTGGAATACTGTTTTCCACCCTTTCACCCTGAGGAGATGTCTGTCTTTAATGGTGAGGTGGGTTTCTTGAAGGCAACAGATTGAGGGTTCTAATTTTTTGATCCATCCTGTTAGCTTGTGTCTCTTGATGGGTGAATTAAGGCCATTAATATTTAGGGTAATGACTGTGAGATTTGATTTGATCCCTGCCATATTGTGATGGTAAATGTGGGTTGGAGTTTTCATGGACATTGAAGTTTTTTGTGCCTACTCTGAGTTTGGTTGTTGTGATCTGCTTCTTGTAGGCAATTGTGTTTGATTATTTTTTTCTTCTCTGTGTAGAATTTCCTGAAATACTCTCTGTAGGTTTGGTTTTGTGTTCATATAATTGTAAAGCTGAGTTTTGTCATGGAAAGTTTTTCGTTCACCATCTATTATGAGGGATACTTTTGCTGGGTAGAGTAGTTTGGGTTGGAAGCCATAGGTTCTTAGACTTTGCAGTGTTTCATTCCAGGCTCTTCTAGCTTTCAGGGTTTCCATTGAGAAGTCTGAAGTAATTCTGATGGGGTTACCTCTGAAGGTGGTGTGCTGTTTTTCCCTAGCTGCTTTTAGGATTTTCTCTTTGGTGTCAATGTTTAGAGTCTTAATAATAATATGTCTTGGAGAGTTTCTCCTTTGGTCCAGTCTGTTTGGAGTTCTATTGGCTTCTTGTATCTTGATGGGCCTTTCTTTTAAGAGATTGGGGAAGTTTTCTTCAATTATTTTGTTAAATAAGTTCTCCATGCCTTTGGTCTGGATTTCTTCTCCTTCTGGTATTCCAATGATCCTGATATTGGGACGTTTAACTGTATCCCACAATTCCCTCATGTTCTGTTCACAGGAGCTTTTAAACTTACTGAAATTTTTGAACTCTCTAACTGTTTCTTCCATCTTGTCTTCCAGATCAGAGTTCCTATCCTCCACTTGGCTGACTCTATTCTTGAGAGCTTCTAGTGAGTTTTGGGCTTGTTCAATTAAGTTTGCATTTTCTATTATTTTTCTATGTATAATTTCCATCCCTCTGTCAAGCTCCCTTTTCACATCATTTTCTGATTTTCTTGATGATTCTTGGAGTTCATCCTTGCATTTCTTTATGTCTTCATTTAGCATGGCCAGCTGATTTTTAAGGTCTTCTTTTTTTTCACTCTCCCTCAAATATCTTAACTCTCTTTGAAATCCTTCCATTTTCTTATCTAATCCTTCCAATTTCTTATCTATTAGTTCTAGTTTAGTGATGGCAGCATCCACACGATTGTCGGCCCTTTGTTGCTTTCCTGCAAGTTCCTTAATATCTTGCCTTTCTTTCCCCGGGATTTGCAGTGCAGCTAGGCGGTCGCCATCTTGGCCGGAAGTCTAGAAAGGTTTTTAACATGCTGTAATGTATAGAATTTAATAGTATAAAAATTGAAAATGACTTTCAAGAATAGTCAAGAGAATATTACACAGAACACGGAAGAACACAAAAAGCTAATTAAAAAACAAGAATAAAGGGTACAAGAAAGATCAGTGAATACTCAAAAAGATATGAGTAGGTGACAGACCTAATTAGAGAGCAAAACTGCATAGAAAACTAACAAACATTGTAAAGCAGTGTAGGCTTGAAGATGGGCATTTGCAAATATCATAACAATTCAGGAAAAAATAAATGACATCAGAACAAATATTCTGACAGTAAACTAAACTTCAAAGATAAAAAGAATATGGTATGTACTAAGGCCAATGAACACTTACATAGATGCAATAAAATTTACAATATTATTATATCTCTTCATACCCCATTCAACAGCCACGTAACAACACAGACATAAACACACGGATAATCCTGAGGAGTGCTTCTAAAGACATCATATAAATTAAAAAAGATCACTCAAGTAGGTTAATATTGAAATTTAGACCATCTATGGGAGGGCTGCAGAAATCAAAAAAAAAAAAAAAACTATTACTCATTTATATAATGTTGTCATCTATAGGTTTCACAGGTACAGAAATGCCTATGAGTAGTATAATACAACAAAGCTATCTATTATACATCATTGTATTCACAATACATTTCATACATGCAGAAATAATATATTTGCAATTTGGAAAGTTTAACTTAAAATAGCTTTGATATGATATAAAATTAATTTTTGGTTATACAAAATGCCCCATTTCTCATGAAAACTGAATATATAACAGTTTAATTTAATAGGATAAATCAAATCTTGCTACCTGGCTAAGGGTTCTACCAGTGATTCTACCAGTTCTGATTCTGGAGGCACATGATGAGTATATATTGTTTGTCAAAAAAAGAAATTGAGAAACCGCTTGAAGAAAGAACTGAAATGCCTAATGAATAAATGACAAAAGTTATGGAGATCCTCTGGTCATTAAGACAGATTTCAAAACCTCTGAAAAGCAAGCATGTTTATCATCTGTCCTCTTTTTTCAATCACATACTCATTTTTTCTTTGAATAAATATATTTAGATAATGACTATGTGCTCATAAATGACTTATAGTGAGGTTTCCTACTCAAGATTGCTTACTTGACAATACTGGTATATCACAAAACTTGCTCTAAATCAAATATAGTGGTATATATGAAACGGATAAATATATTATCCATTAAGATATTAATATTAACTTGTTAACTTTTGGATGATGTAAATGCATCTGCATATGAACATCAAAGGGGTGGGAAACACAAATCTAGACCCAAACGGCAATGGTACCATAATCTTCTACTTACTAAAAGACAGACCAAATGGCTGATCCTTCACCAGGCCCTTACAGGGAACACCTGAACACTCATATTTGTATGGGTACATGTGTGAGTATGTTTTTGTCATTCTCAATTACTTACTACTCATGCTCTGAGATGTAATATCATAATAAACTCAGAACTCACTGATTTGGCTATCCTAGCTATCCATAACACCCCAGAGACCCCTTGTCTCTGCATTCACAACACTGGCATTACAGGGTATTGTTCCAAACCTGGCTTTTATATGGGCTATGGGAATCCAAACTCAGAACTTCATACTGGAGAAGCACTTTACTGAATATGTCATCTCCTCCACTTCAAATTATTTAATTTTCTTTTTGTATTAGTTATGCACACAGTGTTCATGAAGCCATGTTGGTACCATCATTCCTCCCTGTCCTCCACCCTCTTCAGGGACCCTCCTCATTGGTGAATGTGGGTGGTACATTGTGGAGTTAGCCATCAGTTATGGGTAAGAAGCAATTTCTCTGTGCATTATGTTCTAACATGTGGCTCCAACAATCTTTCTGGTTGAATGAATATTTTATGTGGCATTTTGAGAGGATGTCCCCCATGATTCAGGAGTTTATTAAAGCTTATAATTTAGATCTCCAGCAGCCTCACTGGAGGAGGTGGATTCTAGGGTGTTATTGAGGGCAGATCTGAATTCCAGCCTAAGAAATGCAAACTGTCTAAATTCTGTCTGGCATTTGGCTGCTTTTTTGCTCTTGATTTGCTTTTCCTGATGGGTTTTCTCTTTCCCCAATAGGTAACTTCCCCTTGATCTGTAAGCTTGAAATAATTTTTTTTTTTTTTCTGTACACTGTTTCTGGTTTGGGGATTCATCCCAGCAAAATAAAGCTGAATACAACATTTTATTTGGGTATTTTGTTAATTATTCCATCATAAAATACTTCCTATTTAAAAATATTTCAAATTTATAGAGGAGTTGAAAGGTATAAAAATTTATGATATTTTCAGTAAAATTTATCAGTGAAAATTTCATTTATTTCCTTTAAATCACTTTATTTGTACACATAACTACATACTAACATAAGAGTCCAAATGTTTTTCCTGAACTATTTGGGAATTGTTGTAATTTATAATGTCTTGAGTTAACTAGAATAGGAAATACTTATACACAATAAATTTTAGCATTGAAATGATACTACAATTGCCTATTGCATTTCTCAGTTTATGGAATAATAATAACATTTATAGCATACTTCTCTCTTCACTGCAGAATCCAGCTCCATGATAACCCACTTAACTTGGTTGTCATAGTTCCCTAGTCTCCTTTAATCTGAAATAATGCCTCATGATTAGAGTCAGATCTGTATTTCAGGTCAGAATATTACATAAGTGGTTTGTGTTCTTTATCAAGTACCATCTGTTCCTCGTTTGTGATTTGAGTTTGATCATCTGGCCAAGTTTTCTCGGGCTTCTTCCCTGTGCAGAAGCTATTTTTTTTTTTCCTTCGGCAAATATCAAGCAGTCTGTAGGATGCCACTTAAAACAATGAAACCATACTGTGCCTCACACCGTGTTTTCACTTTCCCCATCCCAATTTAACAACCGTACATCATATTTGTCTACAACTGTCTAATTATAATAATTGCAATAGAATGATATCTTAGGCTCAGCAGTTAAGCCTACCGAACTGTGAATATTGTTCTAGTAGAAGGATCTTACCTTTCCAAACATGGGTTTACTTAATTCACTTGTATTCTAATACTGTTCCTTTTATTCATATGTATTTTGGTGGTGTGCACCTGTATTTATGTACGTATGTATATGTGTATGGGTGTTCTTGTGCATAGAGGCACAAGTGTGGATTATTGGATGTTGAACTGTTGCAGTGTGTGTCGGGGGTGGGGGGTGTGAGCTCACTGATTTGGTTAGACTGTCTAGTCAGTAATTCCCAGGCATTCATGTCTTCACCCTGCCAGCTCTTAGATTACAGACACACATATACCGAACTATCCAGCATTTTACTTGAGTTCTGGGGCTCAGAACTCAGGTTCTTCGTGTGATACTTAATTGTTCAAGACCTGGCTTAATGGAGGCCCTTCAACTTGATTACTGTGCCATTTTCATCTGTCAAACTATTATTATTTGTAATAGTGAAGATATGTTTTATAGACGAGTTTCCAGAAATATGTCTTAGGTATTATTCCAGCAAAAAGGAGAATATTATCAATCTATAATCAGCTTTCTTTTGACTATTCAAGAAATTCTAAAGGACACATTACAATTCCGTTTAATTTTATGACGTAAAGTTTGGATTTTTCTTCTGTGACATAAATATAATTCTGTTTGCAGAACCTTGATAATTTATAAATTATTTAGTTTTAAAAATATATTAATATTAATAATGCATCCATCTCTGTTTAAACTAAATGCTATAACTAGCACAATAAATTGGGAATTCAATTACCCTGTTGAAATGCAAAATGCTTATGAAAAGCTATTCTGCATCCTCTCATTTTTACTTTGTAGGTACTTTCTTATTTTTTATTATGCAAAGAAATAAAATCTACCACATGTAAATCTGAAGAGTCAGAGCTCAACAGATGAAAAATTATCAGAATTCTAGAGTTGATCCACTTAGCATATAATTAAATGTCAGACATATTTTAATTGTATGCAAATTTCTCAAGGGTGAAAGTTGTAAAAGCCAAAGTTACCAAAAACATTCATATTTGCATTTCATAAAGGAAATTGAATAAATTAGAATAGAAAGGAACTTTCCTATTATTTAATAAATTTCCTCAAGACTTCTTAGAAAATATTGAGACCTGTCATTTAGTCTCTCTTCTCAGGGAACATCAGGATGTTAAATGATAAAAGGAATGATTGGAAAAATAAAACTTGATGATTTCCATATATTAACACAGGACATACCACAGCAGACTTGCCAGACAAGAAATATCCACTGGTAAAACAGTGGCATGAATAGTTAAAGGAGGACCAACTGCTTTCTGATAGGATGTGAGGCCCACTTCACAGGAGGGATATTTTTTGCCTGGTACTGTAAATCTGGCCAAAAGTCTATGAGCAGGGACATAGGCCCTAGGGAAGAACCTGCTATTGTGCTTGTGCTAAATGGACAGCATGTCAATTTGCCTTACTTATAACTGCTCCCATAGATTAATAGTCTTTCAAGCTTCAATCACAGAGTTTATTACTAAAATGGAAAGTGGTAGTAAACAGACACATAACTAGCAAATTTGTTTTGAATAAGTGACTAATATGCACTCAGCTTTGAATAGGCATAATATCACCTCCATCATGTTTAGAAAAGTTGATCAGAGAAGAGGAGAAGAAGAAGGGTAACGACAATCATGAGCTCTCAGATGCCGGTCAACAATTCACCATCAATCTGGAATAGATACATGAACCCACACCTCCCATAATAGCTAATGGTGGCACATTCATGGGTGGTGTAGCCTCTGGTAAATTGCTCATGCCATATTAAATTAGGAAAGCAGCCCTAAATTAACTAAATGGGTTAAAATACATAAAAATAAGTTGAAGGTTAATGGGGAAGAAGAGTTTCAATGGGAAGGAGAGTAAGACAACAGAGTAATTGGGAGAATAAAATTAAAACATGTTATAGACACTTAAAAGTGCCAACAATAAAAAGTACAAATTATAAAAATATGTAGAAGAAAGAATAAACATGCAGAGAGAGAACAGTTGACAAGTATGTGTGGCTACTGCTAGGTTGTGAGGAATGTGGTTGGTGCTTCACGCGCCCTCTCTCTGATTCGTTTGCCACTCTGGAAAAGAATATGCTCTTCTCCTCTGGAATGTTTCCCGTACTTAAAGTTATGAGCAGTAACTCAATCTTTCCCAAGGTCATGTTTCTTCTGTTGAAAGAGTAGGTAAGTAAATATAAGACATCTCCACCCGCTGATATCTCTTCAATTTAAAGTCTGCATGGAGAGTGTGTTTGATTCTGCTCATACATTCAGTCAGCAATAAAGAACTAAGAGAGATAAGGGAAAGGAATCCTTATGATCAAAATGGATTCAATACGGAGCTTCTCATCATTCTATATTAAGGTAATTACTGATAGGTCAAAAGATCATATTTTTGTGAAATTCAGAATGTGTGGCTAAGGAGATCAGTCAGTGGATAAAGGACTTACTATGATAGTATGAGTATCTGAATATATAACCATAGAGCCAACATGAAAAGATCGACAAGGACTGGAGAAGGTGGTTAAGGCGCTTGCCTGTGAAGCCTAAGGACCCAGGTTCAACTCCTCAGAAACCATGTAAACCAGTTGCACAAGGTGGCACATGAGTCTGGAGTTCATTTGCAGAGGCTAGAGGCAATGTTGTGCCCATTACCTCTTCCTCTCTCTCTTTTTCTCTCTCATATTTCATAAACAAATAAAAAACTTAAAAGCTCAACAAAGTAATACTAGCATTGTAATCTTAGTGTGCCTAGGGAAAGGAATGGGAAGAGGAAGGAGAATCATTTGAGTTCTTGAACCTGCTAAGCTTGCAAATCACAGAAGTTAGAAGACAAGGATCAACAATCAGAGTTGTCCTCTGACTTCACAGTCTGATTGTGCCTCATAACACACAAGTACTCACATATGCATGCACATGCACTTGTACACCCCCCCCCCAAATCCACGTTGTTTCCATTGAGACAATAGCTACTAACTGACTGACTGTGTTAAAGAGGAGAAATACTGCCTTATATCTTAAAGGAATGTAATTTACATGAACAACAAGGAATAATCCTATGGCAAGTAGCACTTCACAAGTTAATTAAGAATAAAAAACTGAAAAGTTTGTTTATTATAGTCACAAGCACAGACTTTGGAATAATACATAGAAAGTGCCTGTTGTTTAAAGAAAGAAGGAATCAAGAAATAAGGAAGGCAGGGAGAGAGTGGAAGGGAGGGAGGAAACGAAGCCACAATGCATAGCCCATATACCTAAACAAAGAGGGCCAGGAGGAGGGGGTAGGACATGGATGAGCCTAACAGGGGTACCAACTTGACTATATTCACTGAGTACAAAAATAATTAATAAAAAATAATTTAAAGAAAGAGCAAGCAGGGCTGGAGGGATAACTTAGCAATTAAAGTGCTTGCTTGAAAAGCCAAAGGATCAAGGTTTGATTGCCCAGGACGCACATACACCAGATGCGCAAGGTGGCACATGTGCCTGTAATTTGTCTGCAGTGGCTGAATGCCCTGGGATGCCCATTCTCTTTCTCTCAAATAAATAAAATAAAAATAATTTTAAAAAGAGCAAGCAAAATTCTCTTTTTACCATGACAATTTTTCTTTGTTAGAGTAGAATAATTTTTACCTTAGGACATTAACGTAAGAAGAAACAAGAAATCACAGAGTACCATTTTTCCATATGGCTGCACAAAGTAATTCACTAAAAAAACCAGCATGGTTGTTGAGATCAGTCACAGCTATAGTTAATACATATATTAGTAACAAAAGTTTAATTCAAAAGAAGTGAGTCGTTCTTTCTGCAAAATCTGACTGGAAACAGAGGTGAAAAGAAGGCATTGCTAATATATGTTTAATCATTTTTTAAAAAATATGGGATTGGTAAGGTACGCTCTTGATTATCTACATCAAGTATTCCTTAAAATCAAAATAACCATAACATAAACTACTCTATATGCTTTAGGTTAATATGTGTTATTTGTTATGTTAACAATCATTGTGCTTCTATAGCTAAATATGACCATGCCTAGTGTTGCCCTATAAGCTGTAAACTGGTTTCTTTAAAGGGTTTGCAAAATGAAGATAAAAGAGCTAAGCAGAAAGCTTGAGTATTAGGTAAAGAGGTTGTTTTAGTGCATATGTTTTTTTTTATTTTCTAGGTAGGGTCCTGCTGTAGCCCAGAATGACCTGGAATTCACTAGGTATTCTCAGAGTGGCCTCAAGCTCATGACAGTCCTTCTACCTCTACCTCCTGAGTGCTGGAATTAAAGGCATGGGCCACCAGGCTTGACTAAAGATATTTTTAAACAGGCAAAAAAAATGCCAAAAAATAGTATACTTTAACTGAATGGCTGAATGGCACTAGAAAAATGAATAGAATTTATTACCCCTTTAGTTGGAGTATCAGGTGACCCTCAATTTCTCTTTAAGAATAAGATTCTTGAGGGCTGAAGAGATGGCTTAGCCATTAATGCATTTGCTTGCAAAGCCAAAGGATCCCAGTTCAATTCTCCAGGACCCAAGTAAGCCAGATGCACAAGGAGGCACATGCATCTGGAATTCATTTGAAGTGGCTAGAGGCCCTGGCGTGTCCATTCTCTCTCTTTCTCCCTCTTTTTCTCTCAAATAAATAAATAAATAAAATATTTTAAAATAAATAAATAAATAAAAGAATACAAGTCTTTTTTTTTTTTTTTTTTTTGGTTTTTCGAGGTAGGGTCTCACTCTAGCCCAGGCTGACCTGGAATTCACTCTGGAGTCTCAGGGTGACCTCGAACTCATGGCAATCCTCCTACCTCTGCCTCACGAGTGCTGGGATTAAAGGCCTGCGCCACCACGCCTGGCAAGAATACAATTCTTGAGATGTAAAGACTACCATTCTTCTCCTTAAAGTATTATCATCCATATACTGTTATATATTAAAATTTATATGGGGATAAATTATTTTAGGAAGAATTAAAAATATATTTTCTACAAAGACGAGAGCAGAGTCTGCCCTGACATCAATGGAAGTCTTTCTTTCTGGTGGTACTATCCTACAATGTAGAGCCAAGACAGGCTATGTTGCTTATCTGTTTGTTTTTGTTATTGTTTTGTTTTTCATGGTAGGTTCTCTCTTGCACCAAGGTTAACCTGGAATTCACTATGTAGTCTCAAGGGGGCCTCAAACTCATGATGATCCTTATATCTATCTGCTTCCTAAGTGCTAAGATTAAAGGCATGCACCACCATGCTGGGTTAAGACAGGCTATGTTGAAGTAGATTGTTTAAGAAAATGTTTCTACACTTATAAACATTACAGATATTCTTTTTAAATATTACAAACATTTTTATAATGCATAAATACTCTTTGTGTCATACATTATACATCTGTGTTGTTCTACTTATACCCATGGCTACTATTTTAATGGATGATAACTGCACCTTGAAGTTCTGTCATCTAGTTATAGTTAATGGACACTATGGTGAAGCCTGCATTGGAGCAAAAATTGCTTTACATGTGATGAACAGGTGAAGTAGTCTCTGCAAATTAAAGGAGATAGGAAGTGGGTAGTTGAGGTAGGGAGTAGGAGGGAGGATTTTCATATAATACTGATTGGGTCTCTATTTATGGGGCACAGATCTGAATCTAGAGAATACTAACTTATTTATTTATTTATTTATTTATTTATTTATTTATTTTAACAGGAAATGAGCAAACTCATTCTAGGAGCATAATCTGAGAAAAAATGAAAGAATTAACTCCTGGCATACACAGACCAGGGTAGTCTAGTTGCAACTAGCAGCAGCCTGAGGAAAAAAGAACTAAAGTTTAGAATAAGCCATTCATAAACCCATTGCATGTTCTGTGGCTGCTGTTCTTAACTTACTGTGGCTATGGCTTCATCTGGATACAGGTCCTCACTGGAATTTTTATTGAACTTCCAAATATCAGTAACATATGAACAAGTAGAACAGTTTAAAAGCAAATAGTAAGGTACTTTGATTTTGGATAATCCTTAAACGTTTTTTAAAGTAAAAGCTTTAGGGGTATGAACTATTGGGCTCTGCTGATCCAGAACACACACATTCTTAATCACAAATGCAATCACATTAAACCCACCTGTTGTCTTCAGCGTATCTTTGGGCCAAGCGTTACTGACCTGCTATTCAATGCTATACTCAGCACTTCTTATGTATGTATGCTTGCCTGAGTTAGGAATCCAATCAGGTCACTGTGTAAACTGGGCAAAGAGCATAGATTAAGGTTAGTCAGTATCTCCAAACATCACTTGTGAATATTGTTTATCTGTGCTGCTCAGACCAAAGACACAAACACAGAGGAAACCTAGTGACTTTGCTTTAACCAAATGATTTATATAGTTATATGATTAACTTTTAGGACAAGTTGCAAGTAAAGAATTTATCATTTTACAGTAGCAATCTCATAAATGTTATTTTTAAAGTCTATAAGAAATACTGTCCCAGGTTGTTTTTTTTTTTTTTTTTTTTTTGTCCTCATAGTCCATTCCCATATTTTATTCTCACAGTGCATTCCCACAGTTTGGCCTGATAGTTCATTCCCACAGATGAGGAGTATATAATTGAAAAAAAAAAATACTAAAACTTTCTGTTGTGATCTTAGTCATGATTAACTGCATGTTTATGAAAAGAAGCCATTTTATCTTTGTCAGGTTGGAACTATCAGCTAGGAAAGACTATTTTAAGAAAAATACCTGAAAGCACCTTGCTCTGAGGAGGTATTCTACTGTACGAGTTTTGTGGATGCATCTGTCCATGATTTCTACTTCATTATCTCTAGGAAAGTGGTGACCTCACGACTAGTGAAGGTGTGGGTTAGACATCTCCATTAACCACCACATCCTGCTGTGCATGATTTGAAGTATGAACAACCCCTACACTGGGGATGAAGGGTTAGTAATGTGGCAGTTTTAGGATGACAAAATGAGTTTTCACTCCACCTAAGGTACATAGCAACACTCTCTCCAACAAAACTATAAAGATTAGCCATCCCAGTATGGTTGTGAAGAATTTGGGACATTCAGGCATTGTGTATTGTTAGTGGAATGGAAAATGGAAAAAAAATTGTCAATTCCATGAAAAGTCAAATGCACAAAATATACAAAACCCATATCACCTGGTTACTATAATTTTTGATATGTATCAAAAAGCATGGAAAATAGATTTCAAATAATGATTTGAATCACATATCCATAATGGGTTGTCACTAGTCTAAAATAAAAAATTACTCAGATGATCATAAACTGATTAATCGATATACAAAACCTGGAATATAAGTTCAAATTGAACAATATTATTCTACAATAAAGCATGTTAATTATCAATAGGCACTGGGCATACAGTAATGGAATGCCATGGTTTCACTTTTTGAATCAAGAAAGCCTCCCTAAGTATGATGGGGATGGTTTAAAATATATATCATTCCATTTAAGCATAACGTTTAGATTGGTGAATGTAATGTTTTGTGCATTTTACCGTATAGGAAAACTAGTGATTATGAACACAGCAGTGCATAAAGTCTCATCGCATGTGTTTGATGTAGATGGCATTAAAGGATTCTGAAGGTTTGGGTTCACTTATTCATTGCTTTAAATCATCTCATGTTTTCAAAATTAAAACAGTTCTATTGATTTGTTTTTGGCTAAGTTGCAGCCAAGCTTAGTTAACATGAAGAATGGCATTTGAATGCACATCCTTTTCATGTTTGCCAAGATGGCTCAGCAGAGGGCTTTATCCATTCCAATTGGATTTATTAAAATAAAAGAACAGGATGGTTTTCCAGATCCAGGATGCTAAATAGTCTTTCTCTGTCTTTGGTTTATATTCAAGACCAAATCAATTGCATATATGTCATTTACCTTTCCAACATTAAATTAAAAGGGAAGGATAAGCTTCCTATTTGGGAAACACATTATACAAACTCTTCCCTTTAGAGTAGTCATCTGTGAAAATGGAATAGTGTACACGTTATGTCAGTGATATTAATCATGACAAACAAAAAGAAATTAAGCCATGTAAAACCTTACTTTGGAAAGTGATGGCATCAGGACAAGGTAGGGGGATTTAGGTCTGACTTTTCTCATAAAGACTGATTTGGAAATAATATATTTCTTTGTTAAAAAAAAAATCTAAGAATGGTTGTGAAACTATAGTACCTATTCTAATGAAAAATCAAATGTGAAGTTCAGTAAAATGACAAGGAAAACATCTGGCATTTACATGCTTCTCTGTGATACTTCTGCCAAGTGGAACGTGGTCCATCCAGGAGGAATTTTTGTTTCCTTGAATGTTAAGCCACAACTGGAATAGCAATGAAATACAAGAAGTCCAATGTGGCACTTATGCATGATCCAATGAAGAAACAAAAGTTACAGAAACTAAATACAAAAAAAAAAACTGTACATTTTTGAACTTTCTAGCAAATAATTTAAAATAAAGACTTCAACATTGTCACTTACATAATAGAGAAAACACACAAAGAACATCTTAGACACCATGCATGAGCAAAGGTCGTAGCTCTCTTACACTACTTGGGCTAATATAACAAGCTACCAAAGCCAGAAAAAAAGTGATGAGCAGTGTCAATGTACTTTTTACACTTCTGGTGCCTACGAATTCCAATATGAAGACAGTGGGTTCTTGGTTCCAGGTAAAGTCCCATCCCATGGAAAGAACATTCATTTTGATTCCTGTCATGGAAACTAGACACTGGGTCCCCTTAAAACTGCATTCATACTATTAGGCTTCACTGTTAGGATTTCATCACTCTCAGATGGTCACACCTCTCAAAATTATCACATTCAAGACTATATTTTTAAAACTCTTTTTAAACTTTATTTTATTTGTTTGAGAGAGAGAGAAAGAGAGAGAGGAAGAAATGCAGATAGAGAGAGGGAGAATGGGCATGCCAGGGCCTTCAGCCACTGCAAAGGAACTCCAGACGCATGCACCACCTTGTGCATCTGGCTTACATGGGTCCTGGGGAATTGAACCTGGGTCCTTTTGCATTGTAGACAAGTACTTTAGTGTTAATCCATCTCTCCAGCCCCAAGATTATATTTTAACATGGAAATTTTACTGGGACATAATCAGACCACAGCATTAAACATTTGATTGTTCAAATTTCAGATCCTTCTCATAGGACAATTATCTCCATTACAATTTAAAATGACCATGTATTTTAGAATACCAACACTGTTAGATTGTGAGTTTAAAATAGAGTGTTTCACCTCTTGCATATGTAATGGTAGTGATATTTGCAAATAAATACCCACAGACTATACTGAAATGAAATAGGAAGGGAAAACAAGCATGTCACTATGAAAAGACAGCAGTACCAAAGAAAATACAAAGAAAGGAAAGAAAACAAAAAAGCTACAAGACAGAAACCATAAGCAAAAACATGGATAGCAAGTCCTATATCAGTGAGTGCTATACGAATACGTAAATTAAATTCAATCAAATGCCATTTTTTTTTTTTTGAGGTAGGGTCTCAGTCTGGTCCAGGCTGACCTGGAATTAACTATGTAGTCACAGGGTGGCCTGGAAATCAGAGTGATCCTCCTACCTCTGCCTCCCCAGTGCTGGGATTAAAGGCATTTGCAACCACGCCCAGCTCAAATGCCATCCTTTAACTTAGTGGCTAGTAAAACCAAATTAAGAGCCAAACCATAGAGCCTGAGAAAAGGCTCAATAGTAAAAGACACTTGATGGTGAAGCTTGATGGCTAAGGTTCACTTCCCAGAACCCGGGTAAAACCAGATGGACACAATGGTGGTGGAGTTCCTTTGCTGTAGCAAGAGGCCTTGGCATGCCCATTCTCTCCCTCTCTCTCTCAATTGCTCTCCCTCCTCCTCAAATAAATATTTTTTAAAGAACCAAAAATGACATAATCATATGATGTTCATAAGAAGCTTACTTCAGATCTAACAAGCTATATCTTTGTAAAAAATAAAAATGGAAAGATATTCCATGAAAATTATGAAATGTCTAGTGATGTGTATCCTAATATCTTATAAAATATAAATAAAATGCTGACAGGAGACAAAGGATATTATATCAATAGAAAAATGTCTATTCACCAATTAGATTTTTTCATGTTTGCTATCCTTACTGGGGTAAGGTAGAATTTCATGGTTGTTTTAATTTGCATTTCCCTGGTGATTAGGAATGTTGAACAATTTCTTTTTTAAAAATATTTTATTTATTTATTTAACAGAGAAACGGGGAGAGAGAGAGAGAGAGAGAGAGAGAGAGAGAGAGAGAGAGAATAGGCATGCCAGGGCCTCCAGCCACTGCAAGTGAATTCCAGACACTTGAGCCCCCTTATGCATCTGGCTAATGTGGATCCTGTGCAGTTGAACCTGGGTCCTTTGGCTTTGCAGGCAAATGTATTAATTGTTAAGTCATCCCTCCAGCCCAAACATTTTCTTAAGTGTGTGTTTGTCATTTGTATTTATTACTCTGAGAACTCCCTGTATAATTCTCTGCCCCATTTTGTGAGTGGGTTGTTTTTCTTTTTATTGTTTAGGTTTTAGGCCTCTAACTCATGGTGATGCTCCCACCTCTGCCTCCTGAGTGCTGGGATGAAAGGGGTGCACCATCACGCCTGGCTATTGTTTAGGTTTTTGAGTTCTTTGTAGATTTTAGAAATTAGGCCTCTGTCAGTTGTATAGCCGGCAAAAATTTTCTCCCATTATGTGGGTAATCTATTGGCTCTAATTATTGTATGCTTGTCTGTGAAAAACAAAAAACAAACAAACAAAAAAATTCAGCGACATGAGATCCCAATGGTAGAGCTATTGTTTAAGTTCCTGAGCAAATGGGGTTTTGTTCAGAAAGTCTTTTCTCATTCCTATATCATGGAAAGTTCCTCCTATCTTTTCTTCCAGTAGTAGCAAAATTTCCAGTCTTATATTGAGGTCTTTGGTTTATTTGGACTTGATTTTTGAGCATTGCTAGATGTGGGGATCAAGTTTCATTTTCATGCATATAGTTATCCAGTTTATCCAGCACCATTTGTTGAAGATGCTGTCTTTTTTTTCCAGTCTAAATTGTTAGGACTTTTGTCAGCCACCAAGTAGCTATAGTTACTTGACCAAATATCCAGGTACTCAATTCTGTTCCATTGGTCTATAATCTGGTTTTTGTGCTAGTACCATGTTGTTTTTGTTAATATGGCTTTGTAATATAGCTTTATATCAGGTATGGTGATGCCTGCAGTGGTGTTTCTTTTGCTGAGGACATGCTTGGATATCTGAGGCCTTCTGCATTCCATATGAATTGTGAGATGATTTTTCTACCTGTGTGAAGAAAAATGTTGTGATTTTTATTGGTATTGCATTAAATCTGTATATTGCTTTTAGTGAGATTCCCATTTTCACAATGTTAATTCTGCCTATCCAGGAGTATGGAAGGTCTTTCTATTTTCTGAAGTAATCTTCAATTTATTTCTTGAGTACTTTTATGTTTTCATTGCATATGGTTAGGGTTAGGGTTAGAGGGCTTGATGACCCACCAAAGGTTAATGGCTAAACCCTACTGCCAAAGACTCCATATGTTGTTGGTAAAGAAAATGGAGTGACCTACTTGGAATCTGGAAGAGTCAATCCCCAGATAGTTAGCTCATCTAGTGCCAAAAGGTGCTACATGAGCAACTGGGGGAAATGACCAATATTTGTCTAAGAAACTCATGGTCTAACCTACTCAGCAGAAAACAATTTGACATGATGCTCACACAACTGCAATATTGTACACGGCCATGGTGGGTAACCAACTGCTCTTGATTTGGCTAGTGGATCCCTTCAGTGGAGTGGAACCTATAGTTTGAACTGGGAAACAAATCAGAAACATATCAAAAAAATGAGCCCACTCTCCACTATCAAGCTTCCACCAATCGTGAACTACAAGAGGGCCTACAACTACACCTATCCCATTTATCTGGCACTGACTTCATTCTCCATTGGAGAAGTTGCTTCTCTTTTTCAGATGGCTACAGAATTTGAGTAGAGAATCAGCTCATTGCACCTCACCAGGGTCCAAGTTGAAACCATAGAGTATCTGGAGAAATAAGTAAGAGTGCTGCTTTCTTAGAAAATCTGGTACCAGCATAAGGGTGAAGGAGATAGACACAGAGAACACTCAGCTCCTACCAAACCAGAGATCCAGAGACACACCCAATACTTCATCACTAAAGTATACCTAAAACGAACTCAACATGGTTAAGGGAAATTCATGGAAGAGGGATGGAGAGATTGTTAGAGCCACAGGTTGGGTCATTAAGCACAGAGACATTTCCTCTTCCCCTAACTGCTCATTACCCCACCTCCCAATGCACTACTCACATTCCTAAACAAGGCAGGTCCCTTCAGAGGGGGGAAGGACACGAAGGAGGCTGATGATGGTACTGGCATGGCTGTTTACACACTGTGTACATAATTAATAATAAAATAAATAGAAAAGCACAAAAGGCACAAGACATACTCATCATCATCTTAGGCTACACTATTAAAACTAACAATAGCAGAAACATAGAACTATCAATGATTACAGTAGTGTCATGTAGACAAGATGAAAAGTACTACAAAAAAGGAAACTAGGAAGTGTGTGTGTGTGTGTGTGTGTGTGTGTGTGTATGATTCTTTAGTCAATAAAGTTGACAAGACCCAGTAGGACCAACTAAGAAGAAAAACAAAAGGCCTCAAAAAAACTAAAATTTAAAAAAAAATTACAAGGTGTTCAAGAAATAAATTGTAGAAGACACTAGGAAATGGAAAGACATCCTTTGTTCTTGGATATGAAGAATCAATATTGTGAAAATGGCAATCTTACCATAAACAATCTACACATGTAATGTAATCCTCATCAAAATTCCAATGGAATTCTTCACAGAAATAGAAAAAAATCCAAAAATTCATTTGGAAGCACAAAAAACCTTGAATATCTAAAACAATTTTTGGCAACAAAAATAAGGCTGGTAGTATCGCCATACTTGATTTTAACCTATATTATAGAGCCATAGTAACATAAACAGAATGGTACTGGCACAAAACAGATACATAGATCAATGGAACAGAATAGAGGTTCTATATGCATGTCTGGGTAGCTATATCCCTATCAAACCTTCCAAGGCTCAGGGTCCATTGCAGAAGAGGTGGCAGAAAGAATGTTAGAGCCAAAGGAAGGGTATGATTCCTTACATCCTGCTCCTCCAGACACAAAATGGCCTAGATTTCCATGACCTCACAATGCCTGACACTACCTACACAAGACCATCAAAACTGGAAGAAAAGATCATGACATCAAAATAAAAGAGAAACTGATTGAGAGGTGTAGGAGTTATGATTGAGAGTGGAGTTTCAAAGGGGAAAGTGGGGGGAGGAAGGGAATTAACATGGGATATTGTTTATAATCATGGAAGTTGTCAAGAAATAAATTACAAGGTGATATTAACAGTCATAAAATTGAAGAATATGAGACTATAGAAAAATGCATTCCTAGAAATGCATAGCAAAGTAGAATAAACCATGAAAAAAGTAGAAAATTTGAATGAATTAGTATTAAGGAGATGGGATTCATAATATAAAAGAAATTTTAAACAAGAGAAGTCCAAGACCAGATGGCTTCACAGAAGAATTCTCCCAAACATTTAACAAAGACCCAGCAGCAACTGTTCTGTAATTCTTCTACAGAATCAATGGTGTTAACAGGGACCAAATTATTAACCTGACAGTAAAGCTATAGGAAAACAATTACAAGAAAATAAAATGATGGTAAATGTCCTTTGTAAATACTGATGGGCAGCATTCTCAGTCAAACACTAGGATGACAAATCCAGGAATACCAATAGAGTACTCTACATTAGTTCCAAGTAAGATTTATTCCTAGTGTGTGAGTGGCTGAAGAATGTTTCACGTTTCATTAAAACATTAAGCAGGGAGCTGGGGATATAGTTCAGTTGGCTGAGTGCTTATCTGTCATGCACAAAACCTTGGGTTTGATCCCCAGCATGTCATGGTTTTATAGTCCTGTAATCATAGCATTTAAGAGGTAAAGGGAGGAAAATTACAAGTTCAAGGTCATGCTCAGCAGCATAGGGAGTTTGAGGCCAGCCTGGGCTACAGGGGTTACTGTCTCACAATAAATAAATAAATAAAATCAAGCTATGCAATTCACTTTACTGACAAAATAAAAAACAAATATATATGACTCACTAAGTAAATGAAAACAAAACCATTTGATAATACAAATTCAATTGTGTGAAAATGATAATGGTACTAGCTATAACTTAAATAATTTTTAACTTTCTATTTGTAGTGTTATGTGCCCAACATGATAAGCAAGTGCTCCTTACATGTGAATTTTATTTTACTTATATAGAAAGAAGTCATTTTTAATTTATTAAAATTTAGATATCATATGTTAGGCCCTCTTATAGCCCACGATTGGTGGGAGCTTGATAATGGAGAATGGGCTCATTTTTAGATATTGTTCTGACTTGTTTCCCAGCTCCAGCTAGGGTCTATTCCACTGACCAGATCAGTTAGCCAAATCATGAGCAGTTGGTTTCCCACCATGGCTTTGTGCCACTATTGCACTTGTGTGAGCATCACATCAGGTTTTTTGTTGCTGAGTAGCTTAGACCATGAGTTGCTTGGACAGATGTGGGTCATTTTTGCCCAGTCACTTATATATCACCTTCTGGCTCTAGATGAGCTTACTGTCTGAGGACTGACTCTCTTCCAGATTCCAGCCAGGCCACTCCATGTTCCATACCAACAGCATATGGTGTCTTTGGCAGTAGGGTATTACCACTAACCTTTGGTGGGTCATCAATTACTCTGAACAGAAATCTGTCTTCTTTTGGGAAAATTAATAGGTCTCTCTGATCAACAGCTCATTATGGATGTTAGCCACATGCTGGTGCTGGGAATTACAGGCCAGCACCAAGGAAAATAAGGAAGAAAATGATAGGTAATTTAAAAGAGATAGAGAGAAGAGAGAGAAGGGGGAGACAGAGGAAGAGAGAAACAGGAGAAGATTAAGGTCTTCAGGATACCCTCTCCAGGGCCCTGAGATTCAGGTGTTCCTTCTCAGGGCCTGATGAAGTTTCAACCATTTACTCTGTCTTTGAGGACATAGAATTTTATGGTACTATTGACATTTGGGTCCAGTTTTGTGTCCCCTATCTCCAACTTTACCCTCCCCTCCTGCCCCACCCACCATATTGTCCAGTACCTGAGTTGCTTATTAGGTATGTCAGCATCTTGGGTAGGTTCAGGTTAGGAGCTGTAGATGAGCAAGTCTATGCTATGACTACGTTTCTGATATTCGGTGAGTTCACTGAGAATGACCTGTTCCAGATTCAACCATTTTTCTTCAAATTTCATTGTATCATTTTTCTTTACTGTTGTGTAGAATCCCATCATGTAGATGCACCTCATATTGTTTATCCATACATCTCATGATGGACATCTGGGTTGATTCCAGCTCTTACCTATTATAAATGGAGCACCAATAAACATGGTTGAGCAAAGCTTTCTGAACTGAGGTATGGAGTTTATAGATTAAATTCTTTCTAAAATAACAATGGTTATCCCATTTACCTGGTGCTAACTTCACTCTCCATTGGAGAATTTGCTTCTCTTTTCCAGATGGATGCAGATCCTCAGGAGAGAACTAGCCAATCACACCTCACCAGTGCCTCAGCTGAAACTAAGAGTAATTGGGGAAATGAGTTAGAGTGCTGCTTTCTTGGTGAACCTGGTACCAGCACAAGGGTGAAGGAGATAGACACAGAGAACATTCAACTCCTACCAAAGCGAGATTCAAAGACACAGGGGCTCCCAAAACCTCATCACTGAAGCAAACCTAAAATGAGCCCAACATGGCTTAGGGAAATTCCCAGAAGAGGGGTGGAAAGAATGTTAGAGCCACACATTGGCTCATTATTCACAGAGACATTGTCTCTTACCCATAGCTGATGGATAACCCCACAATGTACCACCCATATTCCTCAACGAGGAGGGTTACTGCAGAGGGGGGAGGACAGGGAGGAGGCTAATGATGGCGTCAACATGACTGTACACACACTGTGCACATAACTAGTAAAAATGAGATATGTAACATGTGACTTTCTTATGTAGAGATAAAGAAACATACTATACATCTAATCACTAGAATTAGATATTTCTAATTTTATATTCTCTAAGTTATCAATACTTATACTTATCCTAAAACATTATCATATCTTCTGAGACAGATAGAGGGTCAATTTGCCATATTTCTTAAACTGTAATTCATTGTTATATGTAGATTTTATTTCAGCTTCAAATTGCCATACTGAAAATTTGATGCTTATGCAATAACAATGACAACAAATTTAGTCTGAGGCCTGGCTGCTGATCTTAAGATGAGGTTGACTTCTGTCATACTTGACAGGCAAACATGGGACTAACGAGTTTGTAATTACCGGCTCAACACTTGCTCTTTCTCTTATGTATCTGCCAGCTGAGAATAAGAATTCCTCTCCATCCTTTATACTAAAAGTTCCTAGGGCAGCCCCAAGGTCAAACCCATCCAGAAGAGTAAGTGTCCTATTAAGACTGCTTGTCCATGCATATGGATGAGAGTAAATAAGATGTATGCCCATCATTCATGGTTTTATAAGGCCATGGATTACAGAGGATATAGTTGCAGTTTTTAATAGAGCAGGTGAGCCACATAGAATGTAGAGATTATGGGATAGAAAAATCAAACTGAATTAAGAATATTTTACAGTTTTAATTATGATATTATTATTTAAATCAAAATTAATTCTGGGTTTTTAAGCTTTTAATTCTCTCTTGCTCTGTCTTTCTTCTAATATTTAAGCAAACGATGTTTAATTTCTTGCTATAGTTTGGATATACCTTGTCTAGGAAACCTCATGCTGAAATGTACTTACCAGTGTAAAAGTACTAACAGCTGCTAGGCCCTTTATGAAGAATTTAAGTTATGATATCTTTCCCCTCATGAAACTATAATTTAGTTTTGATAAAACGTGTGTTAAGGGGGCTGGAGGGATGGCTTAGTGGTTAAGGCATTTGCCTGCAAAGCCAAAGGACCACAATTCCATTCCCCAGGACCCATGTAAGCCAGATGCACAATTGGGCACATGTATCTGGAGTTCGTTTGCAGTGGCTGGAGGCCCTGGTGCACCCATTCTCTCTCTCCCCCCCCATCTCTCAAATAAATAAATAAATGCAAAGTTTAAAACAGTTTTCTAGTGTGTTAATTATGAGTGGGTCACCATAAAATGTCCAAACCCCTTTGGCCTCTTCTCTCATCTATATACATTTTCCTATACCTTTGTTTCCACCATGCACTGGAGCAGCACAAGAAGGTGCAACCATTCTATCTTAGGCTTCCCGACTTCAATGAGAAAAAGCTGAATAAACCTTTCTAATTTATAAATTACTCAGGCTCAGGACTCTGCTAAAAGGGCAAACATGACATTGACATTGCATGTAGGCATGGAGGAATATGATATAACAAACTAGAAAGGGAAAGAATTCCAAACAGTAGTTAGTTGTTCTAGTAGAAAAAATTTGAAATTACACAGCAGACTTAAAATGTAAATAGTACTTTGGAACAATACACTATTAGCTGTATCACCTGTCTCAGAACACTTACGTTTAACAAATGTCATTTCATTTCCTGTAAATTAATTAAATTTTTGCTGATATCCCTTAATGACTCCCAGCTCTTAGAGAAAGTGACTTCCTGGATTCTAGGAGTATCCTACTATACTATAATATCCTAGTGTAATAGGTTTATCTGCTGATGCAATTATTCTAAGAACATATATTATCTGTAATGAGTTCTTTTATAATTCTGGCCTCCACTGTAGTCCAGGACAATTCAAAGCATCAGAGCATTTGTCATCTCCAGTGGCACAGTAAGAACAAAAGGACGTGTGTATATGTATATGTATGTATGTATGTATGTATGTATATATATATATATATATATATATATATATATATATATATACACACACACACACATATGTGTGTATATATATAAAATGGTTCTGCATCTCTTTACTGGTGATTTTCACATGATTACAGGCTGGACCCATTCTCCTTTTGTAATATACTGATTTTAATAAAACTATAATTTCCCACAATTATTTAAGATTCTGAAGGAAAAATCCCAGAAGTCTTGCTGACTAGTTCTATTTGTTTTTCCCCTGGCAGACATCTCCCCTGAGCAGAAACTCATGTGAACTGCTATGCCATGAATTACAGAAAAGGGGAAAGAAGATAATGCAGTAAAGGCATAAAGGAAAAAAAATGTTTGAAAATTATGTCTAAAATATTATATAACCAAACTACTCTAGGAATAGTCATTGAAGATCATGGATTATCTGATAAGTGATGTATAAACCCTCTGACTCAAAATTGTTTGAAGTGGATGAAAAATGCCAATTTGAGAATCCATCCCTAGGGAAAAAAAAATCTTGTGCTTATATCTAAGAGGCTTTCTAAGTAAGTATAGCTTAAGTTGGAGATGAATAAAATAAGATAGGTAAGATAAATAAGCCATTGCTTATATCAGATCTTATTTACCAGACTTTATTTTAAGGGCAATAGGAAGTTTTGAAAATGTTTAAATCAAGAAAAGTACCAGAATTATTGGAGCTGTAGAGGTCTCTGGTTTCAAGGGCAAAGGTAAATCCTTCATAACCTTGACTTCTAGATTCATATTTTCTTCCACAGTATTTACGGGCTACTACTTTATTCTATACTAACACTTTATTTTACAATATACATGTGGTAACTGAAAATATTTATGCTTTTCTTACCATGATCCACATTTAGTTACTTATTAACACGGTATATTGTACATTAATGAAAATATATTCATTATTAATTTACATTAAAATTACATACATGAAAATAAATTTTAATGTAATAAATCATGAAATCTTTATGTTTAAGTTAAATATAATTTAATAATGAATTATTTCATTACACTTATGGATCATCAAACTATCATCAGAGAAACATTTAACTTTATTCTAATTCAGCTAATACAACTGAACATTAAATATAAATGATAATACAAAAGTAAATGAAGTTCCTTCATGTTCAACATACAATGTACACTTGTACGAAAAAATGTCATCATGCAACACATTTATCATGTACAAAAAAGAAAATAGGGCTGGACAGATTGCTTAGTGGTTAGGGCACTTGCCTGCAAAGCCAAAGGACCCAGATTTAATTCACCAGGACCCACATAAGCCAGGTGCAAAAGGTGGTGCTTGTGTCTGGAGTTCGTTTGCAGTGGCAGGAGGTCCATGCATGTCTAATTATCTCTATCTGCCTCTCTTTCCTCACACACACACACATACACAAATAAATAACAAATTTAAAATTAAAAAAAATAATTTTAGTAAACAAAACAACACAACAAAGTACCCAACACTTTACACCTTGGTACATTTCTACTAGCTATCACATATTTGGAGCCAAGGAGAAGGGTCCATGATTTTGAAACCCTCTCCAAAGACAAAGTCCTCAGATTCCCAGGTTTCTCTCACTTACTCTTAATTATCTGATCTGCTGTGACCCTTCTGACTCAGTACCTTCTCTCGCCACTCACATGGAGCCTTCTTTACGCTTCCAGAAATGGCAGCCACTCTCCTCATACAGATGCTTTGAAGTCGCTGTGCTTTTCTATTCAATGATTGCCTTCAAATGTCCACATGCCTTGTGTCTTGATATTCTCATACCACTTTTTCAAGCCACTGACCCCATGAGGCATTTTCTAACCACAACAGAAAGTGGCAGTCTCCTTTCAGAGCACTACTGCAATCATGACACCCCTTCAGTGATTTTCTTCCTGAGTACTCATCATTTTGAAACACACTGCTGCATGTCCTAGTTTATTTCAATGCTTGCTCTCATCTTGACATTAACAACTCTTTTTTTTTTTTTTTTGCTTTCTGCTGTACCTTCAGAACTTAGTGAAGTGCTTGGACATTGTCTGGTGAATAAATATTGTTTTAGTGAATGGAAAACTAAATGTTTCAAGACTTATGTTTGGTGATGTTTAAACCCGTGAAGCTTACTTCTATTATCTGTTTTTACTTTTATAATTATTAACCTAATAATGCATGTATGCAGCATATGTGATGTGCTCTATGTGTGTGGGGCATGTATGTATGTGTGTGCATGTTCATGTCTCATGCTCATGCATGTAAAATAAGAGAACACCAGATATCTTCCAATTTCAATCCTCTACTCTTTCCTTGAGACTAGTCTCAATGAACCAAAAAAACAAACAAACAAAAAAAAGGTTTCCCTCAGATTAGATGACCAGGGAGTCATGGCACTTGTCCAGTCTCTGATCTCCAAATCTGTGAGTTTCTATGCTTAGCATTTTACATGGGTGCTGGGGAACTGAGCTTAGGAAAATAAAGCCCTCTCAGGCACTTATACTTAAGCAATAAACACTCTTATTCACTGAGTTATCGCATAAGCACTTGCATGTAAATATTGCTATTCTGATTTTCTTTTGATTTGTCAATATACATCATAGATTCATTTATTTTGGTTTTTCGAGATAGGGTTTCACTCTAGCCCAAGCAGGCCTGGAATTCAGTCTCAGGGTGGCCTTGAACTCATGGCAATCTTCCTACTTCTACCTCTCCAGTGCTGGAATTAAATGCATGTGCTACTACACCAGGCCATCATAGATTTGTATTTCCAATTTAGTTTTATTTTATTTCATTTTATTTGTTTTTTTGAGGTAGGGTTTCACTCTAGACCAGGCTGATCTAGAATTCACTATGTAGTCTCAGGATAGTCTCAAACTCATGGAGATCCTCCCATATCTGGCTTACAAATGCTAGGATTAAAGGCGTGTAATACAACACCTGGCTTTTAATTTAGTTTTAAAATCAGAGCTATTTTGTTTTAAAACTAACAGGAGGTCCTTACTTTTAAAAATAATACTGGATAATTTCTGTTTCTGTAGGAAGAATTTGAATTATTTCATTTTAAATGATAATATGTTTAAGCAATATCTTCACATTGCTAATAATGACTTTTAGTTGTTCTGTAATTTGTTGTTTTCTTTTTTCATATTTCCCAGTGCTTTTTAGTTCTACTAAAGCATATCTCTACCTATATTCTCTATTGATTTGAATTGTAGTGGTTCTGTGAGCATTTCCACTATACATGTTTGTACCATGAGGCTACCCCACAATCATAGTACACTGCTTTATAACAAGTGTAAAAATATTACAGTAGTATACTACTAATCCTTATTCCTAAGATTTCAGTGTTGCTGAAATAGGCTTTTCTTTTGTTTGTTTGGTAAATAGGCAATGTAGATTATTACCTTTTGAATTAGAAGATACAAATATTGTGTGGCAAGTGTTCTCTGGGATCACTACTTTTTGAGTTATGAAAAAGACTGTGAATGTACCCTTAGCTAGCTAACCTGCAATTCTAGTGTTAGCAGTTTGAAGTTCTGAGTCTCTAAAATAATAGCTGTAAGCTCATGGAATGATGTAAATTAAATGCCATAAGCATCTGTAGAGTGAATTACACAGTAAAATGAGAGCCTAACTCTGTGCTTGATAAATATTCCTATTTCACAGTTAGATGAAGTTAACAGAACATCTTAATGAGTAATGCTTCATAACACTAAAGGAACACTTTAAAAGTTGAACATGTTAAATCAACTTCCAGAAGTTTCAAAGTAGATACGAGAGTATTTATTGATGAATCACAGCTGAGAAGGTAACTGCCATAATAGAGGGTTGGGATACGTTAGAAGAATAAATCAGTCGGCGCTTAGTAACCGAAAAGATTCTAGGCTTAGAGACAGTAAGTTTATCAGAGGATAAGAGTGAGAGGTGGAGGCAGAAATCAGAAATGCTAACTGAAAACTCGAATGCCATTTACATAACAACATATTATGCATTCACACTTCCCACCCCTAGCTTTATTTAGAGATTACTGGTTAGCAAGGAGTTTGTCGACCATAAGAAAAAAAATACTATTCTATCCTGAAATATTATATAACGTTTCTAGAGAGACAGTAAGAAATTCATATGAACTTTGTAATTTAAATGTAGTCTTTGGGAAAACCCTAGCATAAGAGTTAGTCACACTCAGTCTCATTGCAAATGAAGGCTTCTATATAATATTATTTTTTGTAAAATTATATGTAAAAGTAATAATTTAAAAACCATTTCTTCCTACTTACTGTATGTAAATAGTATTCTAAGGTGAGATTTCATGTAAAGATAGAACATTTATTAAACATCTGATAAGAACTGAAATTTCAGGCTAAAATGTCAGTACAAAGAAAGAGAAGTTGTTTGTGGTGGCTCACATTTTTAATCCTAAAATAAGGGAGGTGAGATAGGAGGATCACTGTGAGTTTAGGCCATTATGGGCAATAGAATTTGTTCCAGGTCATCCTGGGTTAGAGTTAGACCCTGATTCAATTACTAAATAAATAAAAGGTAAAAAAGGTAAAAAAAAATTAAGTATTTAAGGACCAAGAAGACATCATATTTATATATGAAAACTTCATATACTTGTTAAAAGTATCCAGAGAGATCTTGGATTTATATAAGAGAGAATTATGGAAATTGAGAAACTGTGAGAAGTAAAAATCTTGGAAATAAAACATAATTCAAACATTAAATATAATAATAGATAATTGAGAGCCAGATTTGATGAGATAGCCATATATATATAAATCTCACAAAATAACTGCAACATGTAACACTGACATACAATCTTTAAGACACATCTAGAATAAAGATTCATCAAAGCCTGTAGAATTAATATTTTAGTAGTTTCAAGTGGTGTTTTTAATTGTATAATGAACAATTAATGGTGCATCTTTTCCTCTTTAAAATTCTATTACATCTTAAATGTATTCACAGACATGATTAATACAAACACATATACACATATGTCCATACCCCAAGAGCCATTAATATTACCAGGTAGATATGGCTTATATAGCTAAAGAAAAATTACGATAGGCAGTGTAGGTTACAATACTCCTTCGCTATTTCTAGGTTAAGTATCTTATTGCAAATGCTTATAACCCTATTGGAGCAAGTCTCTTCATCTCATCTTGTGGATATAGGAACCATTAGGTCACTCCTCCAACTGGGTTCATAATTTGATCCTCTTATATTGGAAATATCTCCTTATTACCAGAATATATCTGAGTTACTGCATGATGTGTGTGTGTGTGTGTGTGTGTTTCAGTGTATATTCCTAGGTGCATACATATATGATGGGTAGTTTCCATATGTGTTTACATTCATATGGAGTCCAGAGGACAATGTCAGTAGTCATTTCTCAGGCATCATCCACAGTTTTTGAGACACCACCTGGAACTCAACAATTATGCTGCACTGGCTGTTCAGTGAATTCCAGGGATTCTCCAGTCTTCACCATAACCAGCATTTTATTGTATTACTTTATTTTACTTTAGTTTTTTTTCCCAGATAGGGTCTGACTGTAGTCCACGCTGATTAGGAAATCATTATATAGTCTCAGGGTGGCCTTGAACTCACAATGATCCACCTACCTCTGCCTCCAGAGTGCTGGAATTAAAAGCACGTGCCACCATGCCTGGCTTATAGCCAGCATTTTTAATATGTGTGCAGGGGTTTGAAATCAGATTCTCATGCATGCAAGACAAGCACTTTACTGACTAGACTATCTTAGCTACCCTACTGTATGATGAATATATCTTCTGTGACTTCCTTTCACCTATAAAATGGCAACATAACATTTCCACTTTGTGTGTTTTGCAGAAACTAAATCAATAAGACTTGTAAAGCATGGTACACAAATCCTGGCACATATGTTTAGTAAGTACCCTGACTGTAATTTTCTTACTCTCAGATACCACATGCTTCAGTAGAGGTGACATCTCTGTGCCAAGCTTAAAGAAAATAATTATGGAAACAAAATGCTTCATTCAGGAAAATACAGGTCAAATTTTATTACACATTTAACAATGGAACTTTATGTGATTTACCATCTTAGGCTTGAGTTGGGATATGGTGTATGATTCCTGATATGTTTAAAGCTTGTGACATTATCATATTGCTTCTATTTCAAGAATACTATTCCTTCCATTATATTAAGGGCTGACATTAATTTCCCCTCTAATTGAGTTTAGTACCAGGAGCGTTCCACTAGTGAGCTGCCTGAGGTCAGAGTTCCTTGTGTCACTCGCTATCGGTGACAGTTATTATCCAAAGAGCTGAGAGTCATTTAACCCAAGAAGGTAAGGCCATTCAAGAGACCTGGCAGCCAAAATAGAATATCACCTTAACTGGCATTTTTAATTCAAACATGTATCCTACAGGGAACAGATTAATTTAGCTTAATCTCCCTTCCTTTAACTCAATCTCAGATAACCAAGTAAGAGTGCTGAAATGCCATCCATTACAGATGACAGATGGAAAGCAGCAGATTTAGAAGGAATTCTTTGGATTTTTAAGCTATCCCAATGGTATCAGGGGAAATGACTAATCTTAACACAGCACAAATTTTAAATGCTCAGTGACCCAAGGCTTTAGTAAAGATATAAACTATCCTTGACTTCTGTCTTCTAGATATCTGAGATTAGTTGTGAAAGTATAATTGAAGTGCGTTAGTCAAACATATCTGGAATGCTCAATAAACACATAGATATAAATACATCAAGTCCAGAAACAGTCCTGGGATGAAGACAGATATTTGACGTGACCTTACAGATGAAAGGATTAAGATATAGATGCACCAGTTTAGGGAAAAATGTATGCATAGAAAGAGGTAGAAGATTAGCTGGCACTTTAAGGAAAGTTTACGTGATTTTTGGTAAATCAAAAGGTACCTGAGACTACCTAGTGAATTCCAGGTCAGCCTGAGCTAGAGTGAGACCCTACATCAAAAAACAAACAAACAAACAAACAAACAAACAACAAAAGCAACAAAAAAATGAAATTCTCCCTAGGCATGATGTCACATAGAAATTAACTCATGAGGTAGGATGATTTCAAATACAATCACTGCCTAGTTATAGACAGAGTTCAAGGATAGGCTGGTCCATTAATGAAAAAGAAGACAAAAATAAATGTGCTGACATTATAGGCTAGTGGAGGATGGAATGTTTGCTGAGCATGAAGAAGGTACTAGGTTCAATTTCCAGTTCTGAAGAAAGGGAAGGAAAAACAAAGAGAAAGAAGAAAGAAAAGGAATGAGAGAAAGGCATAAGGAGAGGGAAATCAGAAGGAAGGAAAATTAAAGTTATGGAAAGATCAGAAAATAGTGCATGTGTACCAGAAACATGATTATTTTGGTTGAGACTTAATTTTTAGACAGTCAAGAAAATCAGAGCATTTAAGTGTTTAATAGATTTCCAAGTGGTAAATTCAGAAGTGGGAACAATTTTATTTTTGTAGTAGAAGTTAAAAAAAAGAAAAAGGTGGTGTGGTTTGGACTAGTGGCAGATTAGAAGAGATGGTATTACAGAGAGGCAACAGTCTGCCCTGATGAGAAGGGGAGGCAAGAGGCTCAATTTTTTAATTGAGTTAACCTATTATCAATTATAGAAACAGTGACACAGGCACGGGTAAACAGTATTTTACCCTTATCTTAGTTTCTCTTATATTCTGTATAGACTTATTCAATAGCACTTTCTTGAAATTTGTTTTCCAGATTTCTATAATGCTTGCCTTTTAGTTTACTTTCTAACTTATTAGCTATGAGTTTTTCAGACAGTGATCATCTTGGTTAAATATTTGAACATCTGGGCTCAGCTGTAGAGGCTTCAATTTCCTTGACCAATCCCCAACTTAAATAAATTATAACCAATCTAAACAACAAACACTTCAGCATCTATCATTTCATTTTCTTGGCTTGGACCATAGTTACATTCTTCTATAGTTAAAAGGGTTTATTTTGTGGTTGGTTGTTTGGTATACTTATTTTCCTATGTAAGTAGAATCTCAAACACATTCTGAGAAAAATCTTCTGAACTGCATGAGAATTTGTGTCAAAAAATCAAAATAACAATAAAAGGATTTTTTTTAACTTCATCCACAAGAAACCTAAGCCATAAGTAGATGATTTTCTTTCTGCTTCTTGAAAAGCAAATATTGCAATGCTTTAAAACCACAAGAATCTTCACTACCTTCTGGACTATCCCACATGCATTATTCAACATTACAATCCTCCATGGACACCTAAAATACCAGGAAATATTCAGTTATATCACATCTGTAAGGTAGCATGCCAAGAAGCCTGAGCTTTAGCTCTGCAATATGCATTGCTCTTACTATAGGATACCAAGTCCAAGCCTAATGCTTGACACTATTTATTAGCTATCCTCTGAATTTCTTTGATTTGCAGATTTTCTTGTTATTTCTTATTCTTGTATGATCAAAACTTGTACTTTCTTAGCCAGTGGTATTAATCTGCCTTTTTCAAACTGGAGGTCATCATCTGTTGTGACCAGATAAAGAGGAGAGCAGTTTTGCACTTGAGGCACTTGCTACAAACTTTTGTTTCATGCTATTACTAAAAGACAAGGTGGCTACTTCTTCTGACCAGCAGAGATGTGGAAGATATGACTGGTTAATACACTTGATCACATTAAACAATCCCATTTCAGGTCTGAAGTTTGCATGTGTTCCTTGCAAGTCTCAATCCTATATATTACATCTTTGTAGTAGACTTTTCAAGTCACAGTCATATCCTAAGCCTGATGAATAATTGGTATAATATTCCTTCTATCTGTAATAGGTAAGAAAAATGCTATAAAAATAGACTTTAAGCTGGGCGTGGTGGCTCACATCTTTAATCCCAGCCCTCCAGAGGCAGAGGCAGGAGGATCACTGTTAGTTCAAGGCCACCCTGAGACTACATAGTAAACTCCAGGTCAGTCTGAGCTGGAGTGAAACCTTTCTTCAGATAAACTAAACTAAACTAAACTAAACTGAAATAAAATTGACTTTAAATATCTCACACCCAGAATTAAATATTAGTTAATAAACCATTTTACTAGCCTTTTTGGTCATTATATAATGAAAAGATGTTTTGAAATAACATATTATGCTTCCCATGTAACTATAAGTTGATTAATGAAAAAAATATTATTTTATATTAAACAAATCACAGAGGCTGGAGAGATTACTCAGTGGTTAAGGTGCATGCCTGCAAAGTCTGACAATGTGGGTTTGAGTCCCCAGTACCCATGTAAAGCCAAATGCAGTGGTGTATACATCTGAAGTTTATTTGCTGCTGCTGGAGGCACTCCTGACCCACCTCTCCCACTGTCCTTGCAAATAAATAAATAATAACAAAATAAATAAAGAAATAAAAGTAATCATGGGGACCTGGGGAGACAGTTCAATGGAGAAAGCACCACTTGGTGTGTAAGCATGAATTCAGATCACTCACGAAAAATGCTGGGCTTAGTGACACACATTTGTACTCCCAGGACTTAGAAGGTGACCACAATGAACTCTTAATATCTTGCCTTTCTTTCCCCCGGATTTGCAGCGCAACTTGCGGTCGCCATCTTGGCTGGAAGTCCCAGATACAAGCACAAGGGGGAAGGAGATCAACACAGAGAAAAATCAACTCCTACCAAATCAGAGAGCCAGAGCCTCAGAGGCCCCCAACACCTCATCACTGAAGCAGACCAAAAATGAACCCAAAATGGCTCAGGGAAATTTTGCGGAAGAGGGGCAGAAAGAATGTCAGAGCCACATGTTGGGTCATGATATGCAGAGACATGTATCTTACCCATAACTGTGGGCTAACTCCACAATGCAAGACCCGTATACCTCAACAAGGAGGGGCCAAGGGGAGGGGGCAGGTCACAGATGAGACTAATAATGGTACCAAACTGACTGTATTTGCTGAATACAAAACTAACTAATAAAGAAAAAAAAAAATAAAATATATTAAAAATAAATAAATATTTAAAAAAACAAAAAGTTAAAAAGGAACATATTCCACTGATATTTTTAGATTGATTATATGTGATAATGATAATGTTTTGAATATTTGATTTAAATCAATTAAACAATTAAGCATCAAAAAATGCATACATATACATGCAAATATTATTAGTAGATAGACAAAGAGTTATATCAATGTATAATCAGTATAGATGCATACAATTATTATGGAATAATAAAAGGTTGGAGTTTGCTTAGAATTAGATCAATTCCTAGAATTGATCCAATAAAAATCTACAATTTTATAACTGAATTAAATATGTACAATCTGAGATCTGCTACTGATTAGAGAGGTGAGTGATATATGTTACATGACACACACACACACACACACACAATAAGATGATAAGAGCAGAGACATCCAAACATCTCCTCTGCACAGCATCATGAATGATATAGTTTCAGGACTGGGCTTTTTAATCTGAAAGCCTACTCCCAGCAACACAGCTCAATCCAGGACCCACCTCCAAATGGCCTAACCAGAAGGGGATTAAACAGGCTGATTAATGACAAACATCTGTGTCCATGGGGAACATTTTAACATTCAAACCGAAATATTCATAATTTTAAGTAATGGCGAAAATAGGATGACCAAGTAATTATCATAGGTTTGGGGAACTAAGTGATAACATTTGTAACGAATATCATTTCTTAAAAATTCTACCTTCAGTAGAGATAAAAGTGAAGTCAGACAGTAAAAAAAATTATTATAGTGATTAAAATGAAACCTGAGTAGGAGTGAACTTTTTAAAATGCCTGACATATCTGAGTGGACAGGGAATTAAGCACATATCAATTCATTTATGGGTTCACAAATACACAGTTTTAATAAGCACACAAAATAGCTTTGAGATAATTTGCTTTGGAGACATATATATATATATATATATATATATATATATATATATATATATAAAATGAAGTATGCAGTGATGATGGACACCTCTCAAAACAAGTTCAGAACATATTATTTCCTCCAAATTCAAACATTTTCTTCTGATAGGAGGAGGAAGGTTCAGAAAATTCAAGAACTCAAGAAAACTCGCAGGACACAGAAATGATCCTTACTTCCTGTTGCAGGTTGTTTAGCCTGACCTCATTCAGAGAGCATTGCTTGCAGAACATCAGACCCTAGCTCCCTCATTCCTGTATGGCCATGCTATCCCTTCACCCACGTCATGATATTTTCCATGCATGGAAGAAAACTCAAACTTACATGCTGACATGTGAAACACTGTGTACAATAAACCCTGATGGTAAGGTGGAGCTGTAGGGTCTCTGTCAGGGCTGGAAGACCACCTGATCCCAGCTTTCACTTTATTACTATGTCTGTCTTTCTTGCTTTCTAATTACTAAATAGCCCCAATGTGTCATGGGCATGCTGGTGGCACGTTCCCAACAAAAATTATTCATTTATTTATTTTTTACAGTGGCATGGAATTATTTATTTGTTTCTATCATTGGTCCAGAAAAATCTCACACAATTACACATTATTGAAACAGAAGGTACAAAATTTGTGGTCACAATTCTGAATATCTGTTGTTTATCCTGTCTTCAATATCTTTTGTTTTCTTCCATTGCTTATTATAAACTTGATTGTATAATTAACTTCATCTCTCTGTTAGTACAATGATTAAAACATAACTAAAATTAGATAATTCTCTCTCTCTCCCTCCCCCCTTCTTTCTTTTCTTTCTTTTTTTTTTTTTTTTTTTTCTTTATTAGTTTTGTATTCAGCAAATACAGTCAGTTTGGTACCACCATTATTAGGCTCATCTGTGACCTACCCCCTCCCCTTGGCTGCTCCTTTTTCAGGTATATGGGTCATGCATTGTGGAGTTAGCCCACAGTTATGGGTAAGCTAAATGTCTCTGCATATCATGACCCAACATGTGGCTCTGACATTCTTTCTGCCCCTCTTCCGCAAAATTTCCCTGAGCCATTTTGGGTTCATTTTTGGTCTGCTTCAGTGATGAGGTGTGTTGGGGGCCTCTGAGGCTCTGGATCTCTGATTTGGAAGGAGTTGATTTTTCTCTGTGTTGATCTCCTTCCCCCTTGTGCTGGTATCCGGTTCATCAGGAAAACAGCACCCTTGCTTGTTTTGCCAATTTTTCTTAGTTGCAGCCAGGGCCCTTTTGAGGTATGATGGGGTGGCTCTCTCCTTAGGATCTACATCTATCTGAAAAAGAGAAACAGATTCTCCAATGGAGAGTAAGTTAGCACCAGGACAAATGAGATAACCCTTACTTTTTTTTTTTTTATAGAGAATTTAATAGGTGTAAGCCCTCTTGTAGCCCACAATTGATGGTAGCTTGATATTGGAGAGTGGGCTTATGTTTGGATCTGGTTCTGACTTGTTTCCCAGCTCCAGTTATGGGTCCCATACCAGTGAGGGGATCAGTTAGCCAAATTGAGAGCCGTTGGTTCCCCACCATGGCTGTGTGCCACTACTGCACTTGTGTGGGCCTCACAAGAAGTTATTTGCTGCTAAGTAGGTTAGACCATGCATTGCTTCGACAGATATTGGTCATGTTCCCCCAGTCGCCCATGTAGCACCTTCTGGGACTAGACACGCTGACTGTCTGGGGACTGACTCTCTTCCAACTTCCAGCCATGCCATTCTATTTTGCATGTCAACCACATAAGGTGTCTTCAGTAGCAGGGTCTTACCACTAACCTTTGGTGGGTCATCAAGTACTCTGACAGAAATCTGGCTGTCTTTTAGGAAACCTTGTAGATCTCTCTGATCAAAAGCTCATTGTGGGTGATAGCCCCATGCTGGTTCTGGGAATTACAGGTCAGTGCCAACTAAGAAAATGAGGAAAAAGATAGCTAATATACAAGAGTTAGCGAGAAGAGAGACGGGGGGGGGGGGGAGGGAGAGGGAGGGACGGAAGATGTAGAAGATTAAGGTTAGTCTTGATCCTACCCTCTCCAGTGTCCTCAAAAATTATTTAAAAAACTAAAAAATATATAAATAAAATTGAAAAATTTTATTATATAAAACTAGAAAATATACCCAACTCCAACATTTTACTTCTCTACTATTTCTTATAAGTCAACTATTTATTATACTCACACATAGCTAATATCACATCTATGAGTAGAATTGCAACAAACTGCAAATATGTAACTTCAATATATTTGCATATTCTACATGCAAAGACACAGCACAGGAATAACTTTGTATAAGTCAGCACATTATGAATTTATTGTAAAAAATGACTGTGATTTATAAAAAATCATGGTAAATGCATTGAGTTATATTACAAAAGTTTTAAATATTCCAAACTTAAATGTATGCTTATAGCACACCTATTTATAAGTTTCTGTTGTACCTCAATCCCAGGAATAATTATCCTTTTAAAGAAGCTTGGAGTCACCTTGATTTTTGAGAAATCTTAAAAACCTTTCCATAAGTATGATGTTTAATTGCCCATGATTCATTTTGGCAGACAATGTACTTAAACTCATATGAGTCTCTTTCTCCTCCATTTCTTGGAAGCCAGAACTTCCTATTATTCAAACCACTGTAAATAAAATTTTCACTGTACCTCTGACACATTTTTATATTAATTAAAGATTTTGTTATTGTGAAGGGCAAGTATTTACGATGTGGTAAATTCTACTAACCCATGTGAAAAGTGAGAACAAGATGGGGCAGGTGAGTACATCACAAAGATCACATTCGAATGGACATTGAGGAAGTATAATATGGAGGATACAATGATGAGAAATTATGTTCAAAGCATGCATGGCTGATATGATATAGTATTCAATGATTGCATGATTAACCAATACGATAAAATAAAAAACAAATAAAATTAAAAACAAATTATCTAAATTCTGTTTAAAAATATAAAAAGGGAAACATCGGCCTGAATAATTTGAGGACTTTTTTTTTTTTTTTTTTTTTTTTTTTTTTTTTACTGGGAGGTGGGTGTAGGATGTATGGGGTAGGATGTATCTTTGTAGTCGAAGCTGAACTCAAATCACAGCTCACTTGAATCAGTTTCTCAGGGGCTGATTTTTGGTCTTAATTTGATGTAATTAATGCCCTAAAGAAGTGAGACCAGAGAGGTTGCTCTCAGCCTCCACACACCAACTCCAAGAAGGCAGAGTATAGAAGTACATAGGTATAAAGAGATGGAGGTTTTCTGCTGAACACTGTAACAGCTCTCACCTCCCAAACTATGGAAGAGTCATTTCCTCGCATTTAAACTGTCCAGTTGGTGATATTTTGTTATGCCATCTCAAAAGGGCTAAGGTAGTACTTTTTAGCTGGCTTTATTTTATTTTTTTATGAGTTATGTACACAGTGCGTATACAGACATGTTGGTACCATCGTTAGCCTCCTCCCCATCCCCGCCCTCTGCAGTGACCCTCCCTGTTGGGGAATGTGGGTCGTGCATTGTGGGGTTAGTCATCAGTTATGGGTAAAAGGCAATGTGTCTGTGCATAACGTTCCAACCTGTGGCTCTAACAGTCTTTAATATTTTACGACATTCATTGCATTTCTAAAGTGGCCAATACATGAAATATATATTAGAACTTTTAAATTTTCTTTTAGTTTATGACAATATTTTTAAATTGAAAGAATGGATACAACAACACTGAGATTGTACATGCATCTGCCATACTCACATAACTGTCAAATATATTATATAAAATAAACGTTTGCAATAACAGTAATAATTTTCATTGAATAAACATAAGGGTGCCTGAAGGGATGGCTTTCCGGTTAAAGTACTTGCCTGCAAAGCCTAAGTAGCCAGGTTCAATTCCCCAGTACCACATAAGCCAGATGCACAATGGGACACATGCATCTGGAGTTCGTTTGTAGTGGCTGGATGCCCTGGCATGCCCATTCACTCTCTCGTTCTGCTTCTCAATCTCTCTTAAAGTGAATAAACATATTTTAAAGGCATAATGAGAAATTTGAAAGGACAATTCGTCCTAAATATGGAAAGGAAGATACTTTGCCTTTCAATGAAATAGATTTGATGAAGTTGGTGGGAAATCCTTATTCTTTAACAGGTTATTCTCAGAGTAAGTCAACCCCAGGTGGCTGAGACCTTCTGCAGAGAGAGGTGGGGATAGATGATTAAATATGATGAGGACCTCTCTACCAACTCAACATGGCTACTTTCACTATTGTTTTGTTGTGCTTCTGTGTCTGTCTATACCCATGTGTATAGGTGCATAGGGGTGGAGGCCAGAGGCTATTGCTGGGTAGCCTCAATTATTTCCCTTCTGTCCTTTTTTTTTTATTATTAAGAACAGGATAGATGTCTGGCTAAACATGGCAGCATAGAGCTCTCAGATGCAGCTAGAACAGCCAGTCAGTGAACCCTAGGCTTTCCCTGTTTCTACCTCCTAGTGGAAAAAGGAATGTGTAAGGAATGGTATAATCCCTCTATGCTGTGTACCATGACCTTCCTGTATCTCTTTCTTTCTAAATATCTTTGTGATTACATAGCATAGAACATTTCTTACCTAAGTTCCGCCTACGTAACCTATGTAACCTTGCCACTTCTTGTAATACCCCCCTCCCCATGTTTAACAGTACCCAACTTTGTAGCTTAACTACCAATCCTGTTTTTCCTATAAACATCATGTGGTTATTTCCAATAAAAGCTGACACTCCCAACAGATAAGGGCTGCATCTCGAGATCCTAAACTCTGGGATGCATATCTGACACACCACCTTTCCTCTTTTTCTTTCTTTCTTTCTACCCAATAAAATTTGGCCTTACATGCTGTGAGTCAATGGTCTTACTTGTGTGACATCAGGCCCCATAAGACTATCACTGGTGTTAGAAGCTTGGGGTACTATACACCCTGCATTTTATGTGGGTTCTGGGAATACAAATTGAAGTACTTATGCATATAGAACATATAAAACACTTTACCTGATGAGCAAACCCAGCCCCCAGCATCCCCACAGATGTTTGAGTCAAACTTGAAAGTCACTCAGTATTGTTGGGTCCCTAAATACTATCCTGAATGTATATCAGAAATGTCTGTTCTGGTAGACATTTTTCCAGACATTCTCTTCTGTTACTCTCATATGCATCTCCCTCCACACAGCTGAAAAGGATAAAGGGGGGAAAGCTTAGCATTAACTATCAAGGCAGATAGCATTTCCTCACAAAGACATTAAGTTTATTTCCTCAAACCTGTGAGGCACTCTCAATTTGTTCAGCAAGGCATAACTACTGTTTGCTTTTCCTTCTGCAGGATAGCTTTGGTATTGAAAAAAAAAATCTTATTATCTTTCGAAACTATTTTATCAGTGAAAAAAATCAGGAATGAATCCTTTTGTATTTTATCATGCTGTCCATTCACTGGCATATTGGGAGAGAAAAAGAAACAAGGTAACTGAACAGGGGAGAGGAAATGAAATGGATGTTCAAAAGAGAATAATCAGTTAATATGGGAAATTTTATCCTGCTGAAAATCAGTAATTTGCTATCAGTCAGTGAAGTAATCTGAAGAGAAGATTAATTTTGTGCAGTCAAATTGTGCTTCCTGTGAAATAAAGATTGATACCAAGTAAATGATTATTTTTTAAATTGTCTAGAGGATTAATTTCAAACTCAAGGTGAATCAAACTCATTCTTGATAGAAAGTTTATTTTAAATCAAGAAGAAAAATGCATGTTCAGAATCAGATATTTTAGACATTATAACTTGTGCTCTCAAAGTTGGGAATAAGGTACAACTGTAAATTTATCTTTCTTAGCCCTTTATAGTCTTTCTGTGGAAACAAATTAATATCCCTGGGAGATTAGATAGATAGATGCATATATGTATATGTGTGTATATATATATGGCTTATATATGTAGATAAGTATGAATGTGTAAGATATACATTATATATATGCTGTATACACATATATACACATACATTATACATATATAGTATATACTACACACACATGTATTATGCATACATTATACATACATACATCATATTTAAAAGATTGTCCTAAATAAATACACATAAATTCATGGAACAGAATGGAAAGTTTATGAACAATACACACATGTCATAGTCATGTGTATGCTTCGACAAGTGTAGTAGTATATAGTTCATAAATATATCAAAATTGAAAGTTAAAGAGAGTCTATTAATAAATATTTGGTAAAATCGACTTCTACACACAATAAAATAGTATTATATTCATACATTGTATATTAAGTTTAAAAGTGGATTTGAAAATATAAATAATACAGAAAAATAGAGGAAATCTTTGAAATATTAGCCTTGGTATAACTTTCTTGGATGTGGCAACAAAATCAGAAGAAACAGAAGGAAAAAAAAAAAAAACACTACAAAGAGGGGTTGCAGGGAGATAAAACTCATTTGCATAAAAAAGAAAATATTAAAGAAAATAAAAAGCCCTACTAAGAAGTAGTATTTCCAAATATGCAAAATATATAAGAAGTATGTTGTGGATGATGACACATGCCTATATTCCCAAATATTTATGAAGCTGAGACAAGAGGGTCCTTTAAGTTTAGGATTTAGAATCAAGCCTAAGAAACAAAACAAAAGACACAACATGAGATACACATTACAGATGAAATGGACATATATGCATATTCAAAAAAGTGATTATCAATAAAACAAACCACTTTTATAGGATCCAAGGACCTGAATAGACATTCCTTGAAGGAAGACTCATGGAATGCCAGCAGGTACTTGGGAATGTCCTGTATATCCAAGAACTACATGAAGATTTAAATCTAAACCATGAGAATTATTTTATGCTCATTAGAATTCCTCCCATTCATTAAGCCAAACTAAATAAAATGACTAACAAATAAAAAACAATTGTTAGCAATTGAAGAAAGGAAATTATTATGTTCTGTGATAAAGTTTCATATAGCTAACACAAAAATTACTATGCTACCTTTTTGAGTAATCAGTAATAGGGTTTTCTATATTATCTGAAAATCTTACTTCTCATACCTATATAGATGAGGGCCTTAGTCATAATAATTTGCATATTAAAACAACTTAAATATCCACAGACCAATTTTTTAAGAAAACTTGACAAACACACACACAAGATACTCTGGATTTTTATACAATAAGGAAATACTGTCCTGAAAGATACTGTGGGTAACTTTGGAGGAAATTAAACTAGGTGAAAAACCTGTTATTAGAAAACAAATCCAGTCATATGAATTGCTCAAAAAGTCAAAATTAGAGAAGCAGGAAGTTGAGTAGTATCTACCAATTGCTGCAGTGAGAGTTAAGGGAAGTAGGTAAATTCATTTCATAATACATTCTATACACATTTCTGTCAGCGAAAGTGTAGTTCTGCTAGAATTATTATGTACACACCTCTATTCCCAGCACTTGGGAGGCCCAGGTAGGTAGGAGGATTGCCATGAGTTCAAGGCCACCTTGAGACTACCTAGTGAGTTCAAGGTCAGCCTGGGGTAAAGCAATACACTATCTTGAAGAAAAAAAAAACTATATTTCATATTAAAGAATTTTTACAACCAAATACACACCAAAGCCTTATTGATCAGAAGAAAATTTTGCATGTGATAGTTTATTACATTAATGATATGACTGTATCACACCCATCAACTGAATATGAGCACTTTTTAAAAATTTTATTTATTTATTATGTATTTTAGAGAGAAGTGAGAATTGGTATACCAGGGGCTCCAGCTGCTACAAACAAACTCCAGATGCATGCACCCCCTTGTACATCTAACTTATGTGGGTCCTGGGGAATCGACCCTGGGTCCTTTAGCTTTGCAACCAAGTCCTTGACATGTAAGGAATCTCTCCAGCCCAGGAGCACTTTTATATATCAATGTAAACTACTCTTGCATTAAAAAAGATATGGCAATTCCAATGTAAATGTCCCCCATAGCCTCAAGTGTTATGACTAATATTCTTATTTATTCCCTAGCTGTGGAGTCCTTGGGAGGTTGAGCGATGCTGGAAGGAGGCATACTACTTGGAAGAGAACTTAGTGTTCATTACTCTAGCCCACTGGATTTTCAAAGCTAGGTTTTTCTGGATATTTTCTCTTTGCTATGACTATAGACAGTGGATGAAGTGATCCACTTGCCTCTGTCACGATGAATCTTCCCCCCAAACTGTCAGCCTGAAATAAATCATTCTTCTCACTGGTTATTTTTGGTTAGATTTTTTTTCAGACACAAGACAGTAACTGCTACATAAATATTGGTACCAGAATTGGGGCTGTAGCTGCTATGAATCTGACCAAGCAGTTTGTGGTATCTTAGAACTAGTTTGTAGGATGAATATAAAAGGATTTGGTACTTTGGACTGTAGAAGTTTTACAGTGCTGTAAGCACAGCTGAATGGGCTATTCTGGTGAGAGTTTGAAAGTTCTACGTACAGAAAAAAAAAAAAAAAAAGGAAAAACAAGCAATGGGATGTGTTTGGGTCATTCAAAAATAAGTAGAACAAAAAAAAATTGTTTTTTTCTGGAATAACAAAAAAAAAAAAGAAAGAAAGAAAATACTGTGCCAGTGAGTTTCTAGAAAGCTCTAGAAGTCTTTGTAGCTTGAAGAATGATTCTCTGAAGGCACAAATAAAATAATACATGAAAGTAGATTGTGAAGTACACATGGCTGTAGAGATAGTAATAAGAAAAGGGCTGAACAGGCCAAAAGAGGCCCTGTGAAGCCATTATATGGAGATATAAAGATGAAACATGTATTGCAATAGAGACCCACCCCCAAGATTTCAGAAATAATAAGAAAGTGGGAAGGCTGCCAAGAAAATTGCTCCCTCTGGCTCTTATGGCTTTGGCCAAAATGCAAACAGCATAGCGGAGAGATGGAAATGGGCCTTTTAGAGCCAGAGGACTTCATCACTTAACAAAGAGGCCAGAAATGGGGTACAGGATTTAATATTTGTCTTACTGGTTTGTGATACTTCATTGGTTGTGTTTGTTTGCTAACACATTTTTTTTTTTTTTTTTGAGGTAGGATCTTGCTCTAGCACAGGCTGACCTGGAATTCAATCCTCCTACTTCTGCCTCCTGAGTGCTGGGATTAAAATCAAGTGCCACCATGCCAGGCCTTGCCACAACATTTTTAACAATGGGAATACTTACTCCATGTTATTATTTGTTAAAAGTATGTGACATGTGTTTTCACTTTTTGGACTAATAGTTAAGGAATTAAAATCGTTTTAAGTTTCATAGGAGACACTAATCTTTTAAATGGCGTTCAGATTGGTAAAGACTATGGGGGCATTTAATGTTAAGCTCAGTGAATTTTACAGCGTGATATGATCCTGAATTTATGGGGTCTCAATGTAGAATATGTTAGCTAATAGGTAAAATTTCTCAATAGCCTTGCATGTTGTGATTAAGTATCTTATGTAATCCATTGCTAGTGGAGATCTTGAGAGGTAGAACCATGCTGTTGAAGGTATACTGCTGGGGGTGGATCATGGGTTGAGCATTCCTTCCCACTAAATGTTCATACTTGCTTTTACTAATTTCTCTCTCTGTTAGGATCATTGTAGTATTGAGATTCAAACAACAAATACATGGACACTTGGGAATCACAGACAAGCACTAGAAACATTTTATTTCAGTGATGCTGTAAAAGAATATATATACATATGCACAAAATAAATGAGAAACTATCCTTAGAAGATATTTGAAGTTATTATTACATAATCATAGCATTTTATTATCTTGTATAAATAGGATGATTGAACATGTTAAAATACAATATTTACTTATATACAAATTTTTACTTATTTATATCTCTCAACTATCTGTGCTCTATCTCCCTATGCACATTGTTTACCTGAGATCACATGACTATTCTGGGGAGCCAATTTCTGTTCATCCCAGATAGAAAAGACAGACCACAGAATGAACACCATTCATGCCCAGCTTGGTGAATTAATCAGTTTCTTGGTGTTAGTTAAGAACATGTATTTTGGAAAAGACAAAATTATAGGGAGAGTCTTTCTCAACAAATAAATAAATTTCTATTTTAGTTTAGTTTAGTTTTTTCAAGGTAGGGTCTCACTCTGGCCCAGGATGACTTGAAATTAACTATGTAGTCTCAGGGTGGCCTCAAACTCATGGAGATCCTCCTAACTCTGCCTCCAGGGTGCTGGGATTAAAGGCGTGCACCACCACACTCAGCTAAATATATATATATATATATATATATGATTTTTTTTGTTTGATTTTTCGAGATAAGGTCTCACTCTAGCCGAGAAGAAGGCATGGATGCATCAGGTGGCACATGCATTTGAAATTTGTTTGCAGTGGCTAGAAGCCCTGGTGCACTCATTCTCTCTCTCTCTAAAATAAATAAAAGCTGTTTATTGAGACAACAAAGTATCATTGAGTGTACCTGGTATATGTACTTAACACCATGGTCAGTTTTAGAACATTTTCATCAACCCAAACAAAAATGTTAATTTTTTTTTCCTTTGAGAGAGAGAGGATGGGCTGTCAGGGCCTCCTGCCATTGCAAGAAAACTCCAGAAGCATGTCCACTTTGTAATCTGGCTTTACGTGGGTACTGGGGATTTGAAACCCAGGCCATCCAGTTTTGCAACCAAATGCCCTTAACTGCTGAGCCATCTTTCCAGCCCCCAAGTAGAAATTTTGTGTTCTTCAGTTTTGATTTTGCCCTGTGCCAGCCAAAGTACCACTAACTTCCTATTGCATCCATTTCCCTATTGTAGACATTTCATATGCATAGCACCTTATAACATGAGCTCTTTGGTTACTGGATTCTTTTACTTACCACGTCTTAGAAGCTAGCATCTTGTAGTGTGCTTCACGCTTGGGTTTGAACAGTATTCCACGGTATGGCTGTATCACCCTGTTCCCTCATTTATCAGTGATGTATATGTTCGTATTTTACCCTCTTTTTCCTATGGTAAATAATGCTATAAATGTGTAGAAGGTTAAAAAAAAAAAGAACATGGATGAGGGTTTACTTGCAAGAAAATGGTTCACTCAAAGGTATCCACAAAAAAATGCCTCATTTAAGGGTTGGAGAGATGGCTTAGTGGTTAAGTGCTTGCCTGTGAAGCCTAAGGACCCTGGTTCAAGGATTAATTCCCCAGGACCCATGTTAGACAGATGCAAAAGGGGGCACATGATCTGGAGTTTGTTTGTAGTGGCTGAGGCCCTGGCATGCCCATTCTCTCCTGCCTCTTTCTCTCTCTGTCTGTCACTCTTCAATAAAAACAGATAATATTTAAAAAAATGCTTCACTTAAGCATTGGCAACGAGTCCTGAAACATGTATATTTGGAGTTTTCTGCATGTGCACAACTTGTAGGCTACAACACCAAGACATTCTCCTCTGTGTCAATTGTTTACTGTTTATATGTATTTGGAGTAGCCTTTTATGTTTCCTGATCCTTGAGCATCTTGTGACTTATTTGTAAAGTTTGTGAATTACTCCATTAGGAAATGTTTCAATATCTCATCACCTACCCATCTGTCATTGGGTACTGAGAAGTCACAAAAATAATTATAATCTATAAAACAGAGGAAAAACGCATAATACACTAACTGTTGTTAACAAAAATATTATGAAATGGGATTCGTCAGTCTACCTGAATTCTCCCTCATGCACAGTTTGTAGCAAAGGCTTACTTTTAGGAATTGAATGGAATGTACAAATAAGTGAGGAGGCAAGGGGTGAAAAGCCAAAATAATGATGAATTACCAGATTAGCTATTGTTAAAGGGTACCAGTGATGCTAGATTCTGGAAGAGCTTTATACAGAGCCATTTTTTCAGGTTAAAGTAAGAGAGATTTTGTGTGTACTTTCATTTAAAAATGATAAAACATTATATAGCATATTCAGTAATGATACTGATTTGATCATGAGTCAAGGTACATGTGACCTAAAACATCGTATCTACTCATAAAAATATTATGTGTCAATGAAAATAAATTAATCAAAAATACAAATGTTAAAATCATTTATAGCTTTCTTGATTAATTTGTACTCTACTCCATAAGCAAAAGCATTTAAATCTTCTCTATCATCAGACACTTTCTGCCTTGAGTTTATTGGCTGATTAAGTCTCTGCGGAAATTTTTAAGGTTCTCACAAATGATATTATAGTCCTATATTGAATTTAATTTTTTTGCTCTGAATGTCTTTCTGTGTTTGAGAATTTAGAGTATTTAATAGTGAGAAATAATTTAAATTCCAAACCTAGAAAATAAATGATAGTTCTTTTCTTTGTCTTCATTTGTACTGGAATATTGAGATATTATTATTATCATTATTTATTTTTACTTTATGACTCTTCTAAATTTTACTATGAGCAGTTAGGTGAAGCAAGGTGACACCTCCAACACTGCCTAGAAGCATGTAAAACGTTGAGCATATTAACATTTTACATTAGTCAGGTGCATTTGTCACAATTAATGAACCATTGTTGACATGTTATTATTAAGTCAAGGTTATACAGATTTATAACCCAATTCAGATGCTACAAGGTCCTCTGTGTTTATGAGATGTTTATATATGTACCTGTCTTCCTCAGTAATGAAAATCTGATTAGATGCACAGGCAAGGAGAAGAGACTGGATGTGCTGAACACACTTATTGACACTTTTCATTGCATGATTAAATTTTTCCTGGGGGCACTCAAGATGTGTTTTTGAAGAGAAACAACTGAATCTCTTTTCTCTTTTAATTAATTGCTTTTTATATATTTATTTATTGTTCTGTTTGCGATACAGGCATAAGAAATGCCTTTTGAACTTCTATCTTGTATTTGTAGGCTAACCAGGAAACGCCCAGGTTTGAGAAAAATTTATTCATCTCACCACTGAGTGAATTAACAGCCCAAGATTGACTACTTCTGTACCCGTTAACAGCAAGTGACACATATCCTTCCTCTCATGTTTATTTCCATGTTACTGCAGATGTCTGTACCCATACAATGACTTAGTAGTACCTAGTTCAAAAATGAATATAGGGCTGGAGAGATAGGTCAGTGGGTAAGGTGCTTGACTGCAAAACATAATGACCCAGGTTCAATTCCTCAGTACCTGCAAAACATAATGACCCAGGTTCAATTCCTCAGTACCCATGTAAAGCCAGATGCACAAAGAGAAAAGAGGTGCATGAATATGGAGTTTGTTGCAACGAGTGGAGGCCCTGGTGGACACATTCTCTTTGTCTGTCTCCCTTATCTCTCTCTCTCTTTCTCTCTCTCTCGGCAAATAAAAACATAAAAAAATAAATATGAACTGACAATTATGTGTTCAGCATGTATACCAGGTTTTTTTTTTTGTTGTTGTTGTTGTTGTTGCTTTCTTCTAATAGGTTTTTCTTCATGTGTTTTGGGGTACAAACATGCCACAAAAGTCAGTCCCTTTGCTTTTCAGCAGGAGCACCGTGTGCTCAAGGAGAGCACTCCATCCAGAGGAAGTAGCTGTCCACAAGAGACACAGGCTTGGAACTTGGTGCAGCTACTGCACAAAGCCTCCTCACAGACAACCACATAGGCCACCAGTCACAGTCCTGCATGCCCAGCAGGTGTGTGTTCACACACCGTCCACCAATCCCATCCCTGTCCATCCACAGCTTCCAAGTGTGCTCAGAAGGTTTGACTACTCATCAGTTGGCCATGAGGGTGGATCAGCCTCTCTCTCCTGGAGGTGTCTGTGACTTAAGGGTGTTTGGAAGTCTGGAAGGTAGACTACGGTACAGCCTTTACCCCACATGTGGACACTGCAGGCCTGGTATTCTTGGAAGAAGAAGGAATTGATTGGTCTCAGAGACCTTGCCTCTGTCAGAGCTTTATTGCCCATGGGGACCTTGAGCTGCAGTGGGGGCACAGGACACTGACCTTGACATCCACTGTAGTTTGTGGTTCGTGGTGGTGGCGATTTGTCTCAGATGTCCCTCTCACACTCATAGGCTGAGGACTTGGTCTCTAGCTAGGAGCAAGTTGGGAGCTGGAGCCTTGCTGGGGGACCTTCAGGGTTATTATCCAGTAGCTTGCCAGTGGTAGTTGGCTCACTGTCCCGCTGCTGTTTCCCACATGCTGGGGCAGAGGTGATGTCCATCTTCTGCTCATGGTATGCTTTTACTTGCCATCCTAAGGTTTCCCTCAAGATAGGAAGCCAGAAATAAAATGTCCCTCGATCAAAGAGAAGGTAACTATGAAAATGGTTAAAAAATAGAATAAAATAAACCCAATCAGGTTCATTGTCACACACTTCTTTGTATTATGTTAATTCCTTCTTACTCTGGCACATTCAGTGTTTTCCCCCCCTGAATAGGCTTTCTTGATAGTAATTTTGTATGTCATTTTAAAACTCAGTTAAGGAATTCTGTTTTCAAGAGTGCCTGTGGAATTGTCTCAGAAGGAGATTTGAATCTTTCCTATTTATAATGGTATATACACACTTATATGTTAATCTACTTTGTATTTTTATCTCAATGTTTTTACTAATAGAATTTAAAACTACAATCAAAACGTAATTTAAATTTCAATTTTTGAAAATCTTGCATAATGATTGTCAATAACTATTATTTATCTTTTCACGGATATCTAATGGATTGCAATTTTTTTTTCAATACTAAGAGGGAGAGTGGTAGATAGTACCATATTTTTTTTAGGTTGTAGTTTTCTGACTCTATGAAATAAAAACAAATTACATATACTTAAAAATCTCTAGGATCCACTCCATCCGAATGTTCTGGCTCCCTTGGCTGCCGATTTTTGACAGATGTCTCAATGACCGTTCATGTGTCAACTCTTGCCTCCAGCAGATTTTCTCCTGTCTAGAAATCAGGGAAATGTGGAAGAAATGTGATCACACAGGCAGTTACATTGTGCTTCAGCTGGGTGTCGGGTGATAACAGGACACTCACATCTGTGCTTGCCAACCTAGGTAAATTAAAAAAAAATCCTTAAAATCTACCTGTTAAATTCTTTTTTGATATACCTGGAAGAATGAAACTATAGTACGAAAAAAATATTCTTATAGTTTTATACTAACTGCTATTTTCTTGACTTCTTTCTCAATCACTACAGAAAGTGTATATGTATTTCCCCCCACAGTTCTCATGCTTCCATTGAAAATACCAGAAATTACATTCACTTTAATGGATAGCTATGACTCTTATCATTATTCTAATAATTACATGTCTCCGTTCCTGAAGTATATTTACATTTTTTGCTGATTAAAATGGTTGACATTTCTGCTTGACTTACTTTCATCAATTTAATTTTCTCTGGATTTCTAACAAAGCATGTTTTATGTTGAATAGCTATCATTTTTGAAGGAAATATGATGTAAATCCATCCTTCACTTGCTAAATATATTGATAAATTATGCTTTTGTGATAAGCCAATCTCTTCTCTAAGGGAATAATCACTCACTGATTCTAAGAATAGCTGTAACATTTTAAATCAAATGAAGTAATTGATATGTTCCAAAAGGAGAAGATAAGATAGGGAAATGATAAATGTCTTTAGGCTTTATAGTTTTCCAGTAACAGATAATGAAGATTGAGCCAAAGTAAAATAATTAGATCAGAGAAGATTGTTTTTGATATGATCATACTACCTCCTCACTTTTAGACTCTACCTTTAAGCTTTCTTTCCTTATTGTGCATAAAAAGCACATGTGTTCTTCCCCTCACTCTGCATGCCCACTCCTCATCTGACATTAGTTAATGTATTTAGAAAAAATAGGTTAACAAAAATTGTAATGGCAAAAATTATGTCCATAACCCTAAAGATTAGGAATCATACTGTGATAACAAAATGTCCAGACTAAATCAAGATGCAATTAAAAACTGTTGGTGGAAAGAGATTTAAAGAATGTTAATTTACATATGTACATTTGTTTCTAAATAAAAGAGAGCCAATTGATAAAAAATAGTTCTTCAATATGTGTTTACTTTTATTAAAGGAATAGATCAGTAGTAGACTTCAAAAATTTTATTAGTTATCCAGCAAACATAACGTGTTTAAGAAAATATAATGTACCATGGAAGTTTTAACATAATATTTGTCATGCATATGATTCACCAAAGCTCAGGGACCCTCGCAGAAGATGTGGTAGAAAGAATGTAAGAGCCAAAGGAAGAGAGGAGTACTTTGTAATACTGACTTCTAGACATTAATGGGCCAATGCATTCTTGACCTCTCAGTGGCTGATGCTACCTACACAAGATCAGAATACTATGAGGGCAAATAAAATTACTGTATCATAGAATATGGGGCTGGAGATATAACTAAGTGACTAAGGGACTTACCTATAAAGGCTAATGATCACGGTTTTATATCCCAGACCCACGTAAGCCAGAAGGACATGGTGGCACATGCGTCTGGAGTTTATTTGCAGTATGCAGAGGCCTTGGAATGCCCATCCTCTCACTCACCCTGTGTCTGTCTAATAAATAAATAAATAAAGTAAAATATAAAAATATTTCAGCACTCGGGAGGCAGAGGTAGGAGGATCGCCATCAGTTCGAGGCCACCCTGAGACTACAGAGTGAATTCCAGGTCAGCCTGGGCTAGAGTGAAATACTACCTTGAAAAACCAAATGATAAATAAAATAAATAAATAAATAAATAAAAGTTGAAAATGGACTAGTTGGGGGAAAAAATTGTTCAGTGGATAAAGGATAGGAGATGGGAGAAAAAGAGTGGTGTGAGAGATATATGACCAGGGTATATTGTGTATCAACAAAAAATCGAAAATAATTAATTGATCATGTGCACATATAAGCATAATTCAGTTTGGGGAGTGACTTTTTTTCCAATTGTCTTTATGAGAGAGAAAGTGAGAGAGAGAGAGAGAGAGAATTGGTGTTCCAAGGCCTCCAGCCACTGGAGTCAGAAGTCCAGATGTGTGCACTGTCTTGTGTGCATGTGTAACTTTGCAAGCTTGCATCACTGTGTGTCTGGCTTACACAGGACCTGGAGAGTCAAACATGAGTCCTAAGGCACAGACAAGTGCCTTATCCACTCATCAATCTTTCCTACCCTTAGTGAAATGAATGTTTTTAACATTTAAAAAACATATGATGATTAAGGGCCCCTTGCAAGTAGAAATTTTAGGATCAGCCTTTAAATTTATACTAAGAATATATTTGAGGATCTGACAGATTTTTTTATTAGTTTTGCACACAGTGTGTATACAGCCATGTTGCTACCATCTCTTAGCATCCTTCCTGTCCTCCCCCTCCACAGGGACCCTCCTTGTTGAGGAGTATGGGTCATGCATTGTGGGATTATCCATCAGTTATGGGTAAGAGGCAATGTCTCTGTGAATAATGACCCAATGTGTGGCTCTGCCATTCTTTCTGTCCCCTCTTCCTGGAATTTCCCTGAGCCGTGTTGGATTCATTTTAGGTTGGCTTCAGTGATGAGGTCTTGGGAGCCTCTGTGTCTCTGGATCTTTGCTTTGGTAGGAATAGAGTGTTCTCTGTCTCTATCTCTTCACCTTTGTGCTGGTACCAGGTTCACCAAGAAAGCAGCACTCTTGCTCAATTCCCCAATTACTCTATAGGATCAGCTGGGTACGTGGTGAGGTACAATGGGCTGATTCTTTCATTGGGTTCTAAGGCCATCTGAAAAAAGAGAAGCAAATTCTCCAATGGACAGTGAAGTCAGCACCAGATAAATGGGATAATCATTATTATACTTAGAGAGAATTTAATAGGTGTAGGCTCCCTTGCAGCCCACTATTGGTGGGCTAGTCTATTAATATTAACTAATTATTGATTCATGATTATCAGTTTCACTTTGTAGGGCACAAGAAATACAATATCAGGAAATATTATATCATGCCTTAAACTTCACAAAATATTCTGATTTGTTAGAAAGTTTTAAATATTCATTGCACCTGAAAATTTATATGGGATAAATACAAAACAAATTTTACAACCTAATCATCTGTTATTCTATTTATTTTTGTCCTCATATCTTACAACTGGCTTTTCTTTAATTTCAAAACAAAACCATTTAGAATCAAACTCAAAACACAACATATTTTTAGTTTTATGTTAATTCTTAATATTGGAAATTGTCATGATCTGTTTGTAATTAAAGTAATCAACACTTTATTACACTTAGTGCTCAAAAATAAATGGTGTAATGGAAAATGTGTAGATAAAAAACACTAATAAATGATTTCATTCTAAATTCTGTTTACAGCTATCCTGAGTAGATAGAGAATATATACTGTAAATTATAATATCAATAAAAGATTGATGCTTCTATAAATGATACAATGAAAGTTTTAGTATATTGGGTCTTGATGTAATTTTTCCATTGTAAAATTAAATATCACAATTAAAATTAATAGTGACATCAGAAAAGAATTAAAACATAAGAAAATAAACAATTTGGAACATTATGAAGGTATTTAATGCTTCAACTCAAGTAAAAAAAATAATCAAAAGGGCTAATATTCTATTTAGTTAAATTATTGAGTTGATGTAACTGTCTCATAGAAATTATAATGTAGATATACCAAATCTTAGTTATCCATTAATCTAGTGATGGACATCTGGGTTGATTCCAGCTCTTGGCTATTATGAATTGAGCAGCTATAAACATGGTTGAGCAAATCTCTCTGAGCTGAGGCTGTGGAGCCTTCAGGGTACATGTCCAGTAAGGGAATAACTGGGTCTGTTGGTAACTCTATAGTTTAGGAGTCTCCGTATGGAATTCTACACAGCAGTAAGGAAAAACTACATAATGAAACTTGAAGAAAACTGGTCAAGCCTGGAACAGCTTATTCTCAGTGAACTTACCAAATCACAGAGAGTTAATTGCCACATAGTCTCGCTCATCTACAGCTCCTAACCTGAATCTACCCAAGTCACCGACATACCTACCAAGCATCTCAAGGACGGGATAATAGGGAGGGTGGGGAGGGAGGGGAAAGTAAGAAATAGAGGGGGGGGGGACACAAAACTGGACCCAAAATGCAATGGTACCATACAACTCTACATTCTAAAGGACAGATCAAGTGGCTGAACCTCCACCAAGGCCCGTAGAGGGGACATCAGATTCACAAGGTCCTGGAGAGGGTATGACAAAAACTGTTCATTATCTCCTCCTACTTCTGCTTCTCTCTCTCTCTCTCTCTCTCTCTCTCTCTCTCTCTCTCCCTCCCTCTCTCTCCCCCTCTTCTCTCTCATCTGTTTATCTCTTTTATATGACTTATTCAGTTCTTCCTTCTCTTCTTGGCTTCTGACCTGTAACTCCCAGTACCAGCAGGTGGTAATCATCCATAATGAGCTTTTGATCACAGAGACCTACAAGGTTTCCCAAAAGAAGACAGATTTATGTCAGAGAGCTTGAGTACCCACCATAGTTTAGTGGTAAGACCCTACTGCTAAAGACACCATACACTGTTGGTATGTAGCATGGAGCAACATGGCTGGAAGCTGGAGGGAGTCAGCCCCCAGATAGCGCTTCCAGTACTGGAAGGTGCTACATGAGTGCCTGGGAGATAAAGACCAATATCTGCCCAAGCAACACATGGTCTAACTCACTTAGCAGCAAATAACCTGATGTGATGCTCATACAAGTGCAATAGTGGCACATAGTGGGAAATCAACTACTCTCAATTTGCTTAACTGATCTGCTCAGTGGAACAGAACCCATAGCTGGAGCTGGGAAAAAAGTCAGAACCATATCCAATAATGAACCCACTCTTTACTAAACTCTCTCTAAAAAACAATGGTTATCACATTTTCTTGGTGCTAACTTTACTCTCCATTGGAGAACCTGCTTCTCATTTTCAGATAGATGCAGATCCTAAGGAGAGAATCACCCCATCATACCTCAACAGGGCACCAGCTGAAACTAAGAATAATTGGGGAAACATGCACAATGTTGTTTTCTTGGCAAACTGGGAACGAGCACAACGGTTAAGGAGATAGACACAGAGAACAATCAACCCCTAGCAAACCAGATATCCAGAGACACAGAGGCTCCCAAGATCTCAACACAGAAGCAGACCTGATATGAATCCAACATGGCTGAGGGAAATCTGTGGAAGAGGGGGTGGAAAGAATTTCTGAGCCACACATTGGGCCATGACATGCAGAGACATTTCCTCTTACATAAAACTAAAGGCTAACCCCACAATACATGACCCATAATACCCCAACAAGGAGGGTCCCTGTGGAGGGGGGAGGACAGGGAGGAGGCTAACAATGGTACCAACTTGACTGTATTCACTGACTACAAAAATTAAAAAAGTAATAATAAAATTTTAAAAAGAAAATATAATGTATTGAAAAAGAGTTGAAAGTGAAACAATATGGATCCTGTTTACATATGATTGCTATAGTCATTATTTTTTCAGTTGTATATTTCTATTTACAGATAGTGTTATCATTACTGCCGTAGTGATTTTTCCACATTGTATCACTTCAGGTCCTTGTAGATATAATAACCCATGTGTGTATGTGTTTCTGGTTGTAAGGAGATGGAGACACAAAGTACACAGAAATAATCATAGCATGCAAGAGGACATTTTTATTATCATAGCCTTTTCTTAATCTGAGTTCCATATTGATGACCCAAACTTTTTAGTATAACTTCTCTAACAACAAATATGACTACATTTAAATATTCCTAACAATACTTGTTTTCTTTCACAAGTTTATTTTATTCCATTTAAATGGTAACTAAATAAGCTGGTAGTTTAAGTTCCTATTATGTGTAAGGAATTAATACGAACAATTTTTTTGTGTTTTAATGGCTCCCACTTTCCCATCAATGTCAGTAATTGTTTCCTCTGGTTATTCATCTTCAACCAATGAGAATACTGAGGTATAGAGAAGTAACATCTCCAAAGAAAGACCTTCAGGTACTAGTTCAAGCTGGCCAGCAGGCAGAAATTCAGATTGTAAGACAAACAATAAGAAAACAAAAAGAAATTAGCTGGGCAGTGGTGGTGCACGCCTTTAATCCTAGCACTTAGGAGGCAGAGGTAGGAGGATTGCCATGAGTTCAAGGCCACCCTGAGACTACATAGTGAATTCCAGGTCAGCCTGAGCTATAGTGAAACCCTACCTTGGAACAAAACAAAACAAACAAACAAACAAACAAAAAACCAGAAATTAAAAATTCTGGAAGATGGTGCACCAGTTAAAGTGCTTATAAAGCCTGACGGACTGGGCTCAATTACCTAGTACCCAAGCATAGCCCGATGCACAAAGTGGTGCATTTACAGGGCACCCTGTGGTGCCTGTGCTCTGTCTCTACCTCTTTCCCTGCTCTCAAATCTAAATAAAAATATTAAAAATATAAAAATAAGACAGAAGTATATGGATCCAGATGGGAATACCAGCAATCATAGATTTTGATGCAATTATAAGCTATTTTTTTTAATCAGGTAGTTGAGTAATATAGAACTTGCAGGTGCTAAGTTCTTCAGATATTGGATTTTATGCCCAAGTCATATTTATTTGTAAAACTTGAATTTCTAGTTATCCATATATCATTCCTTCCAGATAAGTCTATCTTGGATACCTGATGTGTTTCTGTCAAATAACAATTTTTTTTTCTTAATTCCAAAATATCCCTCCAAAAAGATTATCTGCTATGGACTGCTTTTAAAGCAATTACCTACTATACCATTTCAAACATCCATGGCTTTCTATTAGATAGGCAAGAGATTCACATTATAAAGCAATTATATACCCAAGAAAAAGAGGATATAAAAAATTTAGAATCCCTATATGATAATATTTACTGAATAGACATGTGGATGTATTACACACGTGCCCAGCCCATAAATATTTTTACTTAATCATGCCATTATGTAGATTTTGTTTTCCTTTTTTTTTACTCTTGAAATAAGGAAGTTAATGTTTTTTTTGGCAGTTAATGTTTCACATTGTAATTTTGATTAAGTTTTATATACTTAATTTTGATATAAATTAATGAGTTAAGAAAAACTCCTTACCTATTTTATTTCTCATGCATCTTCATATAGGTGAGTAGTATATTTGAATATTTCAAATGAAAATTCACCCATTATCCCAATATTGCTGCATGCACATCAGCGGGAGGAACTTCAAGAGCATTTTAGTCATAGTTCCTGTCCCACAGCCTATACACCATGCTGGATAATGCTGGCAAGAATAATTTAGCTCTCCAAACTTTTTGCAAGAATGAATATGTATATGCATATTTAGTACTTTAGCAATTCATAAAACATATATACATAGAGTTAATTTTAACTGAATTTTATTTTACTTTTTAAATAGCAAGCAGAGCTGCATATATCATTTATTCTGAAATTTTAAAAAAAACAATTAGATTTAGTTGATTCTCATGTCCTGTTCCTCCCCCCAAGCCTACTCTTCTCCCAGTAAAACAAATATTTTAAAATTACAAGTGATAAAACTCATTACTACAAGCCAAGATCCTTCCTAAAAATAGACTGATTATTTCTTCCTTTGCCAGAGAATGAGAGATCTTGTTTTCGAACTTGCAGAATTTCTCTGTCTCACTGAAGCCTTTTTGATTCAAAAAGACTTAATGAAGGTGTCAGTCACTGCAACCCTGTGCTGAGACCAGTGCAAATTAAATTCTTAGATCTCCATCCCTATTGGTCTTTGACAACCCACTGACAATGTAACACTATTGAGACTCTGTTCCCAAGAGTTCTGAATAGTCACTCACTCAATGATGCTTCTTCTCTGCACACTGTAATAGTTCAAGTGATTTCTACTGTTCATTCTTAAGCATCTCTAGAACTAGACATCGAAACCAAGTGAAGGTAAAAACAAACTATAAAAATATCAACAAACTACTTTGTGAATAAGGATTTAAGTGAAAAACTGAAAAAAGTCACCATTAAGCTGATTTTTTTATTGATAACTACCACAATTGTAAACAATATCCCATGGTAATTCCCTTCCTCCCCCCACTTTCCCCTTTAAAACTCCACTCTCCATTATATCCCCTCCCCATCTCAATCAGTCTCTCTTTTATTTTGATGTCATGATCTTTTCTTCCTATTATGATGGTCTTGTGTAGGTAGTGTCAGGCACTGTGAGGTCATGGATATCCAGGCCATTTTATGTCTGGAGGAGTACTACCCATCCTTTGGCTCTTACAATCTTTCTGCCACCTCTTCTGTAATGGGCCCTGAGCCATGGAAGGTGTGATAGAGATATTTCAGTGCTGAGCACTCTGTCACTTCTTCTCAGCACCATGGTGCCCTCTGAATCATCCCAAGGACACTGCCATATGAAGGACACTGCCATATGAAAAGAGAAACTTCTCTAACTAAAAGTGAAAGCAGCATTAATATATGGGCATGAACATTAAAAGAAGTGCTTTCTGGGCAGTTTGGTGAGCATAGTATATACATTTAGCCAGACAGCAGAAGATGTTACACCCTTAGGGCTCATGACTACCCCTCATGTAGGTTTTCAGTATCAGGGATAGATTTCCCTCCCATGGAGCAGACCTCCAGTCAAATTAGAGGGTGGTTGGTTTCCCCCATAACAGACATGGCACTATTGCACCCATTGGCTCATTTGGCCTGGTTGGCAAAATCTAAGGCTTGCAGTGTCCACTGATGGGTATCTTCATTGGTGATTTCTCTCTCTCCCACTGAACTGAATGCAGTGTGGCTTTTTTCAGCTTTCTGTCAGCTGGTCTACATGGAGGACGTTTTCAGCCCAGCTCCAGTAGGGTTACTCAGTGACCTTACAGCCAAAGTATGTGGAGTCTTCAGCAATAGGGTCTTACTATCTATTCCTGGTGGGAAACCACGGGCTTGGCAATGGCCTGTAATGTTTTGAGGGCATCGGGAACCTCCCTGGCCAACAACTCACTGGAAGGTATCCCATCCCTGGCACTGAAAATTTTCTGGTAGCAATCTAAGGCTCCTGTGTGTTCCATTGTCCAAGAAAAGTAGGTTTCCATACGACTTACTTATATCCTCTTAGATTTTGATTATCCCTTCCCCACCTTTCCTTTACTCAATCTCTTCCTCTGACCTCAGTTAGGCCTTTTCACCACCATTAATCTGTTCTGCTACTTACATATATACAACACCATTTTTATATTTGGTACCAAATAACTACTTTCACATTTATTATGGAGGTGGAGGGGCAAATTTCATAATAAACGATAAGAACTGAATGGAGGCTATGTGTTGTGTCGGCATAGGGGGAAAAGACAAAAGTTTTCCTTTTTGGTTTAAGGTGTGTTTAAGACATTGAAATAGAAGTTTCAAGTACGCAGAACTGTTCAGCTTATTAAACTAATTCTTTATCAGTTTCTTGAAAGTATGCCTTCAGTTTTAGAGGAAGATAGATGCTTGCTAGAGTTAATCACCTGATAATCATACAAAAAGAATTATAGAATTTTTGCTCAACTAAGCTGTATAGATTTATAGTTGTTAAGAACGGTGTTTCTTTAGGATATACCATGAAGCCTGTTAGTACTATTCTTGTTCACATAACTCAGTAGCAGAGGCCAGTAAGTTAAAAAGGAGATAGAAAGGGAAGAGAAAGAAAGGGAGGCGGCATTTATTAGGTTGGTATTGTATATATGTAAGTAGAAAGATTGAGATGGGGAGGGGATATGATGGAGAATGGAATTTCAAAGGGGAAAGTTGGGGGGGAGGTTACTACCATGGGATATTTTTTATGATCATGAAAAATATTAATAAAAATTGAGAAAAAAATATTTCATTATTTTTCAATGTGATCTTTACTGTTGCTTCAAGGTTGTTGTTTTTTTTTTTTTTTTTTTTTGTCTTTTCTTCCTTCTCCATTTCTTTCCTTTTCTATTATTTATATTACTCTATTATTTTCTCTTTATCAATTTATTGGTGTTGAAATATGTAAGCTAGTCTTATGATCACTTTAATGAATTATTCTTATGTTTACTTCCTGTTCCTTATCTTTACTTCTCATGTAAATATCTTGCTATTGAAGAATTTCTCCTTATTTAGTACTTTAAGGGACTAAAGTGAATTTCTTTAAGATTTACATATACTGGAGAATAGAAAGACTTTTTCCCCCTATTTTTATATCATTAAAATTATGTTTTACTTATTCTAAAATAATATTCCATCAAACCTTTTATTGTATTATTAAATTTTATTCTCTTGTCATGATTTTGACTATGATCACAATTTTAGGTTTTTATTGCTTTGTAAGTTTCAGTAAAGTTTAATAACTATTGGCCTGGCAGGCTGTTTATGATGACATTGTCAGTCACTATCTGATTCTGTTTCAAACTGCCAGATGCCTTTCATCAATTGGTGTATTATATTTTTGTAATTCTTTATAATTCTGCACATTATTTGGGCTCTCTAAACAACAATCCTTCCTATCTAATCATACAAATATATGTATGTATAACTTTTATTATTTATTTACTTATTTTTATTTTTTGGTTTTTCAAGGTAGGGTTTCACTCTAGCCCAGACTTATCTGGATAATATTGGAATCTAGAGACTTACATCATATGTTATGGATCTTGGATTTGATGTTTGACTATTTTTTTTTTTTATTATGTATTGGTCCAGCGTCACCTTATTATACCTTTTTTTATTCATTTTTTTTGAGGTAGGGTCTCTAGCACAGGCTGACCAGGAATTCAGTAGTCTTGGGGTGGCTTCAAACTCTTGGCAGTCCTCCTACCTCTGCCTCCCAGGTGCTGGGATTTAGGCATGAGCCACCATGCCTGGCTGTTGTGCCATTTTAAATGAGCATGCTCAGTCTGTGTCATTATGCATTGGTACAAATAACTTTTGTTTTGATACTATAAGACTGACAGTTATGAAGCATTCTTGCATATCAGATGAAACTTTGGACTTCTGAACAATGTTAAAGTTGGTAATTTACCCTAATTTAAAAATTGCATTATATATATATATATATATAATGAGAGCATAAATAATATTAACTGATAAATATTGGCATTAGCAGTGATTTTAACTTAAAAATAATAATATTTTTAAAGATAAATATATAAATCGCAAATTTGAAATGTAAAACAACCAAAAGTCAGAACTGTTATAAATTAGATAAATAAAAATAATGCTCCATGGGTATAAGAAAGAAAATAAACATAAAGTTAAATAAATGGATTGTTCAGTCTTCTTCTGAAGTTTTTACCACAGCTTGGTATTGCCAGTTTCCATTTATAACAAATTTTCTCCTTTTTTACATTTATTCAAAATTCCTTGCCTAAAATATATCAATTTACCATTTACACAAGGTTTGGTTATAGTTATACATTTTTTTCTAAAATTTGTTAATTGTTGCTTCTTCTCAAATGAGAAATACTAATCAGTTTTTGCAAAAAAATCCTCACATAATAATTATATTGTACCCAGTTTGGAGAAAATTTTAACATTGGCACATAAGTTCCAATATTTCATTCATTAATAAAGAAAATGCACTACTATATAAGTAATACAATATTTAAATATCTAATTATTAATACTTCATTTTCACTATACCATTAGGAGAACTACATAAATCCAGTAGTGTATTTAACACTATAATTGAGAAACAATTAGAATTAAGCTGTCACTGAGTTTAAAACCTTCTCCCTGTAGACCAGATGACAAAAGCTGGAAAATTCTGTGATGTATGCAACCCTATGGGAGAAATACCTCATCTGTGGAGATAAACAACAGTGGAAACCATAAGCCCTATTTGGCCAGCCAGGCCAAATGTGCCAATTGGTGCAATAGTGGCATGTCTGTTTGGGGGAAACCAACTACTCTCTAATTAGAATGGAGACTCTCTCTACCGGTTTTGGGGGGCAGTAGACATGCCTGGTACTGAAAACTTATGTAGGGGAGGTCATGAGGCCTAGGCGTGTAACTCCTGCTGGTGTCTGAATAAATGTACATACTCTGCTCACCAAACTGCACTGTACGCATTTCTCTTAACATTCATACCCATATGTTAATGCTACTGACACTTTTTAGGTACAGAATTTTCTCTTTTCAGATGGTGGTGTCCTCTGGGATAACTGAAAAGGCACCATAGTGCTGAGAAAAAGTGACAGAGGAGAGTTCATCAGTGAAACATCTCTATCATACCTTCCAAGGCTCAGGGTCCATTGTGGAAGAGGTGGCAGAAAGAATGTAAGGAAGGGCAGGACTGTTCACAAGCAGTCTTCCAGAGATAAAATGGCACAGATATCCATGACTTCACAATTCTGGGTACTACCTACAAATAACCCTCAAAATAGGAAGAAAAGATTATGACACCAAAACAAAAGAGAGACTAGGGCTGGAGAGATGGCTTAGCAGCTAAGGCACTTGTGTACAAAGCCAAAGAACCCAGGTTCAATTCCCCAGGACCCACATAAGCCAGATGCACAAGGTAACCCATTCATCTGGAGTTCAGTTGCAGTGTCTGGGAGGCCTGGCATGCCATTATATCTCTCTCTCTAATTAATAGATAATAATTTAAAATATATATAAATAAAAGAGAGACTAATTGAGAGGGGGAAGGGAAATAATAGAGAGTGGATATTTGAAGAGGGTATGGGGGAAGAGAAGGAGTATCTTGGTTTATTGTCTATAATATGGAAGTTGTCAATAAAAAATTAAACACACACACACACACACACACACACACACATATATATATATATATATATATATAATGAGATGTGGTATTTGGTTCAATGGAAGTACTGAGTTCTCAAGGTGCACACATCAGATATTTTAGGTATGATTTACTCTCAGTGTTCTTCATTCTTTAAAAAAAATTAATTTATTTATGTGTGTGTGTGTTCATGTACACAAGTGTGTATGCATGTGTGCATATCTGTACATTATAAGAACTCTTGCCAGTAAATATGAATGCCCTCTGGGTGGCTGGGAATTGAATGCAAATGGGCAGGCTTTGCAAGCAAATGCCTTTAACCAGTAGAACATCATCTCAGCACACCAAAAGCTGTTGTTCTTAAATATAGGCATTGAAAAAATGTGATGACATAATTTGTCATGATAATGATATGTTTGGCCTTTGTCTCTGGGATGATAGGACCTGTGACAGCTCAGTAGAGATATTTAATTTTTTTATAAGTTGAATATCAGATGGCAACTCTACGCATTTCAAACTCCATTGGAAAACTGTCAGGAAACATATTCAGGTTGATTGAATATAGAGTCAACAATATATCAAAATATTTAATTTTTCCCTGAAAATCTTCAAATCTGTTTTCAAAGTATTGTATCAAATTGAAAAGCAATATATCAATTATTTTGCTGTTCAATGGACTGTTTAACCAACATTTCAAAATCAGTAAAATGGATTTCTTTAATTTGAATTGGCCGTAATTTCAGTTTCATTTGAAATGTGGTTTTGATGTGAATCTGATAAAGTAGAAAGGGAGGAGGCTGCTTTGGCAAGAGACATTGAGACCAAATGTACTTTAGAATTAAAACTTTATTAAGAGTGCAATGATTAGTTCCTGAAACTGGAGAGAAGTTTCAGATTCCAACAAGGAGGGAAGATAGTATGAAAAGAGGAATATATTGCATCACAGAAGGCAGAGATGGGCTCTAATATATAAATACACATATGCAGATTGGTTTGATGACAGATACAGAGATAAATTAGCCTTTCAGAAGTAGAATTTTATTAGTGTTACTTTGGGACAGGCTCCCAAGGTGGAGTCACCATGGTTAGCAGAATGGTGACAGAGGCATGAGAAAGTAAGTTATCCAGATTCTTCAAGAAACTACCAGATCATTATCCTCACCTCCTTGTGTTACAATGCCCCAGGTCATGGGTTCCTGCCCCCTTATCTCATAAATCATCTGATCACTACTTGGGTGTCACACCCTAGCTCCTGTCCTCTTATCTCTAAGTCACATGGTCACTCTTCTGGTGTCATACCCTAGCTATTTTGAATGGTTAATGTAGTGATCTCCCCTCACCTTCTGCCAACTGAAAAGGGCCTGTAAGTCCACAAGAAGGACAACGATGACAGTGACTAGTTTTCTGTGTGCTCACTTCCTTGGGTGGACTGACAGATAGATTTTACTGACATGCCTCCTCCCAAAATACTAAATACCTTCTGTCTATGGTGGATACTTTCTCAGGATGGGTTGAAGCTTTTCCTATGACAGGAGAATCTGCAAATATAGGTGCCACTCTCACTTTTAAGACTATTCTGCCACGACTTTGGCCTTCCCCTCACCATTCATTTAGACAATGGATCAGCCTTCATTTCCAAGGTAACCCAGGTGGTATCCAGAGCCCTGGGAATAGATTGGAAACTTCATATTCCATATAAGCCTCAGTCTTCAGGCAAGGTAGAAAGAGCAAATGCTGTCCTCAAAACTCACATGTCTAGGGACTGGAGGGATGGCTTAGCAATTAAGGCATTTGCCTGCAAAGCCAAAGGACCCAGGCTTAATTCCCTAGGACCCAGTTAGCCAGATGCACAAGGGGGCACATGCATCTGGAGTTCATTGCAATGGTTGGAGGCACTAGCATACCCATTTTTTTTTCTCTCTCTCCCTCCCTCCCTACTTCTTTCTCTGTCCATAAATTAAAAAAAATACAAATAAAAATAAAAATAACCTGTTTAAACTGACTTCTGAACTTCACCTATCCTGGCACCAGCTCCTCCCACTTACCTTAGCCTGAATCAGAGCTACTCCTCGGTCCCCCTCCTTCCTTAGGCCTTTTGACAACCTCCCCTCACTACAAGAAACTCCTCTTCATGGGTACTGTGGTGGTTTGATTCAAGTGTCCCCCATAAACTTCAGTGCTCTGAATGCTAGGTTCCCAGCTGATGGATATTTGGGAATTAATGCCTCCTGGAGGGAGTGTATGTTGGGGTCTGGCTTATGGGTGTTATAGCCAGTTTCCCCCATGCTAGTGTTTGGCACACTCTCCTGTTGCTATTGTCTACCTTATGTTGGCCAGGGGGTGATGTCCACCCTTTGCTCATGCCATTATTTTCCCCTGCCATTGTGGATCTTCCCCTCGAGTCGGTAAGCCAAAATAAACCTCTTTTCCCAGAAGCTGCTCTTAGTTGGGTGATTTCTACCAGCAATGTGAACTGGACTGCAACAGGTACTTACCAACTTTTATTTTTATCTGGTACCTTCTCCAGGATCATACTGACCACTTTATTCCCCAACCATCAGAGGAAGTCACAACCCTCTCACTTAACCCTGAAAATCAAGTCTACCTTAAGCAATCTTGCTCACTAGGACTTAAGCCACTCTGGACCAGACCTCATCTGGTGATCCTAACCACGCCCACTGCCACAAAGCTTCAGGGCATCCCCAAGTGGATCCACTTATTGCAGCTCAAAGGAGTTAAGTCACTTCCATCTAACTTTATCTCATCCAGTGATAACTACACCTCAATCCCAAAATGCCCTCTCAAACTTAAACTCTCTTGTGTGCCTATTCTTCCCCTGATCCCAGAATGCTCCTCTTGAATACATTGATACCCCTGTCTCCCCTCTCTTGTTCCAAGCACTCTATCCCTCACCTCTGAGTGCTCTTCGACCCCGACCCCCACCATGCTTGGCATTTTGATGTCATAGTTGTTGACAAGGATAACAAGCTCCTTAATTCTTCTGTCCTCTCATAGGGTGTGCAGAACCCATCTCCCTCACCCTCTCTATAATAGATGTTGCCAGTGATTGCTGTGAATCCAGTTCAATACTAGGATGCCTGTAGCCACTGTGGAGCCACATCCTCATCACCTTCCCTGAAGGGAGACCCATTAAAGACATTATCCAGCCTCTACCATAAGAACTCATTGCCTCCCATGGTCAGCATGAAGATATTACAGAAGACAGACCATTGTCCCTTATCATTAACAAAAGGCTGGAATTTAGGTCAGGACAGGTTTCCAAGATAGAGTCATCATGGTCAGCAGATAGTGACAGAGGCATGGAGAAGTTGATTATCCACATTATTCAAAAAAAAAAAAAAAAAAAAAAACACACACAGTCATTATCCCCTCCTTGCCTAACAATGCCCCAAGTAATGCTTTCCTGCCCTGTTATCTCATGAGTCATGTGTCACTGTTCTGAGTGTCACACCTAGGCTATTTTAATGGTTAATGTAATGATCTCCCCTAAAGGAACTTTTGTATTTCATGTAACAAGTGAGTTTTTTTTTTTTTCCTTCATCACCTTCCCCCAACTGAAAAAGCCCTATAAAGCACTCTACCTGAAAACTCAGGTTGGCTATGCTCTTCTCTTGTAAGTCAGTCCTGGCAGCTTGTGATTTTTCCAAATATAAGCTCTCATCTTTGCCTCAGAGTGGATCTGTGTGGTCTTGTTCACTCCCAAACCTTACAATTAGGAGAGTTGTGACACCATATCATAGGTGACATGGCAGGGTCTGAAAGCAAAGAGAGTGTGAAAGATTGGCTCTAGATCCAAGGAGCAAAGAGAAGGTGGCACTTTTTAAGGGTTTCTGTGCAGAAGAGGTGTGCCTGGGTAAAGGTTATGTAAGAGAAGTCTCAGAGTCCATAGAAGAGACTGGGTGATAAAGAGAATCTCTGGTACTTTGAGGTCTCTAAGGGGAATGGCATTCATGATCTGGTAGAGTCAGTGGAGTCAGTTTGGGGGGAGGCGGGAAGGCTGGAGAGATAAGGTAATAATTATAGGTGGCCTCAGCTGGAGCATCAGGACATCTTAAGGTGACCCCATCTGTGCATTAACAGAAACATGATATTGATAAGCTTGTTTTCCACCTTGAAGACACTTGTTTAATTCATAAATAACAAGCAGTGAAATCAACTGAAAATGCTAAATCTGTAAGGCAGCTTCATCAGCAAATTCTAGCACAAATTTTATTCTTTAAATTCATAAATGGCTTGGTAACACATTGAAAATCATAAAATATTTGCAATAATTGGCCTTGACTTAGCCATCTTACTTCTGAAACTAGACAGATGTCACCAGAGACAGCATCAATACTTTGAAGGAATTCCTGAAAGTAGTGATGATTTGATTCTTAGCCCTTATGAAATTCAGTGTGTGTGCTGATTTGTGGGATATTATCTATTTTTCATGCTTGTATACATATATTTTCTTTATGTATTGTGCAATGATATTCCATGAAATAGGCTTGGGTTAGTATCAATAACTATAGCAGACATACTTCCAATGGTCATAGCAAATCATGTGAACGTATTTTTATTATTTTCTATAAACCTCTGTATTTAGCTGTGGCTTTAATGAAAATTTAAAAAGGCATGTCTACAGTGACACTATGTTTGTCACAAATAACTCCAGTAAAGGTGATAAATTGAGATATAATTTTAGCATATTTGCTGTTACCAATCACTGAATCATACAATTTCATATCAGCAGTTCTGCTCTCTATAATTCTTTCAATAGATTTTACAGTTACTTTAATTTTCCTGTCTATCCTATAGTCTGGCAAGACAAACTGGTTTCAGAAATCTCTCCCCTTTTTCAGGGTATGTTAGACCTGCCACAGTCTCTATACATTGATCAATATAATTAACTTACTAAATGATCTGAAATGGTATTTTGTTTGCTTTAAATATGCTACAAAACAATTAGCTTTTATAGTAGAATCCATCCTAGTTATTGTCTTATTATTACTTTTAAGAAGTTCTGTGTAAGACTATTTGAGTTCAGGCTGAAGAACTAATTTAGTAGTTAAAGTGCTTTCTGGCAAAGCCAAAGGATTCAGGTTTCATTCCCCAGTATACACATAAAAGAAGATGTACACGGTGTCACATGGAGTTCATTTGCAGTGGCTGGAGGGCCTGGTGCACTCATTCACTCTCTCTCTCTCTCTCTCTCTTAGTCTCTCCATATATATATATATATATATATATATATATATATATATATATATATATATATATGTGTGTGTGTGTGTGTGTGTGTGTGTACATATACATAGATATATGCCTTTATTTTTCTTGTCTCTCGTATTATAATAACAAAATAAAGGAATAATAAGTAGTACTTGAGTTTGATCCCCAACAGTCTCATAAAAGATGGGCATGGTCAGTCACATTTGTGACCCCAGTCCTGTTGGGGGCAGATGCAGGGGAATCCTTTGGCCTTGCTGGTCAGTCAGATGTTTTCATCTGCACATTTCATGCTCTAGAATTTAATTATTGACTTGCAAAAGGTAGCCATGAAACAATTTCATTATATCTTAAGCTGACAATTTTATGCTTGGCAATATTCATAGCTATCCTGGGTCATATGGGGCCCACGGATGGCAGCATGGGCACCTCTATTAAGACAAATATAATGTACAAAATTGTTATTTAGTATACAAGATATTTGTAAGTTAAAATTATACTTCAGGGGCTGCAGAAATTGATTAATGTTCAATGCACTTTAACCTGCAAAGCCTTAAGTACCTAAGTCCCATTCCTCGGTACCCACTTAAAGCCAGATGTACAAGGTGGCACACACATATGGAATTCATCTGCAGTGGCTAGAGGGCCTGCTGCACCACCCATTCTCTCTCTCTCTCACTCACTCTCTCTCTCTCTCTTGCTCTCTATCTGCTTCTTTTACTCTTCCTCTCACAAATAAATAAAATAATGAAAAATTACTTCAGAATTCACTGTTAAATTTTTGGGGGGATGCCAAAATATAATAAAGAAACATATATTTACTCTAATTTTTGATCTAAAATAGAAATAAAGAAATTTATCTATAATGTCACTATTTCAGGAACAAGGGAAATATATTGTTCATAGTATATACTAGGAAAATCTACAATACATGTGAACGTATGATTCCCAGTGCCAATTTTGAGTGTCTGTCTGTCTTTCAAATAAACAGCTTGAGATGAATTTCTTGAGTTTTTTTTCCCCATGGAATATATCCAGAGTAATGACAGATCCTTCTATAGAATTTCCAGCTAATATGAAATTAAATAAAGTAGGGAAGACAGGGTACCCAAGCTATATCTATTACATTTCAGATAATACACTGGCTAAGTGAGGAAGGCATAGACACATTGATGCACAGTGCAGGAGAACAGTGTCACCAGGGAAGATGAAAGAGGAGTATCAACATAGCATAACTAACAGTATTGCAGCAAGGGGTAGATTCAAGAAGAAGCTATAAAATGCACCAATCTATACCTATCAACGAACAGATGTAACTGAGGATGGTCCCTCACATGTGTGGGCATCACATCTAGGAATTTCACAAGCCATAGAGTCAATGAATCACAAGTTGAATTTTTTTTTTTTTTTTGTCCACACTGAACAATGACTGGCTATCTTTTCTTGTCATCATTCACTCAATGATAAACTGTAACAACTTTTTTGAATATAATTCACCTCTGATAGGATAAATTCTCAAGTGCCCCAGATTGTATATGGGGCTGGAAAAATGCCTTAGTGTGTAAGAGCACTTTTCACACAAGACTGACGGCCTGAGAGAGCTAGAGATGGCTAATGTCCATTTGAGTTCTATTCCCAACACCCTGGTGAAACCTGAGCAGGTCAATTTACATTTGTGAGCCTAGTTTTGTTGCAGGAAGGAGAAGGTGAAGCCTTGGGAGTTGCTGGTCAGCCAGTTTGACTGCCATCAACAGTTCTGTATTTAGGAAAGACTACATCTGAAGGGAAACAGCAAGGAAGAGTGACTGAGCAGGAATAGACATTATCTTCTGGTCTCTACACACATGTGTAACACACATATACAATCTACAAAAACATGTACCTGCACTATACACACATACACACACACATACCACATCTCACATATTGCACATATATGTACAAAATTACAAAACAAAAGTTGTGTCTAGACTAAAAGCTAATTGTATATCACGTAACCCAATGGACTTAAGCATTCTAGGGTTTTGGTATCAGGCAGGGCCCTAGAATCAAGTCCCTAAACATACAGATGCATGCTTATTATAAAAAAGATTTGCAAGATATATATGAAATTTATAAACATTTGCAACACAGGATTTGGAGACTTTATTAATAAATTTTAGACTTGCACTAAATAATAGGTCAAAATATCCCATTGTACAAAAACACATTTCAACATGCAAAGCTTGTGAAGTAGCTCTTTACTTGACCCTTAACCCCCATCTATTTCAATTGTTGTAATGCAGTTTTTTTAAAATTCATGTTTATTGGAACCTAGAATTGAGAAATATCTTTATATAATTTGTAAATAATGGGCAAAAACTGCTCCAGTGCACCAGATTGAGAAAGCAGACAAGATGAGAGATTTTTTAATCAGAGAATGATTGTTTCCAAAGAGAAATTTCTTTAAAAGGCAAAAAAAAAAAAAAAAAAAAAAAAAAAAGAAGCAGGCATGAGAAACCAAGAAAAAGGAGAGAGGAAATGATACTAAGAGCTTGCTAATACATGTGAACTGAGAAGTTGTGGGAAATTAGCTACTTGATGATGCACCTACTGTTATCTGATCCCATGTGATTCTTCTGTTTCACAGTTCCTATAAGCACACACAAATTTATGCGAATGGATTTTCAATATTATAAGAAATCTGGTGCTGCGTCACAGATAAAGTTCTCTCTACTCAAATGAGAATATCTGAAGTACCCGCATCAAAAGCCAGAAGTCCTGGGCTGGAGAGATGGCTTAGCGGTTAAGGAGTTAGCCCTGCAAAGCCAAAGGATCCCAGTTCAAGTCTCCAGGACCCAAGTAAGCCAGATGCACAAGAGGGCACATGCATTTGGAGTTCCTTTACAGCAGCTAGATGCCCTGGTGTGCCCAATCATCCCTAACTACCCCTCTCTCTGCCTCTTTGTTCCTCTCAAATAAATAAATAAATTAATTAAGTATATTTTTTAAAAAGCCAGAAGTCATGATGGGCTTTCTGTATTGTCTGCACAGTGATGCTGATGAGAGATGGGAGACACAGGCAGAATTTCCCAGAAGCTCTTGGAAAACCCAGCAATGAAGAGCAGAGTGACAACACAGAGAGAGAAAAGACTGACCTGAAAGTTGTCCTGAGGCCTACACACATGCACCATGGCATTACTGCATCCGAACTTACATACATGTACTCACAAACATTCATACACATGCATGTGAAAAAAATTAATGTATTACTATATTGCTTGACTCTTACTTACCAGAGCAGCAACTCAATACAGCCCTGGTGTTTTTGAAAAGGGAGTGAGATAATCCTTTAAAAATAGCTTCGCGATGAGGTGTATACCTCAACAAGGAGGGACCAAGGGGAGGGGGTAGGTCACGGATGAGCCTAATAATGGTACCAAACTGACTGTATTTGCTGAATACAGAACTGACTAATAAAAAAATAATAATAAATAAAAAATAAAAAAAATAGCTTCGCGGTTAGTCTTTAGATAGGCACAAACTAGTAAATTTGGGGCTGGAGAGATTGCTCTTTAGTTAAAAAAACTTGATTGTAAAGCCTGATGGACCAAGTTCTCTTGTCCAATACCCATGTAAAGCCAGATACACAAAGTGCCACATGCATCTAGAGTTATTTGCAGAGGCAGAAGGACCAAGGGCACCCATCTGCTCTCTTTCTCTCCTTCTCTCTATTTCTCTGATAATTTAGTAAATATTTTTAATATTATAAATATTTTGTTTATTTCTTTTGAGAGAGAGAGGAAAGGCCACTAGCCACTGCAAAAAAAACTCCAGACACATGTGCCACTTTGTGTATCTGGCTTTAAGTGGGTACTGAGGTATCAAACCCTGGGTCATTAGGCTTTACAGCAAGGTCTTAACCACTGATCCACCTCTCTAGCCCTAAATAAATACTTTCTTGCATATTTTAAATATGCAATATATTTAAATAAATAAGCATAAATATTTAAATTAATATTTAAAAATAGTTATTTATTAGTAAATTCAATTCTATGGAAATTCATTTTGCATACATGCAATATATATATATATATATATATATATATATATATATATATATATATATATAGTCACAACACATAGATATGGCTAAAAATCACTAGTTAACATTTGAACCAGATCAGAACGAGTTTCACATTTAAAGGAATTTCTTGTGTAGAATATGTATTCGTGCTCTGAGATAGATTTACTAGTAACACATTGTAATTCACTATGAAGTGCTGCCATGTAAAGTAGCAAGTAAAATTCTTCCACTGAATCACAGCAAGACGGTGGAGAGTATAGCATTACAAAATGTTACAGCTGGTATGCCTATTGCTTAAAGCTTCTTGATAATTAGTCTTCATGCCCAGTAGCTTTGGAAGACTTCCAGCATCTTTGGAAGATTTTAAGCTTAGTTTGTATGTATCAGATGATGAAATGAATTTTAAATGCGTATACAACAAAAATAAAGCTAATGTCCATTCAAACCCTTACAAAAGGAAAAATAGAAAACTAGAGTGGTTAGATCACCCAGGGAGAAAAATTTAGTCTTTTCATCTTAATCTTCTAACAAGTCTGCAAACCAAGGAAGGAATAAAACAAATCTTTAAAAATCAACAATAGATATTTCAACAATGACTGTAGTTTCACCAATAAGTCAGTCTTCTGGTTGACAAATTCCAGGATTATAACTTCTAAAAATTAGATATTTGTAGAATGATAACCCAATTTCATATAATTGTGAATTTGGAAAAAAAAATTCTGTCAGACATTTGTAAAGGTAGAATGATAATAAAGACTCCTTATTCTCTGTAATTTGTTTACATATGTGAACTAGTGAATAGAACACTAAGGGTAAGAAAAGGATGTACAGATTAATTGCATAAGAAAGACAACGATGGTCCACTGTTAGTTTCAATGAGCACCAGAAAAAAAATTCAAACAACTGAAAACATCTAGTATGGCTATAACATAGTATTGTTGGTATTGTTACTAACCATAGTTTCTTTTGTCTGCTAGTACTTTTTATTTCCACTTTCACATTCTGGTTTAGAATAAATTTTTCCAAGTAAGTCTTCAAGTTATGTGTTCCTAATTCTCCACCGTCACTTTACTGTCTTGCTCAAATGCAGGGTGTCTGTATAACGCAGTATCTTGATAACTTGAAGCAACCTTTAAATTTCATTTTTTTTTTGTTCTCCTTTTGCACTGAGCCAAATATGTCTTCATCCTTCTGTGGGAATCATGTTCATGTACAGACAGAAGAGCCTATCTTTTGAGATGAAAGAAGATTCATCCTTCTTCTAGACAAATTCATTTTTTTCTTTCCTTTCTATGTGCAATGACTCTGAAAAGCTTAAATTTGTCAACAATGGGTGAATATAGTTAATTTTCATGGATTTTGTTGTTAAATGGATTCTGGAATGGTTTACATAAATCACTCATGACAACCACATTTTTCAGTAAATTGAACACTTCGTATGTTTGACTGATTCAAATGCAGGACAGCTCAGAGCAGAGGTGTACAAGAGAGGAGAGAAGAGAGACAAGGAAAAGAGGAGGGCAGGCAGAGGGAAGAGGGGAAGGAAAGAGGAGCGAAAAGAGCTGATGCAGATGGGAGGGGGAAAACTGTTAGGTAGTGGAAAAGAAGTATGAATATTTAACTGGGAGAGGCTAACAAAATAAATAATCCAGTTTTATATTTTTCTTTTTATTTTTTTCTGGCTCCCAAGTATATCTGCACATGTGTGTCAGGAACTCTCAGAGAAGCATGAAAAGTTCTTGAACCATAGAGTCAGTACAGCATGGAAAACAGTTTGTTTATTCCCTGTTATTTATTTTCCTCTCTCCACTTTGGTGAGTTGTTTCTTCTCAATTCTTACCTTAGAAATGGAATATCAAATACCACCTGTCTTTTCATAAATAGGTTAGGGAATCTGATGGTACCTTGCATATCTTGCCTAATATGAAAATGCTCTTGTTTCTATAAAAGGTCTTGACTCAATTGTTTAAAAAATTCAGACAAAATGCTTTAAAGTTAATTATATTTGCAACATAACTATTTAACAATCCTAAACAGTATAATATTTTAAACTTTCAATTTAAGAATTATGACAGACAAGATCTTTCAAACATGCATACAAAATAGTAATAAATTTGAAGAAAACAAAGGTCACCAGAGCAAGCAAATAAAACCTCTTACGAAAATGTCGCTATTTCTGCAATTTTGTATCTTTATATTCACAAAAAGCCAATAGATACTCACAAGTATTGTTTCTGTAATCTCATTATTTTCCATCCAATTATTTCTTTCTTTGGCATTTACGTGTGTGTGTGTGTGTGTGTTTATAGGATTTTGATTTTCTGTTTTTACCATGACTTGAAACAGGAAAGTGGTTTTAGAAAGTATTACCTAGTGATTGGCTTGCGATCATTCTTTTTTAAATTAAAAAAAAACATATTATTTATTTGTTTGAGATAGAAAGAGACAGATATAGGGAGGGGGAGAGAGAGATAGAGAGAGAATGAGCACTCCATGGCCTCTAGCCACTGCAAAGGAACTCCATATGCATGGGCCTCTTTATGCACCTGGCTTACTTGGATCCTGGGGAATCAAACCTGGGTCCTTAGGCTTTGCTGGCAAGCAGCTTAACTGCTAAGCCATCTCCCCAGTCTATTAGTTCTTTATTTCACCAACACAATCCTGGCACTGGTACTTACCTTCTATACTAAGTCTAGGTAGTTATTCTTGCAGGAGTAATTTAGTGGAAATTATCATTTCTGTTTCTTCCCATGAATTTGAGGTTGAGAATGCACAAACATCCACAACATTGCTCTAAGGCATGGCTTATTATAGCTTCTTTATCTCTAATATGTGATTTATCTTAATCTTGCAGTAATGTTTTAAGTTTTCTACTTTGATCTTGAAAATATCTCAGAACTTCCCTAATCTTGTATAACCTTGATTCCAGTTACATTTATTTTCAACTGTAAGTGGTTTTTAGAACCTATCCTACTTGAAGATCAGTTACAGTCTGTTCTTTCAATTATTACATTTCCCCATGTCATAGACTATTTTCAATATCAGATAGCTATCAAAGTATCTTCACCTTCTAGTAATTGAAACAAATATCCCTCTCCAAATCATACTTAAGTTTTAAGAATATCAATATTTCCATGATTGCTTCTCTTTTTAAACAAATTGGCTTTTATATTGAATAAATCTATAAAAATAATCCCTAATAGGACCAACCTTTTGATGCACAATAGTCCAGTGATATTTTTAAATATTTTATTTATTTATTCATCTGAGAGAAGGAGAGGGGGGATGGGAGTGCCAGGACCTCTAGCCACTGCAAATGAACTCCAATTTCAGGTGCCATCCTTTGCATCTCGCTTTATGGGGGTACTAGGGCATCCAACCTAGGTACTTTGACTTTGCCAGCAATACCTTAAACACTAAGCCATCTAACCAGCACCAGTGTTATTTTTTAATATAGTAATATTTTATGGGTATTTTCTTTATTTAATAAAATTTATCATGAGTCTAGCTTAGTGGGAGGAAGGATGAATATCAAAATTAGTAATATTGAGTATGGAAAGCCCTGCGAATATTCTAGAATGCTGAAACTTCATTGTGTGAGATTGTGTTGATAAACAAGAATTTGATAAAACCAATAGAACTTAATCAATAGAAAAATGAGTGATTTCTAATGCATGAGACATTTCAAAATTTCTTAAGAAGTATGGACATTCTAGACCAAAATGTAGAATCTGACAAAGTATTCATGTTTTACAAATGCCATATGTAACTTCACTGAATAGAATGTGGGAACAAGTGAATGAGCTAATTGCCTAGGAGATCAAGCAGGATATGTAATAATAAAGGCTTAAGAGACCCTGTACTGGCTAGAGGGATGGCTTAGAGATCAAGGTGTTTGAATGCAAAGCCAACAGACCGAGGTTCAATTTCCCAGGACTCACATAAGCCAGATGCACAAGGTGGTACATATGCCTGGCAATCATTTGCAGTGGCTAGAGTCCCTGGCATGCCCATTCTCTTTCTCTCTCTCTATCTGCCTCTTTCTTTCTCTGTCTCTTTCAAATATATAAAAATAAAAAAAAATAAATAAACACCCTATACTATGGTTATTAAATAAGTTATCATTGGGATATGATTTAAAATTTATTTATTTATTTATTTATTTATCTATTTATCTATTTATGAGAAAGAGACTGGGGGAGACAGAGTGAATGGGTGTGCCACGGCCTTCAACCACTGCTAGTGAGCTCCAGATGTATGCATCACCTTGTGCATCTGACTTATGTGGGTCCTGGTAAATCAAACCTGGATCCTTTGGCTTTGTAGGCAAGTGCATTAACCACTAAGCAATTCCTCCAGCCCTGGTTTAAAATTTCTGAATATGGAAGGCTATTAGTAACAGATCATAGGATCCAAATTTTTCACTGCTGGTGCAGAGGATTCCATAAACAAATGGTGAAAGTTATGAATTACTTTGCACTGGATACTAGTTGGGCACATCATTAGGAATTTATCTTATCCTAGATAAAGATAAGTACACACAGGATAAATCTAGATATTTATAAGCACATATATTAGTTTACATACATGCATATATTTTCTCTTGAAATTGAGAAACAAAACTCAAGCTGACATATCTCCAATAGCAATGAATATACCTACTGCCCATTTGATGGTTTGTGTTTTCACTGCGTTAGAAGGAGCCAGACCTACTGACAAAAATGATGCATTCTAAACTGGGCTCCAACAAAGCTGAGCTATGCAAACAAAACCAAAATCATATTTAGTGCATGAAAGAAAAAAGTATTAATTGAAAATAAACCACAACATAACAATGGAGTAATTCACAGTGCTATATTAAAAGATCCAATTATTTAACAAATATATTAATTTTGGAAGCATGGTAGCTTCAGGTGGTGATATATTTCTATAATCTGATAAATTTTGTAGGTTGAAGGAAGATTTTGAATTCAAGGCCAATATAGGTAAAACAGTGTACCCTGTTTCAGGAAGACAAAAAAGAAGAAGGAGGAGGAGGAGAAGAAAATAATAATGGCAAGGAAAAGGGAGGGAAAAAAATGAAGGAAAAGAGGGAATGGGAGAAAGAAAGTCAATTGCCTTCTTAATTTCTTACTTATGAGATAAAATACCTGGCAATAATCAGTTTAAAGGAAGAGGGGTTTATTTTAGCTTATTTTAGTTTTAGTCCAACATGGCAGGTGTTGTGATTTTGAATGAAATTTTCCCAAATCATCAGGTGTTTGTAACTAGGTTTTCTACTGAATCCCTATCTAGCTGAGCATTTGGGAGACGGATCCGTGCTGGAGGAAGCGTGTCACTTGGGGCAGCCCTTGTGTTGAAGTTCAGCTATATGTGTTCAGAGTCATCTCTTTCGCTCATGCTTCCTCCTTCTAGCTGCTGTCTCTCCTCTGTGTATATATTAGGAAGGGAGCTTACTTCTACCACCATGATGAAGATTCCACTGAGACCTGTAATCCTGAAATGAAACTTTTCCTAACATAAGCTGCTTAGGTTGGTGTTCGTCCCAGCAATGATAAATAACTGCATCATCAGGAAGGGCACAGTGGCAACAGCTTAAGGTAGCTGGTCACATTAAGCCTCTTGGGGAAACAGAGCATTGAATGTTGCCTTTATTTAATGTAGTCTGGTACTTTAGCCCACAAAATGGTGTCACACACAGTAAAGATGGGTCTTCCCATATTAATTAACCTAATCACAATAATGCCTCACAAACATACACAGAGGCTAATTTAATGTACATAGTTCCTTAAAGGTGATCTTTTTTTGTCCTTTCAATATATTCATAGGTTAATGGCCATCTCATAATTCAAAATACGTTAATGAAACTTCAACAGTCCTTACTATCTGATGCAAAACTGTTCAAAAGTGTCTGCAGAGACTTTCTGAGATACAGGCAAAGTTTTGACTGTGAGCTCCATTAACGTCAAAGTACAACTTAAGGGCTTAACAGTTATGTCACTAGCCTGCAAAGCCTAAGGACCCAGGTTCAATTCCTCAGTACCCACATAATCGAGATGCACAAGGTAGTAGATGCATAGAGTCTGTTTGTAGTGGCTTGGAGCCCCTGTCCTGCCCATTCTCTTTCTCTTACTCTAATAAATAAGTCAAATAAAATGTATTTGAAAATGCAAATAAATATCCAAGATGCAGAGGAACAAAGGTATGTATTCCATCAAAAATGTAAGCATGGTGTTATATATATCAAGGAATAAATGGACTAAAGAAAAAACAAAATCCAGCAGAGAAAACAAGTCCTGAAGTTCCCTGCCCAGCATCTTGGAGTTTTGATAAAATAATTTGATCTCAAAAAAAATAATAATTTGATCTCCAAAAGTCTTGCGTATCTGTGCCTTTCCAGATTTACTGTCTGTAGCCTTTCTTATGCATTGGGGGCCCTGAGCCTAAAGCTTTTTAAAATTTTTATTTATTTATTTATTGATTTTTTGAGGTAGGGTCTCACTCTAGCCCAGGCTGACCTGGAATTCACTCTATAGTCTCAGAGTGGCCATGAACTCATGGCAATCCTCCTACCTATGGCTCCGGAGTGCTGGGAATAAAGGTGTACACCACCACACCAGGTGAGCCTACAGGTTTTATTGGCAGATATTCCATGATCCTAGCATCTTGAATATTTTGAAATCTCCTGTGCAATATAAGGTTCATTTTTACAGCCTCATGCATTGGTCTCTTATGGCCTCTCTGAAGGGAAATTGAATATTCTTACATTGCTTCACCTTCTTTTTTTTTGCTTAGCAGCTTATTGGAAGGGCTGTGTATATTTCATGACCTCTTTCATCTTAAATATTTTGTTCTCAGTGACCTCCTTCGGATTTTCTTCTTCAAGTCTTTTCTTCTCAAAGTAATACCTATTCTTCCTATCTTAAGACTTTTATGTGTTTGGCTTTGCCATCAATGGCTCTTAACTAATTGTCTCAATGCAGAACAGTAGATTTCTATTCAGGTATGATAGTCTCATGAACAATTATAGCTGAATGGTTGTAATTTTTGTTCTTGGAAGTTTAAATTTCCTCACATTTATTTCTGTGGCAAACTATACTTTTCATACATTTCTTTCTTCATTGTAGATATGAATCTGAGCATCCAATAGAATCTGTGTCACAGATTCAGTGATTTTCTTCCTTGACATTTCCTATACAGACACATTAGTTTATTACAATTGTATTAAATTTCACCCAAGTTCTCAGGATACAGGAATAATTCAGGCAGTTTCTTTGTTAGAGTGTCATATGAACTGCCTCTAGACCAGTGCCAATATTATTCCTTTTCACATTAGGAATTCATTAGTAGAGTCCTGTACTCCAAAATTTTCTTAACATTCTCGTCTTAACAACTCCTCCAAGAATGACCCAAGAACCTAAGTTTACACTAATATAAGGCTTTTTTTTTTTTAACTGAAAGGTCCAATTTCTTTCATATTTCTCCCACATAGCAGTTATAAAAGAGTAATAAACACATTGTTGGATTTATCACAGAAATAAGCCTTCTCTTTGTACCAATTTTCTGTATCAGTTACTTTTTTAGACAATTTACCAAACAAAAAGCAACTTAAGTTAAGAAAGCATTTATTTGGGCTTATAGTTCCAGGATACAGAGTTCATCATGATGGGGAAAGCAGAGTAGGAGGAGAAATCCAGCATGATATGGTCATATCAGCAGAGAGGAAATAGAGACAGGTGCTGCTTCTGCTCAGCAAGCTATCTTATTTTCAGACAGGACCCTGAACAAAGGAATAGTGTTGGCCAAGATAAGGTGAGTAATACCTTTTTAAGTACCCTAATCAAAGGCATGTCCAGAGAACAACTAGGACAAAAGAAAATAGTCACTCACTTCACTGTTAATACATTTGCATTTATTATTCATGAATTTATTGGGAAAGTATTTCAGAAAATTATGATATATATATATATCCACAAGTAATTTGTTACATTTTCATTTATATTTAATTTATTTTGATATATTTTGTATTAAATGACAAGAAATATAAATCTGGATTGAATATCCATCTTCAAAACCATACTAAAGCAAGAAACCCATGCTGATGTTTTCCTACTTTCAAAGATGACTATCACTGATGGTACAGAAAAGGAAAAGTAGTTTTTGAATAATGCTACACAGAAAATTGGAAGGAACTTGAAAGACTGAGTTAAATGATATTGTTTTGTTTCTTTTCATGATAAAATTATAATTCAATGGCCATCACTGGATCTGATAATGTTCTTTTTCCTATAGCAGTGAATTCAAAAATTTGATTTTCCACTTTAGATAAATGAACAATTATATCATTTAAGTAATATACTTCTGGGTATAATTGTAATGTGAATATGACAATTGTCTTATGAAAAAGGAAGAGAAGTTTTAGTTTTGTCTTTTTCAATAACAAGAGAATGTATATTCCATTAAGAGAAAACTAGGTTTGAATAGTAGTGTATTATATCACCTTAGTAGAAAGTGCATTCGGATATAATAACTTTAGAATTCTCAGTTCCAAGGTGCTACATTTACTTTTGTGTTTTATGTATCCTATTTTCTTTTTCATATACTGAATGTCTGTGTAGGGAAAAGGAATAGCTAAGTCTCACTGCCTAACATGTGGTACATCACAAAACCATATGGTGCTGAAGAGGAAATTAGGCTTGCGTTTCAATGAAACTTTACACACATTAAAGGAAACATATTTAAATCATTTTATTTGTAGTAACTGATGATTCACAGTAGTCTCAATGAACAGAATCTGGAAATCGATCATGGAAAAATGTCTGATAAACACAGTGGTCATTTTCCCTTTGGAGACAACAGCAGAAATGTGACCTGGGAAAATCATGACTATTTAGTTATTTATTTGTTCTCCCAGCATTAGACATTCTGTATCTTTAATTATTTTAGTAACTCAACTCCATTTTGAGCTGTTTATTCCTACTTCTAGTGATGTACTACTGCTACATTCTTCTACATTTTATTATAGGTACAATACATTTATAAGTACTGTGATTATCTTATGCATAGAAAACTTACTAACAGAGCATATAAATCACACAAACATACATACATAAAGTAAGCAACTGTAATTCATCACAATCTTTTCGACATAATTTATATTTCATATTTTCTTTCTAAAAGACTTAAGTCGTGTAAGTATTTTTATTTCTTTGAAATTCAATTTCAAAGAATACAATAATAATTTTTTTACACACAGAAGCAACAAGGTACATGTGACTATTTAAAACATATTTTTATATATTTTGTTTATTTTAGAGAAAGAGAGAGGGAGAGAGACTGGGCATGCTGGCGCCTATAGCCACTACAAACTCCAGATACATGTGCTATCATGTGCATCTGGCTTTATGTGGGTACTGGGGAATTAAACCTGGGTCCTTTGGCATTGCTGGCATGTGCCTTAACCACTGAACTATCTCTCCCACTCCACTTGTGACTTAACAATTTATATTTAAAACAATTAGATCAAGGTATAATTAAGAATTATGTTTTTTGGTTATACTAGTCACGTCTTCAGTGTTTGACAGTCACATATAGGCATGACTTACCCTATTCAACAGTACATATTCTGAGCAGTCATTGGCACAAAATGTTCTGATCATCAACATCAGTTACATATCAGTTCCAATCAGGTCATCATCAGTCTTAGCTGAGTGACCTTGAAAAGACTACTTTGTTTAATTTTCTAAACTTCTCTTTACCTGTGTGAAGAATAAGGACAATAGGGGCTGGAGAGATTTCTTAGTTGTTAAGGCATTTGCCTGCAAAGCCAAAGGACCCAGGTTTGATTCCCCAGGACCCACATTAGCCAGATGTACAAGGGGATGCACATGTCCAGAGTTCATTTGCAGTGGCTGGAGGCCCTGGCATGCCCATTCTCTTTCTCTCTCACTCTCTCTCTCTCCCTCCCTCCCTCCCTTCCTCCCTCTCTTTCTCTGTCAAATAAATAAATAAATAAAAAATAAAATATTTGAAAAAGAGAATAAGGGCAATAGACTATCTGCCTTTTTAAAGACTTCTACCTGTTAAGTTTCTGCACATAGTATCCTTTACAGAGTGACTACTACATTTGGAAAACAGAATGTTAAGATGAACAGAGCCCAGCACAAATAAAAGGCAGAATATTACATCAAAACTTGCAGTCACCAGTTAGGTAAAGCAAGTCAGCATTTACAAATTAATCTATATGCTATCACTCAGCCACCAATTCAGGAATCCGGGAAATAAAACCAGTGCCAATCAGACATGAACTGATAACTGAAAACATTGCTAATTTTTGCTCCAACTTCCAAACAAGCACACATGGATACAGCAAATTCTGTATGCCTCATCCATCACGTGGACTTCCCTGCATCTAGTGAGCACGCACGCAGCATCATTGTTCTGAAAGCTTTCAAGCAAGGCACAGCTGTAACTTTCCTGTACGTCACCACAGAACTTCTAGGCTCCTCTGCTTCCCTAGGAGGTCCTGTCAAAAGACACATGGTTGTGGCTGACTCTTTTGCTGTAACAAAAGGCCAATAACGGGCTGTTTCTTGTTTTCATTTGTGTATCTTCCATTTCTTCCCATAGTCATTTAGAGATTCCATTGAGCTGTATGCCTTGCGCAGCCTGATGCTGTGAGCCAGTTTGTCACCTCCTTGCACCTTACCGTCTCAGAGCTCTTTCTAATGATTCAGTGTCATCACTGTATTTGAATTTCACTCCCCACGTTGAGTTCCTTGGCTATTTATTCATATTTTAGTACATACATATATGTTCGCTGTATTTGATATTTTTCACGGATGCAGAATTTTCATTTTCATGTCTTTTGCTGTATTTTGTGTTGTTGTTCACAATTGTGTAATCTAAAGTTTGTTTGCTATGTGCCGTAGAATGATAGAAGACAAAAGAAGTAAGGCCTAAATGTTTTGTTCAAACTAGCCTCACAGAATGTGGTGTTTGTAATTGTTAGTGTATCAGCATCTGCTTGAACAATTTTTGCTTTGGGTCATCAATAAATACAGAAGAAGTTCTCCTTCCATCTCAATTTTCTTTCTCTTGAGAGCTTGGCTGAGCTCCAAAGAGAACATTCTGTCTGGTTATGCACCTGTCAAAGAGTAAAGATTATTGACTCTATGTTCTGCAGTGGTTAACCACCAAGTTGGGAGCCCAAGACAGAGAGAACACAAGTGTTATGTTCCCACTAATCATTCCAGCTCTCTGGGGAAATCTCCAAGTATTAACCCACTCCTCTTCCAAGAAACCACCTACTTACAGGCACTCTTGCTGAGGTCCTAATTATTTTGCTGTCTTTCTAAGTGGCAGGCTTTCCTCAAGGACCATTTGGACTTTAAATGGCTACTTGCAGAGAAGTTTTCCTTTGAAAAGCATCTTAGGCGAGAAAACCAACATTGATCAGTTACAGTGGGTTACATTGTTAATTGATAGGTAAGGATACCTAAGCCAATTTCTGTGTTAGATATGAGTTCACCCTTGAAGACTTGAAATGTGGTTAGTATAAAAAAGTGAAACTTAATTATAATTGGATTTAATTAATTTAAGTATGAATTTAAGTAGTCATATGTGACATGGCATGTTGCTTTAGTAGGAAATAGCTCAACTCATATTCACTGAAATTGAACATTTTGAAAGAAGTAAAAAATACTTTAAAAACCTAAATCCTTCCAACAGAGAGAAAAAAAAGATATATTTTATAGAAAAAAAATGGGATGAATTCTATAGAAAAGCACTTTACAGATTTATTTCTAGGCCTTCTGGACAAACTAGTAGTGTTTTTAACTTAGTTTTATGCAAATTATGAAATATTCATTGCTAACATTTGATCAAGTCACAAATGCTTTTCTGTCTCATCTTGGAACAAAAGTGAAACTTGGCGCTTCTGCTGAAAGAGTTCCAGGCTTCAGGTTTTCTTAGTGAGGGCAACAGTGCTTCCTACCCACATAATATCTCATAAAATTCAATTACTTTCTCTTTTCACATTCCTATTCGCCAGGACATTTTGTATTCAGCCATTCTCTTACCCTTACAAAACAACAACAATAACAACAAAGGTCAGACTTATGATCCTATGATTGTCCTGCTCCAGAGAAAGAAAGACCCTATAATCTACCTCAGCTGTACAGACTAAGGAGTGGAATTCTGACCTTGCATTGCTTCCTTGTGGTCCATATCTCCTGCATCATACCTCAAAATCAAACTTTAGGTTATAAAGCAGAATACAATATAAATGAAGGTCTGCTATACGATGTGGTCAGCTCTCTCAGATGCATGTCTAACTAGGTGCAGGACTCTTGTAACATTCTACATCTTCCCATCCAAAGTCAGACAGGGAATATCCCTGTAGACAGCGGAGATTCTTTGAGAGTAGTGGTGTGTGCCTATGAGATTCCTGTGAGACAGAAGTGTTCTCGGCACTATGAAAACCCATACAAATTTGACAAGCCAAGGAAAATTTAGATGTTCTCCTACTTCCTACTACTCTGGGAGTTATTTTAATTTTTAATTTATCTCTCCATGCTGTTTAGTACATATGTACATACATATGTATGTTTCCATACCATAACTGGATAAATTTGTCTTTTCATTTTAAGTATTGCCACTTTGAAATTTTGCTTTAAGTTTAAAAAAAAACTTTAAACTTGAATTTACTGATATAAGGAGTAATTTATTTTCAAATTAGATATATCTAGTCATTACTAAAGAAGAGTTATACCAAAGTACCATGTTCAGATTTAATATTATATGTATATATTTATAATGTGCTCAGTGATCTGTAAGGATTTATATGTATAAAAACACTGGTGATTATATTCCTTAGTAGAATCTAGGAAATATGATTTATGATTTCTGTTCACACCACCACCTATACATAAAAAAGGAAATGCACGTATGTATGTATACACATATCTACACATAAATGTATGTATGAGTGCTATATATACATATATACACATACACACACACACATATATATTTAAGTTACTACAAAAATAGTTCAGCTGTAATATTATTTCTGAGTTTTCACTTATTTCTCTTAAAATAAAAGCAATATTTTTGGATACATTTTATATTGAAAAAAATTCAAATGAAATTTTGCACATCAGTATTTTTGTAGTTAAATTTTTGCTATCTTATGTTTTTGCCAAACTTGTAGATATTAGCTTTGCCAAGCTGCTAGATATTAGTCCTTTCAGAAGTGAAGAAACATTCTCGAATGAAAATATTTTTCATATCCACATAACCTGGCTATATATTTAGATTTTTTAAAATATTTTTGTTGTTTATTTTTATTTATTTATTTGAGAGCAACAGACAGAGAGAGAGAGAGAGAATGGGCAAGCCAGGGCCTCCAGCCACTGCAAATGAACTCCAGATGTGTGCGCCCCCTTGTGCATCTGGCTAACATGGGTCCTGGGGAATTGAGCCTCTAACCGGGGTCCTTAGGCTTCACAGGCAAGCGCTTAACCACTAAGCCATCTCTCCAGCCCTATATTTATATTTTTAAGCATTGTTATTTTTATTTATTTATTTATTTGACAGAGAAAGAGGAAGAGAGAGAGAGAGAGAGAGAGAGAGAGAGAGAGAGAATGGGTGCACCAGGGCCTCCAACCACTGCAAAAGAACTCCAGACAAGTGTGCCCTCTTGTGCATCTGGCTAACATGGGTCCTGGTGAGTCAAACTTGGGTCCTGTAGCTTTGCAAGCAAATGCCTTAACCACTAAGCCATCCCTCCAGCCCACGGATATATATTTAGTAAGAATCAGATTGTGTTTATTTTTTAGAAAGGTTTATTTACAACATCCATATATATATACACAATAAACCATGATCATAGTCTCCTCCCAAAATTCTCCTTTCTCCTTCTCCCCTATGCCTGCTCTACTGAGTCCCATCATAAAAGTTGTTAATGAATAATATAAGAGGGACAACCTGGAATTTAACAGATTTTGATTAAAAACATCAATGATCTTCTTGTTTATTCCCCCACATGTCATTTTCTAAAGTACACATGTCAAAAGTAGTCTTTCCCTAGAGATACAGTTTCCAAAATTTCTATATATTCTCCCTTTAAAAAAAAAATAAAGAAAAAGAGACTTCACCATAAAAGTAGGCAAAACCTATTAAAGGAGAGGATTGAAGACAATTTACCAAATTATACATAATTTTCATTTTTCTGTGTGATTATACTTCTATTTTTAATGTCTGCATTATTTGCACAAAAAAGGGAAGAATTTGGATTTTATGCTTTTCACCTCAAGTCAAATATAAAAATTTAAATATGCATTGAGAAATAAAAAGAACAATCTCATTTATACTCTATAATCTTGATGTGAACTATATCTTTACCTTAGTTCTATAAGAAATTACAATTCATGTCTTCAAAACTTTAATAAAATTGTATCTCCCCATCATATTTTGATATGTTTAAAAGGTGTGGACATTTGCTCCCATGTGCTTGGTATATATCTCACTGAAAGATCATTTGCTTCAGATGCTTGAGGTTCTGGGTTCAATTATGTGTACTGTAAGAAAATGTCCTCCAGGCTGGAGGGATGGCTTAACTGTTAAGGTGTTGGCCTGCAAAGCCAAGGACCCAGGTTCGATTCCCCAGGACCCACATTACCCAGATGCACAAGGGGGCGCACCACATCTGGAGCTTGTTTGCAGTGGTAGAGGCCCTGGTGTACCCATTCTCTCTCTCAAATGAACCAATTAAAAAAAAAATGTCCTCCATACAGTTACTAAATTGTCTGAGTCAATTATAAAAACATGACTTTATTTTTCATTCATTCATGTACTTATTAATTTGAATCATTATAATTTTTCTATATTTATTTAATTTTTCAACATATATGTATATATATACATATATATATATATATATGTTGTATGTAGAGATGTGTTTCCTATAGATGAATTCATTCAAATAAATCATATACTTTGTGTATATTCACAATTCTTACCAGTCCATTTTGCTGTTTTTCCCCTTTAGCCTTTTGGTTAATCTCCTTCCATCATCCATGTTTTGATCTGTGTTCACCACACACACACACACACTTCATGTTTCACACACGTGTTTCTTCACATTTGTAAGATTTACCATCCAGTACTTTGTAGAGCAGTTTAATAGATAGAATAGTCAGAAATGTATTCTGTATGCTTACTTCTCATAATTTAGAGATTTGTATCTTAACGTGATTTTAGTTTTTTTTTTCATTAATTTTGAATCAACTTTTTGTACAGGTTAAGGATCTAGTTTCATCTAAATATTCCAGTATATTAGAGTATTGGTTTTGAAAGCATTGCCTAATGTTCCTCTGAACTTCATTGGCATTTGTTACTTCTTGTTGGAGTTTGCCTTCATCTTCTAAGACATTTTTTGAAGCTGTTTTTGTGTAGGGGCACATGAGTGGGTACAAGTGTGTGTGTGTGTATGCAGGCCACTTTAATTCATTTGTCTTCCTCAATCATACTTCACCATATTAAGAGGCCCTGGCACTTAAATACAAACCTCAAATAATTCAGCAAGTCTAGCTAGCCAGTATGCTCTGGCATCCCTTTAGTAGTCTCACAAAACTGGGATAATAAGCCATGACCATATGGGATTTAAGAGGAACCTAAGATCCAAACTCCAGCCTTCATCTTGCATGTTGAATTCACTTACTCACTCAACTATCTCCTGAGTCCATGGTGGTTTTTTAAAATTCTATTAATTATGAACATTGCTGTATGAATATACGGCATGGTGGTAGCTTTTCTATTGGACTATACTCTTATATGACCCAATTCCCACCTCATTCTACTGATTCTCAGTGAGCATGCGTTGTGTATGAGCGTTTTGCTTCTTCATATGCTATTACTGTAACAAGATTCAGCCAAATAAGCAGTATTCCTTGAGCTGCCCTTACTGTCTCACCATGATGGACTGTCTCCTAAACAAAGAGCTAAAGTTGCTTAACATTTCCTCTGGAAATATGAACAAATGTTATTTCGTTAATAAGGCACCAGCAATAGACCAAAGTAGCAATTCTACCCAACCCAAAACAGGTGAACCCATATGCATATTGATCTTATTTACCAGATCATCAGTGAGAGACTAGTTACTTAGCAAAATGTGAGGGACCCTAAAGCAACGAGACCATAGCAAAAGAGCACCTCATTTATTATTACGAACCCATGGGAACTACATCATGGAGTACCACTTTTACTTAGCCATCCACTTCTTATATCCTCTCCAACCTCCCAAGAGTGCTTGATATTAGGGGTGCACAGGAGGTAGTTAAGTGGTAGAATACCAGGTGAGGGTCCAGAGACAGTTGCCATTCTCTCAGATTAGAAAGTGCAAATGGCCCCTAAGTGCCACCCAGGGACACTGCATTGCTCTGCCTTTGCTTTGCCAGTTATATCAGGCCAAGGTTAGGTCTACTACTAATACTGAGGTATTTGGCAACAGCAATGAGCAATTAATATAGCCTAGATACATGACATGATACTACATTTTCCCAGACTGACAAAAGAAAAATGAAAATGGACATATACATAATGCAATTTTATTCATCCACAAAAAAATAGAATTGTGAAATTTTCAAGAAATGACTGAAACTGGAAAAGATTTTAGTAAATGACTTAGCTCAGGCCTACAAAGAAAACGAGTTCTCGAGGCCGGGCATGGTGGTGCACGCCTTTAATCCCAGTACTTGGGAGGCAGAGGTAGGAGAATTGCCATGAGTTCGAGGCCACCCTGAGACGACATAGTGAATTCCAGGTCAGCCTGAACTAGAGTGAGACCCTACCTCGAAAAACCAAAAAAAAAAAAAAAAAAAAAAAAATAGAGAACGAGTTCTCTCTCAGCTGCTGATCTGAACATTGAGTATTTCTATCCACATAAATATGGGATGCAAGGGTGATTATAGTCTGTAAAGCTAGATAGGAAACACCAAAAGGGAGCAAAAGGTATTAAGCAGCCTGCGGGTAGAAAAAAGGTCTCTTATAGCATGAAAGCAGAAGTGAGGCTCTGATTGGGAAAGGAAGGGCAGTATGGGGATGGTGGTAAAAAAGGAAAACAGAAAACAATGTGTTTGAAAGATGTCATAATTAAGTATAAGTCCTTGTACACTAGTAAACATTCATAAAAATGAAAACCAGAGTAAAATAATGCTATGACATATTTTGAAGGGTTGTGCAACCTAGTAACTACATCTGTTAGCACTATCAACTCAAGGCTGAATAGTTAGATCATTCCAAGGCTAAGATAAAGAAATGCATATACCTTATGATTACAAAGATACCATGGAGAAAATTGGAGAATTGGACTCTACATTTAGTATAAAACTGACAGACCTACAAATTATAAAATAAAAGTCAAATGCATAATTTCCTCAGAAAAAATATGCCACATTCTCAACATTTGATTTGGAAAACAGTAACTTCCATAGAACTGTGGTTGGGATGTTTTAGTAAGTGGTTTTAGCAAGCACAACTTCAATTTTAATTAATCTCAAGGCAGCCTTGAAGCCTTAATCTTCCTCAGTTTTGAGAAAGAAGACAGAAGATACTTAACACTCATCAAGATCAACATCTTCTTTTCCTTCCAGGCCAAACAACCACAGTCAGTTTTCATCAACAAGCAACAAGAAATACAGCTCTCTCCTCAAAATGATTAAAATACTTTATTTTGAGCCAGATATGAATGACCATGCCTATGGTATACAAATTCAGTTTGCTCAAAATAGTGTGTTCTAATGTGAAACTATTTATATTAAATTCATAGTCACAGAAAAGAAAGTTATATATAAAGACATTTTCCAAATACATTGGAGGGACATGTACATGGTTATAGAAAAATGGAAAAAATTCTGCTACTGGCTTTTAATGTCATCTCCTGATATTCTCAGTTTAGTGGTGCATGCCAGCTAGTGCCTGCTTAATGTAATGTATTTGAAAACCTCTACATGATAGTTAAAAGGGTGTTAAGTCAGTCACAGAAAATAAATGGCTATGGAGGGGACTATAGAAAGCCCAAAATAATTTGGCCCTGGATCTTGCAAAATTGTCAACTCTCCATAATGTCAAAGTTAAACTAATCAGTCAGTCAGCCTTGTAGAATCTTTAACATAGCTTTTGTCTAGGAGTTTAATTTGCAACACAAAATGTAGACCATAAGTTTCCACTATAAGAAAAAGCACTATACATGGAAGAATTGGAATTCCTGTTTCGTGCACGTAAAGCCATGGTTCCTGTAAAAATTCAACTGGTGGGCAGAATAAGAAGTCTTAGCAGTGGGTGACAGACAAGGGAGAGGGGACTTTCATACTCCATGACACGAACTTCCTCTCACAAAGCTAATCTAAGGAATGCCATTTTCAGTGTGTAATTTGCCAGTGGCAGACACTAGCACTTGACCAGAGATACTGCAACATTTCTCAAGAATATGAGCTGGCAAATTTGAAAGAAACTTTGGAAAAACAGTTGGTGTTACTTTGAAATAATTATAATTATTGCACTATGCAGGTACAACAATTTGCCTTGACTCTGGACTTTAAAATAGTCTAGGTTTAAACAAATTATGTATATTTGCCTCAACCAGAATCTGAATGTCTATTATATCTCCACTTACATCAGGTTACGATCCAATAGAATGATGCATCAGATCCACAAGACATATTGAAAACAAAGAAATTAAATATTGAACAATTTGACTTGTTAACGATTGGTCAAAACTGTAGTTTGTAAAATAATCTATGCATTTAGGAAGCCGTTAATGAGGAAGAAGTACATATCCTATGTCCACAGACAATACGTGTTCCTAAATCACTACAAAACAGGAACCAGGTGAGGTAGCAAGAACCTGCTAACTTTCTGTTATTTTTCCAGGTTACCCACAGGTGAAATGTGTGCCCCTCGTTCATGGCAATGGAGTCTGACAAGCCTCAGTCCTATCTCCCAGGAGATAGATAGTAGGTAGCTAATGTGAGTTCTTCCAGCCTGTGAGTCTGAGCTAAAAATGAGGATTTACTACACTTGCTAAAGATATTGATTGATCTTGCCTTCCCAGGAAAATTGGGGTATACCAGATTAAAAGTTGTTTTCAAGACTGGTGATAAGAGAGAGTATCACAGCATTCCTAGCACAAAAAAAAGTGAAAAACACCAAGGGCTCAGATATTTCTAGGATGAAAATCTTTGGCGTGGGGGTGAGTGTAGGGAAGAGGGAGAAGACAAAGAGAAGTTTAATTTAAACCCTTCATAAACCAACTGCATCTGCTGCCACCACTGCTGTTCTTATTGTGGCCTTGGCTTTATCTTCATACAGATACACCTTAGTATTTTTATTGTGCAGCCAAAAAACCATAATATATGAGCATGTAGCATATTGTATAACCCTTTAAAATTGTTAAATAAAGATATTTAGGTGTATGACCTGCTGGACTCTGATGATCCAGAACTTCCATACACGCTGATCACAAATTTAATCACACTGAGTAACCTCTTGTTTTGAACAGTCTGTCGCCCATCACTGACCTTATCTTCAGTGCTATGGTCAGCATTTGTTTTGAATGTATGCTTGCTCTAAGTCTAGAATCTAGTCAGATCACTGAGGAAATTGGACAAAGAGAATTTCTTAAGGGCAATCAGAATCTGTAAACATTGCTTTGCAATATTCGTCATCTGTGCTTTTCAGGCCAAAGGTCCATCTAGGCACTAAACTACCACCTAGGCAGACAAAATCTGTTCATATTGCTTTAAGTAGGTGAATTACATAGTTGAAAGATTAATTTTAGGGTAATTTTTAAGTAATGAATTTAGAATCTTGGATAAATAATCTCAGAAAAGTTATTTACAGGGACCATAAGAATATTAGCACACTACTTTCCCATAATTCATTCACTTATTTCAATCTTATAGTTCTTTTCAACAATTTATTTTTTATAGTTCATCCTCACAATTGTCAAAATTTATACATCAGTATAATATCTTTAGATCTTAATCCCTCCCATTATCTATACCCATCCCCCTTTCCACTGAACCCTTTCATCTTCCCAACTTGTCCTTCTTCTACTTTGATTTTTTTTTTGTTTTGTTTTGTTTTGTTTTTTGTTTTTTTTTTTGCAAGGGGTGAGGTTAGGGTAAAGATCTGAGTTTAATTAGAATTAGCTTCATGGGCACAAGGGGGAGATTATTTATCGAAGCATGTGGGTCCTACCAGTGGTTATAGCACTGAATAAAATGTCTCATATTATTGCAGACCCCATTATCAGTTGTCACTTCTCACGAAATGAAGGAGGCCTCCTGTGCACCTCACTGTGGAATGCTGATGGTCCCAGTACTGTGTGTGTCTTGTGCAGGTTAAGACGACCACTTTGAAGTCATGAATGTCTTGAGATAGCAGCTCCCCAACTCTCCAGCTTAGACTTTGTACCCTCTCTTCTGCATCTTCAGTTTGCCATGAACATCATTTTTTTAATTCCATAGAATTTCCATTTTTTGTCAAGTGTCATTCTTAGTGACACTCTAAAAATGACTTCTAGACATTTTTTGAATACAAGCTATCTTAGGATACATATATATATATTTTTTCCATATTTAATATATGTAGTTTTAAATTAATCTTCCTTTCTTACTATTATATTTTAAAACTACACTATCTCAAAATCTTCTTGAGCTACTGAATATTTAATATTTTTTCATATGTGCTATCATCCCAATTTGGATTTTGCAAGAACAAGTTTTTCATAAAAAGCTTGTCCAGAAAATATTATTGAATGTATGATAAGCCTTCTGATTTTCCACGTCGGTGACTTAATCCTTCCTCCTTCCCTCCCTTTGTGGTGAAAATATTAAATCTGTTATTTAGCAATACAAAGATACAGTGTCACAAATTATTACTAAAATGATTAACTTCAGCTGGTTTTGTAGGTAAATTCTAATTGCACAGTGATAAAAATTAATGGAAAATACTTTTGGTATCCATTCTTTTACTTCCAGAGGAGCAATGATTATAGTGACAAATAATGATATCCAGGATTTTCCTCAAGAACACCAATATTCTAATGAGATTCTTTTATCTATGCCCTTAGGTAAGTCATCAGACATGTTGTAATATACACATTAACTTTTTGTACTATCACATTTATATTGGGTATTCAAAGTAAATATATATAAACATTTTCATCATCCTGTAAGCATCAATGGCCCAGCTCTGCAACGGGGAAAACACACAATTGCCTTTCACTGGTGAAATCTGTATTTGGGGAAATACTGGGATTATAGTAGAAAGACATATCTGAATCTCACTTTAATTTTTGGATTTTAGAAAATAAAATATCTGAACTGTACATTTGTTTTTTTTTTTTTTTTTTTTTTTTGGTTTTTCGAGGTAGGGTCTCACTCTAGCCCAGGCTGACCTGGAATTCACTATGGAGTCTCAGGGTGGCCTCGAACTCATGGCAATCCTCTTACCTCTGCCTCCTGAGTGCTAGGATTAAAGGCGTGCGCCACCACGCCCGGCACTGAACTGTACATTTGTACCAAATGTGCAAATGCATAGTAATAAGGACAATGGTTGAGGAAATGTATATAAATAAAGTATTGTATAAAAATTGACATTCCATGGGCTGGACCGATGGCTTAGTGGTTAAGGTGCTTGCCTGCAAAGCCAAAGGACCTCAGTTTGATTCTACAGAACCCACGTAAACCAGGTGCACAAGATGGCGCATGTATCTGGAGTTTGTTTGCAGTGGCTGGAGGCCCTGGAATGCCCATTCATTCTCTCTTTCTCTTCCTCTGCCTCATTCTCTCTCTCAAATAAATAAATACAAATAAAATATTGTTAAAGTTGACATTCCTGCATTAATGTAGTCATAAGTAGATTCAGTTCTTATAGGCCTTCAAAGTTATATAAAATACAATCCTGGATATATGTTATTGTAATATGTCTCATTATATATGCACAATGACAGTGACTCATACTGAGGAAAACTAATAAGTAATTATAAGACTAATGAAACACTAGCTTAAAATATATGCCACAAGATCCATAAAAATGCCATTATGCCTGAATAATTTTCTCACTGACATCTCTATAATATTTTTCCTTTTATTTTGGGGTTAGTAAATTTAGATCCTCTCCAACTGTTAAAACAATTTGATATATTTCTATGTCAACCACAATTCAGTTTGATGAATAATCTTTACTCATTCCCAATTTATACTGTTCCATTGCCAATGGATGAACTTAAGTAGGGAATACATCTTCTGTACCAAGACTGAGGTCACAGTACCAGGAATGTAGGGCTGTGATACTAGAATAAGAATAGCAGAAAACATGCAGATTGAATAGCAAAGCAAGCAAGGGTGGGGTTACAAAGAAATGGAAAAGCCAAACTTGCAGTTACCTCACACTTTTCCATCATTATACTTCTGGTTCTTAGCATAGTTTCGAACACCTGACAGATGTCAAATGAGTTGCTATTGAATGATTTTAAAATCTCACGAGTTAATACATCAATAATTATTTCAGGTGGATTCTGAGAATCCATTCTAAACACGTGTTCTGTCAATAACTCAACTGAGGTGAAGATAGCTACTATTTGACTATATCTCATGGAAATTAAATGAATTGCTCTATTCCCTTTTTTATTTATTTTTTTGTTATTTTTACTTATTTATTTGAGAGTGACAGACAGGGAGAGAAAGAGGCAGAAAGAGAGAGGGAGAGAGAATGGGCGTGCCAGGGCCTCCAGCCACTGCGAACGAATTCCAGACGCTTGTGCCTCCTTGTGCATCTGGCTAATGTGGGTTCTGGGGAGTCGAGCCTCGAACTGGGGTCCTTCGGCTTCACAGGCAAGTGCTTAACCACTAAGCCATCTCTCCATCCCAGCTCTATTCCCTTTTATCCATATCTTACCTCCCTAAATATTTACATCTGCAATTGAACTATCGTGCCAGGCTAGCACTCATAGAAGGAAAGGGACACAACAAAAATTGATACTATGCTATTTAAAATAATTTTATAAACCATAAAAATCAAAGTGAATACATTGCTAAAGTCCTTTGAAGGGAATTGTGAAATGAGGAGAGTTGAATATCTAACTTTGTTAGTTTGGGGCAAATTCACTTTTGAATATACTCTCTCTTTGAATGCAAAACAATTCTCCTCAAGTAGAATATCTGATCTCTTATTTTTTTAAACCAGTTGTTTATTCCTCACATGATGTGGAGATGGTCATTGATGACTTTTAGGAGTAATAACATGATACTGATTTACAACACTGAATTCTGTATTTATGTATCCTAGATTACTTTATGAAGCCTACCTGCTTTGAGTCTCATTTCTTTCCCGTGCTCTTTCTTTTGCTTTTTTCTTTTTCTCTTTTTAATTTTACAACATTTTATTAACAATTTATTAACATTTTATTAACTGTTTGTAAGTAACAGTAAGAAATAATTTATATAGTCATAATATATTAAGAAAAAATATTATTTATGTACTTTACTGACTGAATTCAGTAAGTAGTCCTGTATCACCTGGAACATTCTGTGTCACCAGGGCTCCTCTTGAACTCCTTATCCTCTTACCTTCACATGTCAGGTTCTTGAATTACAGGTATGTAACACTACATTTAGCATTGAATCCTTAATACCTACAATACCTTGTGTAGTGTGTGTGTGTGTGTGTGTGTGTGTGTGTGTGTGTGTGTGTAAGAGAGAGAGAGAGTGTGTGTACAGGGGGTGCACCTCCGGAGTCTAGAGGTGCTTGTGGGTCTTTTTCCTCAAGTATTCACAAAATTATGTTTGAGATAGTGTCTTTTGAGCCAGGTGTAGTGACACATGCCTTTAATCCCAGCACCCATGATAGGCTGAGGTAGGAGCATTGCCATGAGTTCAAAACCAGACTGGGACTTCAGAGTGATTTCCAGGTCAACCTGGGCCAAAGTGTGACCCTGGCTGGAACACGACAACATCAACAAAAATCAGTGCATCTCACAGAATATAGAGCTCGCCAATATTGTTAGACTAGTTAGTCAGGGAGCCTCAGAGATTCTTTGCCAGATCTGTCTCCCCAGATCTGGTATTACAGGCATACACAAATCTGCTTCGGTTTTAATGGTTAGTAGATATGTGAACTCAAGTACTCTTACTTGCACCACAAACAGTTTACACTGAGTCATCTCTCTTGACTCCAAAGTATGATTGAAATAAACATTTGTATAATTAGTTAATAAAAAAATGTTCTGTCACTCTTTCAATGTGAAGGTCATTGTTTAAAAGTACATGCAATTTGACAGAATGATATAATAACTTTTCATTAAGCTCTTCTTCCTCATATCTGTTTTCCAATATTAATATATGTGGAAAGTGCATCACACAAAGTGCAGCTCCTCTTAATATATTCACAATAAATATCTAGTTCTTCATATAATAAAAGCCATGTTCTTTATCTATGTTCTGTCTCCACTTTATACAATGGAGAGTATGAGATGCATTTCATTGTTCATGTTTTGAAGACCATATAATATTGTAAACCTTCTTTTGAGAGGAAAATAAAAAAAAATACTATATATCAGGCTGTAGAGATGGCTTAATGGTTAAGGCACTAGGCTGTGATGCCTAAGGTCCTAGGTTCAATTCCCCAGGACCCACATAAGCCAGATGCACAAGGTGGCACACGTGTGTGGAGTTTTTAACAGTGGCTGGAGGCCTTGATATGCCCATTATTTCTGTCTCTGTCTCTCTGTCTCTCTCTCTCTCTCTGCCTCTTCCTATCTCTCACTCCCTCTCTCTTTCAAATAAATAAATAAAATATTTATAAAAAGAAAAATATATATATCATATATCCATACATTTTTATGAAAAAGATAAAAACTCAAAAATGTATAATATTTGTATCTAAATGCATTGCACTTCTCTAAATGTATGTGACCCATGGAAATATGCAGAATATGATTCTAATTATACATACTGTGTTGTGTTCATTGTCTACACACACACACACACACACACACACACACACATTTTCTAGTCTATTTATGTTAAATTACCAAGCGATCTGTAGGTTCTTTTAACTATTATATAAATAAGTCACATGACAAATACATTTAACACACTTTCACGAAGAGTGATGATTAAATCTATGCCAAGAGTCAGAAAAGATTTACCATCTCTGTGAAGATTGGAAATTAGAGACAGAACATATAGATCCTGCTTGGAACATTAACTTTATCTAATTAAACTTCTCTTAGAATATGGTCCAATTTCAGCCTTCACTTTTTTTTCCATTGCAGAGAAATCAATTTATTTCCTATTCCAGCAATTCTATAAACAGAAACCAATCACAGAATTATTTCTACTGTTATACCATAACCAAGGAAAGATACATATTTGTCACAATTTAATTGCCTCTCTTTTTGAATTTATTTTAGAAAGGAAAATTAGCCATCCAAGTATACAATTGAAAATGTTCCCAAATGAAATAAGCGAAGGACTGGTTGTTCACTCATAAACAAAGGAGGAAAAGGAGCAGGTGTTACTAGAATGGAAATATAAAAAAGATAAAGAATAAGATACAGAGACCTCAATAATGCATTCTCTGTGGTTTTAACATCTTCCTTCTAAATTTCATGTGGATATCAATGTGATCTTGTTAAGCACTGGGGTCTTTTAGAGGAGATTAGGCCATGAATGTTCTTCACTCATGAATATATTAGTAACTTGATGGATGGAGCTAGTTTTTAACTTATGCCATGTGGGTCAAAACAAGTCCCACATAAGACCAGATTCCCGTGCCTGGATTTTGGATTTACTACCTACCAGTACTGAGATAAAAGTTTCTGTTGCTCACTACTTCTGCAATTTATGATAGTCCCTTATTTCATAATGAATAAACTTATACAATATCCCAGATGCTTGGCTATATTGCAAGATATGATGCTTTTAAGTTCCTGTATTTTCTATCAAGTAAGTGACAGAAAGAAGTTCAACAGAATTTGGATGGAATAAGGCATAGTAATATCATGTGTATGTGATCAAAATACAAAGTTTATGTCTGTGTGTGTGTGTTTGTGTGTGTGTGTGTGTGTGTGTTCATGTAATTGTTAGAGAATAAGAGATAGTACATTGAAAATGCCTATGAGTTACTTATTTTTCAAATTAGATATAATGCAAGACTGGAAAGTCATAGATTATCGATTTTCTCCATCAAATTAATCTACCTCAATGTTGGCTATGTTAGATTTTTGAAATTTTAAGATATCACAAGTATTTCAATTACATGTTCCCTTTAATTCAGATTAGGAACATATCAGTGTAGAGTTACAGAAAGAGTACTTGATATTTTTCAACCAAATGATTTCTGTTACAACTAGTCAGCTGTCACAATAGTATGGAAGCAGGCATACACAATACAAAATGAATAAAGCTGCTGTTTAAACATGACTTACTATAAAATCAGGGATGGGACCAGATATGGATCTTTAATAAGAAACTGATTTTTGACTTCATTGCATGACACAAATATTGCAGGAAACATTGCTAACAAATGTTCATGATGATCATAGCCACTTGTTTCAATCCACGTAAATTTGAGTCAGTTGAGAACTGTAAGCAGAGATATAGAAGTGCATGTGTACACACATTGTTGGTAACAGAAAAACCTAGACAGACAAAAAAAAAAAAATGGTTTGATCCACAAGAACCTTAAACTGATTCTTAACCTTTGTGCCTTCAAATAACTCTTCTTCATCTAGCAACCACACACCAAACTTTAATTTCAGAAATCATTGGCCATGACTTTAAATAACATACAAATGATTTTCATTCTTAGTGTTTAGTGTTTTTTTAATTTTCTATGCATTACAAATTTAAGATAATGATTTTTTGAATAGACACAAGTGTGTGAAAAATAAGATATGGTGTTCAAATATAGATCCCAAATGTGAAAAATTTGTTTTATACATAAAAGCAAATAGATCAAACTTGCTTAAATATGTCTACTATGCATGTGAGTAGTATTTGGTTCCTTCTCATTAGTAAATTGCTACACACTAAGGTCTGAAAACAGCATTGATTAATTACTTCATAGTTCTATAAGAAAGAAGTCCAAATATACTTGGAAATTAATTGGGTCCTGTGCTGAAAGTCTCACAAAGTCAAATTGACAGTATCAACAGAATGGTTCTTCTTTAGGCTCTAGGGATGAATCTGCTGCCAAACTCACTCAGATTGCTGGCCAAGTTTATTCCATTGCACATGTAGGACTAATAGCTCCATTTCCTTACAGATAGGCTGCCATGAACATAAAGTACAGGCTTCTTTCAGCAGCTGCCTGCATTCCGTCTAATGTTTCCTAACGACCTCTCTCCAACTCCAACACTTATAAACACAGTTCCCTTCAATTTTCAATCTCCTCAGTCAATCCTCCTACACACAGAGTTTATACCAAATCCAAGCAAATGAAAATAAGAAACAAGCAGGTGTTGCTATATTAATATCTGATAAAAATAGACTTCAAACCAAAAGTAATTACAAAGGACAAAGAAGTCCAATTCTTACTCATCAAGGGAATGATCCAACGTGATGACATTACAGTCATAACTTTGAATACACCAAACACAGATGTACCACACTTTATATATATTAAAAATGTAACTACTTGACAAGAAAACAAATGTAAGCACCAACACCATCATAGCTGGGAACTTCAATACTCCATTATTACCAATACACAGTTCATCCAAACAGAAAATCAACAGGTAACTGATGCAGCTCAGCGAGATTTAACATACATTTACAGAACATACCACACCAGTTCTACAGAATACACATTATTCTCAGTAGATAATAGAATCTTCTCCAAAATAGACCATATATTAGGTCATAAAGCATGCCTCCATAAATTCTGAAAAATTGAAGTAACTTCATGCATCATATCAGATCATAATGCTTTAAAGCTAGAAATTACCAACAAGAGACACACAAGGAACTCCATCAGCTCCTGGATCCTGAACAACACACTTTTACTTTCTTTTATTTTTTAATATTTTTACTTTTTATTGACAACTTCTATAATTATAAACATTATCCCATGGTAAGTCCCCCCCACTTTCCCCTTTGAAACTCCACTCTCCATCTTATCCCCCCTTCAATCAGTCCCTCTTTTATTCTTATGTCATGATCTTTTCTTCCTATTATGATGGTCTTGTGTAGGTAGTGTCAGGCATTGTGAGGTCATGGATATCCAGGCCATTTTGTGTCTGGAGGAGCACGTTGTAAGGAGTCCTGCCCTTCCTTTGGCTCTTGCATTCATTCTGCCACCTCTTCTGCAATGGACCCTGAGCGATAGAACGTGTGATTGATATATTTCAGTGCTGAGCATTCCTCTGTCACTTCTTCTCAGCACCATTGTGCCTTCTGAGTCATCCCAAGGTCACTGCCATCTGAAAAGAAAAGGTTCTCTAACCAAAAGTGAGAGTAGCACTAATATATGGGTATGAACATTAAGAAAAATGCTTACTGGGCAGTTTAGTGAGCATAGTATATACATTTAGCCAGACAGCAGCAGACATTACACTCCTAGGGCTCATGATTATCCCTGTTGTTATATATTCAGTATCAGGGATGTATTCCCTCCCATGGAGAAGACCTCCAGTCAAATTAGAGGGCAGTTGGTTTCCCCAAAACAGATGTGCCACTATTGCACCCAAATCTTCACTGGTGATTTCTCTCTCCCATTGAACTACATGCATTTTGGCTTTTTCCAGCTTTCTGTCAGCTGGTCTATATGAAGGAGGTTTTCAGCTCAGCTCCAGCAGGATTTCTCAGTGACCTTGCAGCCCAAGTATGTGGACTTGTCAGCAATAGAGTCTTACCATCCATTACTGGTTGGAAACAAAGGGCCTTTGCAATGGCCTTGGACATTTTGGGGGCTTCATGAGCTCCCTGGCCAACAACTTGATGGGAGGCATCCCATCCCTGGAACTGAAAATTTTCTAGTAATAATCTAGGGCTCCTGTGTGTTCCATTGTCCAAGAAAGTAGGTTTCCATATGACTTACTTATAGCCTCTTAGATTTTGATTAGCCCTCCCTCTACCTTTCCTTTACTCAGTCTCTTCTACTGAACTCACTTAGGCCTTTTCACCCCCATCAATCTGTTCTTCTACTTACATATATACAATACCATCCTATTAAGTCCCCCCCCCCACCTTTCTATTTACTTTATATCTCCTTTCTAGCTTACTGGCCTCTGGCACTGAGTTTTCTTCCTACTCACACTGAAGTCCAATCATTTGTAGCTGGGATCAACATATAAGAGAGAACATGCAATGTTTGGCTTTCTGGGCCAAACAATGAATGGATTGTGGAAGAAAAAAAATGTACAGTTTCTAGAATTGAGTGACAATAAAAACACAAATTACTAAAAGTTATGGGACACAATGAAGGCAATCCTAAGGGCAAAATTCATAACACTAAATATTTCATAACAAAGACAGAGAGATCTCAAAAAAATCTAAATATCCAGATAAAAACATTGTAAAAACAAGAAAAATCCAACCTTAAGAGGTCCAGACAGAAAGAAATAATTATGATCAGAGCAGAGATTAATGAATTGGAACCAAAGAAAATAATTTAGAAAATAGATGAAAGGAAGACCTTGTTCTTTGAAAAAATAAGCAAGATTGATAAATGCCTTGCCAATTTGATCGAGGGAGAGAGAGAGAGAGAGAGAGAGAGAGAGCGAGAGGAGAGAATTCTCAAGTTAACATAATCAGAAATGAAATAGAAGAGGTCACAAGAAACATCAATGAAATTGGAAGAATCATCAGGACATACAGCCAAAATCTCTAATCTACATACTTGTATATTCTGGAAGAAATGGAAGAATTTCTAGCCACATGCCACCTCCCAAAACTAAATGCAGAGCAGACTAATCTCCCAAACAAACCTATCACATCCATTGTGATTGAAAAGATAAGCAAAAAAGAAAAGACCAGTACTTAATGGCTTTGCAGTCAAATTTTAACCAACCTTCATTGAAGAATTGAAACAAATGTTTTTCCCAAACTGTTTTGAATAATCAGAAAGCAAAGAATCCTCCTCAGCTTTTATAGAGCTAGCATCACCCTAATAGCAAAACCAGAGAGAGATACAACAAGAAACAAAAACTATAGGCTTATATCACTGATGAATTTAGATGCAAAGCTCCTGAACAAAATCCTCACAAACTGAATTTGGCAACATGTCAAAAGTATTATCGAACCTGATCAAGGAGGATTAATCCCAGGGATGCAGGGATGGTTTAACATCTGGAAATTGATCAACATAGTACACCACATAAATAATCTTACTAAAAAAATAAACATATGACCATCTCAATTGGTGATAAATAAAACAAGACAGGGGTGCCCACTTTCACCACTGCTCTCCAACACAATACTAGAAGTCTGAGCCCAAGCATTAGGACAGGAGGAAGAGATAAAAGGAATACAAATTATAAAGGAAGAAGTCAAGTAAGCCCTATTTGCAGATATCATGATAATATACATGAGAGCCAGAAAGTGCCCATGTCAAAAGGATACAAAATCAACACACAAAAATTAGTAGCCTTTACATATGCAACAGACAAATATCCAAGAAAGAAATCAGTGAGGCTGTCCCATTATTAATAGAAACAAAAAGAATTAAATATCTTGGAATAAAAATAAGCAAGCATGTGAAAGACCCATATAATGAAAACATAAAAAAGAAACCCCAAGAAAGAAATTGAAGCGTACTTGAGAGGATGGAAAGATCTCCCCCACACACAGGAACAGATAGAATTGATATTTTGAAAATGACAATTCTACCAAAAGCATTATAAAGAGTTAATGCAATACCAATGAAATTCCAGCATGCTTTTTCACAGAGATAGAAAAAAATAATAATCTCATAATTCATAAGAAATGGTAACAGACCTCGGATATACAAGATATCCTCAGCAAAAGAAACACCTCTGGAGGTATCACCGTGCCCAATCTAAAGCTATATTAGAAAGCCATGATAAGAAACAGCATGGCATTTGCATAAAAATAGAAACACGGACCAATGGAACAGAATTAAAGACCTGAATCTTAGGCCAAGTTACTATAGCTACTTGATCTTTGACAAAGGTGCCAATAAAGTAGAATGGAGGAAAGACAGCATCTTCTGCAAATAGTGCTGGACAAATTGTATAATCACATGTAGGAAAATAACACTAGACCCACTCATTTCATCATACACAAAAACTGAGTCAAAATTGATAAAAACCTGAAACTCTTCTCCTACTGGAAGAAAGACTAGGAGGAACTCTCCATGATACATGAGTGGGGAAAGACTTCCTGAATAAAACTCCAGTAGCCCAGAAAATTAAATAATCACTCAACTAATGGGATTTCATGAAGCTAACAAGTTTTTGCAAAGACAAACATACCATAAGTAGAGCCAATAAATTAACCATTGAATGGGAGAAAATTTTCACCAGCTATGCCATTGACAGAAGCCTAGTATCTAGACGCTACAAAGAACTCAAAAAACAACAATAAAAATCAAACAACCCACTCCAATAAGATGGGGCAGAGAACTGAACAGGGAGTTCTCAGAGGAAGAAATACAAATGGCTAACACACCCTTAAGAAAATGTTCAGCACCCCTAACAACTAGAGAATTGCAAATTAATACAGCTATGAGATTCCACCTTACTCAAGTAAGGATGGCAATCATTATAACATTTAACAACAAATGTTGGTGAGGATGTGGGGAAAGAGGAACCCTCTTCCACTGTTGGTGGGAAGGTAAGCTTGTATAAGCACTAGAGAAATCAACATGGAGATTCCTGGAAAGGATGAAAATAGAGCTACCAACAGACCCCCTTTCTGAACATTTATCCTAAATGTTCCAAGTTTCATTACAAGAGATATTTGATCAACCATGTTTGTAGCTGCTCAATTCATAATAGCTAGGAACTGGAATCAACCCAGGTGCCCATCACTGAATGAATGGATAACAAAGTTGTGATTTACTCAACTCAGCACTAAGAAAAAAAATGATACAGTCAGATTTTTAGGAACATAGACATACTTGGAATCAGATCATACTCAGCAAAATAACACAATCACAAAAAGACAAATGCCACATTGTTTCACTTATCTACAATTCCTAATCTGGGCGAGCTCAAATTGCTGACATATTTGATAGGCAACTCAAGGCCTAGTCCATAAGGATTGAAGGGTTTTGGGGGATGGTAAAGGGATAGGGAAAACAAAATAAAAATAAATCAAAATGAAATTTTACCATTAAAACCTTTATCCTTGGAGACAGGCTAAAAAATATCACCCTCAACTGGAGTAAGAGCGGAGCACCTGAAAGAATAGCCCTGAAATGGGAGGGATGAAGCCTAAATTTAATCTTTCTTTTCTTTTCTATTCTTTTCTTTTCTTTTCTTTTCTTTTCTTTTCTTTTCTTTTCTTTTCTTTTCTTTTCTTTTCTTTCTGGTTTCTGGCCTTAGTTCTCATTACCAGAAATTGGTTGCTACCCAAAATGAGCCATGTATTAGAGAGACCCACAAGATCCCCAGAACAAGACAGATTTCTGTCAAAGAACTTGATTACTCACCTGTTCCAAAAGGTAAGATCCTATTGCTGAATACACCATATGCTGACAACACAGAGCACAGAGAGATCTAGCTAGAATCTGGAAAAGAGCCAGTCCCACAGTTAGCCTGTCTAATGGTGGAAAGCCTTTCATGAGCTACTGGGGGAAAGTGGCTATGGTGGTTTGATTCAGGTGTGTCCCATAAACTTAGTTGTTCTGAATGCTAGGTTCCCAGCTGATGGAGATTTGGGAATTAATGCCTACTGGAGGAAGCGTATTATTGCGGGTGGAGTTATAGGTATTATAGCCAGTTTCCCCATGCCAGCATTTGGCACACTCTCCTGTTGCTATTGTTCACCTTATGTTGGCCAGGGTGTGATGTCCACCCTCTGCTCATGCCATCGTTTTCCCCTGCCATCGTAGAGCTTCCCCTCCAGCCTGTAACCTAAATAAACCCCTTTTTCCCAGAAGCTGCTCTTGGTTGGGTGATTTCTATCAGCAATGCCAACCTGACTGCAATAGTGGCCATCAGTGGACTGAGCAACCAGATGTCTCAACTACTCAAAAGCAAACAACCTGACACAATGTACACATCAGGGCAGTAGTGTCACACAGCTTCAGTGGGTAACTAAAAGCTTTCTGATTGGCTAACAGATCCGTTCAGTCTAAAGTAACCCATATATGGAATTGGGAACTAGATTGGAATCCTATGGAGACAAAGATTATGTTCTCCAGTTTCAAGCTCTCACTAGTCTCTGGCTAAAAGAGGGGTAACATACATCAAATTTTCCTTAAATTAATAATGCTTATCCCACTTAAAGTATGTTGACTTCACTCTCCATTACAGAATCTGTTCTTCTTTGTCAGAAGTTAGGGAGAGCCGAGGACAGAAACTACTTTTGGCACTTCAGGCAAGCCACAAATAAAACCACAGAGTAATTGTGGAGGAGTGCTGCTTCCATGGTGAACCTGACAATCAGCAGCAGGATGAACAAGACAGACACTGAGGCCTCTCAACACCTACCAAAGCAAAGATCCAGAGGCTCCTAAGAGCTCATCACTGAAGTAGACTTACAACTCACCCACCATGACTCAGGGAATTTTGTGGAAAGGGGGCAGAAAGATTTAAAAAAATACAAATTGAAACATCATGCCCAGAGGCATTCCATCCCCAGCCCCCCCAAAATTAACTGACTTCTGCTCCCACAACACATAACCTAAAACCCCATAGGGAATTCCTATAACTCCACTGAGGAGGGCCCCCAATGGAATAGGGGCAGGGACGAGGTAAAAGAGGGTAACAACACATGATGTATCCATACAATATATGTTGTTAATAATAATAATGATAAGTATTTGCAGAAAAAGAATGTAAACAAAATTATAGATGGATAATTTTGTCAATGAAGTAAAAAATGTGAAGTACATAAATGCTACTTGAGATATCATAAGTGTTTATCATGAGATAAAATGGATATATTTAATTTAATTCAAATTAATATTTTATATAATAAAGGAAAAGATGAAAGAGAAAATATTAAAATAACCACTCTCTTATGCACTCATACGATTAGATTTTTGCCTACCCCCAAAACCCATAATAATCTCCCTATTTTAAATTGTTCAGCCTCAAAGATATCTGTAAATCCCTTTTCATCATGTATTAAAACATAGTCCACAGATTTCAGGGATTAAGCTCGGGGGATCATCTTGGAATTAGTCTTTCTTCCCCAGTAAGTGATATGATAACTACCCATGTGCATCTTAGCTGGTTTTCACTAAAATCAACCAAAGTATTTGTCACTGCACCTCACAGCACCACATAACCACTGTCAGTTACTTTAAAAAATGTGCTGATGATTTGTCTGAGTATTATGGAGGCTGAGTTCTTGTCTTATGGTTACCAGATATTCTATTTGTTTCTTCGGATTAAAACTAATTTTTCATGTGTTCACTGATTTTTCTTATTGAAATTTAAAATACCTTACTGTATTATAGCCATGTAATTCTGCATGATCTATATCATCTTACGATGTCTTCTTACCTCCATTCAGAAGGTAACAAGAGAGAAGCAGAGTGACTGTTGTGGAAAAGAAGGGTACTTGGATTATTGTCTTTATCAGTACATCGTGGTATAGAGTGGATTTTCAAATCATGATAATATTTCATACAGCCAAATAATGAATGTAGTGGTCTAGAAAAACTGGATGAAATTATGTTCAAAAACGAAAGCCAAACACAAACTCAAATACTGCACAGGCTCATTTATAGAACTTAAAAGGCTCAAGTCTAATATTAGGAAATAAAATGGTGGTTATCATTATATTCAAGATGACAGGCATAAAGACCATATTATATAAATCTATGAAGTTTTATGACAAAACGAGTAAGCTCAACAGATCTACTATCCTACCTACCTAGAAATCATTGTTGAAATCCACAATTTTACACACTAAATACTATTTATTATATAGACTTGAAGAGCTCTCACAATAAAAATAATAGGACTGTGCAATAATTCTTATATTACTAGCTTCATCTGGCCATTGTACAATTACTGTATATGTCAAAATATCATGGTATGTAACATGAGTTTATTCTATTTTTTTAAATAAAATAACTTTAATTTAGTAAGATTATTAAAAATAAATAAATGGCATTTTTTTTTTTTTTGGTTTTATGAGGTATGGTCTTACTCTGGCCCAGTCTGACCTGGAATTCACTATGTAGTTTCAGGGAGTACTCTAACTCACAGCAATCCTCCTACCTCTGCCTCCCAAATGCTGGGATTAAAGACATGCACCACCACATCCTGCTCATAATTAAAATATTCTTAACCAAGGCCCTGAAAATATTTTGTAACATTTATTGCATTGTTAGTATTGCTATGCATATTTAAAAACAGAGTTTGTTTTGAAATATTAGCATTTAACTTAGGTTGGTGAGATGGCTTGGCAGAAAAGGTGCTTACTTGCACAGTCAAAGGACCTAATTTCACATCCCCAGTGCCCATGTAGGCTAGATGCACAAGGTGTCACATACATCTGAGATTTGTTTGCAGCAGTGGAGGCCCTGGTGCACCGTTCTCTGTCTCTGTGAAAAATAGTTTAAATTGCAAGTATATCCATAAAGTAAAAAGTTTTCTAAATATACAAGCTGTCTATCCTGCCTTATTTAGACAACACTTTCAAAAACACTATTAAATGCGGGACAAAAAAAAAATGAGTAATTGCATAACGTGAAACTCCTACCTGTTCTTTATTCCATGCTATTACAACTTAAAATATGCACAATTATATGTGAACAATTATACATATATATATATATATGGATGTATATATATATATATATATATATATATATGAACAATTATAACACCTTTCAATGATAACTAGTAGTCTTTTGTGCCTGTCATTTAGTTTGTACACAGAAAACCAAACGTTTACTGTTCTTATGTCCCACTGACATACTCATAGAGCCTTTGAAAAATGGCTAATCAAATGAAGAATTCACCCATGAAAATGAAAGCATAGCAAGAAAATGAAGTGATGAGGTTGGGTGTTTACCAAATGAGAATGGAATTAGCTGACATGACCATGTCAGGGTGGGCGGCAACTACACATGCATGCACCACATCACGAGTTGCTAAGCAAAGGGGAGCGCACCAGTGCCAGGGGAACAAGGTAAGGGGAGGATATTTGGAAGAAATGGCAGTAGGTAAAATTTTCACTTTGATATAATTCTTGAATATTTCAAATTATTTAAATTATGAAAGATAAAGTGTAGTATCCAATCCAAACGTAAGAAGGAGTCTGAAATTTTATAAGACATAAAGTGCTAAGGATGATGTTAAGAGAAAGAAAGAACATGAAGGTACATTTTATGAGTTTCGCATAAGTAAATACACTCAATGTACACATATTTCAAAACAGTGCTCTTTACATTAGTTTGACTTTATTGGCCCTTTCCTTACATACTGATATACAAGATTAGGAGTTTTTGTTATTTTGAGAAAAATTATTATAGGCCCTTGAACATTAATAACTTTTCATTGATTAATATACATTTACACATGATTTGTGAATATCCTTTCACCTCCCCTTTTAACTGGTCTCTTTATCTTTTTGACTTTCCCATTTTCTTGCTTCTCTCTTTTCTCTTCTTCCAGTATCTCTTTTCTTTCTTCCTCAGTCAGTTTGTTTTTGAGACTAATTTTGAGACAGGATCTCAGTCTTTCACTCATAGTTAAAGTTTTCAAACACACACACACACACACACACACACACACACACACACATATATATATATATGAAAACTTTCAACATAAAAGCTTTTACTGCCAGGTGTCATGGTACACACCTTGAATGCCAGCACTTGGAAGGCTGAGGTAGGTGTATCACCATGAATTCAAGGCCATCTTGAGACTACATAGTGAATTCCAGGTCATCCTGGGATATAGTGATACCCTACATCAAAAAAAAAAAAAAAAAAATCAAAAGAAAAAAGTTTTTTCTTGAGATGTTTTAAGTTCTTGTTCACATTATTATTGTGTTATTTGATAGCACAGACTCTTGATAACAGAGTTTTCTTTTAGTAAGGATGTTAAATATTTATTTTCATTAAGAAAAATTGTTTTGCTGAGTTTGTCTGATTTTAAACCTGACCAGTATGAAACATTGGTCCTAATGGTGTATTTGGATACTATTAAGGTTATTTGCTTATTCATGCTAAGCAACATAATCCCTCCATGACTACATATTCATTTACACTTACTCAATGAGTAATATTTTATTTTTCTCTTCACAGTTTTGTCAAGGATAACAGAAATATTTTAAACAAAGCCATGCTGTTTCTGACCCTTGTAGTAACAGTACCAGCAGCATGTAGAGCAATGGAAATGAGCACAGTGAGGAAGGACAAGCTATCTAGATTTTTGCTTACCCCTAAAGTCAAGTGTTTCTAACGAAGGATAGCCCATGTACAAGAACACTATACCATGTCTGTGTACAGCTCTCCAGTGAGGCCCTGGCACCTTAATATGCCACAGGGGAGTTTAGGCTTCATTTCAGCTACTTTGGGGGTCAGACATTTTGATTTTAAAACTGTTTAGTCTTCCAGTTTTCCTTTTATAATGGCTTATTACAGCTAAACTATACCTTTAATTTTAGAAATTTTCCTTTTCCAGTGTTTCCAAATTAGTTGTCATTTTTAATTTTGTTGCCATGTAAGCATACTTATAACAATTATAATACATATTCTACTACCAGAAAAAACTTTCTAAGTTTTTAATCCCTAATTTTTTAAATGAAGACATTAAAGTTTAGTTAGGAAGAAAGAAAGAAAGAAAGAAAGAAAGAAAGAAAGAAAGAAAGAAAGAAAGAAAGAAAGGAAGGAAGGAAGGAAGGAAGGAAGGAAGGAAGGAAGGAAGGAAGGAAGGAAGGACAATAGATAAATAAACCCAGGGCTGGAGAGATTCTCAGTGGTTAAAGGTTCTTGCTTACTAAGCCTAAAGGCACATGTTTAAGTCTCCAATACTAATGTAAAGCCAAATGCAAAAAGTGGCACATGCATCTGGAGTTCAACTGCAGCAGCAAAATGTTCTGGAGCATCCATACTCTCTCTTATTCTGCCTGCCTCTTTCTGCCATTATCTGTCTCAAATATATTTATGGAAATCTCTGTGAATGTCAGTGGTGTGCAAAGGTGAAATACTTGCTAGAGTCCAGGGAGACCCAGAATACCACAAATAATAGCGAATAAATTAAACAAGTGAAAAGAATAGTTAAGATAAATAAAATGGCATTCATTAAATTTTCCTTGATATACATAATTTGTGAGATAAAAACAAGTAATCCCAACAATTCAGCTATGTATTTCCATAATACAAAGCTATATCTCTATTAAAGTCAAGGAAGCTAATCATATCATTATGTAGCATAACCATACTTAGCATAACCATACTTGCCCTTATAAGACATAGTAATCTTCTAAATCCTAGCTTAACAATTTATGTTCCACAATTAATTATGTAATGTGAATAAAATCAATAACTATAAGATTAAAAATGTCAGGCTATGTTAATAAGGTTGTAAGTTCCTTAGGCTGAGTAATTTGGAAAGTTTCCTCTGATCACATTTTATATTGAATGCTAAAGGAAAATTGTTAACTAATACTGTCATTCAAGGAAAATATACTTTAAAGTACACAAATGCATATATCACATGCATATTAGAGAGTGAATATATTGCTAAAGTAAGTTGTTGTACAAAGCAGAAAACTAATAGGCTACAGAAATAAGTACATCATTTCCACAGGTTGATTTCACATATTTATTGAAAGAGTCATATACCAATAGTTTATTGCCGTAATTAAAAACAAATTGAAAGACTGAAGAGATGGATCAGCAATTAAGACACCTGCCTACAGAGCCTAATGACCCAGGTTAGATTCATCAATACCCATGGTAAATCAGATGCAAAAAGTGGTGCATGCAACTGGAGTTTTATTTATTTATTTATTTAGTTAGTTAGTTAGTTAGTTAGTTAGTTTATTTTTGCAGTGGCTGACAGCCCTGGCACACCCAGTCTCTTCTCTATATCTCTTCTATCTCTTTCTCTCTGCTTTCAAATAAGTAAATAAAAATATTTAATGAAAAACAGCTTTAAGTTTTTTTTGCCATGATGTTGCCTTGCATATATTTTCATGGTGTAAGTTATGGCATTTTCGTGCTGATCATTAAAATATATCATCAAAAATTTGCTTACTTTAGTTTTACAATATTTTTTTAACAATGCTTTTTTTTTTTTTACAATATACTACCTTCTGCTATGGAGCAAAGTAGGAAAAAAATAAAACAAGCAACCTCGTAAAAAACGTTTTTTTTTTTTTGTTTGTTTTTTTGGTTTTTTTTTGCTATAATACGTGAACAAATGATGACCAAATGCATTAAATTGTATTTAAGTGTTTATTTATGCAGCAAATATTCACTTAATTTTTGCATTGTTTCTAGCTGTGTGTGAATTTTAAGGGTTACCAATTGTTTTATTGTTTTCTTAAAACATCTTTTTAATGTATTGATTGTGATGAATTTGTAAATGTCATATAGTATTATGTAGTGAATCAAAGTAAGTCTGAGGCACAGGCCTTGCGTGGCAGGTAAACAACATAATCATGTAATAGTCAAATTTTTTATCTTCATGCACAAATGCACAAGTAGGAGATGCCTTATTTAGTAGTTTTCATCCTTGTAGTGCCGTTCATCCCAAGAGTCTAACTAAGATTCAGTAATCAATGAAAGGAAGGAGAACTTTTAGTTCAAATAGGAGTAAATAGTATCATTTCTCCTCCAAGAATCTTTAATTCACTAAACAGTTTTGGATAAATGAAAAATGTATGTATCTAGAGAAGAAAAATAAAAAACACAGAACAAACCTCCTCATTCTTTTCTACCTCACTTCTAAAAACTTCAATCTTGATTATGACTTTTAGTGTTGAAAAGAAAAATGCATCCGTTTCACAGAAATGGTCATTAGTTCATAATAATATGATCAAACATGGCCAAACACAAATCATAGACAAGGGAGAACTTAAGAGCGCATCCAATTATCATGCAGAAAATGAGAATGGGACTGATTCCACACAGTCACAGTTTGAGAGGACTGACTTCACATAGATATCACTGTGGAAAGAATGTCAGAGCCACACGTTGGGTCATGATATGCAGAGACATTTAGCTTACCCATAACTGTGGGCTAACTCCACAATGCATGACCCATATACCTCAACAAGGAGGGGCCAAGGGGAGGGGGTAGGTCACGGATGAGCCTAATAATGGTACCAAACTGACTGTATTTGCTGAATACAAAACTAACTAATAAAGAAAAAAAATGTAAAAAAAAAAAAAACTTGTTTTCAGCACACATTGCTATAGTTTTTTTTTTTCTGATTGTTGTTGTTTGGTTTTTGTTTTGTTTTTCAAGGTAGAGTTTAAGTCTAGCCCAGGCTGACCTGAAATTCACAATGTACTCCCAGGCTGGCCTCAAACTCACAGTGATCCTCTAACCTCAGCATCTTAGCAAGTGCTATGATTAAAGGCATGTGCCACCTCACCTGACTTAACAACATATTTTGTTATTAATATTTCTTGACCTTTACAAATATATACATAGCATTTTTTAAACAATGAAAATTTAAAATAATAGTAAATGCAGATTTTATTTATTTTTAACAGATATTCTAATTTTATTTAAAAAATAGTTATTCATGTCTAATAAATTGATAAAATTGTTTATCATAATTGTTGCAAAGTGTACCAAAATTGTGAATTATATTTAGTATTATAAAACATCAGATGACATTAGCATTCCATAAAAAGTTAATATGCAAAACTAAAAAAAAGTGTAATAAAAATAAAAATGGGCTGGAGATATGGCTCAGCTGGTAAGGTGATTGCTTGCAATGCCTAAGGACCCTGGTTCGATTCCTCAGTACCCTCATAAAGACAGATGCACCAGATGGAACATTTGCCTAGAGCCCATTCTCTTTATATGCCTCTATATCTCTCCAAAAATAAAATCATAAAGTGAAAAAACTCACATTCTTTTTCCTCAAATATTTATTATAATTTTGGCATTTTGATGTTTGTTTCACAGGGCAACATTGAAATTCATTTATGTTTTATACTCTCTACATATAAATTACCATTTGTGCATTTTTTTCTAAATGGTTTACTGTTTAAAATTAGACAAAATGGAAATTCTATAAAGCTCTTAAATATTACTCATATCAACTACGCATGCTCTCTGTTTATTACTTATACTCCTTGCCTTGAAGACAAGAAGACAAGTATTTATATGGTACATTCATGATTTAATTAGAAATCCATAGTGTAAATAGCAAGTGTATTTTTCTGTTAAACTCCCAAGTGAAAAAGTCACAATGAAAGAATAAAATTGGGCTGGAGAGATGGCTTAGTGGTTAAGCAATTGCTTGTGAAGCTTAAGGACCCGGGTTTGAGGCTCAATTCCCCAGGACTCATGTTAGCCAGATGCATAAGGGAGTGCATGTGTCTGGAGTTTGTTCTCAGTGATTGGAGGCCCTGGTGTATCCATTCTCTCTCTGTCTCTCTATTTGCCTTTCTCTCTCTGTCTGTCACTCTCAAATAAATAAATATATGCATAAAATATTTTTAAATGTTATAAAAATTTAATAAAAGAATAAAATTGAAGAAAAATGGTCGAACCTCGAACAGATCATTCTCAGCAAACTCACCCAATCACAGAAAGATAATCGTTGCATGGTATCACTTATCTGTGGTTCCTAACCTGAATCTGTCCTTCATACTGACATACTTAATAAGCATCTTGAGGACAGGACAATATGGAGGGTGGAGCAGGAGGGGAGGGTAAGGGTGGGGGTAGGGGGCAGAAAACTGGACCCAAATTGCAATGGTACCATAATATTCTACATCCTAAAAGACAGACTAAATGGTTGAACCTTCATCAGGTCCTTAGAGGGAACACCTGAATCACAGAGCCCAGGAAAGGGTATGATGAAGATAACCTTCATCTTCTCCTGTTTCTTTCTCTCTCTCTTTTTCTCTCTCCCTCTTCTCTCTTTTATATTACTAATCTTTGTCTTCCTTCTTTTCCTTGGCACTGGCCTACAACTCCCACTACCAGCATGTGGTTAACATACACAATGAGCTGTTGATCAGAGAGACCTATAAGGTTTCCCAAAAGAAGACAGATTTCTGTCAGAATATTTGGTGACCCACCAAAGGTTAGTGGTAAAACCCTACTGCCAAAGACATCATATGCTGTTGGTATGGAACATGGAGTGATCTGGCTGGAATCCGGAAGAGAGGCAGTCCTCACACAGTTAGCTCATGCAGTGCCAGAAGATGCTCCATGAGTGACTAGGGAAAAATGATCAACATTTGTCCAAGCAGCTTATGGTCTAAGATATTCAACAGCAAACAACCTGATGTGACACTCACAGAAGTACAATAGTGGCACACAGCCGTGGTGGGTAACCAACTGTTCTTCATTTGGCTAACTGATCTGGTCAGTGGAATGGAAGCCATAGCTGGAGCTGGGAAACAAGTCAAAATCATACCCCAAAATGAGCCCACTCTCTATTATCAAGCTCCCACTAATCATGGGATACAAGAGGGCATACACCTATTAAATTATCTCTAAAATAATAATAGTTAAACCACTATTCTGGTGCTGACTTCATTCTTCACTGGAGAATTTGCATCTCTTTTTCAGATGGACCCAGTTTCTGCAGAGGGAATCAGCCCATCGCACCTCAACAAAGCACCAACTGAAGCTAACATTAATTGGGGTTATGAACAAGAGTGCTGCATTTTTGGTGAACCTGGTACCAGCACAGTGGTGTAGGAGATAGACACAGAGAATATTCAACTCCTACAAAACCAGATATCCAGAGACACAGAGGCTCTCAAGACCTCATCACTGAAGAACAACTAAAATGAACCCATACATGGCTAAGGGAAATTTGCAGAATAGGGGGCACATGCTGGGATGGGACATTATGCATAGAGACATTGCCTCTTACTCATAACTGATGGCTAACCCCACAATGCACGACCCACATTCCCCAATGAGGAGTGTCCCTGCAGAGGGGGAAGGACAGGGAGGAGGCTAACGATAGTAGCAACATGGCTGTATACACACTATGACAGAAATATTAAAAAATTCCACTTCAAAAATATATTAGCCACATTATTATATAGCTTTAAACTGTCATTACCAACATAGAGAATATTTAATAATATATTTTCAAATACCATGAATGGTGTTAAAAGCAAAATTTAAAATGATCAATGCTAAAATGCAATTTGATTGATAACAAATTAGCAATCTTAGGATTTATAAGGTGAATATATTCAATAAGGTATCAATTTTGTTCCCACTGCTGGAAAAATAGTTGATCAGAAGCAGTTTAAGAAAGGAACAGGTCTATTTTCACTTATGGTTTCATGGGGAAATGTCCTTTATTGTGGTGTAAGCCTGGCAGGAGCAGACAGGATCACATTAGCAAGGAGTAAGTAGAGATTGCAATCAGGGATAGAGGATTTCCTCTTAATGGCAGCACCCATTGACACACTTCCTCCCGCAAGGGCCTACCACAATCTTCACAAACAGTAACACAAGCTTGATATTAAGTATTCACACATACGAGTCTATGGTGGATATTTTGCATTCAAATCACCAAAAATGGTATAAATTATATTTAAATACCTTTATTCATTATATATTTAAGTATAGATGCAAAAATATAGGCACTAGACTGAATTGTGTTTTTGAAAAGTAAGGATATAACATAAATTATCTGCATATATATTGAAAATCTTCCAAAAATGATTTCACATCACTACTAGCATAATTGAAAAGGTTTCATTTGCCAAGAGAAACACTTGGGACATTAACAAAATCTTTATTTCAATAATTTCAGAATGGCAAATGTGGACAAAACATTTTCATAAGGATAACTTCAATACAGTCACCATATTATCATATTTTAAATGGATAGTTATTCCTATAGTCAGTACAATTGTATGACCTACCAAATATGGGTATTCTGACCCTAAATAAATATTTTTATATATCATTGAATTTACAAAAAAATCTCAACTTATCGAATGACCTTGTTCTTAATTTACTTATCATGAAATATTCTGACCATTGGACACATTTTGTGATTAAACAAGAAAATCGTTATCATAAAAGGTTGGGAAGATTAAAGTATTTCAGAATCATTGATTGTACATTATATGCACTAAGTATATTACATATATAGATATATAAAATATTTATATATATATAAAATATATATAGATATAGATATATAAAGATATGTATAGATATATAAGATATATATATATATATATATATATATATATATATATACACACATATACATTCATATAAACATACATATCTTAGATGAAGGCCTCAAAATATCAATATTCAAAAGTACTACAAATTTTTATATTAATTTTCAGCAGCAAATCTTAATTAAATGTGCTGAAATTAAATTGAATTTTCTCCCTGAATCTGATTAAGGCATTATAAAACAAACAGGATAAGATTCACCAAGCAAATACATACACAAGTATTAAGCATGAATTTTTTTCTAACACACATTTGGATTAAGTAAAGCTAAGAATGAAAATAAATATTGCATGAATCATCTTTTTATCAGGTATCCTACTTCAAAATTTAACCAAGTTATTATGCATTTGGCTGATCAGGTTTTGACATAGCTATACTTATATGGATCAATTGTCTGAATTTCTTACTTCAAATCACATAGTTCATGAACTATCAGTTATGGTAAATTCCCAGTCCTTCTAATAAAGAGAGGTCATATCTCTGCCTTAAAAGGAAGTCAAATAAAACATTAAAAAAAACCTCTACTTGTATATGTTAAATACTTAAACTGTGGCCTTCCAATAATATGCAATGTGCATTGATTGTATATTGGTCATGCCCACACTTCTACTTTCTCTCCCCTCCCTTTTTCCTCCTTGGTCCTCTTCATATTCCACAATAGTCATTTTTCTAAGTGACTTTATCTTTTAATTTCATTTTTATAGATGAGAGAAAATATATCTCTTTACTTATTCAAATGGATTGAAAATTATTTTGGCCATTGTTACTTATTTTGAAAGTTGTTCATATATTTTATAAACATTCTGATTGTGTCACTTGCATTTACTAAGTCATTCAATATACATGTATTCCAATTCTGTGTATTTTCTTTCAAACATGAGATAATTGCACCTTGTTTATAGCTGTATAAGACCTATATGTATGAAACTTTATATTATATATTGTGTTTATCAATTTTTCTATTATTGGGTACATTGGCAATTACATAGCTGATTATGATTAATAGTGTTACAATAATCTTGAATATTTTAGTGACTTTTATTTGTTGATAATTTCTTTTAAATATTAACCCAGAAATGTTGTAGGGAGATCATAAAATAGTTCTAATTTTAGTTTTTTGGGGAAATTTCATACCGTTTTACACAGTGGCTGTACTAGTTGCATTTCCATCAACAAAAAAGATTCCACATCCTTCCCAGTAGTTGCTTTTTTTTTTCTTTCTTTTTTATTTTGATAACTGGGATGAAGTGTAACCTTGATGCAGTTTTGATTTCTATTTCTCTCATGTATAAAATGGTGTTTACTTTGTCTACCATTCATATCTTTTGCTAAGAATCTGTTCAAATCACTTTTCCATCATGTGATTGAGTTTCTCAGATTTTCAAGTTAAAATGCATTGATGATAAAGGTGTTATCCGAGGTTATGGATCATTTCTTATAGTTTTATTTTCTTAGTTGTGTAGAATAATTTTATTATTGCAATTCCTTTATTGTTTCCTAATATATTGTAGTCCAAACCATGAGACTCTAACACATACCAATATCATAATATGGCTCCTCTATTTTCTTCAAAGTTATTATTACATTTGTGCTTTATATTTTTTGTGTTGCGTTTTGTACAGTAGGAAGGGTACAAGATCAATTTCAAACTTCTACTTGAGGATACCCAGTTTCCATTTTTTTCTTTGAAGAAATTAAGTTGTTTGAATTTTCAATATGTGGATGAATGCCATCTGTAAACAGGGATGCTTTGACCATTTTCTTTTGTGTTTTATATATTTATTGTTTATTCTTGTCTAATTGTTCTGGTTAAGTTGTCTCCTATCTATCTATCTATTTATCTAACATATATATATATATATATAGGATTTTTTGCTTCAGAAGGATTTAAGGCAATATAAATTTGGATATTATATCAAGAAAAATCAAATTTTTAAATTAAAAGAAAAATAGATGAAAAACTAAAATCTACTTGTTTCTCTCTCTCTCTCTTTCTCTCTCTCTCTCTCTTTCTCTCTCTCATAGAAGCCTTACTATATGAATGAATATCCTGCAAATTGACTGTATTCCATTAGATCATCCACTTTGTACTTCATATTGTGTAAAAATGCACAGATTTTCCTGTGGTATATAATGTGATTTTATATAAGCCTCTATTAACACTCGTATTAAAGAATAAAACTTACTTACTGAGCATGTAGATTTAAGGTCTAAATTTAAAACCGAAGTTTATAGTGAATAATTGTTCCAATTAGACTATGACTGTCCATGTTGTGGACCTAAATTTTCATGTCTTGGGAAACCTCTCAGTCACTGGACATAATTGTTTAGCATAACAGATTTCAATCCTCAAGATTTTCCATTGAGACTTCTACCTCATTTGCTTAATATCACTTAATAGCACTGGCTACTCAAACTCGACTTAAACAAATGTTTTTCATTCAGATTACCCTATCCTTATTCAGGGTTGACAGACTGATCTTCCCTTACAGCTCCAGAGAGCACTTTTTAAAAAACAGTACTTAAGTACTTCCTTTTTTTTTCCTTTTCTTTATGTGAAAGAGAGGCAGATGAAAGGGAGAGAGTGAAAGCTGGGCATTTTGGTGCATGCCTTTAACCCCAGCACTTGGGAGGCAGAGGTAGAAGGATTTCTGTGTGTTCGAGGCCAGCCTGAGAATACAGAATCAAAAATGTCAACTTTGCGATTATATAAACACAAAGCCAAATCTACAGGGAATATTCTACACATAAGTCAATTTCAAGAGCCAACATGAAGAAGATCTCAATAACCAAAAATAATAAAGGCTCAACATAGTACATAACATAAGAAAGCACCAAACCCCATTGACTATCTCATCATGGCAGGAATTAGTTCAATCAACACAGTAAGAAACTTAAATATTAATGGTGTTAACTTACCCATCAAAAAACACAAGTTATCAGGGTGGATCAAAAAAAATGAACTCTTCTATCTGCTGTCTTTAAGAAACCCAACTCATCACTAAGATATACACCTCCTTAGGGTGAAAGGTTGAAAAATGATATTCCAAGAAAAGTTTAAGACCAGATTGCTTCTCAGCTGAATTCTATCAAATCTTCATTGAAGAAGTGAAATCAAGTTTTCTCAAAATGTTTCACATAATTGGATATCAGAGTATCCTCCCAAACTTCTTTTATGAAGCTAGCATCACCTTTATACCAAAACCAGGCAGAAATGCAACAGGAAATGAAAACTGTAGGCCTATATCCCTGATGAACTTAGATGCAAAGATCCTGAACAAAATTCTTGCAAACCAAATTCAACAACATACCAAAACCATTATCTACTTTGACCAATTAGGCTTCATCCTTGTTGCAGTTAGGTTTGCATTGCTGGTAGAAATCACCCAACCAAGAGCATCTTGTGGGAAAAAAGAGGTTTATTTTTGGCTTACAGGCTCGAGGGGAAGCTCCATGATGGCAATGGAAAATGATGGCATGAGCAGAGGGTAGACAACACATCTTGGCCAACATCAGGTGGACAATAACAACAGAAGAGTATGCCAAACACTGGCAAGGGGAAACTGGCTATAACACTAATAAGCCCCCAACAATACACTCCCTCCAGGAGACACTGTTTCCCAATTGCCATCAGCTGGGGAGACTAGCATTCAGAACATCTAAAGTTTATTGTGGGCATCTGACTCAAACTACCACATTCTGCCCTTTGCCCCCATAAATTGATATCCATACATGATATAAAATACAATGAATTCAGTCCAACTTTAAAAGTCCACATAATTTTTATCAATTCCAATGATGTTCATACATCCCCATAATCTAAGGTCTCTTAACTGAGACATAATACCAAAAAAAAAATAACCTCAAAAAACCCATAATGGCACAGAACAAACATTCACACTGCAAAAGATGGCATTGGGCATAGCAAACAAACATTAAGCCAATACAATATTTAAAACAACTTGGGCAAACATCAAATTCTGTTACTTCAAGTCCAACAATTCTATCCAGTGACAAATCACCAAGTCCAATAATTCTAACCAGCAACAAGTCTCTGGCATTCTAATCCCACCCCTCCAGCTAGGCTACTCCCAGTCCTGTAAAACTTCATCAGTGCCAACAGCTAATTATCAGCCATCTTGTGGTTCTGGCATCTCCACTGGGTCTCCACTGCAATCCATGGTTCATCCTCATGGCTCCATGCTGTCTCCATTCAGGCAACCAGCAAGCCTGCTTCACACTGCCCATGGCCATTTCCAAAACACAAGACCTTATTGCAAACTTAATGACCCTCTCTTTCCTGCATTTCTCATACTCCACAATACCAGGTAGAGTGTCAGTTTGTTAAATCAGGGGGGAATAAAGCAGACTTTGAAGAACAGGCCACTTCTTGATCATTTAGGCCCCTCCAAAAGAGTCTATATTCTTCCTGTTGCCCCAGTGCAGGTCAGCTGACCCAATCTCAGAGGTTGCAAGTGAACAGGCAACAATTCACCCAAAGATTTCATTTTTTCTGTGTCATATCTCTCTGTTCACACCAGTTCATTTCTCCCCAAAACAACCCTGCACAACTTCTCAGGACACAGGCATAAGAGCAAGTTTCTCACACAAACTGCCAGCCCAGTCCAAGCAAAGCTCTTTCTCACCCTCATAAGCCAAACCTCACAGACCATACTTCTTACTGCATTCAGGTCTTGCAGTTTAGACAAGAATACTCAATCCAGATGTACTTACAGCAGTGCAAGGCATCTCTTAGGCCAAGGTTTCAAATCTTTCCACATTCATCATGAAAATCAGCTCCAAAAGGCCAAAGCCACACAGTCGGGTGTCTAGCAGCAATTCCACTCTCTGTACCAATTTAGTGTTGCAGTCAGGTTCGTATTGCTGGTAGAAATCACCCAACCAAAAGCAGCTTGTGGGAAAAAGAGGTTTATTTAGGGTTACAGTCTTGAGGGGAAGGTCCACGATGGCAGGGGAAAACGATGGCATGAGCAGAGGGTGGACATCACCCCCTGGCCAACATAAGGTGGACAATAGAAACAGGAGAATGTGCCAAACACTGGTGTGGGGAAAATGGCTATAATACCCATAAGTCCACCCCCAACAATACACCACCTTCAGGAGTCTTTAATTCCCAATTGTCGTCAGCTGGGGAGACTAGCATTCAGAATATCTAAGTTAACGGGGGACACCTGAATCAAACCACCATAATCGTAGCGATGCACGGATGGTAAAACATGTGGAAATTGGTCTACATAATATGCCACATACATAAACTTAACCATAAGAACTAGGTAATCATCTCAGTGGACAAAGAGAAGGCATTTGACAAAATACAACACCACTTCATGATCAAAACAATGGAAAGGCATAGGCATGGAGTTTATATCTCAACACAATAAAGGCTAATCCCAAATAATACTTAATGCAAATACTTAATACAGACACTACTTAAGGGGGAACAATTCAAGTTCTCACTGAGATTGGGAACAATACAGGGGTTCCCACTGTCTTCACTGCTCTTCAACATAGTACTTGAAGTTCGACCCCAAGCAAGCAATAAGACAGGAGAAAGAAATAAAAGGGACTCACATTGCAAAGTAATGGCAGCAAGCTTTGGATATACAAACATTTCCTCTGCAAAAGAAACACCTTTGGAGGTATCACCATGCCTGATCTCAAGCTATATTACAAAGCCATAGTAACAAAAACAGCATGATACAGGAATAATAATAATAATAAAAACAGAAACATTGACTAAGGGAACAGAATTGAAGACCCAGACCTTAGATCAAATAACTACAGCCAATTCATCTTTGACAAATGTGCCAATAGTGTTGACTAGACAAAAGACAGCATCTTCAACAAATGGTGCTGGACAAATTGGGTAACCATATGTAGAAAAAAATAAATTAAACCCTCTCATTGCTCCATACAGAAAAATCAAGTTCAAATGGATTAAAGACCTCAATATAAGACCTGAAACTCTTCAACTGCTGGAAGAAACAATAGGAAGCACTCTCCATTATATGTGAGTGGGAAAGACTTCCTGAACAAAACCCAAGTAGTCCAGGAAATTAAACAACCACTCAACAAATGAGATCTCTTAAAGCTAAAAAGCTTTTGCACAGAAAAACATACCATAAACATAGCCAATAGATTATCCACTGAATGGAAGATAATCCTCACCAGCTATACCACTGATAGAAGCCCAAGATCTAGTATCTACAAAGAACTCAGAAAATTAAACAATAAAAAAAATCAAACAATCCACTCTAAAAGTGGGGCAGAGAATTGAATAGGGCATTCTCAGATGAAGAATTACAGATGGCTAACACACACTTAAAATTTTTCAACATCCTTAACTATTAGGGAAATGCCAATTAAAACAATGAGATTCCACCTTACCACAGTATGGACTGTAAACATTAAGAAATCAAATGAAAACAAATGTTGGTGAGGATGCAGAGAAATAGGATCACTCAGACACTGTTGGTGGGAATGTAAGCTAGTACACCATGGAAATCAATATGGAGACTCCTAAAAAGGAAGAGTGCAGAGTTACCAGCAGACCCTGTTATTACCATACTGGGCATTTAACCTAAAAGCTCCCCACCCCAATTTCAGAGATATTTGCTCATTTATGTTTATAGCTGCTCAATTCATAATAGCTAAGAACTGGAGTCAACCCAGGTCCTATAATTCTATGAATGAATAAGTAAGATGTGTTATATCTACAAGAAGGAATTCTATTCAGCAGAAAGAAAAAAAATGACACAATGAAATTTGTAGAAAAAAATGGTTGAACTTGGAACATATCATATTAAGCAAACTCATGCAATCACAAAAAGACAATTGTCACATGGTCTCATTCATCTGTGGTTCCTAACCTGGATCAGCACAAATTGCTGACATACTTGAATGACATCTCAAGGATTACACAATAAGTAGGGTAGGGCTTGGGAGAAGGGGAAGGGTGGAGGAGCGCTAAACTGAACCCAAATTAAACTGGTACTATAGAAACCAATATCCTGGAAGTTAGACTAAAATGTTGAACCCTCAAAATGACCTTAGTGGGAGCACCTGAATTGAAGGGCCCTGGAGAGGGTGAGATGAAGCCTGACTTTAAATTTCTCCTACTTCTCTGTTTTTTTTTTCCTGTCTTTTTCTTTGTTTCTTTTCTCTTGGCACTGGTCTGTAGTTCCCTGTACCATCTGTGGTTAAAATCACCAACAAGCTGTTGGTTGGAGAGACCTAGGAGGTCTGCCAAAATAAACAAGACAGACTTCTGTCAAAGCACTTGACAACCCACCAGAGGTTAATGGTAAGACCCTATTGCTGAAGACACCATCCACTGTTGGCACAGACCATGGAGAGACCTGTTTGGAGTCCAGGAGAGAGCCAGTCCCCAAATAGCCCTTCAAGTGTTGGAAGGCACTACATGAGCTACCAGCGGAAAGTGGCCAACATCTGTCTGAGCAAATTAAAGTCTAAGCAACTCATAAGCAAACAACCTGATGTGATGCTCACACAAATGCAATAGTGGCACATAGCTATGGAGGGTAATCAACTTCTATTGGATAAGCTAACAGATCCACTCAGTGGAAAGGAAACCATATCTGGAAATGGGTAATAAGTCAGAATCATATCCATATAATGATTTTGCTTTCCAACGTCAAGCTTCCACTAATCTTGGGCTATACAGGGTCTACACCCTTTAAATTATCACTAAATTAATAAAGATTATCCCATTTAATCAGTGCTGACTTCACTCTCCATTGGAGAATCTGCCTCTCTTTTTCAGATGGGAGTGGGAGCTCAGGAGATAAATGACGTAGCATATTTCACCCCAGCCTCAGCTGAAACCACAGAGGAATAGGGGAAATGAGAAAGAGTGCTGCTTGCTAGACGAACCTGATATCAGCACAAGGGTGAAGGAGATCGACATTGAGGACACTCCACACCTACCAAAGCAGAGATCCATAGGATCCTAAAAGCCCATCACTGAAGTCGACTTAAAAGGAATGACTCAATGAATTTTGTGGAAAAGGGGGCGGGAAGAGTGTTATAGCACCAAGTTGGAACATTATGCCAAAAACATTGACTCTCCCCTATATCTGACTGCTGACCCCACAATGCATCCCCAACGAGGACAGCTTCTTTGGAAAAGGGTCAGGGATAAGGGAAAGGCTGGTACCAACATGTGTTCTTTACATAATAAGTATGTCCATGTCCAATAAAAATAAATTTAAAAATAAAAAAGAAGTAACCTGTGAAAAAATACATGTCATACATTACCAAAACCTATGCATTCATATATATATACTGTACTAAAAATGAGTAGGGATTTTTCTCCACAAAAATGTAGACATTTAACTATTAAAGTTGGTTTCTGAGCTGACACTTAATGCACTCACCAAATTAGGGTGGCACTAATGGGAAGTCCTGCTCTCTCTGCATAAGCATTGCTAATGGAAAAGAATTAGCACTAAAATTAGGTAAAAGAGCCTTGAAAAGTACATTATCAAAACCAATAAACTTGAGATATCCTCAGTTTCATTTATTTACTCAATTGTTCATTTTTTTTGATCACTTGTTTATATATCTGATACTGGTCCTAGAGTTGAGAATAAATCTAATCCAAAACTGAATTATTTATGGCAACACACTAGGGATTAAATAATGCTGAAATATCATCATAGCAAACAGGATATAATTTATAAGAAGGGAAAAAATTAGATAAATACCATATGAATGAATGAGAGTCCTGTTCTTCCAAACAGCATATATATATATATATATATATATATATATATATATATATATATATAGTATTTTGAGATGAATTTGTAATTATATTCAAAAGTATGGATATACAATATGGAAACCTATGGCTACAACCTTCCAAGCCATAAGCAAGATCATCAGCAATGTGGTAACGAGGGATGTAAGGAGAAATGAGACGTCCTCGGTCTCCAAGTTATTCATTAAATCAAAAAAATCAGTGCTACGGTTAGAGTTTCAAATATCTCAGACTTCCTGTTTTGATTTCTTTTTTATTGTGTGTTACATAGTATGCGTGTGATGCATGCATAGGCGTGTGTGCATGTCATGTAGACACAGGTGTGGACAACAAGGGATCCATTGAAGTGTCCTCCCTACTGGTCCTATTCCTTATTTCCCTGAGACGGGCTCTCACTGAACCTGGAGCTTTTCTGTCAGACTGAGCAGAGAGGCCCAGTGATCCACTTCCTCTGCAGCACTGCGGTTGCAGGCACACATGACCACATCTGGCTTTTTTCATGGATTCTGGGACCAAACAAAAGTCCTCATTCCTGTGCCCGAAGCTCTCTTATTCTCCCCACCTCTACCTCAGGGGTTATATGATCACAGTAAATGATACACAATATATGGAAATGTCATAAGGAAAGCACTTACAATAAAAATACTGTTTGTTTTCACTTAGTGAAATTGAAGTCGTGATAATGAAGGTATGGTAGTTTAAACACACGCCCCCAAATACACTCAGGTGTTTTAGTAAAATTTGGATTTCGAGCTGCCTTGGTGGAGAAGGTAAGACTGAGGCAGATCAGACATTACTGCTAGAGGATCAGGTTCTCACCTTAAAGGTATGCAAAGAGGTCTGAGCCCTGCCTGGGTCCCTGCTGTTGATTGACAGTTCCGTGATGTTTACTTCCAGTTTTGTGCTTGCTTGCTTGCGGACATGGCTGTTTGGTTGTGTCTCTCAGCTTGGATCTGTGAAAGGGAGAGAGCTTCCTCAGCCATTATGAACTCCCCTGGATCTGTAATCTGAAACAAATCCTGTTCCTCCCATAAACTGTGTTTGCCTGGAAGTTCATCCCAGCTGCATGCAGCTGTCTATGACAGAAGGCAAGAAAATAATTATCACATAAACAATGAACAGTGAGCAGGTATTTACCTTAATGTTTCAGATGATAGTAGAATAATCTGTTTTTCTAATTCATAATTTATTTATTTGCAAGGAGAGAAAGGGAGAGACAGAGAAAGGAGAGAGAAGTATGGGTGTAACAGGGCTTCTTCCTGCTGGAAATAACATCCAGATGCATGCACCATTTTGTGCATCAAGCTTTTACATGGTCTCTGTGAATTCAACCCAAGTCATTGGGCTTTGCAAGCAAGCTTTTTAATTTAACCACTGAGCCACCTACCTCCCCACTTCTTTTTTTTTTTTTGGTTCATTTTTTTTTTTGTTTATTTGAGAGTGACAGAGAGAGAGAGAGAGAGAGAGAGAAAGAGGCAGATAGAGAGATAGAGAATGGGCACGCCAGGGCCTCCAGCCACTGCAAACGAACTCCAGACGCGTGCGCCCCCTTGTGCATCTGGCTAACGTGGGTCCCGGGGAATCAAGCCTCGAACCGGGGTCCTTAGGCTTCACAGGCAAGCGCTTAACCGCTAAGCCATCTCTCCAGCCCCCCACTTCTTGATTCTGCCTGACCACTAACAATAGGAATGGGGCAGCTTTCAAACTGTTTTTGCATATGCTTTTGCATATTTTTTTCTTGAATAGTTTTACTTATCTTTAGTGAGATCTTCCAAACAGGAAATCAAGATACACAACCGGCCACTAATTTTCACTGTGGTTAATTGTCAAAACCATTAATGAGACCCCTTGTGCTTTCTTTACTGGCTATCTGTAACTTGAACTTTTTTAGCAAATTTTGTCTGCATTAGTAGCCATGGCAACTTCAGGATAAATATTGAGTCCTGGTCTTCCAACTGTTAAAATCCTCTAAGACTCCTGTAAGTCTATGCTATATCCCCACAGAGACACAAGCATTCAGAACACTAGGAACTTTTTATCTTGTTCCAGGGAAAAATGGTAAAATGGCACAAGCAGTCTAACCTATTATGAAATTAAAAAGAAGAGAAAATACAAAGATTAAGAGAACTCTCTCCCAACAGAGATGGTATAATAAATATCAAATTTGATAGCAATTACATAAAGCTTTATATAAACAGATCATTATCACAGTTGCAGATTTTGCTGCTTGAAGGGCTATGGAGGAAAGGTTGGAAAATAACAGAGCTGAAGACCGGTACTGTCTCACAACTTGATTATTCTGAGGGAATATACTTACGATGGGTGTTTTTATGGGATGCTTTCCTAGGTGGGCCTCGAAGAAAGTCTGCACGACTCACTGATGTCTATGTTATTAGAAATGTGCTGACAATAATTACACAGACTACCTCATGTTAACTAACTACTGTGTCGTGCAGATAGCAAAAGATACTTTATGCAGGACAGCATTTCTTCAGATATGCTAAATGTGTCTAAGGTTACTCAAATACACATTCTTTTTTTGTATTTGTTTTATGTTTGGGGTTTTATTTTATTATTTTATTTTTCCATATTTTTTATTAGTTTTGTACTCAGTGAATACAGTCAAGTTGGTACCATTGTTAGCCTCCTCCCTGTCCTCTTCCCTCCATAGGGACCCTCCTTGTCGGAGTATATGGGTCATGTATTGTGGGGATAGTCATCAGTTATGGGTAGGAGGAAATGTCTCTGTGTATCATGACCCAACTGTGGCTCTGAAACTCTTTCCGCCCCCTCTTCCACAAATTTTCCTCAGCCTTGTTGGGTTCATTTCAGGTCTGCTTCAGTGACGAGGTCTTGGGAGCCTCTGTGTTTCTCCATATCTGGTTTGGTAGAAGTTGATTGTTCTGTGTCTGTCTCTTTCACCCTTGTGTTGGTACCAGTTCTCCACTAAAAAAGCAGTCTTGCTTATTTCCACACTTATTCTTAGTTTCATCTGGGGCCCATTTGAGGTATGATTGGGTGGTTCTCTCCTTAGGATCTGCATGTACCTGAAAAAGAGAAGCAGATTCTTTAAAGGAGAGTAAAGTTAGCACCAGATAAATGGAATAACCATTAATTTTAGAGAGAATTTAATAGGTGTAGGCCCTCTTTTACAATTGGCAAGAGCTTGATAATGGAGAGCGGGCTCATTTTTGGATCTGGTTCTGACTTGTTTCCCAGCTCCAGCCATGGGTTCCGTTCCACTGAGCAAATCAGTTAGCCAAATCGAGAGCAGCTGGTTTCCCACCATGGCTGTGCGTCAAATACATATTCTTAAACAGTAGAATAAATAAAAGCCCTGCTACAGTTGTGTAAAGGCTTCTCAAATTCCACACGTTCTTTCTGAGATTTCGCATTGACTTTCCACTTCAGCGTATTCTTCCTTGAAGTACTCAGACTGCCTTGACTGCATTAAGCTATGAAGTGTGGAGGCATCACTATGAAGTGTCTGAAGCCAACTCATCCACGTGACACATATTTTTATTGGTCTCTTAGAATGCTGGCTCTTGGATTTTAACTATAGCCATCAACTGAGGGGGCCAAAGAAAACCACACAGAGACCACAGGCAGGAAACACATTTAAGCTTACTGCCTGTCATTGTGAACTGCTAAAAGTAGGATTTTGTTGTCTACATGCCTGGGCCAAAGACTTCAATAACAGAGCAAGCAATCACTGCTTCATCCTTTAAATTGCATACCTTAGAATCCCAAGGCACGAAAGAAAGCTGTTTATTAATTTAAAATTTGAGCAAAGGTTATGCAACAATGCAAAGTAGAATAAACACCACAAGTAATTTGCCCTAGCTTAATGTCTTCTGGAGGTAGATTTATAATTATGCTTAAAATATTTTTATGGGCCTGGAGAGGTGGCTTAGTAGTTAAGCGCTTGCCTGTGAAGCCTAAGGACCCAGGTTTGAGGCTCAATTTCCCAGGACGCAAGTCTGCCAGATGTGATGCACAAGGGGGAGCATGTATCTGGAGTTCGTTTAGAGTGGCTGGAGACCTTGGCATGCCCATTTTCTCTCTTTCTCTCTCTCTCTCTCTCTCTCTCTCTCTCTCTCTCTCCCCTCTCTCTCTCTGTCTATTGCTCTCAAATAAATAAATAAATAAAAATAAACAAAAAATATATTTTTACCATATCAACTGTTCTTTATTCAAGTGATCAGTGAATAATTGTGCCATTTTTCATTTAAAATAAATGTTTTCTTGAAATAACCACCTAAGTAATGCACAAGTTTACAATAAGGGTTAGCTATGATTTGTCCTAGTTGAAAAAAATCAAACAGAAAATTTCCACTTAAAATTAAAAAAAAAAAAAACATACCAAGTCGGGCATGGTGGTGCATGCCTGTAGTCCCAGCACTCAGTGGGCAGAATTAGGAGGGTTGCTGTGAGTTAGAGGCAACTTTGAGGATATACAGTGAATAATGTTATACTGATACAAATTATGACATTAAGTATGTACATATCACTTGCATTGCATTAGACATAATATTCTAGACAGGATTAAGTGTAGACGGGAACATGTACATAGCTTACATACACTACTGTACCACGTTATTAGCAGGACTACATCTACTTACTTTGGTACTAAGGGGGGGCCTGTAACCAGTCTTGCCAGAAAGATGATCACATTTGTAATTTATTGTAATCATTTATACAATGAATGCTTACATGAATTTCATGATATAATATCAATTCGTAACTGAAAGTCACAACACTGTTTCACAGAATTTGAGGAACATTTAATACCTGAACATTTCCTTACTCTTTAACTGCAACATTAATGCTTAGTTTTATTGAATAGACAACTTTTATTTTGTCTGTGTGTCCAGCAGGGATTGTTTTTATCAAATGAATGACCACATGTACTCTTCAGTATTAGGCGGAAAAAAATGCACCTCCATGGGGACCACTCAGTAGCCAAAGCACTTGCTGCAAAAGCAGTAGGGCCCAAGTCTGTGTTCCTAGCACCCAGGTGGAACTGCCAGGCTTGGTGACACACAGCTGTAAATTAGAGCTCTGGTCTTAGTGAGAGACCCTGTCTCAAAAAACAAGGTGGAGAATGATCAAGCGTGATACACAATGCTGACCTCTACACCCAACATATGCACAGACAACACACACACACACACACACACACACACACACACACACACACACACATCCATACCTCATACTCCCCCACACACATATTCATGCAATGAAAAGAAAGTTAACAGCAATCATTTAAAAGGAAGGTGAATCTCATCAAATTCCATTTTGTTGAAACAAATCATATCCTGACAAAAATTATAGAGATATCTTATTTATTTATTTATTTATTTGAGAGTGACAGAGAGAGAAAGAGGCAGATACAAAGAGAGGCAGAGAGAGAGAGAGAGGAGAGAGAAAATGGGCGTGTCAGGGCCTCCAGCCACTGCAAAGGAACTCCAGAAGCTTGCGTCCCTTGTGCATCTGGCTAACGTGGGTCCTGGGGAATCAAGCCTCTAACAGGGGTCCTTAGGCTTCACAGGCAAGCGCTTAACTGCTAAGCCATCTCTCCAGCCCTATAGAGATATCTTTTAGTAGATGAAACTCAAAGTATCAGCCTGGAATTTTGAACATCATATGAAAATATCTTAAATTGAACTGTTAAATTCTCTAAAATAAAACATTGCCAGCTATTTTTTACATAAACTTGATTCTGTGGAAAATAGTTATCAAATGTGATTAGTAGGAGCATTTAACTTACTGACTGCTAATGTCTTGTTAGATTTGCATTTTTCAGAACAATATTTTTACAACAGACTGAATATCACAGTATACATCCTGAAATTGTTAGCATTATTTTCTTTTCTGAAAATGACAAAATATATTCATTCTCTAGTGTTTTTTTTATCCATGGAATAAATCTTCCTAATCCAGAAATATCATCATGGATTTAGTGATTTTAGTTTAGTCACTACAAGAAGATTCCTAGAGAAACATCAGGAAGGTTTACAAGTCTTTATGTACCAATGCTTTCAGAGATTTTATACGTGTGGGGTAAAAGTCCTCTTTGGACTATACTTGTAATCAGGCATAATAGTTACAAAGATTCTTTTTAACTTCTCTCTATATAAAGCTATTAATTAGACATTTGATCTGAGAGAATCTTTTACTTCAAAATCCTATATTAGGTTTATGTTTTTTTTTTAACTTTCTGTAGTGGGTCATTTTGTTTTATTTGGAAAATAAATATAGATCATGTGTTTTATTAAAAGGAGAGAATTTCTTTCTTACAAGATAATCTCTGCCCCTTACCATATATCAGGGTCCACCCCAAGCTACGATATTCTTAAATAATTCAGCCATTGTATGAAATTTCTAGCAACAACCTTATCTTTGCTATAAAGTATTTTAGAACATTTAAAATAATTTTCTAACTGGTAAGATATTTGTTTAATTTTAAAAATTTAGTGTAGAATTTGATAAAATTATCTGTGTATAAACCCCCTTCCTGAAGAAAAAAAATATCTATGTTTGAATATAATTATGCGTGTTTTATTGGATTCTTGCAGCAACAGAATGCCACAAGGAACATCCTACAGAGAAATAGCACAAGAATAATTAGCAGAAACCTTAGTAAGGGTATTGGTTGATTTGGACTTGTGTATGTTTATAAAAGGGTATCAGAGCTGTGTTTCTATTAATTGGTGCTCTGATGAGGTAGATTATGAATGAAGATGAAGATATTATGGAATTCCTAAGGTATTTTCAATCATAAGCGCAAACTTTGGGCTGATAACTATTTTGGGGAACTCTCTTATGAGATAACAGAACAAAGTGATTTTGAATTACTGATAACTCATCTAAGTCACTCATTCACACTGTCTTTATATCATTTTGTAATTCCTTAATGTTATCTATCATGTTTTTTCTTAATTTACAGTCAATCAAAAATACTCAACTTTCTATTTATTTGTCTAAAATTATTAATGTACATAGTACTGTATTAGGTCCAACAAAAGAGCTTATAATAACAATGATACTTACTTCTGTAGCATGTCCTGAATACAAGCCCTTTGTCAGCATTGGTGAAGATTATTTGACTAATTCTACAATGAATCTGTAATTTATAAGTATCTTCATTTTGCAGGCAAGAAAACAAAGAAATATGAACAAGTATTCAAGCCATTAAGCCTCCCTCCAAATTGCAAGCTTTATCAAGACACAAGAGGGAAATAAGGACCTGCATTAATCAGTCATAAACTGTAATAACAGACAGAAAGGGCATGACAAAAGTCCAATCCCTTCACGAGCCATGTTAGAGAAAGCAACTGTAGAAACTCGACGGAGAGATGGCAACACATGCCCTGCTCACGTGGTTATGTTCTTTATTAACTTCAAAATTAAGCCAGGTGTGGTGGCGCATGCCTTTAATCCCACCACTCCGAAGGCAGAGGTTGGAGGATCACTGTGAGATCAAGGCCACTCTGAGACTACATAGTGAACTGCTGGTCAGTCTGGAGCTTGTGCCATAGACAGGAATGGTGGCATATGCCTTTAATCCCAGAACTCTTTGGCAGAGGCAGAAGGATCACCTTGAGTTCAAGGCCATCCTGAGACTACGTAGTGAATACCAGATCAGCCTGGGGGCTAGAATGAAACCCTACCTCATAAAAAAATTAAAAGTTGATAAAAGCAGATTTAAGCTTTTATTCCATAAGTTATAAGCAGGCATTTTTACCTTTGTTTTAGGAGAAAGTTTTCACTAATCTTTAAATTGAGTTCATTACATTTTGTTTTAGAACTGTGATTTCTTTGAATGTGATACGATTTTTACTGTATCTGGGGCTGTCCTTAAGGAGGTGTGAAAGTAGGGATTTATTCAACAAGGATTTGAAAGGAAAGTTGTGAATATGTTTACTTGTTTTTGTTAGTATTCTTCTTATTCTTTTTTTTTTTTTCTCCTTTTCCTATTCTACTGCTCCCTACGCCTACAGAATTACCTTTGGGTAATAAAATGGCCATATATATTCAGGAATAAAATTGATGGTAACTTCAGACTGTACTTGTGCAGAATGCTTGAACCATATGCAATATTATTAACAGTACTTTACATGGTGGAACAACTTCGTTGTTAATATTACTGTGTGAAGCCCTTGGATGATGCACAAACAGGAGCTTGTTAGGCCTATAGATTATCTAACTCAATCCAGGTTTGTGGAGACAAAAATCTCCCAGAAGGGAACCCAAGATGCTGTTTGTTAAAAAAAAGCATTTCTGACACTTGTTTGAGAAACATGGTCTCCGAGTTACTAATTTTCCTGACACAGGCTGGGTTGTATTTGGTATTACCTCTCCTCAAAATGAGGATAAATATTCATGATCATTTGTGTATCTGAAGCCTCTAGACTGGAAAAAAATATATGTGATGTGGGATATACATGAAGACTGAAAGGTATATATTATAAAGTCCATCTACTGTACTGAAAAATATTATGTTTGAATTTAAGTTTAACCCAAAAAGCTATGTGTTCCTAATTTCATATGACTTTACAAATGCATATAGACCCTTAGTGACAGAAATGTTTGAATAAAGTTAAATAGATTTGCTTTGGTTTAATATGCACAATCAGACACCTGGCCAAAATGGGTGAACATGGGATAACACCTCTGCAATCATTGCTACAAGCAAATGGAGACCTTATACTCATATAAAATGCATCATGAGTAATGGAATTTAACAGCTTTGGAAATCATTGCCTGTAGAAATTAGTCAGTTTGCGCAAACTGACAATCTAAACACTCAGTCTAGTGATACACGGGGAAATTTCTTTCTCCACTAATTATTCCTCTCCTCCTCCCACCACTGGCTACTCATAAAACACCTAACTGATAATTGTGAAAATGTGTTTAAAATGACAATAGAAGTGAAAATATTCCCCATTTCTCTTCTAACTTAAAATGTTAACCTTTATCTAAAAAAAACATTGCAAAACACAAAGGTTCTTCTCTAGTTTCTGTCTCTTTTTGTCTTGTTATTTATAGGTCAGTTTCTTTTAAGTATATTGCTTCTTTAAAAAAAAGTATTTTATGTAGTTATTTGTTAGAAAGAGAAGAAAGAGAGGGGGGAGAGAGAGAGAAAGAGAGAATGGTCAGGTCAGGGCCTCTAGCCACTGCAAACAACTTCAGATGCATGCAGCACCATGTGTATCTGGTTTATGTGGGTATTAGGGAATCGGACCCAGGTCCTTAGGTTTTGCAGGCATGCACCTTAACCACTCAGCCATCTCTCCAGCCCAATGTCTTTCTTCTTGAATGCCCAAATGTACATTCTGGCCACAATAACAGTGAATTTATTCTCTGTTTTCTCTATATTGTCTCTTTTTACACTGGGCTATAGGGTCTCTGTTTCTTGAAAGTTTTCTTGCTTTTCTTGCCATTAAAAAGATGACTTCTTGATGAGTTTTGAGTGTCCTTATGACTAACACCATCTCTCTGGAGCTGGTTGTCAAGCTAGCAGTGAGAACAGCACTCACGCTTAAATTGCCAATTCCTCTGTAATATCTACCGGGCATTGTCAGGTCTGAAATGGAAGTTACAGACAGCTCAACTCTAAAGTAGACTTATAACATGTCCAACAAGGCTCAGGAAACATTGCGGAAGAGAAGACCAGAAGCTTGTAAGAGCCATAGAGTGAAAAGAAATATCTTCAAGCATTGTTCACCCCACAGAGTCGGTGGGGCATTCATGACCTCACAGCTAACACCACTAACCCAAGTAAGGAGGGCCTCGGGGAGTTGGGGAACAGGAAGAGGGAATATGAAAGGATAACTCAAGGGGCTATGACCAAAACATTGTTCATACAATAATGTTCATGATTAATTACAATTCTCATTACTCAATAAAATTTGTTTTAATTCCTATTCAATTATATTAAAAAAAAAACATGCCTTTTACTGTGCTCCTAACCTATTCCCAGGTTTCAGGTAAGTAAAGCCTCTTGGATGGGATATTGCCCAAGTCAGGTAAGGTGGAGAGGATGAGAGGAGTTCAAGAGTTCTGGCAAGGAACATCTCACATCCCTAGCACACATTCTCCTGGGACTTGCAAAGAGCTCCCTAATAGCACTATACTCTCTCAGAAGTCATATGAAAACATCCTTCACCTCAGTGGTATTTTTGACATCATGGGTATAGACAATTATTTGCTAATATTTCCAGATGCCATCTAGGTCTGCCAGATTAGAAGCACTCTATTCAAATCACAGTGCCAAAAATAAAGGCAAGGCTTTTTGAGAAGATAGAACATTTATAACAAAAAGATATTGGGTCCTTGCCTTCTGGAATGGAGTTTTAGTTTCATTTAGTTTCATTCAAATTAGTTTTAAAAGCTAAATCTTATCAATAGTTTAACAGACAAGTAGTTTCTTTACCTTCTAAATAACTGAATAGCCAAATCCTGACTAAAGTCCCTTACATGGTGTGATAGCCAATTTTAATTATTACAGTGATTGGATTGAGAAGCATCTACATGGTTAGGAAAGTATAGTTCCAAGTGAGGCCCTTGTGGTGTTTCCAGAGAAGATTATGTCTTCCAGCTTTGTCCCAATGAAAGGAATGGAATAATTCTTGATGCATTCACAATACTGTAGCATTTGGGGTGGTATAGCCAATGTAAGGCATGAGGTGAGGTCTAATTGGAGGAAGGATGTGGGCATATTCTTGGGGACTGTATCATGCCATGGCCCCTCTTCATATTCATTTTGCCCTTGCCATTCTGCCCAAGCTTCGGGAGCTAGAGATCAAACACTCAATTCTCTGAAGCCAGGAGTACAAAATAATGATTTTCCCCATAATGTTGTTCCTTTAAAGGTTTTTTTTTTTTTTTAACAGTTACAGTACAACTAAATAATGCATTTAGAACTAAATTATGTCAGAGCTTGGACAAGATAGATAACGGAAATTAGACCAAATATGATTTTGTTTAATATTTTATTTATTTGTTTGTCTTTTATTTTTTTATTTATGACAGATGGAGGGAGAGAGAGAGATTGGCAGATAGAGAATGGATGAACCAGGGCCTCCAGCCACTGGTAGTGAACTCCAGACACATGAACCAAATTGTACCTCTCACTTACGTGGGTCCTGAGATATAGAACCTGGGTCCTTAGTTTTCACTGGTAAGCACCTTAACTGCTCATCCATCTCTCCAGCCCCACAAATACTATTTTTAATTTGCATTTACTTGATAGTAATCTGATGAAATACTCTGCTAATGTGTGAGTTAATAATTTTTAAATAAGCATAGAATATATAAATTGTTATATGTACATTATGTACATATATATATATGTTGGTTATCATAGTTACATAATGAAATAATAATGAAAACATAACAAATCCTAGTCTTTTCTATATACTTGCTGAAATATTATACTACAAACAAGTATTTTAATGGAACCATTTTATTTTTTACAGTTTTGTAAATGAGATGTCAAAAATTACACTTGCTAATCTAAAGTCAAAGCGTCCCCTGGATGGATCATTCTGGAACTTTCAGATGCTCCTGGTGGCTTTCAATTTCCCAGGACACCACATGCTTTCACCTGTTTTATGATGTCAATACTGCTGACAATGCATCCTGTTTCCTTTCTGATTCTGACCATTCTTGCTTCTTTTTTTTAATATTTGTATTTATTTACAAGTAGAGACAGACACACATGCAGAAAGAGAGAGACAGAGAGAGCAAGATACTGCCAGTGATACAGAGAGAATGGGAAAATAATGATGTGCCAGGGCCTTCAGACACTATAAATGAACTTCATACTCATGGACCACTTTGTCATCTGGGTTTATATGAGTACTTGGTAATTGAACTTGGGTCATTAGGCCTTGCAGGCAAGTGCCTTAACAACTGAGCAATTTCCTCCACTCTTTACTGACTTCTTTTAATTATGCTCCTAACTACATTGGGACCATCCAATACTTCACTGCAATCTTGCATTTTAATGAACAATTCCACTAGTCATTTAAGAAAACAGGATTAGTACATAGACATATTGGTAGTATTGTTATTTTATTTGTCATAATCCTAAATTATTTTTGTGAAAACTTATTTATTTATTTATTCATGAGAGAGCAAAGGAAGGAGGCAGAGAGAGAATGGGTGCATCAGGGCTCCAGCTGCTGTAAACAAACTCCAGACACATGTTCCACCTTGTGCATCTGGCTTACACGGGTCCTGGGGAATTGAACCTGGGTCATTTTGTTTGCAGAAAAATGCTTTAATCACTATGTCATCTCTCTAGTGCAGTCTTAAATTCTTTATCATGTCAAATGGCATATATATATATATATATATATATATATCCATGCTTTGTTTTGATAAAAAAAATTCAAACCATACCATAAGGTTGTGAAAAAATGACTAAAATAATGACTGAAGGTGTTCACACCTATATGGCTTTGCTTGAGTTTCGTTTTACAAACATAATCTCATGATGCACAAAACCCAGTATTGATCATAGAGACCCACATTCACGGTGTTTGTTTGCTAGCTTTTTGCCTGAGCCTTTTGTGATGTTTAGTCCATTTCTAGAATGCTTTTATTTTTTCTTGGTTCTATATTGTACTGTCCTAATTCTGAACAACTTAGTTAAGGAACATCTGCAGTAGCATTGAATCTTTTTCTGTTTGTTTGTTTGTTTTTTTGTTGTTTTTCGAGGTAGGGGCTGTCTCACTCTGGCCCAGGCTGACCTGGAATTCACTATGAAATCTCAGCCTGGCCTCAAACTCATGGAAATCCTCCTACATCACCTCCTGCATGCTGGGATTAAAGGTGTGCTCCACCACGCCCAGCTTGAATCGTTTTTTATATCTTATGTTTATAACACACACACACACACACACACACATAGCAGTCAGTTAGATTCATAGTCAGTGTCTGTTTCATAGAAATTTTTGTTTCTTTGACATTTTCTGAGTATGATATTCTCCAATGCTGAATTCAAAGAGCCTTGAAGGTAATCATCACTATTTTCTTCAAACGTGTAAACTCAGCTGAGGGCCAGTCCTGCCATGGAGTAGACACACTATATACCTTGCCTAATCAGATCAGAGTAATGGGCTTGAAAATTAAACATGTCCTCAATTCCAACTGAAATAAGCATAGGACACAAAACAAAAGTAAAGAATTCCCTTCATAAGTTTCATAAATGAGTTAGTCGTGTTTCATCTATAATTACTTCAGTCCCCCATCCTCAAAAAAGAAAAAAAAAAAGGAAAAAGAGAAAAGAGAAATTTACTTGCTTTCCTAGAACATAGAAAATTGAGGCCTAAATTTATAGACCAAAGAGTAAAGACTAAATGTTATAGTGTCTGATTAAAATATTTACAAAGGTGATTGTGAATATAAAAATGAAATCCTTTTTATTCAAGTTTAATTCAAATAAATCAAGCTCCATTATGTTCTGTGGTCACTTAAAAAACACAACTATAGAGATCTCATATATTTGAACATTTTCATGTAGTCCCAATATATTGACATATTGATGGAAAACATAAATATATAGAAAATAATTTGAAGTAGTAACAGCTTGAGTTGTGGGTACATTTGACAGGCATCTCAAGGGACAGATAATAGGGGTGAAAAGTTCTTGGGGTAGGGGAAGATCTACACAAAATTAAAGTCATCATGAATTAGTGCCACAAAAACCCTTCTCTTAAATAGCAAACTAAACAATGTAAACTTCAATACGAGTGAGGAGAGATTGTCTGGGCAGAAGGACCCCAGAGAGGAATATGAGGAAGCTTAATTCTAAAACCATGAGCTCTGGTTTGTAATTCCCATTTTTCCAGAAATAAGTTACACCCCATAATGATCTGCTGGTCAGATAGACCTTATGAGATCCCCTCCAAAAAAGTAGGCATCTATCAAAGCACTTGATTATACCATAACTAAAAGTTAAGACCCTATTACTGATGACACCACAAACTGCTGACATAGAATAGGAGAGATCATGCTAGAAAGTGGAAGAAATACAGCTCCCTGATTGCTAGCCCTCATAGCGGTGAACAGTGCTGCATGAACTGCTGGGGGAGAATTGCTACCAATGTCACGAACAAGCAGGGGCTCCTGCTAGACCTAAAACCAACCAGCGTGACAAGATGTACACACCTGTGCAATTGTGGCACTCAGCATAGGTATGTAACTAATGGTTCTCTAATTGGATTAAAAAAAACCCTCGGTGGAAAACAACTCATAGCTGGTACTGGGAACAAAGTGAGAATCCTATAAATACTGTGATCATTGTCTGAGTAGAGAAGCTGCCACTGGTCTTTGGTCAAAAAGATCACCTGTGAATCATCAAGATGTCTCTTAACTAAGTATGCTTGCCCTCTTCTCTCCACGCTGCTTTTACTCTCAGTTGGAGAATATGTTTTTGTTTCTTCAGAAGGCAGTGAAATTATGGAGAATAAAAATCCATTAGCATAAGAAGGATTGATAACTGTCTCCTTTTCATGAGATGAGACACCTTTTGCATACTAGTCACAGTCCAGTGAAGCCACAGAGGACATGGTGAGTTACACATGTGGGCTGCTGTCACTGCAAGCCTGACCACCTGTCTCAGGGAGATGGCACTGGAAACTGAGGACAAGCAAAGTGTATCAAAGCAGGATTCCTGAAGTTGCTGAGAGTTCAACACTAAAGTAGATTTATAACAAACCTGCCAAAGCTCGGGAAGTACTGAAGAAGAGGGCGTGGAAAGATTATGAGAGCCCAGGTTGGGAAGGTGTATACAGAATTGCCCCCCTTCCCTGCACAGCTACCGACTGCTGCCTTCATAACCCAGAACCCCATGATGAAAACCAGTAACCCCACAGAGGAGGGCCTCAGTGGAATAAAGGTGAGGAGGAGGGGATATTAATTGGGTTATATGACAATGGGACCCATACATGGTTTCTCCATACAACATTTCTATTTAATATAAAATAAAATTTAAGCTGGGTGTGATGGCACACATGTTTAATTCCAGCACTTGAGAGGCAAAGGTAGGAGGATCACCACGAGTCTGAGAACACCCTGAGACTACATAGTGCATTCCAGGTCAGCCTAGGCTATATAGCAAAATACTAAACTAAAAAAAAAAAAGTGAAAAAAAATGAGAATGAAACTAAAGAAATGAATTGAAAAAACATGATATGTTACAGAGGTTAGCTATAGAAAGGGCAGAACATAGGAAGAAATGCATAGTTTCACAAGCATGCAAAGGAAATATAAAAATACTATAAAAGAAATGAAATCAAACTAAACAACAAAAGCATATAAATAATTAGGAGTCAATGACATTGAGAGGTATTTAACAACTGTGGAGAGCAAGTAGGCCTAAGTACCTTTCCTTTGAAATAATCACAAAAATTATTTTTTCTCTCATTGCTCGTTAGTCTAGTGTTATTTCATCAGCTGTGCCCCTGCAACTGTGATATATTCAATAAAACTGTTCATAAAAGTACAGCACGTTCAGTCATTCTGTGTTAGTGCTTTCTTTGCTCCAGTGACTAATAATAATAGTACTCCCACTTCAAGTTTATGTTGAGGAAGCAGGCCAAGAAGAATACAGGCCAGCAAGCGGTGAGTTCATTTTTGGGTTTGGATATGGCTTTTGCCTGGTTGGAGAGTGTGGTAAAAGGGAACATTATGCTGTTTGTATCCACAGATTAGTGCTGTATTTCCTATAAACCATTCATAGGAAAGTGATGTATAATGGAGGAGTGAAACTATTATCCGAACAGAAAAAGAAATCCAATTACAGTGTTTAAGACTGGGAGTTTCTTAGCTAGAATCTTCCCAGGTCATAACGAAGAAGTGATGGGGAATTTGTTATTTCACACAGCGAGTCATAAAGTTTATCCCAGGATGGAGAGAAAGCCCACATGAGCCAATTAGAGATCTGTAACCAAGTCCTTGAGATGATGAAAAGGTGGAAGGGAACAGGACTGATAACGTATTTAAGAAGCGTTGTTTAATGTTTGAAAACACAGATTATTTGTCTCTCCTCTTGTTTTCCTCAGGAAAAAAAAAATGAACTTGGATATGTTTTGCATTTATTTACTGGCACAATACCAGTTCAAAGGGTTTATAAACAACAGAAGGTTGGATAGTTTAGTGTAGACGTTTGATACTTTAACACATAGATCAAGGAATTTTCTCATGATCTATTTCAGTGCCAAGTGAGTTAGCCGCCCTGTTACCTTGAGCGGGTCAGGTCTCATATGAAATCCTGAATGATGAGACAAGTTCCCAAAGTTAAAAAGAGTCGACAGAAAAGATGGAACTTCCTTTCCTGAGATTCTCGTGTTTTCTACATCTCTTTCTAGTCTAGCCCTGCTGAACAACTAGGGCATATGGTTGTTGATAGTATTGGTTTGTGTCAGGTATGTGTAAATTGGAAAGACATTTCACCTAAAAGTAATGTCTTCCTGCTGCTTTCCTGTGGAAAGTCTTCAGGTGAGTTAAAGGGAGATTAACATATTCCATTAGATTAGGATGTGTCCTCTGACCCATGCACTCTTCCGACATCTTAATAATACATGTTGCCTCAGCCCAAGATAGTGCTGTACTCATAGGATGCAATGCCACAATACTGAAGGAATAAATTCCAAGTGAACAAACAGCTTATCAAAGGTCCTGTGAAGCAAAGACTCTGACATGTTGGCTCATGTTTATATCCAAATATCATAATGTTCTTGGAGAGTGGCCTGTTTGTCTGCAAACATTGAGATCCTCAAGTTTCAAACACACCATTTTCTAAGAGTATAACATAACCATTTAAACTTATTTACCTAGGAAATTACAAGTGAAGCTTTTAAACTCTCCTTGTATATATATATATATATATATATATATATATATATATATATATATCATATATATTATCTTATCTAATTTTATACAGTATAATTTGCTTCATTCATTTTTTAATAATTAAGGTGATGGTTATATGCAATTCCCAGGCCTGCTATACAGTATGACAGGTTTTCTTGGTTATTTATTAGTACTGTCCTTGTTTGTTCTCAATTTGGATAGTAAAACATATGGTCACTCTAACTGTGGTGGTTTGCCCTGGAAGGGAAATAACTCTGAGACACCCTTCAGAACAAACCGAAGGGCTAAGATTGGTATTGTGTAACTGAATGGCACTAATGGCCAGGTAATAAATTGTCTTGGTGAAGTTTCCTATTATTTACTTTTGACACAATTTAATGAAAGCCTAATAGAGTTGTCAGATGATAGATTATTAAAAATAATTTTGGAGACAGATAGCTATGTAATTCAGGCATATAACTATTAAGAAGTTCAAATAACTGAGAAACCCTGCTTTAATAAAGCAGTGTCCATTACTTTCTATTTTTCTGATCATATTTTCTCAGCACATAAGGAAAAAAATGAAATACATGAGTGCTGATTACTATCTCATTCTTTTAACTTGTAGTAGCCAAGCATTGACATATGACAAAGCTCTACTGATGGAATTAAGGGATATTTTGAAACAAAATGTAAAATTTTGATGACAAATATTTGGCACAATCTTTATATTATATATTATTTTAGATCAACATATGCAAATACTACTTATAAAAATAAGGTTATGAAGAATTTTGCAAAGTAGACTTAGTATCATAAAAAAATTAGAACATACACACAATAAGACAAACACCAAGATGAATGGTGCCAGAATTAATATGGATTACTTTCCATTGTTTTATGTAAGTATACCTTTCCATATTTAAATATATGCATTCTTTCCTGATGAAGTTATTTACCTCACCTAGCATGGTTCACTGAAAAAAAAAATGTAGAAGGCAAACAAATGGTTTGCTCTCTTTGTAAATGTATTGTTCAAATTTGTGGATGAATGTATGTTAACAATATGTGTGAATAAATCCATTTGTGTAATCACATGTTTATTTATTCCCCAGGAGACTATATCACAATGAAAAGTTGACAAAGTGTAAGATCCATGAGTAAAATTACATAGTATTTGGTTAAAAGTGAAATGATACTTCTATAAAATTTAGGATTCCATGATAGCTATAGTATTGTATATATTATTCTATATTAATTTCTTAATTTCTGTTGTTATTTTGTTTTGTTTTGATTGAGACAGGTTGTCAATGTGCTGTCTAGTCTAGTCTTAAACTAGAAATCACCTTGGCTCTGCTTTCCTAATACTGGGATTATAGGTACATACCACCATGCCTTTTGGGTGCTAATTTATTTTAACTATCATACTAAAGTTGAAATTACAATCAATGTTTCTAAAAGATAATGACCACTTCTGGATTTTGGAGATGCTCAGAGGATAAAGCTGTTAACTCAGAAGTGTGAGGAATAAAGTTCTGATTTCTTGCACCCATATGAGCACTCAGTAGGAGTGAAAGATCACCTGTAATTCCCAAATGTGGCAGGTATATCCATATGGTAATCTGTCTGGCTATAATAGCTGAGCTAGTGAGCGCTGGGTTCAAAAGAGAAATATAGCCTCAGTAAACAAGGAAGAGTATGATCTAGGAAAACACCTGATTTATTTATTTAAGAGAGAGAGAGAGAGAGAGAGAGAGAGAGAAAGAGGTAAGTAGAGAGGGAGAATGGGCACCCCAGGGCCTCTAGTCCCTGCAAATGAACTCCAGACACATGTGCCAGCTTGTGCATCTGGCTTTATGTCAGTAGTGGGGAACTGAACTTAGGTCCTTTGACTTTAGAGACAAGTGACTTAACCACTAACCCGTCTCTCTAGGAACAAAATTGCTATTTTTAAATAATTTTTGTTTATTTTCACTTATTCATTTGAGAGAAACAGACAGAGAGAAGGAGGGAGAGAGAGAGAATGGGCATGCCAGGGCTTCCAGCCAATGCAAACGAACTCCAGACGTGTGTGCCACCTTGTGCATCTGGCTAACGTGGGTTCTGGGGAATCGAGCCTTGAACTGGGGTCCTTAGGCTTCACAAGCAAATGCTTAACTGCTAAGCCATCTCTCCAGCCCCAAAATTGTTATTTTTAATTTAAAGAAGATATATAGCATAGAAGAGAAAATTATATTTCAAAATACATTATAAACTTTAGTTAAAATTTATGATTATTTCTGAGCTTTACTGTATGTTCACAAGAAAATATAAAGATAGTTGTTAAAAAGCAATAAAATTCATAAAAAATCTGCTAAAACTAACTTTTTATTACATGTTATATATGTAGAAAATAACTAAATAACAACCCTCTTTGAGGGTCTAATTCAGAAAGAAAATGAGTTCTTTTCTTCTTTGGTGGGGTATATGTGATGTGTGTGTGTGTGTGTGTGTGTGTGTGTGTGTGTGTGTACAGGTGTGTGCATACCACAGTTTCTGTTTAGGACAGGGGACAATTTTGTGTCTGTCCTTACCTACCATCTTATTTGCAGCAGGGTCTATCATCATTCACCACTGTGTTGCCCAGGTCATGTGGCACAAGGACTTCTGGAAGATCATCCTGTCTTTGACTCACATCTTGCTGTAGACATGCTAGGATAAGAGATGCCTGAGAAATTGCTTGAATGGCAAGTGCTCTATTCACTAACTTACCTCCACAGGTGCAGGAATATATTTGTGTTCTTATTGTGGTGTAAGAAATGTTTCTAATACATGAGTAAAGAGACCTCATGAGCATTCCAGTTGCATGTACTGTTTGAGGTGCATAATAACATGAAGTATTCCACATAAGGCAACTACATGTTTCACTATTCTATTTATTAAATTGACATATATTCATAAATAAATCTACATTTAATCCATATTCATATGTGACATTATTATATTAGTTGGTAGACTTTTTTTCTTAATAAAATTTTGGCAAAATGTGTGATTTCAGACTTTCAGGTAAGATGGCAGCATAAGAGCCACACCAACCCAGACCAGTGAGGGATTTAAGCAAAATCACAGCAAAATACTCTCTTCTTCTGAAAAGTGAAGGTGTATAGGGTTTTATTGGCCACAGTGGAGAAGCAGGAGAGACCAAGTTCCATCAGCGCTGGGGAAAAGAGCCAGAATCCTGCTGAGGTGTTTTCAGCCCCAATCCATGCAACCTGGACACCTGCGTGTTGCTGCTTGCCTGGTGCTTAGCTGCAGGAGCATAGACCAAACAAGGAGGCCTTCTCACAAAGGGCAGACAGAGGAAGTCAGCTAAGGAACTTATGAAACATATACAGGAAGGAACAACTGAGCAATTCCAGTATAACTCCAGGCTTCCTGCACTCTCCCATCCCACAATGATCGGAACCATAAACCTCCAGAGAACACATTCAGCCTTTGGAGGCAGGCCATCCAGCATAGCTGATCAGAACACCAGGTACACACCACAACACGGTGGGATGGAGGTGAGCACTCACCATTGGTGAAATTGGAAGCCACCCCAAAAGGTAATGAGGCCAACTGAGAAGAAAGCAGGCACATAGGCCTGCACTGGAAGTGCTAATATCTCTTTTCATGTCATGGCAGGCTATGGGTTACATATTCTTGGTTGGTTTTACCATTATCAATTAAGCTGTATTTGGGTTATGACTACTGTTGCCCTTGATGCTTTTACATTCATAGGGCCTTTGTCTTTTGTTTCTGACATTATTGGGGGCAGGGCCTGACCTGGAACCCAATTGAGAATAGAATCTTTAACCTCCCAGCTGACATGACTAAAGGGATATAGCAACACACATCCTTAGGCATTTTGGCATTGGAAAGCTATATGTTTGTTTTAATCCCTACTTTTGCCTACTCTCTGCTGGTATTTAATGAATGTGTAAATTGCTCAGTTAAAGTTTAGAATTTGCCAGTAAATTGTTCCACACAGCCCACTATAATACTTAAATAGCAGGAAAACAAAACACCTAGGATTATATCTGCAGTTAGATTGGAATAGAAGAGCTACACTTGGAACCTTAAACTCATATCTTGAAGGTATATAAAATTGTATCTCCACATCTAAGAACTCTGCAGAAAATAAGAAAATCCAAGCACCAGATCAACTCAGGATGTGAAAGTCACTACATTATAATACAAGAAACACAAAGAATCAAGACAATAAAATCCATCAGAAATAATACATTATGCATCCATAAGAAAGGATAACCAATGAGACAGTTTTAGACAAAATGCCTGACAAAGATTTCAAAAAAATGATTTTATTCATACTCAAAGAAGTGAAAGAAGATTTCAAAGGAATAAAATAAGAAAACAAGGAATTAAAGAGGAAAACAAACTCCTGAAGGAAAACAGCTTAATGAAATAAGGAGGTCACTACAAACAGGAGTAAGGAAATAGAAATACTGGGGGGGGGGGGGGTTGCAGGAAATTCTAGCACTTAAAAATACAGTCAGGCAGAAAAAAAAAGAGGAAAAGAACTCTGTGCAAAGTCTCACCTGTAGAATGGAAGGAGAGAATAAAATATCTGAACTAGAAGGAAAGATGACAGACCTAATACATTCCAACAAAGAGAAAGACAAGCTAATAGGAAGGTATAATTTGAAATTTAAAGATATTCAGGATAGTATGAAAATATATTATAGGAGAAAAATTTCCCTAAATTTGGAAACACATGCCAATGCAGATACAGGAAGCTTTTAGAACACCAAACAGACAAAACCTTCTGATGATGTTATAATTAAACTGCTTAACAGGTAAAATGGAGAAAATATATTAAAAGCAGTTAGAGAGAAAAAGTAAGTCACCTATAAAGAAAAGCCTATCAGAATAACTGCAGATTACTCAACACAAAGTTTTTTCAGAAGGGATTGAAATGGTATATTCCAAGTTCTGGAGGATAACAACTGTCAGCAAAGAGTATTTTATCCTGCAAAGTATCTATCTGAATTGATGGAGAAATAAGGACATTCCACAACAAAAAAGGGCTAAAGGAATTTATGACAACTAGGCCAGCTCCACAGAAATTACTTGAAGGAATCCCTCACACTGAAGAGAAAGCAAAACATACACCTGAGGAAATAGGAAAAAATATACTATACTCAAATAACAGTTTTTAAAAAAGTGAGTAAAGATAAAACAGGAAACACTACAAAACAAGAAGGATGGTGAGAATAAACACATACCTTTCAATAATAACTATTGATAACAATGGCCTCAATGCCCCAACCAAAAGACACAGGCTAGCAAACTAGGTTTATAAACAAGATCCTGCCTACAGGTCAAGATGGCATGCCCCTAACCATGTTGCATCTCCCAGGGAAGGAAAGGCAAGACATTAAACATCCACTGGGTCTTTTAGGGGACATCAATCTCTAATAGACCTAAATCTTCTACTGCCTCTCTCTCTCTCTCTCTCTCTCTCTCGCCCTCCCTCCCTTTTTTCTCTACCTCTTTTACATTATTTATCTTTTTCTTCCTACTCTTCATAGGCCCTGACCTGTAACTCCCAATACCAGTAGGTGGCTGTCATCCACAATGAGCTTTTGATCAGAGAGACCTACAAGGTTTCCTAAAAGAATGACAGATTTCTTTCAGACTACTTGATGACCACTAAAAGTTAGTGGGAAGACCCTACTGCTGAAACCCCCAATGATGTTGGCACGTAACATGGAGTGACATGGCTGGAAGCTGGAAGAGAGTCAGTCCCCAGATAGTGTGTCTAGTGCCATAAGGTGACATAGGCGACTGGGGGAAAATGACTAATATCTGTCAAAGCAACTCATGGTCTAGCCAACTTCTGGCAAATAACCTGTTCTGATGCTCACACAAGTGCAATAGTGGCTTACAGCCATGGTGCGAGACCAACTGCTGTTGATTAGGCTAACCGATCCTTTCAATGGAATGGAACCAATAGCTGGAGCTGGGAAACAAGTAAGAACCATATGCAAAAAATGTACCCACTTCTCCATTATCAAGCTACCAGCAATCGTGGGCTACAGAAGGTCTACACCTATTAAATTATCTCTAAAAAAGTAATAGTTGCCCCATTTATCTTGTTCTAACTTTACTCTCTGTCACAGAATCTGCTACTCTTTTTCAGATAGACACAGGTCCTAAGGATAGAATGACTTCCATCATCCTTCCAAAGGACCCCAGCAAAAACTAAGAATAATTGGCAAAACAAGTAAGTGTGGTGCTTTCTTGGTGAAACTGGTACCAGCACAAGGGTGAAGGAAATAGAGACAGAGAACATTCAACTCCTACCAAACCAGATATCCAGAGACACAGAGGCTCTCAAGACCTCATCACTCAAGTAGACCTAAAATTAACCCAACATGGCTCAGGAAAATTTGCAGAACCGGGGGGGGGGGTATTGTTGGAGCCAAATGTTGGGACATTATGTACAGAGACATTGACTCCTTCTTATAACTGATGGCTTATCCCGCAATGCATGATCCACATTCCCCAGTGAGGAGGGTCCCTTCCGAGGGAGCAGGACAGGGAAGAGGCCAACAACTGTAACAACATGGCTGTGTACACACTGTGTACATAATTAATTTAAAAAAAAATGAAAAAAGGAGAAGAAAAGCAAGATCCTGCTGTTTGTTGACTCCAGGAAAATCATCTCTCAGTAAAAGATAGACACTGTCTTAGGGTGAAAGGCTGGAGAATTGTATTTCAAATAAACTGGCTTAGAAAAAACAAGCAGGGGTTGTTATCTTAATATCTCATAGGATAGATTTCAAAACAACATTACTAAGGAAAAATAAAGAAGGTCACTTTATACTGTTTATACACTCCAACAGGAGGACATTACAATCCTAAAAAATATGCACCTAACATGGGGGCTCCTAAATTTATCAAACAAACAATATTGGATTTAAGGTCACAGACAATACCAACACAATTATAGTGAGTGACTTCAATACCTCACACTCACCAACTGGCAGGTCATCCCTGCAAAAGTATACAGAGTGACATCTAGATTAAATGATATCATGGAACAAATGGACCTAACAGATATCTGCAGAACATTCCATCTAAATGCTGCAAAAATACACATTTTGTTTATTCTCAGCAGCACATGGAATACTCTCATGGCTTAGTAGTTAAGTGCTTGGCTGTAAAGCCTAAGGACCCCGATTCAAGGCTCCATTTCCCAGGACCCACGTTAGCCAGATGCACAAGGGGGCGCACACATCTGGAGTTCATTTGCAGTGGCTGGAGGCCCTAGCATGCCCATTCTCTCTTTCTCTCTCTCTCCCTCTATCTCTATCCCCCTCCTTCTCTCTCTGTCACTTTCAAATAAATAAATAAAAATAAACCAAAAAATTTAAAAATAAAAATAAAAATAAAATAAAATAGACCATATATTAGGACACAAAGCAAATCTTAACAAATTCAGGAAAATTGAAATAATCCCTTGTACTCTATCTGAACAACAGGGATGTGATGAAACTACAAATCAGTAACAAGAAAAACTGCAGAGCATACAGTGCACTACTGAATGTTGAATTGGTCATTGAAGAAATCAAAAAGGAAGCCATAAATTCATAGAATCAAATAATGATGAGAATACAACAAACCAAAACCTTTGGGACAAAATGAAGGTAGCCTTAAGTGGGAAATTTATAGCTCTACATGTCTATACTAAGAAGTTTGAGCAACGTATCAGGATACAAAATAAACACGCAGATATCAGTAGCTTTCCTATATATGAACAACACACATGCAGAGGATGAAATTAGGGGTTTTCCCCCATTTATTATTGTCTCAATAAAATAAAGTACCTTGGAATAAACTTAACCAATGAAGTGAAGAATCATTACAATGTGAACATTAAAATACCCCAGGGAGAAATTGCAGAAGACACTAGGAAATTGTAAGGCATCCCATATTCTTGGATTGTAATAATCAATACTGTGAAAATGCCAATCTTACCTAAAGCAATCTACACATTTATTGCAATACCCATTACAATTCCAATGGCATTTGAAACAACTATCATAATATTCATTTGGAAGTTCAAAAAACCTTAAATAGCCAAAACAATTTTGAACAACAAAAATAAGGCTGGTGATATCACCATACCTGATTTTAAGCTATATTAAAAAACCATAGTAATAAAAACAGCATAGTACTAGCACAAAGACAGACACGACACATAGATCAATGGAACAAGATAGAGGACCCAGATGTTAATCCAGGCAGCTACAGCCATTTCAGTTTTGACAAAAATGCCAAAAATATTAATTGGAGAAAAAAAAAACCAGCTTCTCGAACAAGTGGTGCTTGGAAAACTGGATATCTGTATGTAGAAGGATGGAAATAGATCCTTGTATTTCCTCATGCACAAGAATCAAGTCCAAATGGATCAAGGATCTTAATATCAAACCTGAAACTCTGAAATTGCTATAGCAAAAGTTAGGGGAAATACTTCAACATATTGGCATAGCCAATGACTTTCTGAATATGCCTCAAATTTCTCAGGAAATAAAACCATGAATCAACCACTGGGATCTTATGAAATTACAAAGATTTTGTACAGGAAAGGACACTGTGAGTAGAGCAAAGAGACAACCTACAGAATGGGAAAAAATGTTTGCCAGCTATACATATGACAGAGGATTGATTTCCAGAATATACAAAGAACTCAAAAGAAAAAAAAAAACAATAAAAAATTAAACAACCCAATTAAAAAAGTGGACTATGGAACTAGAGAGTTCTCAAATGAAGAAATGGAGATGACATATGTACAACTAAAAAAGTGTTCCACATCATTAGCCATCAGGGAAATGCAAATTAAAACTACTTTGAGATTCCATCTCACTCCTGTCAGAATGGCTACCATCAGAAAGAAAATGAAAATTAATGTTGGTGAGTATACGGAAAAGGGGGAACCCTTCTACATTGTTTGTGGGAATGTAATCTGGTACAGCCAATGTGGAAGTCAGTGTGGAGACTCTTGAGGTAGCTTAAAACAGATTTACCATATGATCCAGCTTTAACACTCTTAAGCATATATCCTAATGACTCTTCTCACTACATTAGAGATACTTGCAGAACCATGTTTATTGCTGCTCTATTCACAATAACTACGAAATGGAACCAGACTAGATGTCCCTCAATAGATGAATGGATAATAAGGTTGTGGTACATTTACATAATGGAGTTCTATTTAGTGGTAAATAAAAATGAAATTAGGAAATTTGAAGGGAAATGGATGGATTTGGAAATGACTATACTAAGTGAGGTAACGCAGGCCCAGAAAGCCAAATGTCACATGCCCTCTCTAGTACATGGATCCTAGCTACAAATGATTAGACTTGTATGTGAGCTGGAACCAAAAATTGTTAGCAGAGGCCAATAAGCTAGAAAAAGGCTATAAGGGAGGTATGAGAAGGAAGGACTTTATGGGATGGTATTGCATATATGTAAATAGAAGAACAGATAACAGAGAGTGGAATGGCCTAAGTGAGACCAGGGGAAGAGATTACGAGAAGTGTGTTGGGGAGGATCAAAATTCAATGTATTTTGAGTAAGATTTATGGAAGCCTACTTCTCCAGATAATGGCACATCCAGAAACCATAGATTGCTACTAGAAAATTTTCTGTGCCAGGGATGGGATACCTTCCAGTGAGTTGTTGGCCAGGGAGGTCCCTGTTGCCTCAAAAACATTACAGACTATTGCCAAGTCCCTTGGTTCCCCACAAGTAACAGATGGTAAGACCCTATTGCTGAAAACTTCACATGCATTGGCAGAAAGGTCACTGAAAAATTAAGCTCGTGCTGAGTTCTCCCTGTAGACCAGTCAACTGAAATCTGGAAAAAAGCTGCACTGCATGCAGGCCTATGGAAGATAGAAGTTATCAGCCATGAAAACAATGGACACTAGAAGCCTTATGTTTGGCCAGACTGGCCAAATGACTAAACAGGTGCAAGAATGGCATATCTACTTTGAGCAAAAACAACTGGTTTCTGATTGGACGGGAGTCCTGCTGTATGGGAGGGAATATATGCCTGGTACTAAAAACCTAACCAAAAGCCCATGTCAGTGGAAGTCTTAGGGTATAAAGCCTGCTCTTGTCTGGCTAAATGCATATATTATTCTCACCAAACTGCCCTGAAAGCACTACATTTAATGTTCATATTCATATATTAATGCTACCCTTACTTTTGGGTAGAGAGGCTTCTTTTTTCAGATGGCAGTGACCACTGGGATGACCCAAAAGGCAACACAGTTCTCAGAAGAAGGGACGGAGGAGTGTCCAGCACTGAAACATCTCTATCACACCCTCCAAGGCTCAGGGTCCTTTGCAGAAGAGGTGGCAGAAAGAATGTAAGAGCCAAAGGAAGGGTAGGACTCCTTACAATGCAACTGTCCAGACAGAAATTAGCCTCAATATCTATGACCTTGTGTTGCCTAGCACTACCTTCACAAGATCCCCATAATAGGAGAAAAAGATGATGACATTAAGATAAAACAGTAACAGAGAGAGGGTGCGAGTATGATGGAGAGTGGAGTTGTGAAAGGAAGAGTGGGAGAGGTGAGGGAAATATGGTTTATTGTGTATAAGTGCAGAAGTTGTCAACAAAAAAAATGTATGATTTCTTTAAATGTGTAAAATGTTCCACAAACTGAATTTCTATTTTAAAATAGTAATAAAATTGGCTGTCTATAATTAGACTTATAATAGTGAATATGTATTAGCGAACAATGTTAACTGGATATCATTCAAATTTATCTAATTAATATGGTAATTATATTTAGCTATTAGATACAGGATTCCAGATAGATTAGATAGATAGATAGATAGATAGATAGATAGATAGATAGATAGATAGATGATATATTTACAGATACAGATATATGTTTATACAAATAGCAAGTGATATGTCCATGGACATAACAAAATACCAAGTTAAAATATCCCATCTTAATGGCATAAGACTTGCATTTGATGTGTCAACCTTTTCAGAAACATATTATTTTTCTATTTATTTCCTCAGTGTATTCTGCCTTACTCTGAGTTCTACAGTATCATAGAAGTAATTCTCAAAATAGCTTTAAGAACCTCTACTTTCTAACATTCCATTAGTAGTGTAAGCTTTGTAACCATAGTATCTTAAGCCATGTATGACCCAAGTATCTGAGATCATTAGAATCTGCTGTATTGGTATAATGATTAGTGCTTCATTTCAACTTTCTGCTTACTAACTACTAGCTGTAAAGTGGAGCGTCTTGAGGGTACAACATCTACAATGTTTTTCACCCTGATTAACGAAGTTCCATTATAGGCTCAGGGACTGGCATTGACTTTCAATAACTGTAGTAAATCTCCAGTGGAGCCCGGGATGAAAAGAATGTGAACTGCAGACCTGTGTTCATCTGCTCAGGAGTGCAGAAGGGGAGTCTGCAGAGAGCAGGATGCAAGGTGGGAGCTGTGTTCATCTGCTCAGCAGCGGGAAGGTGATTGCGAGAGAAAGATACAAAGTGGGGCAGAGGAGAGTGGATTTATGGCTCCATGAGAGGAGAGAGGAGAAATCATTGAGGTTGAAGGTTTGATCCTTGGAAGATTTCCAAATCTCACTTATTAGCCTTCAGAACAATAAAATTGTCATGGCTGCTTCCATGGTCCATGAAACACTGCTGGCTCCTTTCTGTACAGGCTTTTTAAATATGTGTGATTGTGTGTGTTTGTGCAGTGGCACATGCATGCATGTGTTTGTGGAAGACAGAGGTGAGCCTCAGGATTTATTACTCAGGAATGTCCTCCAACTTACTTTGCTGAGACAGGACCTCATATAGGCCTGTAACTCAGCAAGTAGGCTTCACTGTCTTGCCAGTGATCCCCAAGGGTCACTTGCTCAGAATTGGAATTATAAATGCACACCACCACAATTTGTATTTTTATGTGTTTTTGAGGATTGGAGTAAAATCGTCATGCTTGCAAGACAAGTAGTTTCCTGCTTGAGATATCTCCCATCTCCAGGTAAATTGGTAAATCCAATTAATGAAATGTTTATTTCTCTGTGGAGTAGGGTTCTATATCTTTGAAATTCAGTTCTTTAGTGAGCAAAAAGTAAACCTTGAATGACAATAATATATCAGGCAACATCATATAGTGAAGAATTTAATCATCTGTACTCTGTACTTACTACACATGCTCAGGTAGCTAAGAATAGATAAAACAGCAGTCTTTGGCTTTATCTTTTAGGTTCTCCCAATATTCAATTTCACTGATTCAATTTTACTTCTAATTCCTACTGAGTTAAATTTATAAGACATCAACAACTTCTAACGCAAATTACTACTGATGACAGGTGATATCAGCTACTACTAGGAGGAAAGGGATCAAAGGGTGACTATTCTGGATCATATAAAAGGCACAGTTGGGTTGTAAAGATGGCTTGATAGTTACAGTTCTTGCCTGCAAAGCCTGACAACTAGGATCAATTCCCTAGTATGCACTTAAAGCCAGATGCATTTGGTATATGCATCTGGAGTTCATTCGCAATGGCTGAAAGTCCTGGCATGTCCTGGCATGTCTCTCTCTCTCTGCTTGCATACATATACATACATATATATATATATATATATATATATATATATATATATATATATGTTAGCTGGGCGTGGTGGTGCACACCTTTAATCGTAGCACTTGTGAGGCAGAGGTAGGAGGATTGCCGTGGGTTTGAGGCCACCTTGAGACTCCATAGTGAATTCCAGGTCAGCCTTGGCTAGAGTGAGACCCTACCTTGAAAAACCAAAAAAAAAAAAAAGGTCATAGTTGCAACCTTGTTTGCCAGCATGTGTTCTAACATAATCCGCTTCCTATTAAAGCAAATGAATTTATCATCGACAAGAGTTAGATGCATTTAATTTTATTAGCAGGTATGCAGCTCCACAATTAGTAATAAAATTTGATCACTATGTTCAGTGAAATAAATGTCTATGCTTTGCAGAACTACATAATATAAATCTTATGAAGGAATACTTGCTATATTGGAGAATTTTAAGATGGCCTGCTTTTTATCAAACAGACGACCAACTAGAAACATAAATGAACTTACAATAGGATTTACTTGTAATAATTTTAATTTTATCTGTTCATATTAATAAGGCTATAAATAGCATGGAAGAATAATTATTTCTCAATTATTTAGGGGAAGGCATAGATACTGTGGCCACAGATATATCAGAATGTAGCCTTAAATAATGGGCCCAGTTTGTAAGATGTTGATTGTTTATTTGTGCATATATACATGTGCATATCTATGTATTAGGTATGTGTATGATGTTTCTATATGGATATTCTATGCTATATCATGTAGTGCATGTGGAGGTGGGGAGATTAGAGGGAAACTTTTGGCTTTTGGCCTCTACTTCTACATTCTTTGGAGATAGGGTCTCTCTTTCTTTTCCTAAGGCTGCTTGTGAGCTTGCAGATTCTCCTATCGCTGCCTGTCATTGCCTTATGCATTTTGGGATTCAAAATGTGTTCACTACTTTGAACTTCACTTTATGTGAATGCTGAGGAGGGTCAAACTCAAGTTGCCAGAGCTTGCAAGCAATCACATTTTTAGCTACTGAGCCATCTCCTTAGCCCTGATCTGACTTACTGCTAGTTCAAGAATTTGTGCAAGTACATTAAATATTGTAAATCTCAGCCTGTTTATGGATTTGCACTTATGATATTGAAGTTGTTATGTTATATTTATAAGACACACATCAGTTCCTGGAACGTGGCACTGTAACAATAATTGATTATGAGTAGCATTAAGACTAGAGTAAATGAATGCATGTCAGTGATGTAAATTAATAATTTTTATTTCTTCCCTATAATCCATACTTAATTGTAATAATTATGATGTACTAATAAGAAATAACAAGAAGGTTGGTCTAAGGCAAATCACTTGCAATGATGCAAAGGCCTTAGGTACCTATCTGTGAGGTCACTACATACTTTGGAGACAAATACTTGCCTGATTTATATATTTTTGTTGTTGTTGTTGTTGTTATTTAATGAATCAACAAGAGCTACGTTATTTCACATTGTTATTTGTTGTTTACAAATCTTCCCTCCTCCATGCATCCATAAGCATCCGTAGAAGCAGAACTCATTCCAGGAAATAAATTTCTCTATGTATAGTGGCCCATTTCCTCAGGGATTTTGTATGAGGGGAAGTCTACAGTGGTGATTGCCTATAATCTAAAAAGAACACTTATGTATCATAAGTTCCCCGAAGATGTACTTACGGATGAGAAGGCATCAACACTGGGGAAGATTTTTCCTCTGTTTCCTTTATTCTTCATGAATATTTACAGAATCAACAGTGATAACTACTAATACACTGAGACAGAGCATTTCAAAAGAAAATGAAACCTTTGGACTAATTTACAAAACCTTACACCCTCTGCCCAAGTACTTCTACTTGTATGGGACATGCTCTTCTCCCTTGTTTTCAGATTCTGCTGAGACAGAAGTATATGTTGCATGCAAGTAAAAATATTCCAATCACTTTGAAGACATGCAGCCAATGAGCCGAATATTAGTTGGTCAGTGAACTCTGTGTGACAATTGTAAAAGTAAAAGTATGATATTTGATGTGTTAGTTCTGTAGATAATAAATTGTTTTTTCAGGAAATTACATTGTCAAATTGAAAACTATTTATAGCTTTCCCTTATGATTGAGTTAAATTGAATAGAATCTGAGACATAAGAAGCCAGGGATAGGGGGAAGCATTGTACATCAATGCTGGTGTACACTACAAAAGGTGAATAAATACTAGAAACATAGTGATAAATACAAAAAAGTCTTTGAAAATAGTTAATATATTGTATAAAGAACTCAATATCCACAGATCAGG